>CM035133.1:94171896-95371896 GCA_020205605.1 Panax ginseng | reverse complement strand
TGAAAGTGTCATTCTCCAGTATGCTGGGATGAGGTGGGTGAAGCAACTTTGTTGGGACCAGAATTGGTACGCATGACAATGGGAAAGATTCAAATGATCTGGCAACGTATAAAAACCTCACAAGATCGACAAAAGAGTTATGTTGATCTTCATCGAAGGGACGTGTAATTCAATGTTGGATATCATGTATTATTACGTGTTACTCCATGGAAGGGAGTTACGAGATTTGAAAAGAGAGGAAAACTCAATCCTCGATTCATTGGCCCATTTGAAATCCTCGATCGAGTAGGAACTGTGGCCTATAGACTCGTCTTACCGCCAAGTATGTCTTGTGTTCATAACGTTTTTCATATATCTATGTTACGTAAATATATGGAAGACCCGAACCACATTATTGAATTAGAACCAGACGAGATAGCAGAATATTTAACGTATGAAGAGGTACCTGTTAAAATCTTGGATAAGGAAGGAACATATTCTACGCTCCAAGGCTATACCTCAAGTCAAAATTTTGTGGAGAAACCACGATATTGAGGAAATGACCTGGGAGTTAGAATATGAAATGAAAACAAGGTATCCTCACCTCTTCGATATATCAGTTACGTACATCAATTTCGAGGATAGAATTTCATAAAAAGGGAAGGTTGTAAGTCCCCAACTTTTATGAATAAAGATTAATTTTTTTTAAATGTTATTTTGAATAATAAGGTGTGGATTTGATTTAATGTTATAGTTGTGGGTAATATTTATAAAATTTTCAAAGTAAGTAAGTTGTCATAAAATATTTGTTTGATCGAGGAATATTCGTTTTATCAGGGAATATTCGTACGACGACACAATCATTGGTGGACCCCACAACGGAATTACTGTCGGAGTTAGAAAATTAAAAAACTTTTTATAAAAAAAATGGTCAAACTTTTTAATTGTTGAAATACCCGGTGATAAAAGTACAGTAATACGCGTGGTTTCATAGTAGCACACAGTATTGTACAGTATCTTTGATTATTGATGTTTACGTGAGAAGTCACTTAGTTTTACTCAATTATTGCAACAGTAATTACTACATAGTATCTCATATTATTGATTCAATTATTATCACAGTATCATATGCATAATATTTTATATTATTAAATCAATAATTGAGACGACACCGTTATTCATATTATTATTTGCATTATTGACAATGTCTAGAAAGTTCTGTCGAGGAAAGGGGTTTGGTCATATAATTGCGCGCCAATAAGGAGAAGTTCTTATCGAAAAGCCCCTCTCTTTCCTGCGAATGATCTGGTTGTTATTGTGAGTTATAATATTAATAATGAATAAGATCATGTTTATTAAAGATAAGAATAATAATTGATGAGTGGAAGATATTTGTTCAATTATTCTTTTAAATTGGCGTTTGTTCATTTAGTTTTTTTAATCCTTCCGTAGCCCAATTACCTTCAAAGAAGGTAATCCTTTGATTGGCTGGTTATATTATTATTGACCAAACTTTCAGTATTGTTCACTAACTTGTTAATAAAGGCGCTCTCTCATTGGTCCATATCTCCCAAACTCCAATGACCTCCTCAGGAGGGCACTCTTTTATTGGTTGTCTCAAATATATACTGATGAATTGCGTCCGAATAATTTTTTTACTGTGCACCCATGATTATTTTCCTAAATAGTATCCTTCCAATCTCGTATAAATAGGATGCTTAGTTTAGAAATGAAAATCATACTAGAATTAGAGAATTCCTCTTCTATAATATTGTGCGTATTTCTTTTGAGTTAAGGAAACTTTGAATGTAGAAAATAGTACAAATTTTCTTTAAGAATATCTCTGCTATACAAGTCGGAATTACTCTTCTACTAAGGTAAGATATATTATTTTTGTTCAATATTCGTATGAAATAATATTTTCTTCCATACTATGTAGTATGTAAGTAATATTATTTCGTTTCGTATTCCTAATCTTACACTCATGTTGATATGTATTGCTTCTATACTCCTTGAAATTAGTAGAATATCCTTGAAATTTGTGCTTCATCTAGTATCTTTCCACGGAAATATTCTTCTGGACATTCTTGTTAAATTTTAATCTTTTCATGTCGGGGTACTATTCACTAGGTCCTATTCACGAAGTACTATTCACGTGGTACTATTCACCCAAGGTACTATTCACGATAAAAATTGATTTCTTTTTTGTCCAAATTATTTTTGATACATAAATATTATTCTTGAATTTTACTCCACAAAGCAATTATCATGTTGATAATTTGGACATTTTTAAACTCTAGATAAATTAAAAATCTTTAATATTTATCCTTGATTTCGTTTGGTTGATGCTTATATCATTGTCATCATCCTCAAGCTTATATTATGATAAAAGTCATTTTTGGCCCGTAGTGCATAGTTGGACTGTTGAATTGGTATGATTATGACCACGAATTATGTATCGGTATAATCATGACTTGTAATGTTACAAATGATGTGGTAAAAGTCCTCATTGGCTCGTAGTGTATTGATGGCCAGTTATTGGCATGATCATGACCATTGGTGATAATAACGAATATCCTTGGCCCATAGTGCATGGATAGTACATGAATGTGATACTAACGAATATCATTGGCCCATAGTACATGGATAATTCAATGATGTGGATTATTTATTGAGCTGTGTTATAGCGATAAAATATTGATGATAAACTTTTAAATCATAGAAGATAGTAGATAGCATGCTCTACTTGACTCTTCTAATGGATTTCTTGTTTCGCTGCAGTTAAAATTGTTGTTTATTGTATTCTATCAGTTTTACACTGTTGAAGGCTAACTATAATTTAATCTATATTATCTTAGTAATAATATTCTTTACTGGACTAGTTAAGCTCACCCTTTGCTTTTATTGTTCTCTTTAGGAAATGAGAATATAGCTGGGAGTAGTCGGGGAATGGAGTGACGATCCGAGATGGTGGCTATAGTTGTCCTCACTATTTTTTAAAATACTGTGATAATAATTGTAATGAGGACTCCATTTGAGTTTGGATATTATCTACGAGACAATATTCTTGTTAAAACTCTCAGCTTATGTTTTGTCGTATTTTACACGACAGTTGTATAATTAAATTTATATTTGAATTATACACCATGTATTTGGCGACTCAGAATGGGTTGTGTATACCTATTTTGGGGGTGTCACATCCATTGTAATGTGCTCCCATTTGCACTTCGGTATTTCTAGTGGTTGAAGTAGACCACTCAACCTTTGGTGCTCTTCTTTGACTCATTTACAAGTAAGACATCTAATGATGCAGTCTGCAACTTCTCATTTCAGATTAGGCCCCCCCAAAAGTGTTTTCGAAGATCTTGGTGCATTTTTGTGCCTCATGGATGAACATAATATGTTGTATTATGTGCCTCGTGAAAAATCTCATCTCTTAATTCAGTTACGGCTGGCACCCACACTCGACGTTCGAATCTTAATATATCGTCCTTATCCATTCTAAATATTTCTTCTTCATTTTCTGCTATCTTTTTCTGTATCTTTTCACACTCTCCATCCTTCTCTTGTGATTCCTTTACTCTATCCAATAATGTCGGACGTGGTTCCATTACAAATAACATCCCCTCGGGCTTTCTAGGTCCCTTCACTTCTATTTCCAGTCTCTCCATCTCCCTTATTAGTTCTTTTTTAGGCTTTCAATTTGAAAAAATTCTCCCTTCCTTTCCTACTCAACGCGTTAGTTACCACGTTTGTAGGATCTACTAAATTCCATCCTTGTCTATCATGTGACCTAAAAATTAGACCTTCTCCATCCAAAATTCACACTTAGAAAATTTTGCGTACATCTTCTCCCTTCTCAGCGCTTCTAGTACCCTTTTCATATGTTCAACGTGTTCTTCCTTGGTCTTTTAATAAATCAAAATGTCGTCAATAAAAACTACCACGAACTTATCCAAATATGGCTTGAAAACTTGATTCATTAAGTCAATGAATGTTGCTAGAGCATTAGTTAACTCGATAACATCTCCAGAAATTTTTAGTGTTCGTAACGAGTTCAGAACGCCGGCTTTGGTATGTCTTCCTTTTGTACCTTCAACTTATGATATCCTGTTCATAAATTTATCTTTGAAAAACACTTTGCTCCCTTCAATTGATCTAAAAGATCATCTACTCTCGACAACAAATATCTATTCTTAATCGTCACTCTATTAAACTCTTAGTAGTCGATATAGAGCCTCATCGATCCATCCTTCTTCTTAACAAACAACATTGGTGCTCCCTAGGGAGACACACCCGACTCAATATATCCCTTATCTATCAATTCTTGTAGTTGTATCATCAATTCCTTCATTTCTACAGGTGCAATACGATATGGAGCTTTCAAAATCAATGCAGTCCCATGTACTAAATCTAGCACAAATTTGATTTCTCTGTCTGGCGGGACGCTGGGTAGTTCATCTGGAAATACATCTTGAAAATCTCTAACTATCGATATATTTTTCATTTCTACTCCCTTTTTCTAAGTATCTACTATATAGGCTAAATAGCCTATGCATCTTTTTCTCAACAATTTCTTGGCATGCATCATCGTAAGATAACATGGTTGCCTAAGCGATGAGCTACCATAAAACACTACCTTAGACCAGTTTGGAGTCTAAAGGTTCACAGTTTTCTTTTGACAGTTAATTATCGTAGCATGATTATATAACCAATCCATTCCTAATATTACATCAAATTTTCCCATTCTTATTGGAATCAAGTCTACGCTTAGTTTATGTCCCTTAATTTCCGCACAATAATTATGGTATACGAATTCTACGGGGATTACTTCCTAATTAAAAACTTCTATGTTCAAAGGATTTCCTAATCGTTCTTGGGGTAAATTTAATCGACTATCAAATTCTTCTGACACAAAATAATAGGTAGCACCCGAATCAAATAATACACAAGCATTTATATTATTGATTGATAAAATACCTGACACCACGTCCTTCGCAGCTATTGCGTCCTGGACTGTCATGTTAAATGTTTTGGCAGTTGATCGGTTAGGTTAAGTCGGTCCACCAATCATTAGCTTGTTGCCTCTTCCCTGATTGCCGCTGCCTCTTTTCTTTGGGCAGTCCATAATCTGATGCTCGGTCGAGCCATAAGCAAAACATCCTATGATCTTCTTCGATTTCGGACAGTTTGACGAAATATACCCCTCTTGGCCACAGTTGTAGCAGACATTCCGTCACTTCCAGCATTCTCCTTGATGACTCTTCCCACATTTTGAACATGTTTCACTTATTTTCTTGAATCCTCTCTGGTGACTTCTCATCGAATTGTTATTGTTGTTGTTGTTGTTGTTGTTGTTGTTGTTGTTGTTCCACTTCTTCTTTCCTAAGTTACTTCCCCTAACTACTTCCTCCACGACTTTCTCCTCCAGTATTCTTGTTCTTCTTTTCCTGGTTCTACTAGCTCAAAGCCTCACTACCTCCTTCAGCAATGATGGCCTTCTCCAACAACGTAGCGAATGATTCAATTTGGAGTATCGACACCTTGTTGAATAACCACGATTTTAGTCCTAACTCAAAACGTCAAGCTTTTCTTTCTTCTATTTTTACTTGGTGTGCTGCAAATCACGTGAGTTCGTTGAATTTAGCGGCATACTAGGTTGCGGTCATTTGTCTCTGCTTTAGCTCTAAGAACTTAACCTCCATTCCATTCTGCATGCTCTTTGGAAAGTAAATCTTGAAGAACAATATCTTGAACCTTTCCCACGGTATAACTCCTTCTTCAGCTCTTTGTTAGTTCTTTTCCCACAAGAAGTTTGCTTCACCCTTCATCATATACGTAATGTACACAGTCTTTTGGTCATTTCCCACACAAGTGATGATGAATGCTTTCTCCATCTCCTTGATCCAAATTTGAGCCTCGATAAGATCGGTAGTTCCTCTAAATTTTGGAGGTCCTACACTCTTAAAGTCTTTAAAGTTTGTTACAAGAATTGCTTCAGGGTTGGTACGCATTAGTTCATTATTTCTTCCTCGAAGGACTTCTCCTAACAAGTCGGCTAACCGTTGGATAGGGTCTACCTGATTCCTCTCATTATTAACCAATTCTTCTGATGCTGGTAGTTTACGTCTGGGCGGCATTTGCTTAAATAATAACTTCATACTATTATCTCATAATATTCTTTAAGTATTTATTCTTAATGTAAAAATTCGATAACACAGTTAAATAAAAATATTTATATTCATATGCCAAAATTAGTACATCATACATGATTTTCTCCTCCCATATTTCTATAAATATTATCATATATCCCTTACTATCACAAAAGGTGGGGAATACTAACACACCACCCCTCTAACAGAACATGGGGATTACATAAACTATACCACATCTTACACAAAAGATCGGGATTACACATACTCGTACATACATAATTATAACCACACTACTAGACTCCTAACAAATAAACCTCAACCCAGCATCCCACACTCTACAATGCTATTATACTCTAACTGTCCCATGTGAGCCATCAAATCTCTACTCAAAGTGTGACGGGTCTATCCTTGCTTTGCCATATAGTGGTACACTCCAATAATCCATCGCTCCATCGCTGTGAGAAATGCATAGCCCATTTTGTTCATCTTCCTCCTCTTACACCTTATCTCATCCTCTAAGTCTTCAGCTCTATCATGAGCTTCTTCCCACAATTTCGTAAAATGAATCATATCCATAACTTCTAACTCCAGCTGTGTCTGAAGAGCCTCCTTCTCAGTCTTCTCGCTCAGCTCCCTCTACTTTGACTATTCTAGCCTACCTATCAGCTCCACATTTCTGGATAATAACTGGTGCACAAGGGTTCCCAACTGTATACCCGCTTCCTTGCGATATGTAATTTCTACTTCCAGCTCCTACAACTTAATCTTTGTATCCTGTGCTTCAGTCTTCAGTCTATGCATCTTAACTTGCCTCTCCTAGGCCTCAGTCTCCAGCTCCTCAAGAATGCTTCCTAATTCCAGGATTTGTTCCTCATATTCTCCTAGAATCTGATCTTCGAATGTGGTCCCATCGCGTGGTACCCCATCAGAATCTTCCACCAGCTCATCCTCCACGGGTTCTTCTTCCGGGTCAAACTCCACTTCCTCGTCCTCCTAATCTTTGACATGGGCCACTGCCGAGATGGCTTCAACTGTCAAGGGTTCTTTATATACCACGTGTATGTCACATGGCTCCTCCTCTACAATCCTACTAGGTTCTCCTAACTCAGGCATCCTACAACCACATACACAAAACAAACAAACAACAACTTCATTAGTACTTTACAATAACCATAAATTCATTGTATGGAATGAAAATATATTTCACAATGCTACTACTTAACTAAGAAAACTCTATATGAGTTTATCTCCTTTTATTCACAAAATTCTTCTAAGGTTATAGTTTAAGTATTCTTGCTCCTAAACTTTATAACCTAAGGCTTTGATACCAACATGTGATGCCCCTAAATTCAAATACTTGTACCTCGAATCAAGTGCTTCACATTCTAACATACTAATATCTCAAATAACAAAATAATAGAATAATTTACATCGATAAAACATAATTATTCTCATCCCAAATCTTGCAACCATTACTATTACACTTCACAACTTAGTTTATAACATTCTTAATACATAACATTAAATAGGTCTTAAAACAACATATTAATAAATCTTCTAATCATAGAAGAAAAAAGCTACTCTGTAGCCTTGCCTTTTCCTTTGTCCTTCCCTGACGTTTCACCTTGTTCTGCCTTAACTGGAATGTTTAAGGAAAGTAAGAATGAGTAACAAATTTGCCCAGTAAGTAATATAAGAATAAGTGTAAATAGGCATAAATATATAAATCTAGTAATCTCAAAGGTATAATGATAAAGGATAGCTTGGGAAGTCAAAGTGATGGGATTTTGGCACATAAAAGCAGCAGAAATTAAAAATTTTAAAGACAATTTCGAAACCCTAAAACATGATCCATGCAAAAACATATTAATTTAGTGTTTAGATTTTATACCAATTATAGAAAATTTTGAAACGCTTCGAATCTCCAACGTAATCCAATAGAACCGCGCCTCTATGGTATCCACACGAACGCCTGCGAATCGTCACACGATCTACAGTAAAGAGAACTGTAGTACTAGCCACCAAGGATCAGGATTTTTGAAGTTTTTCTCTCTAGTCTCTCTCTAAGAGCGGCTAAAGTTTTTAAGGTTATGATATATACCTAAATGGCTGATATATATCATATATATAGTAGTTAAAAGGAATTAATCAAAAACCTAATCTAATTAAAATAAAATCCAAATATATATATATATATATATATATATATATATATCTTAATTAAGTAGTACTTAATTAATATACCTATATATAAGTTATCCTATTAATTTAAATTAAGTAATTTAAATACTATCAATCATATTGACATATTTAAATCCTTTACAATTTAAATTAATTCCCTTTAAATTACTTTCTAAGTGTGTGACAGTATATGTTATTATTACGTTGGCAATAATTTTAAAATTATATTATAAAATTATAAACAGTGAGCGACATCTAGTAATGCATCACTACTACCCAAGTAATAATAAGATCGATGTTCGATGCAACCTTTTTGTGACCAATGTTTCAATGTAATTTAATCCTTTTAACCTTGACATCCTAGATTAAACTCGAGTCATGGAATGTGTACATCCTCAAGGAGATTTCTGTTAACATCCATCTACCAGATTTCGTAATCATAAAAAGCTGCAATAACAAGTAAGATCCTGATTGATTTAACCATTGCCACTGGAGAGAAGGTTTCATCATAGTCATCACCTTAAACTTGTTTGAAACCTTTCGCTACCAGTCGGCCTTTATAGGTTTGTACATTACCATCCATATCAGTTTTCTTCTTGAAAATCCACTTGCACCCGATTGGTTTTACCCCTTCGGGTGGATCAACCAAAGTCCATACTTGGTTAGTAGACATGGAGTCCATCTCAGATTTCAGGGCTTCAAGCCATTTCTCAGAATCTGGTCCATTCATAGCTTCTTGGTAGGAAGCAGGCTCATCCTGATCTATGAGCATCACATCGCCATTTTGAGTCAAAAGATATCCATAATATCTCTCGGTCTCTTAGCGTGTCCTACCAGATCTACGAATGCCTTGTGTAATTTGAGCAGGTTCACTTTCCACAATATCTTGTGGTTCTTGCTCACGTTCCAACTAAGGTTCAATGATATTTTGTGGTTCTCTAATTTCTTCGAGTTCTACTTTCCTCCCACTGTTTCTGTAAAAACCCAAAACCCTAATAAGACTCAGATATGTAAATTAAGTTATATTAATAAAATCTATCCGTTTTGAAAGTGTTATGTGTTAATATATACTCTGTTTAACAAATTTGGTCAAATAAAATTTTGTCTGAAAATTGACGTGCTTGACACCTCGTGCTTAACAATTTTCTTCCAAAAACAGACTTTTCGGTATATTTGTTTTGACAAGCTGCTTTGTCGTGCTTACACTGATAAAATGCTTTGTCTTGTAGGATTTATGTAAAATCTAGGTTAGGAACCCTAAACTATAAGACCTAACCCTAGATTACAAACCCTAACCCTAATTAGCTAAACTAAACCCTAATTTGGTTATCTTAACACCTAATCATGATTATTAAACTTCAATTAGGTACTAATAAACATCACTAAATAACCCTAATCATTATAAACAAAATCCTAATCAAGATTAGTGAGGATTAGGGCATAATTAAGCTAGTAATCTAACCTAACTAGCTTTCAAGTAGGTTAGGAGTCACCAATGTAAGTTCCTAGGCTGCACATGACATGCTTGTAACTCCCAAGCACAAGTAGAGTAATTGGATCTGATATATGTGGAGGCAAGTAAGTGAAAATGACATAAAAACCCTAACCTAGCAATTCTATAAATAGCAGCCCAATTCCAGATCAAACTCACAAAATTTCTAAGCCTAAACACTTATATTTCATACCTAAATAAGCCTTGGTGATAGGAACAACAGATTCAGAAGCCAAAAATCCAAAATCAAGCAAGAAAGGTGCAAACCCTAATTCATAGCTAGATCTTTGATGCTTTGTTCAAATTATTGTTTAGATGTTTAGAATTATGTTATAGTATGTTAGAAAGTATGTTAGGATGATAGAACAAGTTTTCATAACATCTAGATACCTCAAATTAGTGTTTTTAGTAATCTAGAAATTTTTGAAAAACAAGCCTGGTAGTCGAATGTCAGAGCTTGTAGATTCGTGTATGTTAATAGTTAGGTCTATTAATTGTATGTTATTTATAGTCTGATATGAGGTCTTTAATTTGTAAAAGAAAACAGGTTTATTAGAACCATATATTGCAAGGTATAGGTGGTCAAAGGTGGTTGACCGATCACGAAGTTCTGTTTTTTGGGTTACCCAGAAAACTCAAGAACAGGTTGAGCCGGCTACTTTGACCAACCTTTTTATCGCTTTCTATTAGTTGTTCTATAAATTTTTGTAATGAATTAATACCTTGACATATATACTACATATCCATGATCTTAAATTACTTAAAAAATTCATAGGATTACTAGAATTAATGGTCAAAAGTCATTGACCGAGCTTGACCAAGTTTTCTGGCTTACCCAGAAAACTGATGAACATGAAGAACAACACTTGGCTGTACTTTGACCAACATAGATCGAGACCTTAGATTTATGCTTTGTCCAAACTAGTGATATATATATATATATATATATATATATATATATATATATATATATATATATGTACCTTGACGTATAGACTAACAATTACAAGAAAAACAATACAAATCTATTACACAGAATCAGATATATGAAAGCTACAAAATCGTTGACCAACCATGACCACTTTTCTGGGTTACCCAGAAACTCAAAAAAATGACTCGGCGGTGACTTTGAGCCTCTATAACTTCTTGTTATATGTAGGTTAAAGCACGAAATTTGTCACGATGTTGTACTCTTGTATGTAAGTCTTATAACATCAATACTTGTCCAAACCCAAAATCATTAATGTGAGCAAGAAGATAGATCGTGGTCAAAGTGGTCCCTCGACCATAACTTGCCGAAACCCAGAAGCTCAAGAACACCTATAGCGACACTTCCTGTCACTTTAAGGCTTTAGCGACAAACAGTAATTGTTTTTTTAAAATTAATTAATAAAAATTAGAATAATTAATAAATAAATATAAAATAGTTTTAAAATTATATTAAATTATTATGATTAACTTTTGATATTTTTACATAAATTCAATAAATATTTTATTTTATTTGGATATTATTTATAATTAATTTAATAATAAAGTAATTAGAATAATTACTTATAAATAATAAATAATTATTGAAAAATAATATTAATGATTTAAAAATCATAATAAATGATTATAAATGATTTAAAAATAGTAAACAAAGTTTTAATAAAATTCTAAGTAAATATTAATTATTTAAAAATAGAAATAAATGATTTAAAAATTGTTTAAAGGATAAATAAATACTTAAAAATTATTATAAGCTTCTAGAAATTATTATAATGGATATTTAAATTATCTAAAAATATAATAAAGCTTATAAATAAAATTTAGTCGAAATAACAACTTGTTTAATACTCGATAAGGATATTGAACACTGAAACCCTATCAAATTTAACCTGAACATATGTTGATCTTGTGTTTGAGTATTGTTATAAATACTAATGTGTTAGATTTATATGAATGAACATCATAGGTGTTTATTAATCAATCGAGTAGCATTACTTGACTGATCTCCGCTCAGGCAAGTTTCACATACCCTAATTACTTTCGCAAGTTTACTAAACTGAACCCTGTTTATTCGTTGAACAAGATTTTTATCTTGAAATCCTATTGATATGATATACTACACCTACACTTGAATTACCTCTTATTGTAAGGTTATTGCGATAGCTTCAGGATAACTAAGAAATGAATTATTTATTGAGCATAAAATATTGTGTTAAACCAAATTATTTTGGTAAGACATCCTATTCTGAAGTTGGGTATCCCGTAAGGGATCGAGGTTTGGTCAATAATATATTGACATTAATTTGGGTGCACTTGAGCACTGGTAGGATGAGATGCATACTCCTAGGATATTGAGTAGGTTGATCCCCTATCTCATATCGAAAACAAAGTTTCTAAGTCTGTGTGACTGACATAAATAAAAAGTCTAGAAATGGTTGAAAAAAAATTCCAGAAATGGTAACTACTATCAGTCGAATTTTGAATTGTTATACTTCTTCAAATCATATATTATTCTAAATATAAAACCTGCTGAGCATGTCATAGCTCACCCTTGCAAGTTATTCCCTTTGCAGTATTAGATGGTAATCGTGGAACATCTGGAGTAGATAAAGGGAAGCGTCCCTGCTTAGATTAGCTTATATTTTTGTCTAGTTGAGTGTAATACTTTGTAATAAGAAATTCTTTATGAAGAATCATGTAACCAAACCTTAATATTATGATATATATAACATCGTTTATTTCCGCAACCGTGTTTTCTTACACATATAGATGTAATTAAAATCTTCAATCTAGTTTGAGATCCTCAGGAACTATTTATCTGAGTGAGGGTATTGATAACATGGACTGTTCATGTTGTTGTTAATACTCTGGATTTCGGATAAATAGTTACTATCGATATGATAGTGTAATTTGCATGACATAGACTATACATCTGGGTGAGGGTATTGGTAATATGGACTGTTCATGTTATTACTGATACTCTAAATTTTGGATAGATAGATACTATTCAGATATACAATTCATATATCCAAGTGAGGGTATCCAGACACATTAATAGTTCTTTTAAGAATTGTCATCTGTTATGGGATATTGTGAATCTTAGATATATGGGAATTTTATCTAGTTTTAAATTGTATAGTCACTCAATTAGATATAAGCATATAATCAGATACCATGGGTGTATAGATTTAAATGCATTATATGTATATTGTTTCTTAGTAAGCACCATATCGAATACCATGGGAGTATAGATATGGGGGCGTTACAAGTTTGGTATCAAAGCTGTTAAGGCTATAGATATAAGGAAGAGAAATCTTAGTATATAGTCTTCGAGTCCGTAAATTTTTTTTAAAGTACACGTATAAATAACATTAAAAATATTATGTTGTGTAAATTTCTATACAAGTATATATTAAAGGAGTTTTCTTTTATATATGGCCAACTCCAGTGCTGAAGACATGGTGATAGCAAATAATCCACCACAAATTGTGTCATTTATAGCTAGTGATGCAGAGGAAGATCCAGTAGCAGGGAAATTAATGAGAATTGATGAACATGATGAAGCAATGGCATCACTAATGAAGACAACGAAATATGAGAATAATAAAATGGAGTTTAGGGCACACTTAGCCGAGGGAATGTTAGAGCATGAGAGAGGAACCAATAATTGACTTAAAATACAACTACACCATGCATAAAAGGGCAGAAAGGAAATACAGTCGAGGCTAATCAAATCTGCTTTGGGTACTCAGGATGTTTTCAATGATTTCCAGCGCCGAATAGTTCGATATCCGGTAGAAAAGAAGAAAACTGCCTATCTGATAGATCGATCTGTAGTATGCAACATGATCCAGGATTCTTTCGATGATGTTAATGAGTTTTAGAGGATAGTATAGAAGTATAAATGCTTTATATTAATATGAATAAAGGAGTATTTAAATTTGTAATGTAATTAGTAGTATGTGTAAACTACTAAGTTATTTTGTACGACTTTTGTGATATATGAACAAAAGATATGTTATATTATTCAATTTCTTATGTGAATTTTTGTTGTTGTTTTATAGAATCATGCCACCAACTAGAAGACCCCAAAGAGAAATGAATAATGATGATAATTCTACCCAATATTTAGTAGACCTTATGTTAGGAGCTATGAATAGACCCATAACCCAAAAGACATCTTTTAAAGATTTTAAATTAGTTGGTCCACCTGAATTCAAAGGTACATCAGAACCTGTCGATGCACAAATTTGGATTTCTGAAATAGAATTTTTTTTCTTAGTGACCAATGTCAATAATAATCAAAAGATAACTTTTGCGACCATTTTCTTGAAAGGTGAGGCTAATTATTGGTGGGAATCAACTAAGGGTCGGGTAGAAACTGAAATTGTTCCTTGGGATAGATTCAAAGAGTTGTTCTTTGAAAACTATTTTTCCCAATCCGTGAAAGATCGTATGGAAGTAAAATTTCTAGAATTAAAACAAGGAGACCTGACTGTAACTCAGTATATAGCCAAGTTCAACGAATTGTCCAGGTTTGCTCCTCACCAAGTAACTACTGAACTTAGGAAGACTTGGAGGTACCAAGAAGGTTTGAAACCTCAGATACGAAGTAAATTGTCAGTACTCCAAATAAAGACTTTTTCAGAAATACTTGAGAAAGCTTCTATAGCTGATAGTGAAAATGAAAGTCTCACTAAATTTCATCAGGAAAAGAAGAGTCAAAATGAGAAAGGAAAACTTAGAACCGAACCATGCTCAGGTGGGTTTAATAATAAACGAAAATGGGATACTACTTTTTCTAATAACCCAAGGAAAAAGATGGGAAATAACAATAATAACTTTAGTAATAACATTAAAACTTATTCTAATTATGGGAAGAAACATAAAGGAGTATGATTTTATAGTAACTGTTACAATTATGGAAAAACGAGACACCTTTCTCCACAATGTACTCTCCTAAAAAAAATTAAAAGTTTCAACTCTGGTTCGTCGGATCATTTCTCAAAGAATTGTCCCAAACCCAAGAACTAAGGAGGAAAGGGTAATAGAGTACCGGAGAATAACAATAATCAGTCATCAGTAGCTGCAGTTGGAGTTCAGAATCGACCAACCTCGAGAACATTTAATATGTCGGTGAGGGATGATGTTGCTACACAGGACGTGGTGACAGGTATCAACCCTATCAACACTTTAATTGCATATGTGTTATTCAATTCTGGTGCTACTTGTTCCTTTGTGTCTAATAGTTTTTCAAAAAACCTGAAAATACCATGTGAAAATTTAGACAAACCATTTTGTGTAGAAATTACAAACAACGAAAGGATTCCTGTTAAGACCATATATAAGAACTATAGTGTGGAGATAAAGGGACACAATATTCTCGTAGATCTTATACTAATTTAGTTAGGAGAATTCGATGTAATTTTAGGAATGGATTGGTTAGTTAACTATAACGCGATGATTGAATGTAATAAAAAATGTATGAATCTTTTTACTGCATCAAAGTCAAAGGTAGTGTTCAACGATAGTTGTTCACCTAAGCAATCTCGATATTTGACCATAGTTCAGGCAGAAAAATTACTTAGAAAAGGTTGTTTAGGATATTTGGCCTATATAGTTGATATTCTAGCATCCCTAAATCCTGGTCCTAATCACCAAGGATCTAGTATACTATTTCTAAAACTATTATGGAAGATATAAACATAAATTTTTTATACATTAAACATTACACACTAACCCCAAAGTCGAGAACCTTCACATAATACCTGAACCAATATCATATCTAACATACAATGTTATTATTATAAAATAGTGTTACAAATTTTAGCTGCACCTATAATCCCAAGCTGAACTTGGCTTTGACTTTTCCTTGTATTCGAAGTATTTATTCTAATCTGCAATGTTTATCATGATATAGCAAGGGTGAGCAACAAATTTGCCCAACAAGTTTAAGTTCAATAAATTAAGGATATATCATGATGGAAATATTTTGAATAATAACTGGCTAACATTCAACAATATAATTGTGAACTAGCATGTACAAATTTTCATAGCTGAATGAACATGGAACATGAACATATCAAATATATCTGGACCAAATGGTAATGAAGGTGATCAACCATTCATACCTGATGAACACATGCAATATGCACCGAGTACGATTCAACAATTCATATACATGGTAATCAACTATGATTAACCACAAGTTAAAAGAATAGTTCAAGAAAAACTTACCTTATCCGTTGATTATCGTTACGCAACTTATTTAGCTTTATCTGAAGACCTAATATTAATAATATTGATTTCCAAGTTAGAATAATATCATCACAGTATAATACTATTATATATATTCATATAATAACGTAAACATATAACACATAACTCTATCAGTCTATACAACACATAAGACCTAGTATCAAGTCAAACTATTGCAGTCAGAGTTGAATCCGACACAATTCTGACATCCCGACATCCAAGTCGGACAATTCTCGAGCCTACTAATCATAAGACTTTGTCTAAACTGGTTCACAGATATTTTAAATAATTTATTATCAGTCACAATAATTTTTATATACTTGTAATAATTTTCGGATAATTATTACCATTTATCATATTTTTTTTCAATCATTAATATCGTATGTATATAATATAAAAACCACAATTTTCTTTTATCATTAATATTTATTTAATATTAAATATTAATGAAAATCATAATATAATATTATAATATATTTATAATATAACAAAATATTTTAATATTTTAAAATCATATTTATATGATTTTTAAATAGTTAAATCCATTATCCGATAACTACTATTAATATTAAAATATTAATATTTTTATGACAAAATATCAAAATTTATATTTTATAACTTCAAATATTTTAATAACACTTAAATCATTTTTATATGATTTGTAAATCATTAATTCTATTTTCCATAATTTATTTAATACATTTATTAAATAAAGTAAGTACCATTAATATTAAATTATTAATGACATTTATCACAAAATATTAAAAGTCATTAAAAATAATTTAAAATATTTTCTTACACCATAATATATTTTAAAATGATTTTCCATGTATTAAAATTATTTTAAAATAATTTATTTAATATTATAATTAAATAAATTAAATACCATTATTATCCCAAAAATATTAAATATTTATGAAATATATTTAAAATTATTAAAACACCATTTTTAGGCTTTAAAATAATTTTTAGGAATTTATTATGTATTTTTAATAATTAAAAACTAATTTTCTCTAATTATTAAATAAAAATACTAATTTTAGAAATAAAGTGTTGCTAAAGACTGCTTATAGCGACAAAACCGTTGCTATAAGTGTTCTTCATGTTCTTCATCAAACCCAGAACATTCATAGCAGTGTGCAGGGTACCATGTTTTACCTTCTCTAGATCTTTGATCTCCATGATTCTGGGTTTCAAATTGTGTTAATGTTGTAGTACTGATGTAGTACAACTGAGAGATATAAGCCCTCAAAATCATTGTCAGACACTGTTCTTCAATTTTTGGGTTTTCCAAACATGAAGAACAGTCTCAGGTACATACTTTGAACCTTTAAATCCTTGTTGTCTAGGCTTTCTTTGTGTGATTTCATGGTTCCAACTTGTAGTATTGATGTCAAGGAACAACAATACAACATTAGATCTCACCACAGTAAGATCTAGGCCGGTCAAAAGCTTGTCAGAAGCTGTTCTTGAACGAAATCTGGGTTTTCCAAAAATTCATAAGGCTGATGGTCAACCTAGGTTTGACCACTCACAACTTTGATTCTATGGAAGATTTGGATATTCTAAAGGCATGAAAATGTAGCCTACATGTCAAACAACAACCTTAATACAACAACATGGTCTAAAACATAAACACAAGCAAGATCAAGGCCCTGCAAAACGACTGTCAAACCAAAACTAGATTTCTGGGTTTTCCAAAAACAGTTTGGTCACGGTCAGTCAACTGGATTTGACCACTTATAACTTGAAATCTAAACATGATATGAGCCTGTTTTCAGTTCCAGATCATAGACCACATGACATACTACAGATCTATAACTTAAAACACCATATATCAATAACACATAAGGATCTATGAGCCCTGACATATGGCTGTCAGACCATATTTTAGGGTTCATAATCAGTTTCTAAAAAACCTGATTTCTTGCATCTAGATGTTATGGATCTAGGATCTAACAACCCAGATCACTAAATAACATCCTTATACACAACTTAAAACAACAAATCATAATAAATAACATCAAATCACATGATTTACAAAATTTAGGGTTTTATAACTTCTAGGCCTAGATCTTTTGAATCTGATCCTTGAATCTATTTATGGAAAGCTAAAGGCTGATAATGTCTTAACTTCTCACTCCCTTTCACTCTCATTCCCGAATTTTTAGAGAGAGAATGTCTAGGTTCATATGAGAAAACAAAGTGAGTATTTTCTCTTTCTCTAATCTATACATATGATATGATACAATGTATATAACTAAGACATAAGGCTGATTGCTGGAGTTATATGGCACATAGAGTTGGCTGATTGCATTTCGGACATCCTCCTTATAATTTTAATGGCAAGTTGGTCTTTTGATCCAACCCTTAGGGTTAAAACCCAATGTTTTCAAAAATCAATTTTCTAGGATTTCAAATTTAGGTTTTTAAAATTGAAAATTAACATTTCTAAATTATAATTAGGATTCTCTAATTATATTAAGATTTCTTAATCATAAATTCAAGGTTGCTAATTAGGATTAATATTTCCTAATTAAAATTGCTAATTTAGTAATTAGGTCCATAATTGTACATTAGGGTTTCTAATGGAACAATTAGGGTTTCAAATTTTAAAATTAGGGTTTTCTAACTAATTTGTTAGGCTTTACCCTAATTGATCTTATAATCAATACACTTAAGTCTATAAGATCCCAAGTTACGGTTTTCATAATTCGAATTAGGGTTTCAAATTCCTGCAATCTGAAATTAGGGTTTCTAGAGCCGGTATTAGAGTTTCTTATCAATCGCTAGGGTTTTCTAACTGAACGCCGATGTTCTTAATATAATATTCGGGTTTGACACTGATATACATTATCTAGTCAACCCTTGACCCTTAACTAGAAACTGTACTCATAAAATACCATATGCACAGAACATATACACTTATACCCTTAATACTTCCAGCCTTTACCAATTTTTTTTTTTTAAAATTCACAAAATTCCTTCCTAGAAATGTCAAATCCATTCACTTATTTTCTGTTTAGGTTTATTATTCAACCTATAATCCATCAATTAAGATTTAAATAATTTTCTAAATTCTCGGGTTGTCACAGATACTCGACAGGAAGGAGTAAAACTAGATCAAATAACTATAGTTAAGGATTTTCCAGATGTATTTCCGGATGACTTACCAGGTTTACCTCTAAATAGGGAAATTGAGTTTTTCATTGATCTTGCACCGGGAACAACACCAGTTTCTAAGGCACCGTACAGAATGGCACCTGTAGAACTTAAAGAGTTACTTATACAATTACATGAACTCTTAGATAAAAAGTACATACAACCTAGTG
Source organism: Panax ginseng (assembly GCA_020205605.1). Taxonomy (NCBI): domain Eukaryota; kingdom Viridiplantae; phylum Streptophyta; class Magnoliopsida; order Apiales; family Araliaceae; genus Panax; species Panax ginseng. The sequence continues at coordinate 95,352,511 of CM035133.1, read as the reverse complement.
TTTCACCTTAGGGAGCACTAGTGTTGTTTGTAAAGAAGAAGGATGGAATAGTAAGATATGAAGATAGAATTTGGGTTCCGTTAAATCAAGCTTTAAAAAACAAAATCTTAAACGAAGCTCATAATTCTAAATTTTCCATACATCCTGGCAGTACTAAAATGTACAAGGACTTATGTCGACACTTTTGGTGGTCGAGTATGAAAAGAGAAATAGTCGAGTGGGTAAGCAAATGTCTCACGTGTCAAAGGGTTAAGGCTGAACATCAAAAGACGAGTGGTTTACTTCAACCCTTACTAATTCCTGAGTTGAAGTGGGAACATATAACCATGGGTAATAGTTGACCGTTTAACCAAATCAGCTCACTTTTTACCTATTAAGGTTACCCATAACTTAGACCACCTTTCCAAGATGTACATTAATGAAATCATCTCCAGGCATGGAGTACCTGTTTCCATAGTATCAGATCGAGACCCACGTTTACTTCAATTTTTTGGAAAAACATTCAGAAACACTTAGGAACACAATTAAGATTGAGTACAACTTATCACCCTCAGACTGATGGACAAGGTGAGAGAACCATACAAACATTAGAGGATATGTTACGAACATGTATCATCGATTTTAAAGGAAGTTGGGAAGATCAATTACCTTTGGTGGAATTTTCCTACAACAACAGTTATCATGCTAGTATAGGTATGCCACCATATGAAGCCTTATATGGGAGAAAATGTAGAACACCTTTGTGTTGGGATGAAGTCAGAGAAAGACAAATGTTAGGACCTGAAATAATTCAACAAACTACTGAAACCATCAAAATTATACATGAACGATTACAAGCATCTCAAGATAGACAAAGGAAATACACTGATCCACATGGTCAACAACGAAACTTTAGCGTAGGAAGACACATATTCTTGAAAGTGTCTCCTTGGAAGGGCAAGATACGTTTTGGAAAGAAAAGAAAACTAAGTTCGAGATTCATTGGACCTTTTGAAATTTTGAGGAGGATATGTGAAGTTGCTTATGAAATAGCACTACCTCCTGAATTGAACCATATTCATAATGTGTTTCATGTGTCCATATTACGACCATACAAACCTAATTATAAACACGTTATAAATTATGAGTCACCAAATCAAAGAAGATCTTTCTTATGTAGAAGAACTTGTGTAGATCGTCGACTGTAAAGAGCAAGTCCTGAGTAATAAAGTGATAGCATCGGTCAAAGTAATTTAGAGGAATCAGAACATTGAAGAGGCTATATGGGAGCTCTGTAAGAACCCAAATTTTAAGAAAATATTATAATAAGAATTTAGTAAATAAAATTCTTAAGGCATATGAAGGGTTCAAACAAGAATATATGTATATGATGTAAGGTATGTGGTATGTTGTTGCATGGGGTAATATAGACTATGCAATACATGATTTCTGTGTTTAATGAATATATTATTATTATATATTTTTTATTTATTAAGGAGGCGAGTTATTTGAAGTAAAGAAGATGGATAGAAATTTATCTATCGATATTAAATAATTTATGTGAAATTATTTTATCATAGTAAGTTGGTGACATTAAATATCTTTGATAACCACCAATTTCTTGAGTATTTGTACGAGTAAGTATCAAGTCTAAGGCAGTGCAACCGTACCCTTTAATTGTGGATGTGTAGGAGCTGGGCTAAACGATTCCTTCAAAGAGCGGAGGTATATACTGAATTAATGGCAGATCTAACTCAATTGTGAAAATAGTGTAGACGAGACGGAAACTAATTTGTTGGTTGTTTGTGGGAAACCACTCAGTGTACTATATTGAATACTATTAAAGACTCGATGTGTGCTAGGTTTGGACTTGTATATATGTACGTTGTTGATGAGAGAAGAAAATCGGTATATCTTTAGATAAATATTGGTTAGAGATTTATTGATTAATATTGAGATATGGTTAAATGTATAGATTAAAGAAATTGTGTTGAGACAATCTATAGAAAGGAAAGAGAAATAATTATAGTATATTTCTAATAAAGGATATTAAAATAAATTATAGCAATTGATTATTTTAATAAAAGGGGAAATATTATTTTGATATTACCTTGTATAGCTTTGTACGAGGTAATGTGTGTGATTAAGTAATATGGTAAATATATTAAAACATATTTGCTATATAAGTTGATGGAAATAATTTATCATAATAATAAACTTAATTTCTATATATAGTGTGCACGTGTGTCGTGCATGTAAATATTTTAATAATACAAAGATATTATATTAAGAATAACATCTTGAAAAAATGAGTAAATCGTTTTATTTTGATTAGTTCCTATATTTAGAGAAAACATGATAAAAACATCGTATGTTATGTTATGGCAAAATACATAATTTGATTATAGTAATGTGGTGGGAAATGAATAAGTAATGAGAATAAGTAATAAGCTTAATGTAAGTTTGTGTGATATGCCTAGTGTGGCAAAGTGATGGAATAAGCATTCATTAGATAATTTAATGAATGAATAATTAAAGGAATTAATTTGTATGTGCAATGATTTTATATTATATAGTAGCTACATCTATATGATATGAAATGAAGTGGGACACTTCAATGGTAACTATATAATATAGGAAGTATTTGAATATATATGTATAAAAGTTTGTATGTTAGTATTATGTACAAGTACGATAATAAAATGTAACATGGTGCAATGGACCACTTCCATGACCATATTATAAGATGTAAAGTTAAGAATAATATGATTTTGTGTGATTATATTATTATAAGCTTGTGGACTATTAATTACTAAGTTCACATAATTATGTCTTGTGTGGCATAACTAGTAAAGTTAAATCCAATGGGGATTTAATGGGAAAATAAATGGTGAGTTCATAAATAATTGATATTAATTATCATTGTGATAATTGGGTATATTTGAGATGATAAATTTTATGGAAAACAATATTGGTGCGCAATTAAGTTATATTCTAGTCTAATGTAAATATTATTTGGAGTAATTAAATGTACATGGATTATATAAGTCTATGTGAGTGGGTGTATATGTATTCACATTTGGGAAAAAATATCAAATAAACCATATATGCTAATATGAAGTGCTGAGTATTAGAAGGGAGTGTCCCAAATTGTGTCATTTTCATTCATATGAAATACAAAAAGGCTAGTAGCTATCTTGCTTCTTCTTCTCCAAAATCCATAGCTCCAAATGATGAAGAGGGGAGTGGGTTGATTTTATTTTTCACCAAACTCCTTCAATCCAATGGCTTCTTCTTCTTCCTCTTGGTTTAAATTGTTGGGCAAAATCATTGTATGGACAATGATTTCTCTATAAATGGGGACTCCTCTATTCTCAAAATCAATTGCTGAGATTTTTAAATGGAGCTTATATAAGTATACTATGAGAATGAGAGGGAGAAGTCAGAAGGTTAGAAACAAGCTTGGCAACTTAGCTTCAAGAGGTATAATTCTTAAACTATGTTCTTAAGTTCAAGTTTTACAAAGTTCTTAGAAAAAGTAGCTTTTGAGTCATAAAATTGATGGGTAAGGATTGTTATAATCCATGAATTATTGTTAGATATTGTTAATATAGTCAAGTGCGAAAACAACGGAAGTTAAACGAACTAAATTGGTTGAGAAACGAATTCTTAGCGAATGATTTCACTAAATTGTCCAAAACATGAACATTTGCATGAACATGAGTTGTGAATTAATATTTGGTTTAGTTAATGTTTATATTAGTTGATGGGTATTATAGTTTGTTGTAGTTCTATGAATTACGAATCCATAGAATCGAAAAAGAACTAATTTGGACACGTATAACTTAAATTATGATGTTTAGAAGGAAGTTTGGCTTGATGGTTCTTAGCAAGGACACGGGCTATTTTTAAGGCCAAACCCCCGCCCCGGCGGGTGTGTGTGTTTTGCAATGACTAATTTCATATGTTTTACTAAAATAACCACAACGTTTTCATACGAACTCCGATTGAGGTGATTCAAGATGATCCAGAACAAGGACGAATAGGCCTACAACTATTGTGCTTTAAGGTTTTCAATTTGAGGTATTTAACAAGGGTCAAAATAGTCATCTTGGTGACTGTTACGTAATAGGAGGCGATCAGAGGGTGTCGAACGAGCACATACGCAAGTATATGTTATTCTAAGTGATATAACATGAAAATGTATGATATTATACATGAAATATAAGATTACCTTACTTATAAGGAATTGCCTTAGCATGATTGAATATGTTTTTAAAGAAACTTTAGATTTTAAAAACAAGTTTAGACGAACTTTTAGTCTTTTGAATTCTGATATTTATAGCATATGTAAAGGGGTTAGTCATGCATATAAATAGGTATGACACATGGCCTTGAGTACCTTTGTATACTATGAGTTGCCTAGATGGTTATTTTTCGAAGATATATAAAGATTTTGAAAACAAACATTTACGAACTTGTGTACCTCTAATTCTGACCATAATAACATATATATGAGGTCTAAGTACGCATGATGTAAGATTCAAAGTTGTATCATAGGTGTGACGCCCCCAAAATAGGTCAATTCCACCCAACCTATTCTGAGTCGCCAAATACATGGTACAGAAATAACTACAACTTTATTAATAAAATTGTCGTGCAAAATACAACAACACATATGCTGTGAGTTTTGATACAAATATATACCAATTGTGACTCATGTCTCAACCGTGGACATCACCTCACAGTGATACCTTACATAAAGGTACAGTCAATAACTGTTTTAGAAATTAAAATCTTTGGGAAATGCTCAAGGAAACCTTTGTACATAGGAGGCCATGAATCTAAGTTATGATTATCATATGTCCAGAGAATTATCCTTGGTTGATCCAATAGACCCCAAAGAAAAACAAGAAGATTGATATCATATTCTTTCCAATGGTGAGTCATCTCATGACATATAATTATCTACATTGTCTCTAATTGAGAATTATATTTCATCCAAACTCCAAGATTATATAGGTAGCGCTCGTAGATATACTCAGCAAGTGGATGTTCACAACCCTGTCTTATGATAACGTAGGTCATTAGACATCTTGTATGATAGTGGCAAAACACCCTTCTAAAGTTGGGTTCACCTCTGTGAGACCCCAAATTTTATGAATAAAGATTTAAATTTCTCGAAATATTTTTTTGAATATTATTGTGTGGATTTGATATAATGTTATAGTTGTGGGTAATATTTATAACTTTTGAAAAGTATGCAAGTTGTTGTATAATATTTGATTGGTCGGGGAATATTCTTTTTGTCAGAGAATATCCGTACGACGGTACAATCATTGGTGGACCCCACAACGGAATTATTGTCGAATTAAGAAAAATGATAAAAATATTTTTATGAAAATAACGGCACAAGTTTTACCGTTAAAACTGTTGAACTAGTCGGTAGTAAAAGTACAGTAATACGCGTGGTTGCATAGTAGCACACGGTATTGGTTATTGATGCTTACGTGAGAATTCACTCAGTTATACTCAATTATTGCTACAGTAATTGTTGCATCATATCTCTCATATTATTCATTCGATTATTGTCACAGTAGCATCTGCATAATATGCTATATTATTAAATCAATAATTGAGACGACAAAGTTATTCATATTATTAAATTGTAATATTTACAATGTCTAGAAACTCTGTCAATGAGAGGTTTGATCATCTAATTGTATGCCAATAAGGAGAAATCCTTATCGGAAAGCCCCCTCTTTCTTGGGAACGACCTGGTTGTTAAATATTGTGAGTTATAATATTAATGATGAATAAGTTTGTGTTGATTAAAGATGCATTTGATAGTTCCATTATGTTGAAATTATTTGTGTTAGTGGAAATCGACATTTATTTCGATAATAATTGATGTCTGGAGGTTATATTGTTCAATCGGGTATTCGGGGCACTTTTCGTGTCAGAGTACTATTCATGGGTTACTATTCACCCAAATTACTATTCACTCTAGTATTGTTCACTCGGGTATTTGGGACACTTTTCGTGTCGGGGTACTATTCCCGAAGTACTATTCACGGGGTACTATTCACCCAAAAAATATATTTATTTTCGGTCCAAATCATTTTTGGGTACTATATTATTTCATGAGGAGATGTGCTAATTTTTCAGACCGTTGGTTGAAATAATAATAGTAAATCAATATGGATCACTGGTTTAAAGTTTTAAATAGTAAATCAATATGGATCGCTGGTTTAAAGTTTTAATCGTGAATCAGCATGGACCGTTGCTTTAAGTTTTAATAGTAAATCAATATGGACCGTCCGTTTAAAAGTAAATCAATCTGGACCGTTCATGAATTAGTTATTATTCAGTCCATTCTCCAATAAATAGAATCTCATTCCTTCATTATTTCTTACGAATTCACTGAAACTCTAGAGAGAGAAATTATAGAGAGAAAGAAGAAGAGAAGTCTGCTACCTCTCTATTCCAGTATCCAGCTTTATTCTAAGGTAAGGGGTATTATTTCTTTCTTATTCATGAAGAGAACTTCTGTTATTCCATTCTTTATTATTCTGTTGGAATAACCTGTTTATGCGAAGTACCGCATACATTGTGAAATTCTTCTGTTATTCTATTCTTTATTATTATGTTGGAATAACTTTGTTTATGCAATCTCGCATATATGGTGAAATTCTTCTATTATTACATTCATTATTATTCAGCCGAAGTATCACTGTATGCATGCGTTTCATGGGACACGGATTCCATTATTTATTATTACGTCGGAATATCACATGCAATGCGTTCTGTGGGACTTGGTTCCATTATTTATTATTACGGATGTAATATCACTGTCTGCATGCGTTTATCTGGGACTGGTTCCATTATTTATTATTACAGTCGGAATATCCTGTCTTTGCGTATACGTCGGACCTGGTTCCATTACTTATTATTATGTTGGAATAACCTGTCTGTGCGGTCTATCGCATGCATGGTGATTTCTATTGTTATTCCATTCTTTATTATTTCTGTTGGAATAACCTGTCTATGTGGATTACTATATGCATGGTGAATGATCCTTTGTATTCATTCCTTATTAAATTATGGAAATGATCTGTATACGTGGATTACCGCATGGCGGGTAAAAATCCATTTGCAGTTTCATATATTCTAATATACTCAGTTGGTTATGAGTCGATGAAGGAGCATACGAAGGAGCGTGTTATAGAATAACCGTACGAAGGAGCGTGTTCTAGAGTTAGATCTATGAGTCTTCTAACTTATCCAAGTGGAATCACTGGAAAAGGTGTTGTAGATTTTCGCGTGGACTATTTTTAGCAAAGGAGTCAAAAGCTGCAAAATAGCAAAAAGCTACTGCCCAGAAATTTAAATGGGCTGTTTCAGCCACTTAATTTCTGAGAAATATTCTAGCCTTTTCGGACATGAAAGTATATGGTATAAAGAATATCCTGTCCGAAAATGAGCTCATTCCGACTTAAAATGAGCAAGTTATGACCATTTCAATATTTAGGTTTTTCCGACGAAAAATGCTATAACCGGAGTTCTATAACTCCGATGACCATGAAATTTAAACTGGAAGCTCACGTTAACATTTGTAAAATCCTGCCAAGATTTGGGAATTTCTAGAGTTAAACTTGAGGTAGCTAATTTTTTAAGGAAATAATTAGAAATTTATTTTTGAAAAATAGTAAATGAATTTTAAAAATTCTAAGAAAAATATATGTTCATTATGGGACTATATTCTGCTAAATCCCAGAAAAGAAATATTTTTGGGACTGATTTGGTATTTTTCATGAAAATAGTTTAGTTACGAACATATAAATTAAATATGTTATGTGAAGTTGGAAAATAGGTAAATAGGATTTTATGGCTTGAAAATCCTATATAAGGTATATGCAGATTTTTGATGAGGTATTTGATCATTGGTGATAAAATCTTATGAGTATGGCATTTTTAAATGATTAAATTCATTATTTGGTAAAGTGTAAACAATTGAAATAAATTGTTTATACGTTTAAGAAGTGATTAAACTATTGTTATATTATGAGTTTATTAAGTGGTTGATAAGATTTGGATATATTTAAAGTCTTTAATATTTATCCTTGTTTTCGTTTGATTAATGCTTATATCATTGTCATCATCCTCATGCTTATATGGTGATGAAAGTTATCTTTCGCTTTACGTGCAAAGATGGATTTATTGATTATTGAATTGTATATCTTTGGCTTATGTGCAAAGATGGATTTATTGATTATTGGTTTTATAGTTGTATATCTTTGGCTTACGTGCAGAGATGGACTTGGTATGATTATGACCAAGGATCATTCGGTATAATCATGACCTGTAATGTTATAAACGATGAGGTAAAAGTCCTCAGTGGCCTGTAGTGCATTGATGGAAAGTTTTTGGTATGATTATGACCAGGGATTATTCGGTATAGTCATGACCATTGATGATTTAATGAATATCCTTGGCCCGTAGTCTCAGCGATAAAAATTGATGAAAACATTTTAAACCATAGAAGATAGTAGATTTTATTCTCTACTTGACTCTTTTAATGGATTGCTTATTCCGCTGCAGTTAAACTTGATGTCTATTGTATTTTGTCAGTTTAACATTGTTAAAGACTAATGATAATTTATTCTGCATTATCTTAGTCATAATATTTCTTACTGGGCTAGTTGAGCTCACCCTTTCTTTCACTGTTCTCTTTAGGAAATGAGAATATAGCTGGGACGAGTCGGGGAACGGAGTGATGGTCCAGATGATAACATTAGTAGTCCTCACTATTCTGTTAAATAGTGTGACAATAAATGTAATGAGGACTCCATTGAGTGTGGATATTGTCTAGATGACAAAATTCTTATTAAAGCTCTCAGTTTATGTTTTGTCGTATTTTACACGACAGTTGTATTATTAAGTTGTATTTGTATTTATTTAGAATGTATTTGGCAACTCAAGATGGGTGATGTATACCTATTTTGGGGGCGTCACAGTTGGTATCAAAGCTTAGGGATATGATCCTGATGTGAGACAAGAACTAGGAGGGGAGAGACGGGGAATTCCTTCGCTAGTATAACCTACCTAAGTTTATTTGGTATTTAATTGGTCGGTCAGAGTATAGGGATAATATGTGATATGTCAATTAACCCTGGTTTTGTGACAGTGTTTGTATTCAGATGTTGTGAATAGGGCTCAGTTATTGGAGTGCGATAATGAGTCAGCACAACCAAAAGGCAACGAGCAACAACACGATAATAATCGTACCGGTGGCAACGACCATCGGAACAATAATAACCATCATGGGGGAAATTATCATACCAAGAATGGTATCCACTTCGGTGGTAATCTTGGCCAAGATAATAGAAGTGGAAATTTCAAGAAGAGAAGGTCACCTAGCTTGATTTTTGTCGTGGCACCAAAGTCAAGTCCAAATTTGGACTGGTTGGTAAGGCGGATACGGACAAAACAAAGTCGATGGTTTCAGGAAGAGTGTTTTTTGTGACTTCTCAAAAAGCGAGTAACCCGAACGAAGTTAGCATGGGTTAGTTAATTATAAATTCTTGCGAAGTCTATACCTTATTAGATACCGGTTCTACCCATTCCTTTATATCTCTTGCTTGCGTTCAACGTTTAAATTTAACTATAGAGAAGTTAGACTTTTATCTATCGGTTGAAAATCCGTTAGGAGAAACCTTCATTACATATGTTATCCAAGTCTTGGATGAGAGTCATAATTTTGAATGATATTTCTATTGTTAATAAATTTCCTGACGTATTGAGTTCAAGATAAATTAACTTATAATATTTAAAATTAATTCTTGAACTTGTTTTATTGAATTATTATGTCATTGTCATGATGAGTTATGTTGGTTATTATGTGAAAACATGAAAGTTTCTTAGAAATCACAAAGGGTTGAAAATCAAATTTTGGTGAAAATGGAACATGAAATTCAATTGACAATATCTCCTATTATATTTTGAATTTTTGGGTGTGGTCAAGTTCTAGAGTTAGATCTATGAGTCTTCTAATTTATCCAAGTGGAATCACTGGAAAAGGTGTTGTAGATTTTCGCGTGGACTATTTTTAGCAAAGGAGTCAAAAGCTGCAAAATAGCAAAAAGCTCGCTTGAGAAATTTAAAAATAAATTTGTTTTACCACTTAATTTCTCGAGAAATATTCTAGCCTTTTAGGACATGAAAGTATATGGTATAAAGAATATCCTCGTAGAAAATGAGCTCATTCCAAACTTAAAATGAGCAAGTTATGACCATTTCAATATTTAGGTTTTTAGGCGAAAAATGCTATAACCGAGGAGTTCTATAACTCGATGACCATGAAATTTAAATGGAAGCTCACGTTAACATTTGTAAAAATCTCGCCAAGATTTGGGAATTTCTGGAGTTAAACTTGAGGTAGCTAATTTTTAAGGAAATAATTAGAAATTTATTTTTGAAAAATAGTAAATGAATTTTAAAAATTCTAAGAAAATATATATGTTCATTATGGGACTATATTCGCTAAATCCCGTAAAAGAAATATTTTTGGGAGTGATTTGGTATTTTTCATGAAAATAGTTTAGTTACGAACATATAAATTAAATATGTTATGTGAAGTTGGAAAATAGGTAAATAGGATTTTATGGCTTGAAAATTCTATATAAGGTATATGTAGATTTTTGATGAGGTATTTGATCATTGGTGATGAAATCTTATGAGTATGACATTTTTAAATGATTAAATGCATTATTTGGTAAAGTGTAAACAATTAAAATAAATTATTTATAAGTTTATGAAGTGATTAAAATATTGTTATATTATGAGTTTATTAAGTGGTTGATAAGATTTGGATAAATTTAAAGTCTTTAATATTTATCCTTGTTTTCGTTTGATTGATGCTTATACCATTGTCATCATCCTCATGCTTATATGGTGATGAAAGTTATCTTTGGCTTACATGCAAAAATGGACTGTTGATTATTGAATTGTTTATGTTTGGCTTATGTGTAAAGATGGACTGTTGATTATTGGTTTTATAGTTGTATATCTTTGGCTTACGTGCAGAGATGGACTTGGTATGATTATGACCAAGGATCATTCGGTATAATCATGACCTGTAATGTTATAAACGATGAGGTAAAAGTCCTCAGTGGCCTGTAGTGCATTGATGGAAAGTTTTTGGTATGATTATGACCAGGGATTATTCGGTATAGTCATGACCATTGATGATTTAATGAATATCCTTGGCCCGTAGTCTCAGCGATAAAAATTGATGAAAACATTTTAAACCATAGAAGATAGTAGATTTTATTCTCTACTTGACTCTTTTAATGGATTGCTTATTCCGCTGCAGTTAAACTTGATGTCTATTGTATTTTGTCAGTTTAACATTGTTAAAGACTAATGATAATTTATTCTGCATTATCTTAGTCATAATATTTCTTACTGGGCTAGTTGAGCTCACCCTTTCTTTCACTGTTCTCTTTAGGAAATGAGAATATAGTTGGGACGAGTCGGGGAACGGAGTGATGGTCCAGATGATAGCATTAGTAGTCCTCATTATTCTGTTAAATAGTGTGACAATAAATGTAATGAGGACTCCATTGAGTGTGGATATTGTCTAGATGACAAAATTCTTATTAAAGCTCTCAGTTTATGTTTTGTCGTATTTTACACGACAGTTGTATTATTAAGTTGTATTTGTATTTATTTAGAATGTATTTGGAAACTCAAGATGGGTGATGTATACCTATTTTGGGGGCGTCACAAGCTCACCATATTCGATTCACCAAAATTAAATATCAAATGAAGTATACAATATGACACACTTATCTAAAGTTCTCAATAAAATTATTTTTATACTATTTAGGGAGAATCTCAACAGCTATAGACCATCGTTCTATTCCCCTGTTATCCCCGCTCGACCCGAACACTCTTATTACCTGAAAGGAATTGTGAAGCAAAAGGGTGAACACAACTAGCTCAGTAAAGAATATCATGACTAAAGATAATTAAATTATAAATAGCCTTCATCAGTAATAAATCAAAGATTTATAACATATGGTAGATGATAAAACTTTTCAACCATAGTTGCAGTGGAACGAACAATCCATTAGAAGAGTCAAATAGACCATAAAGTCTATTATCTTCTCCATGATAAAAGTTCACCAACAATATTTTATCCCTGTAACATACATCAACAGTTCCTATCCACAAGCACACGGTATTGCACAGTATTGTTGAATTATTGATTCGTACGTAAGAAGGCACTACTCAATAATTATTACAGTAGTTACTGTTCAATATTTTATTTTATTGATTCACTAATTGCTGCGTTGATAGTTTATATTATTGTTGTTTCAATAATTGTCACTGCACAGTATTTCCCATTATTAGATCAATAATTCATATTATTTGAGTAATATTATTAGATAAGCATTATTGGCAATGTCTAGAAAGTTCTGTCAATGAGAGGTTTGGTAACCTAATTGCGTGCCAGTAAGGAGAAATCCTTATTGAAAAACCCCCTCTTTCTTGGGAACGGCCTGGTTGTCATAATTGTGATTCTATAATATTATTTGTGAATAATTAGTTATTTATTTATATGATAAGGAAATATTTATTTGATGTGGATATAAATGATGGATTTATTTATTTTATGTGGTTATTAATGAAGGAATTAATGCTGAGGTGTTTTATCAGTATTTTATCGGAGTGGAGGTATTAAAAATCATCCGTTTGTGGATTTCGGATATTTTTTGTTTTGAATATGGAAAAACCCAATGCTACAAAGTTGTAGAGAATTCGATTTCGTGTGGAATGGACATAAAATTCCTATGTTTCTGATAAATGAGCTATTTTCTATGAATTATTAAAGTTTTGAAAAATAAAATGATTTTTATTAATTTATGGGTGGGACCCACCTTTTGGTTGGTGTTGAATACACATGTGGGCTTCTGATTTTTTTGTCAAAGATGGTTGCTAGCTTGCATGCGTAGAAAATGAGAATTAAAATAATATTATTTTAGTCTCCTATGGCGTTCTAGCATTATCCTATAAATAGACGCTTAGGTTAGAATTGAAAATCACACCAGAAACAAGTTTTCTTTCTCTTATCGAGCGTATTTTTGTGAGTATTTTGATACTTTGAGAGTTGCTGTTCGGTACAAGTTTCCTTCGGCTTTTTATCTGATATTCTGATCAGAAGTACCGTTATTTTGAGGTAAGGGATGTTATTTTCTTCTTAAATGATATTATTTTCTTCAATACCATTATGCCGAAATATTGGTTTGAACTTTTTAATCAAATTTGGAACTTTTTTTGTCGGGATTACTATTCACGTGTATGGCACTATTCACGTATACGACACTATTCACGAATACGGTACTATTCACCGAAAAATTAAAATTTTCCTTTTTGTCCAAGATGTCTATTATGGTTACTATCTTTGATTGTATCCATGTTTTGATCTTTATTTTTGAATTCTGCTTCACAATTGGTTATTATGAAGTATTATTGATCTTGGATAAACTGTTATACGAATCCCTAATATTTGTCATACATCTCCTTTGGATTCATTTTCTTTAAAATATTTTTCATCATCCTCAGTCTTAAATGATGATATTATTGAATATCTTTGGCTGTAGTGCAAAGATGAATGATTAACTGATGAATATCTTTGGCCCGTAGTGCAAAGATGAACAGGTGTTGAGATGAACATGACCGACTGGTGATATAAATGAATATCTTTGGCCTGTATTGCAGAGATGAATATTTGATTTAAGATTTATATTGATTGATGTTACAGGGATAAAATATTGATGATGGACTTTTAAGTCTTAGAAGATAGTAGAATTCATTCTCTATGTGACTCTTCTAATGGATTGCTGTTTTCGCTGTATTTGTTGATCTAAAACTTGTTGTCTATTATATTCTATCAGATTTTTTTCCTGTTGAAGACTAATGATAATTTGTTGAATATTATCTTAGTCATAATATTCTTTACTAGGCTAGTTGAGCTCACCCTTTTCCTTTTTGTTCCATTTTTCTTCCAAGGAGGTGAGAACATAGTAGGATCGAGTCGGGGTATGGAGTGATGGTTCTAGAAAGATGTTTTAGCAGTCCTCACTATTTCTGTAAAATAGTATATGAATAATTGTAATGAGGACTTATTTGAGTGTTGATATTGTCTAGAAGACAATATTTGTATTTAAATTCACAGTATGTGTTGTCGTATTCTGCACGACAATTGTATTATTGAAGTTGTAGTTTGCTTTCTGTACCATGTATTTGGTGACTCAGAATGGGTGTTGTATACCTATTTTGGGGGCGTCACGCCAATAACCAAAACCCTCATCAAAAATCGCATATACCTTATATAGGATTCCCTAGCCATAAAATCCTATTTTCCAATTTTGTTACTTCACATAACATATTTAATTCATTTATTCATAACTAGTCCATTTTCATGAAAAATACCAAAGAAGTACAAACAAATTTTCTTTTCTGGGATTTAGAAGAATTTAGTCCCATATTGAACATATATTTTTCTCGAAATTTTTAAAATTCATTTACTATTTTTCATATGGCCAAAACTGCCGAATATTTAGATATTTATCATAAATTGTACTTTTGTCCAAAAATTCCAAAATTTCTGAGTATATACATTATATACATGTACTCTCAATAAAATTTCACCAATTTTGGAGTTAACCACAAGGAGTTATAAGAGTTTACTTTTAAAATAGTCTTTTCTCATAAAATTCATAACTCCTAATCTATACATCCAAAAATTGCCATTTTTGGATACAATCAAGAAAACTCATCAAATTATCATTTCAAATTTTTCTAGAATTTTTGAAGGTTAGAAAAATTATGAAACTGAAAAACATAATAACCTTTACAATCCCTTACATAATAACGACAATATCCCTTACCTCAAAACAACAGTACTTCTGACTGGAATATCGGATATAGTGCTGAAGGAACTTGCACTGTATAGCAACACTCAAAGTATCAAAATACTCACAAGAATACGCTCGATAATATAGAGAGAGAAAACTTCAATTTCTGGTGTAATTTTCAATTCTAACCTAAGCACCCTATTTATAGGAAAATACTTAGAACACCAAAGCAGAAAATTTAATAAAATATTATATTTATAAAAATATCATACACACTCCTTGACAATCTAAATTCAGCAACTTACACATGCTAGTGGGGCGCACCAAAATGAAAAACATGTTTTAAACATTTTTTTGTAACAAAATCAATTCAGACCCAATATTCTGGAAGTTCAATAATTCATAATAAATAGCCCTTTTATCAAAAAAAATCAAATCTTATATCCATTCCATAGGAAATTCAATTCTCTACAACTTTGCAGAAGAAAGTTTTTCCAAATTCTAAACAGAAATTGACCGAAATCCACATACGGACGATTTTACAGGTTATAATCAAATTTCAGTCAAGAATGGGGTTCATCAATACACAAAACATATGTTAAACATTTTTTGTAACAAAAATACTCTTCCTCCTCATTTATTCATATATCACACATTCATTATAAAAATATCACCATTATTATATTATTAAAATATAATAATATATTTAAATGAATTATTTTATCGAGAAAAATAAAATATCAATTTTCAATAATTGTTATATTAAAAATTTTCTCCATCTATATCCACATAAAATGAATATTTTCCTTATAATATAAATCAATAATTAATTATTCACAAATAATATTACAGAATCACAATACTAACAACTGGGGCCATTCTAGAAAGAGGGGCTTTCAATAAGGATTTCTCTCATCTTTGGCAAGCAAGTAGGTGACCAAACCTCTCCTTGACTGAATTTTCTAGACATTTCCAATAATGCTATCTAATAATATTATTCAAATAATATGAATTATTGATTTAATAATGGGAAATATTGTGTCGTGGCAATTATTGGAACAACAATAATATAAAATATCAACGCAGCAATTATTGAACCAATAAAAAAAATATTGAACAATAATTATTGTAACAATTATTGAGTAGTGCCTTCTTACGTAAGAATCAATAATTGGTGAAATACTATGTGCTACTGTGCAACACCGCGTATTACTGTGTTTTTAACCACCGGGTATTCCAACAGTGTTAACGGTAACAACTATGCCGTTATTTTTAGAAAACTCATTATTGTCGTTTTCTTCATCCAAAATTTTTTTGTTACGGGGCCCACAAATGGCGGCGCCGTCGTACGAATATTCCCCGACAGTAAGAATATTCCACGACCAAACGAATATTCCCCGACAACAATTAATATTTTATAACCACTTGTTTACTTTGAAAATTTTACATATATCACCCTTAACTTTAAAAATTTATCAATTTAATCTATTTACTAAATAGAAAAATTGAATATTTTTATTTTATAAAATTCGGGGTCTTACAATAGGTGTGTTAGATTACTTTGATTTCAAAGGCAAACTCATATATCATTTATAAACAAAGTTTTATAAACACGGAGTGGTTATATCTTGCCCTTGGACACGTACGTAGAAACATGTACAAACAAGTATGACATGTGAGTTGAAGTTGCCTTTTATGATTAGTTTAGTATGACATTGACTTTGAGAATAAAGTTTTGAAACTAAGAGGGACAAACTTAAAGTAACTTGTGGACTTAAAGTTCTAACCATGATAACATATATACATGGCCTAGTTAGCTATGAAATGAGATTAAAAGTTGTATCTATTTTCTTTAACTTGGCCTAGAATGACTTTTAAAAGTGAACTTGAACGCCTTATACCCCTAGACATGACGAATATGTTCATCGTCTAGCTAAGTATGAATTGGACCTTTCAAGTGTGGTTTAAAATACGTCTTCAAATAATGAACTATGTTATGTCTATGTCAAGCATACTAGTAGAGGCTTATTAGTACCAATATATGGTTTAAAATCTTATATCATCGAATCTTGTTATAGAAAGTTGTTAAGCTTTATTAATTGAAATAAATTATTATGGAACTAAGTAGTTTGAATATGAACGACGTAGATCACGTATCTATAAACTTTAAATATGTGTCGAACACATAGCGAGTCAAATGTGTGATAAATGTATATAAATGTTGATGTCAAGAAAGGATGGTTAAGGTATACTTATACATGCCTAGCTATTCTAAGAGTATAATGAGAAAGTGAAATAAAGGTTTTACAAACCTAATTAGGAAACAATGTAACATTGTTCTTATATTAAAAGTGTATGAAATATGTTACTAATGGATGTGAATCCATGATTATATAACTGTGTAGGAATACACGCAGTGCAGATAAGATTTATGCAGTTAAGTCGTAGTTGATAAACTACGAATCAAGCAAGTCTTTCAGCTCTTATTTGATATATGAATTTGATAATTGTTAGATGAGCTATATTATGCTATGCAAATGTTGATGTATATATATATGAAATCCATATGAAATATGTATGAAATTTGAAAGTTGATATTTGATGATATGCTTGTGAAGTAAATCTCTATGCCTGTTATGTGAGAAGTAACATGCGTAGTAAATATTAATTGATTATGAATGCAAGAACTGAATATGCTATTATATGCTAGTTTTACATGAAAAGCATTAGAATTCTTTGGGTTATGAGCTCACCCTTGCAAATAACTACTTTTGCGAGTTAAGGATACACGGTGTGAAAGGTTACGTATTATTTGATTGATAAGGTTCAATGGTATCGAAGGAGATTGATTTATTATTTAACTAGATGTTCTTGAACCATGTTTAGGTTCTAGTAGATGTATACTATGTGTAATACATGTGATGAGTGAGTTTTATACCTATGAATTGGATACATTCGAGCTTAATTTATTGTTGTTCTCAAGTCTTTTAGAATAGTTTTTAAGTGTTTGTGTCCATTCATGCATGTTTTACATTGTTTTATAGAATTTGGGGCAAAATTTACTTGGATCGACGTTCGGGGTGGCTAGATTCGCGTTTTCGGCTTGCCATTTACACAGCAGTCACTTCAGAGCCAATTTGAGTATTGCTTCGAATGTTATTTCGTAAACCTTAAAAAATGAAAGTTGTAGATCTACGTCTCCTCTTTCTGGATCATCTTGAATCATCAAAATCGGAGTTCGGACGAAGAAGTTATGGCCATTTTTCAAAAGGATGTCGGAGCAGAAAATATCAGAACATGGGGCGGACGGCAGGCCGGCGCCCAAAATAAAGCCTATGCCCGATGCCGAGTCTTTGGGGGAGCGATGTTTGAGCGTCGTGCCCAGTACTGAGGTGGCTGGAGAAGGAAACTTAGTGATGGCTTGGGCCAGCGTTTTTGGGCGAATTTTGACACCTTTTGACTCAAATTGGATTGGGTTTGTTCTAAGCTAAAAATTGGACTTGTAACCTATAAATACATGATGTAAGGCATAAAATAAAGGGAGAATACATAGATTAGACTAGATTAAACACTCCATTAAATTAGAATCTAAACCCTAGTTCTTAATTAGCCATTGAAGATTGAAGCAAATTGAAGAACACTGAAGATCAAGAGCAAGAGCAAGAGGGGAGCATCAGATTTGCTGACAACAGATTGTATTCTATTCTCTTCTCTCATCATACTTTTATCTTTTAATGTCTATTCAATTGTGGATTCTTGGTTTTAATTCATTAATTATGAACTAACTCTTTTATTAAGATTTCAATTGAACCTTTTATGGCTATAAATTAGTTATTTAATTTATTCCAATTATTTGTGTTAAAGTGAGTTCTTTATCTTGCCTTATTCTTATTGATTAATTATCTGATCAGTAATTACCTTGTTACTCTAGAAGGAATTGGGAAAGGAATTCTAGGGTTAGAACTGGGCATGGTGACATGTGACTTAGTTATTTGCGGTGAATAATTAGGTTTGTGAATAGAATGAGAATATCTATATTTTTGCATGTAACACATAAGGAATTGGGATTGTAGTGAGTTTAATTCAATTGTTTTTGCATAGGGATATAACAAAATTAACTTGGATTAAATAGAAGGCAAAGGATCACTTGAGAAAGGGCTTTTGGCATTTGAGAATTCACATTAACAATCCGATGAACATAATAATTGGAATAATTGAATAATTGATTTATAATTCATAATTGGGGATATTGGAGTCTTAATTCTTATTTATCTGAATTCCATCAATTCTTAGTTGTTTATTTGCTTTCTTTTAGAATAATCTTTTGTTTTGTTTAATTTAGTTTTCTTAAATCTAGAAATCACAATTATTGGTTGTTTAAATAAAATTGATTTGGTTAAGAGTTAGTATTTGGTAATTTTTATTAAATAATTCCTCGTGGGAGCGATACTCTACTTTCACTTTATTACTTGTTGGCGTGTATACTTGCGTATTCATTGATTGTGAAATCGATCAACAAGTTTTTTGGCGTGCGTTCTTGGGAAATTAATTTAATAATTATTTACCAATATTAATTTCAATCAAATTAGTCTTAATTTAAACATTTTTATTTTTATTTTAATTCTCTTCCTATATTTCTCTCTTTTTGGTACCATGGATGAGTTTGAGTATCAATGGCCATACACTGCGTTCTTGGCTCAACCAAGGGAAGCGAGGATTGATGGACTTACTACATCTTCTATAGAGGCAACTTGAAGGCGTTGGAGGTTTTTGTGACCATCTGGTCGAAGGATGGCAAGAATGACTCGACCCGAGGAGAGGAGATTGACGGACTCGAGAAACTTTACGCATTATCGGCCTGATTGAGACACTTTTGAGGATGTTTGAAGCTTTTGAAGCTCAGCGTCGTCAAAGTGTGGCGATTACTTGTGATTATTGTGTTGGAAATCATATGAGTCATCAATCGCCATCGGTTTCAAAGCCGAGTATGCGATGCGGTGGTGATTACCCCAATAATTATGTCTATCCTAACAACTATTATCGAGTTGGGGTATCACCGGATTTTCATGGAGCCATACTCATCAAGATCAATTTTATGCTCTAAGTCCAACATACCACCGGATTTCTCGTGTCCACCTCCACTACAAGCAGGAAGAACATTCAAATTTGGAGGAAACCATGGAGAGATTTATTAAAGCGGAAAAGAAACACGAGGAACATGAAAAGAAACATAATCAAAGCAATTTGAATATGCAAAGCCTAAGTGTCGTCGATCAAGAATCTGGAAAATCAATTGGGGCGAGATAGCACATCGTTGAACAACCATCCTCAATACACTTGGCCCTATGACATGGATTCGAGGACTAATGATGAGCAGAACAAAATCTGCAACTAGATGAACCAAATGATATAGATGTTGAAAGAGAGGAAAGACTTGGAGAAACAAATTGGGAATCGACAAAGATCTAACTTTGAGTATCAATGAAGATGAGCAGATTTCATTAGTATCCCATGTGCCTCCTCCACCAAAGTTCAAGAATCAAGGGCGGTTTGCAAAACCATGCCCAATTGGCGATCATGTAAGTAGGCAAAGCTCTTTGTGACATAAGAGCTAGTACAACTTTGGAGTCATGGTGGGTTGAAAAGGAGAAGATAGAGGAAGAGCCCATTGTGTTTGACAAGCTTCCATGCCATAATTTGATCACAAACACAATGGGGAAAACACCTAGTGGTTTGCCGTTCTTAATGGGGATCCTATCTACAAAGAGCATGCTAGGTGACTTTAATTGAGGGTTTTTGCTAATGGGAACCTCCCGAAAGAGACATTACTCTTGATGGATGGAGGTTCCTCAATTTTTCGTAAGGGGAATTGGATAGAGAATTGAAGAAAGAAATTTGAGACTATAAAACAAAGCGCTTATTGGGAGGCAACCCAAGTTTAATTTTATTTTTAGTTTTTATTAGGTTTTATATTAGTAATTTTGAATTTGCATTTATTTAAAATTTAATAAATATGTTTCTATCATGGTTTCTGAGTTATTCAAGTCAAATTCAAGTGTGGTGCCCAATTTGTTCCATGTGCCTAGCATATTCTCCAAACTTAGCGGAATGAGGAGGAAGATTGCTATATTTTTAGGGAAGTCCTCTATTTTAATTTTTTCTATTTCAGCCATTGAGGACAATGTCTAGTTTAAGTTTGGGGGCATTTTAGTGTCGTATTGCATATAGTTAGTTATCTGCATAGTAGTTCATTTTTTTTATGTGTTAGCATTGTTTTTTTAGGTTGCATATAATACATGGTAGTTATTTGCATATTCATATATGTGTTGCATTAGTATGTGTTCATGTAGTATAATTGCATTTTTTTTTTTTTTTTTGCATGAATTTGTGTGATCGGTTGGTGTGGTCTTAGCTCGGCCTATGATAAGATTGGTATTAAATGTTAACTTGAACAGTGTTGATAATTGATGATGAGTTCTAATTTTAATCATGATGATAATCTGAGCACATGTCTGAAACTTATATGTAGGATAGCACTTAAAGTTTAACTGTTTTAATCCACTTGGTTCAAGGGTTTCATAATTTGTTTACGAGGAAAATCTTTGTTAAAATTTAAGGAAATTAGTGGCTGGCGGTAAAGGTTGGAATAGCGTAAAAGCTTGAGTTTGGGGAATCTATGGGTTATATATATTATTAAAAAAAAAAAAAAAAAAAAAAAAAATGATGAAAAAAAAAAAAAAAAAAAAATCGAAAAAAAAAAAAAAAGAATAAACACCATGGCATGCTTGTCTAGTTTTGTGGCCTTTGTTACTTGAGTAAGTAAGCAGGGGATTGTCTTTACACCTAGCGCCCTAAGGTCTTAATGGCTTGGGAGTCGTTGGTGAAAGCTAGATTAAGGTAGCATTGAAAAGCCTAAGGGAATAAAGACATTGCTGACCATGAGAAAAAAATGAATAAAACACGAGAAAGAGCAAAAATGCCCTCGTGGTTGAATAAAAGTATAAATAAATCTTGTATTTACCTTAAGACTTGGTAATTGCTTAGTTTTAACTTGGAGTTGTCATGTTCACAAAAGTAATTGAATTGGGCCGAAATTTTCCTTTTAAGAAGTTTGTTATGTGATTATCTTGAATTGTGGTTGGTTAGAATGGTTAACAAGCACACACGCACAACATGGGTGATGACAGGTTTGGATTGACTAATTGGTTAGAGTTATGGATTTTGACTTGATTGGATATATTGTTTGAGTATCATTGGTATCTTTGAGGCCTGTTGCTATATATCATACTGATTTATTACTCGGTTCGTAGGTATATTAGGAAGTAGATCATGCATATGCATTCATGTAGTTGAGTTTGTTTGTTTATTTTTAGTTCTTTTGTGTTTTTGCTTGAGGACAAGCAAATGTTTAAGTTTGGGGGTATTTGATGAGTGAGTTTTATACCTATGAATTGGATACATTCAGGCTTAATTTATTGTTTTTCTCAAGTCTTTTAGAATAGTTTTTAAGTGTTTGTGTCCATTCATGTATGTTTTACATTGTTTTGTAGGATTTGGGACAAAAGTTACTTGGATCGACGTTCGGGGTGGCTAGATTTGCGTTTTAGGCTTGCCATTTACACAGCAGTCACTTCAGAGCCAATTTGAGTATTGTTTCGAATGTTATTTCGTAAACCTTAAAGAATAAAAGTTGTAGATCTACATCTCCTCTTTCTGGATCATCTTGAATCATCAAAATCGGAGTTCGGACGAAGAAGTTATGGCTATTTTCCCAAAAGGGCGTCGGATGAGAAAATGTCGAGAACATGGGGCCGGCAGGGGCGCCAAAATAGGCCTATGCTTGGTGCCAAGAACCTTTGGGAGGAAGCGATGTTTGAGCGTCAAGCCCAATGTATTTGAAGTATTTGGGGAAGAAACTTAGTGATGGCTTGGGCCGCGTTTTTAGGCAATTTTGACACCTTTTGACTCAAATTGGATTGGGTTTGTTCTAAGCTAAAAATTGGACTTGTAACCTATAAATACATGATGTAAGGCATAAAATAAAGGGAGAATACATAGATTAGACTAGATTAAACACTCCATTAAATTAGAATCTAAACCCTAGTTCTTAATTAGCCATTGAAGATTGAAGCAAATTGAAGAACACTGAAGATCAAGAGCAAGAGCAAGAAGGGAGCATCAGATTTGCTGACAACAGATTGTATTCTATTCTCTTCTCTCATCATACTTTTATCTTTTAATGTCTATTCAATTGTGGATTCTTGGTTTTAATTCATTAATTATGAACTAACTCTTTTATTAAGATTTCAATTGAACCTTTTATGGCTATAAATTAGTTATTTAATTTATTCCAATTATTTGTGTTAAAGTGAGTTCTTTATCTTGCCTTATGCTTATTGATTAATTATCGATCATTAATTACCTTGTTACTCTAGAAGAATTGGAAAAAGGAATTCTAGGGTTAGAAGCTGGGCATGGTATCATGTGACTTAGTTATTTGCACGATGAATAATTAGGTTTGTGAATAGAATGAGAATATCTATTTTGCCGCATGTAACACATAAGGAATTGGGATTGTAGTGAGTTTAATTCAATTGTTTTGCATAGGGATATAGCAAAATTAACTTGGATTAAATAGAAGGCAAAAGGATCACTTGAGAAAGGGCTTTTGGCATTTGAGAATTCACATTAACAATTGAGTGAGACATAATAATTGGAATAGTTGAATAATTGATTTATAATTCATAATTGGGGATATTGGAGTCTTAATTCTTATTTATTTGAATTCCATCAATTCTTAGTTGTTTATTTGCTTTCTTTTAGAATAATCTTTTTGTTTTGTTTAATTTAGTTTTTTCTTAATTAATAAAATTGACAAGTTAGTATTTGTAATTGTTTAAAAATAAAATTGATTTCACTTTATTACTTAAGAGTTAGTATTTGGTATTTTTATTAAATAATCAACAACATCTAAGTTATAAACGATAGCTCTACTTTCACTTTATTTTACTTGTTGAATAGTGAATATACTTGCGTATTCATTGATTCAAATTAAGATATCAATAAAAGATTTATTTTTCAAAAAGATTCAAAGAAGAATCTTGAAGTGTCTAGAGAATGAGGATTCAAGAGTTTCCTAACTCTGGTGATAAGAGTGTTAAAATGATGTATGTAAGATAAATATGACAAAGATAATGAGAATGAACTTGAGTGGAGTTTTGTTAATAATAGGGAAAGAACCCTAAGGTAAATTGATGATCACAACGTGATCGGATTAAGCTATGAAGTGATAAATAGTCTGTAATGACTAAGTGTGTATAGCTTGATGCTATAAGAGATTGTACTGTGAAATGGTACGATATGAACTCATGAGGAGTTGTATGTGATGAGATACGAAGAATTCATATCAAGTTAAGTGTAAGATAGAGTTAAGTGAGATTTTAATTGAGGACCCATGTCAGCAGCTGAGTTGTATGATTCCTTGTTATGAGCGGGGAATTGTACTTGGTGTAAAAACCACTTAGTTCTGGCACTGATAATCGTTGAAATGTTTGTGTCGCGCTATTTGCTATATACTTGTTGAGAAGGTGATTCTTTTCTCATATGTATAACCGATAGATAGGTTATAGTTAGAGAATATAAGGTTAAGTTGCGAGTTCTTAAAATTCATACTTAGTTCGGGACTCATCATTATATGAAATGTTTTTGAAACCCTCAGCGAATGGACGCCTATGGTCTGATTAGGGTAAGTTCTTAAACTCATATAATTGTGGCAAATTCTTGAATTTCCAGAGTGTGGTAAGTTTGATGAACTATATCGGATATATATATATATATATATATATGTTATGAAGTTAGAAATTTTGGTATAGTAAGCATTGATGGTGTTACAGATTGATAGAATGAAGCAATGGAGTAAAGTTGATGAAGAATCATGGATTTTCTAAATCTTCTAGCTCTGCTAGATTTTCAAAATTTATTGAATTCGTGCTGATGTTTGTATTTCTGTTTTCTCGAAAAACTTTGGATCATGTGATTGAACCAATGATGTTTTAAAAAAAACAATATCGTTATCCATATGTCTATGCTAATTGTTTCGGCTAAGACAAAATGATTTGAAAATTTTCAAAATGTATTTCTGACCATTTACATCATTTGGTATGGTGTAGAAATGGTAAACGATGGAGTCTTCAATGCAGTTGAACCTAGTGTTGGTTGTGATCAAAAGATCGTCAACCAAATTTGGTACGATGTAGTATGACAAAGTCACATAATGGCGGAATCCTAAACGTACTACTAATCTAGTACAATATCATGACGTAATAAAAGAATTTTTGGTTTTCTTTTAAATTTTGAAGAAGGTCAATTAAGTTGGCAAACTATTTCGATTGATGTCCGAATTGTTGATAAAAGTCTAAGCTATTTGATTCGGCTAGACGACTGTTGGAAAATATTTGTGGAATTCAAGCATTCTTAAGTATTTATGCCAAACCAGATTGCTTTGGTGCGAATTCAGATGTGGAAAAGCTGAGGTGAACAACCCTATAAGGGGACATGTTTTCAGGAACAATGGTTACGAAGCGTAACATATATAGTCGTTACAAAACACTACGCCAGGCTCAACGTAATGGTACGATAAATTTGGCCACCTAGTGTATGCGTGTGGAGGTGTTTTCGGTCTTTGTGATTGATAAACACTACGGTTTCTGCGATGTGAAGGATTGTGTTGAAGCATTTGTAAACTTGGGAAGAGTTCACGGTCTTGTGACCCCTCAACATAATTTGGAATATGAGATTATTCATACTACTTCCCGATTATTGAAAAATTGTGGAAGACTCTTATTCTTCTATGTGATGAATGTAGTGAGTAAAATGTTCCTTAGAAAGGAGAATGTGGTAGAATGCAAGTGAGCAAGTTATAATAAAACTTCTGAAAAGAGAATGGATAAAATTATTCAAAAAGAATATGTAATATTCGGAATATCACCGAGTAGAGGAGGTTTTGGTGATTTTGAGGATGGAATCCTTATAAGGAGGAGATGATGTAAGAACCTGAATTTTTAGAAAATATTATAATAAGAATTTAGTAAATAAAATTCTTAAGGCATATGAAGGGTTCAAACAAGAATATATGTATGTGATGTAAGGTATGTGGTATGGTGTTACATGGGGTAATATAGACTATGCAATACATGATTTTTATGTTTAATGAATATATTATTATTATATATTTTTTATTTATTGAGGAGGCGAGTTATTTGAAGTAAATAAGATGGATAGAAATTTATCTATCGATACTAAATAATTTATGTGAAATTATTTTATCATAGTAAGTTGGTGACATTAAATATCTTTGATAACCACCAATTTTTTGAGTATTTGTACGAGTAAATATCAAGTCTAAGGCAGTGCAACCGTACCCTTTAATAGTGGATGTGTAGGAGCTGGGCTAAATGATTCCTTCAAAGAGTGGAGGTATATACGAATTAGTAACCGATCTAACTCACTATGAAAACAGTGTAGACGAGACGGAAACTAATTTGTTGGTTGTTTGTGGGAAACCACTCAGTGTATTATATTGAATACTATTAAAGACTCGATGTGTGCTAGGTTTGGACTTGTATATATGTACGTTGTTGATGAGAGAAGAAAATCGATATATCTTTAGATAAATATTGGTTAAAGATTTATTGATTAATATTGAGATATGGTTAAATTCACAGATTAAAGAAATTGTGTTGAGACAATCTATAGAAGGGAAAGAGAAATAATTATAGTATATTTCTATTAAAGGATATTAAAATAAATTATAGCAATTGATTATTTTAATAAAAGGGGAAATATTATTTTGATATTACCTTGTATAGCTTTGTACGAGGTAATGTGTGTGATTAAGTAATATGGTAAATATATTAAAACATATTTTCTATATAAGTTGATGGAAACAATTTATCATAATAGGAAATAAACTTAATTTCTATATATAGTGTGTACGTGTGTCGTGCATGTAAATATTTTAATAATACAAAGATATTATATTAAGAATAATATCTTGAAAAAATGAGTAAATCGTTTTATTATGATTAGTTCCTATATTTAGAGAAAACATGATAAAAGCATCGTATGTTATGTTATGGCAAAATACATAATTTGATTATAGTAATGTGGTGGGAAATGAATAAGTAATGAGAATAAGTAATACGCTTAATGTAAGCTTGTGTGATATGCCTAGTGTGGCAAAGTGACGGAATAAGCATTCATTAGATAATTTAATGAATGAATAATTGAAGGAATTAATTTGTATGTGCAATGATTTTATATTATATAGTAGCTACATCTATATGATATGAAATGAAGTGGGACACTTCAATGTTAACTATATAATATAGGAAGTATTTGAATATATATGTATAAAAGTTTGTATGTTAGTATTATGTACAAGTGCGATAATAAAATGTAACATGGTGCAATGGACCACTTCCATGACCATATTATAAGATGTAAAGTTAAGAATAATATGATTTTTTGTGATTATATTATTATAAGCTTGTGGACTATTAGTTACTAAGTTCACATAATTATGTCTTGTGTGGCATAACTAGTAAAGTTAAATCAAATGGGGATTTAATAGGAAAATAAATGGTGAATTCATAAATAATTGATATTAATTATCATTATGATAATTGGGTATATTTGAGATGATAAATTTTATGGAAAACAGTATTGGTGCCCAACTAAGTTATATTCTAGTCTAATGTAAATATTATTTGGAGTAATTAAATGTACATAGATTATATAAGTCTATGTGAGTGGGTGTATATGTATTCACATTTGGGGAAAAATATCAAATAAACCATATATGCTTAATATGAAGTGCTGAGTATTAGAAGGGAGTGTCCCAAATTGTGTGTCATTTTCATTCACGTGAAATACAAAAAGGCTAGTAGCTATCTTGCTTCTTCTTCTCCAAAATCCATAGCTCCAAATGATGAAGAGGGGAGTGGGTTGATTTGATTTTTCACTAAACTCCTTCAATCCAATGGCTTCTTCTTCTTCCTCTTGGTTTAAATTGTAGGGCAAAATCATTGTATGGACAATGATTTCTCTATAAATGGGGACTCCTCTCTTCTCAAAATCAATTGCTGAGATTTCTAAATGGAGCTTATACAAGTATACTATGAGAATGAGAGGGAGAAGTCAGAAGGTTAGAAACAAGCTTGGCAACTTAGCTTCAAGAGGTATAATTCTTAAACTATGTTCTTAAGTTTAAGTTTTACAAAGTTCTTAGAAAAAGTAGCTTTTGAATCATAAAATTGATGGGTAAGGATTGTTATAATCCATGAATTGTTGTTAGATATTGTTAATATAGTCAAGTGCAAAAACAACGGAAGTTAAACGAACCAAATTGGTTGAGAAACGAATTCGTAGTGAATGATTTCACTAAATTGTCCAAAACATGAACATTTGCATGAACATGAGTTGTGAATTCATATTTGGGTTAGTTAATGTTTATGTTAGTTGATGGGTATTATAGTTTGTTGTAGTTCTATGAATTACGAATCCATAGAATCGAAAATGAACTAATTTGGATATGTATAACTTAAATTATGAAGTTTAGAAGGAAGTTTGGCTTGATGGTTCATAGCACGGACTCAAATTTTCGGTTGGCAGCAGCTAGGCCCGCCCTGGCGGGCTATTTTTAAGGCCAAACCCCCGCCCCGGTGGGGGTGTGTGTTCTACAATGACTGATTTTATATGTTTTACTAAAACAACCATAACGTTTTCATACGAACTCCGATTGAGGTAATTCAAGATGATCCGGAATGAGGACGAATAGACCTACAACTATTGTGCTAAAAGGTTTTAAATTTGAGGTCTTTAGGAAGGGTCAAAATAGTCATCTTGGAGATTGTTATGTAATAGGAGGCGATCGGAGGGCGTCGAACGAGCACATACGCAAGTATAGTGCTCCCGACGATGGAATATGTTATTCTAAGTGATATAACATGAAAATGCATGATATTATACATGACATATACGATTACCTTACTTATAAGGAATTTCCTTAGCATGATTGGATATGTTTTTAAAGAAACTTTAGATTTTAAAAACAAGTTTAGACGAACTTTGAGTCTTTTGAATTATGATATTTGTAGCATATGTAAAGGGGTTAGTCATGCATATAAATAGGTATGACACATGGCCTTGAGTACCTTTGTATACTATGAGTTGCCTAGATGGTTATTTTCCGAAGATATATAAAGATTTTGAAAACAAACATTTACGAACTTGTGTACCTCTAATTTTGACCTTGATAACATATATATGAGGTCTAAGCACGCATGATGTAAGATTAAAAGTTGTATCATAGGTGTGTTAGATTACTTTAATTTCAAAGGCAAACTCATATATCATTTATAAACAAAGTTTTATAAACATGGAGTGGTTATATCTTGCCCTTGGACACATACGTAGAAACATGTACAAACAAGTATGACATGCGAGTTGAAGTTGTGAGACCCCGAATTTTATGAAATCGAAGTATTCAATTTTCTTATAATTATTCTATTTAGTAAATGGTTAAATTGATAAAAGATTAAAGTTAAGGGTGATATGTGAAATTTTTTCAAAGTATGAAAGTTGTTATAAAATATTCGTTTGGTCGGGGAATATTCTTTTTATCGGGGAATATTCGTAGGATGGCACAATCATTGGTGGACCCCACAACGGAAGTATTATCGTATTTAGAAAATGATGATTTATCTTTTATTAAAAATAATCTTGCGAAAGTGTTACTGAATTAAAACTGTTGAACTACCCGATAGTAAAAAAAGACGATGTCTGGTTGATAATAGTAATACACGGTATT
Organism: Panax ginseng; assembly: GCA_020205605.1. Lineage (NCBI taxonomy): Eukaryota > Viridiplantae > Streptophyta > Magnoliopsida > Apiales > Araliaceae > Panax > Panax ginseng. The sequence goes on along the minus strand of CM035133.1, from coordinate 95,322,739 downwards.
GATTATTGATGCTTACGTAAGAAGTCACTCGGTTATACTCAATTATTGCTACGAGAATTGTTGCATCATATCTCTCTATATTATTGATTCAATTATTGTCACAGTATCATCTGTATAATATGTTATATTATTAAATCAATAATTGAGACGATAAAGTTATTCATATTATTATTTGCAATATTGACAATGTCTAGAAGTTCTGTCAAGGAGAGGTTTGGTAACCTAATTGCGCGCCAATAAGGAGAAATCCTTATCGGAAAGCCCCCTCTTTCCTGGGAATGACCTGGTTGTTAAATATTGTTAGTTATAATATTAATGATGAATAAGTTCTTGTTGATTAAAGATGAAATTGATAGTTCCATTGTGATGGGATTATTTGTGTTAGTGGAAATCGACATTTATTTCGATAATAATTGATGTCTGAAAGTTATCGGGTAATTAACCGGATAAATGAGCAATTAATTGCTATTGATTCACATGATTATAACTATTTGTTCACATGTGTATACAATTGATTCACATTCTTGTACTATTAGGGGAGTTGGTGCAAGATTGATAATACTTGCATGACTAAGTTAAAAATGGAGGTATAGATGGAGGTACTATACTGTAATTCGTATTTTCACATGTCTAGAACTATTGAGTCACATGATTTACTATTGATTCACATGATTTACTATTAGGGGAGGTGGTGCAAGTTTTATAATACTTGCATGACTAAATTAAAAATGAAATAAAAGTTGGAGGTATTGTACTGTAATATTTCGAGCCCCAAAATGTGCAATTATTGAAACTATATTTTACTATAAATAGAAGCTCATTCCTTCATTATTTTTCACCAATTCACTAAAGCTATAGAGCAATTATTATAGAGAGAAATTATAGAGAGAAAGAAGAAGAGAAGTCCGCTACTTCACTATTCCAAAGATCCGATCTTCTTTTGAGGTAAAGGGTATTACTTCTTTTCGTATTCATGAAGAGAGCTATTATTATTCCATTTTTTATTATTACATTGGAATAACTTTGATCACGCGGACTCACCGTGATATATGGTGAAATTCTTACATTATTCCATTCTTTATTGTTATGTTGGAATAACTTTATACATCAACCGCATACATGGTGAAATTCTTCTATTATTCCATTCTTTATTATTCTATCGGAATATCCTGTCTGTGCGTTTACGCATGACCTGGTTCCATTATTTATTATTCTATCGAAATATCCTGTCTGTGCGTTTACACATGACCTGGTTCCATTATTTATTATTTTATTGGGATAACCTGTCTATGCGGTCTATCGTATGCCTGGTGAATTCTTCTGTTATTCCATTCCTTATTGTTCTGTTGGAATAACATGTCTATGTGGATTACCACATGCATGGTGAATGACCTTTCGTATTCATTCTTTATTAAATTATGGAAATGATCTGTGTACGTGGATTACCGTATGATGGATGAAAATCCATTTGCAGTTTCGTATATTCTATTATACTCGTATGAGATATCATTTCTTTTGTACTCGTCATGAAATATCATTTTATTTGGTATTTTCTGTTACGAGTTACTATTCACCCAGTTACTATTCACTCTAGTTTTATGCACTCGGGTATTCGGGGCACTTTTCATGCCGGAATACTATTCATAAGTTGCTATTCACAGGTTACTATTCACCCGAATATTATTTATTCGAGTATTTGGAGTACTTTTCATGTTCGAGTACTATTCACGAGGTATTATTCCCGAAGTACTATTCACGACGAAAAATTGATTCTTTTCTGTCCAAATTATTTTTGGTGCACGAATATTATTCTTGAATTTTACTCTACAAAGAAGTATCATGTTGACAATTTGGACGTTATTGATTTCAGGATAAATTAACTTATAAATCTTTAAAATTTATTCTTGAACTTGTTTTATTGAATTATTATGTCATTGTCATCATCCTCATGCTTATATTGTGATGAAGGTCATCTTTGGCTTACGTGCATAGATGGACTCGGTATGATTATGACCAGGGATTATTCGGTATAGTCATGACCTTTGATGATTTAATGAATATCTTTGGCCCGTAGTGTAGGGATGATTCAATGATGTGGTTTATTTATTAAGCTGAGTCTCAGCGATAAAAATTGATGAAAACATTTTAAATCATAGAAGATAGTAGATATCGTGCTCTACTTGACTCTTCTAATGGATTGCTTTTTCCGCTGCAGTTGTTGATCTAAAACTTGTTGTCTATTATATTCTATCAGTTGTTATACTGTTGAAGGCTAAGGATAATTCATTCTGCATTATCTTAGTCAAAATATTTCTTACCGGGCTAGTTGAGCTCACCTTTTCTTTCACTGTTCTCTTCAGGAAATGAGAATATAACTGGGACGAGTCGGGGAATGGAGTGATGGTCTGAGATGGTGGCTATAGTAGTCCTCACTATTTTTATAAAATAGTGTGATAATAATTGTAATGAGGACTCCATTGAGTGTGGATATTGTCTAGAAGGCAATATTTGTGTTTAAACTCTCAGCTATGTTTTGTCGTACTTTTCACGACAGTTGTATAATTAAGTTTGTAGTTGAGTTTTGTACCATGTATCTGACGACTCAAGATGGGTGAAGTATACCTGTTTTGGGGGCGTCACATAAGTTGCATTTCATGATTAGTTTAGTATGACATTGACTTTGAGAATAAAGTTTTGAAGTTTTGAAACTAAGAGGGACGAACTTAAAGTAACTTGTGGACTTAAAGTTCTAAACATGATAACATATATACATGGCCTAGTTAGCTATGAAATAAGATTAAAAGTTGTACCTATTTGCTTTAACTTGACCTAGAATGACTTTTAAAAGTGAACTTGAACGCCTTATGCCCCAAGACATGACGAATATGTTCATCGTCTAGCTAAACATGAATTGGACCTTTCAAGTGTGGTTTAAAATACGTCTTCAAATAATGAACTATGCTATGTCTATGTGAAGCATACTAGTAGAGGCTTATTAGTACCAATATATGGTTTAAAATCTTATATCATCGAATCTTGTTATAGAAAGTTGTTAAACTTTATTAATTGAAATAAATTATTATGGAACTAAGTAGTTTGAATATGAACGACGTAGATCACGTATCTATAAACTTTAAATATGTGTCGAACACATAGCGAGTCAAATGTGTGATAAATGTATATAAATGTTGATGTCAAGAAAGGATGGTTAAGGTATACTTATACATGCCTAGCTATTCTAAGAGTATAATGAGAAAGTAAAATAAAGGTTTTACAAACCTATTTAGGAAATAATGTAACATTGTTCATATATTAAAAGTGTATAAAATATGTTACTAATGGATGTGAATCCATGATTATATAACTGTGTAGGAATAAACGCAGTGCAGATAAGATTTACGCAGTTAAGTCGTAGTTGATAAACTACGAATCAAGCAAGTCTTTCAGTTCTTATTTGATATATGAATTTGATAACTGTTAGTTGAGCTATATTATGCTATGCAAATGTTGATGTATATATATGAAATGCATATGAAATATGTATGAAATTTGAAAGTTGATATTTGATGATATGCTTGTGAAGTAAATCTCTATGCCTGTTATGTGAGAAGTAACATGCATAGTAAATATTAATTGATTATGAATGCATGAACTGAATATGAAATTATATGTTATGTGCTGCATGAAAACTGTTAGAATTATTGGGCTGTCGAGCTTACCCTTGCAAATAACCACTTTTGCAGGTTAAGGATACACGGTAAAGGTTACGTGCTATTTGATTGATAAGAGGTTCAATGGTATCGAAGGAGATTGATTTATTATTTAACTAGATGCTCTTGAACCATGTTTAGGTTCTAGTAGATGTATACTATGTGTAATACATGCTAAGTTATAAAGTTATACTAAGCGGTACATAGTGAAATTCGAATAGAGATGTAATTATTTTACAGTAATTCGAATAGAATGAATCATAACATAATTTGATTCAGGGATATGTAATTGATTCAAGTTAAGATATCAATAAAAGATTTATTTTTCAAAGGAGATTGAAAAAGTTTAAATTATTCCGTATATTTTTATAACATCGAATGTGATGTAAAACAGGAATAGTAAATGACCAAGATTAGAAACTTATAAAAGTTTGGGGGTCATTATACAGATCCTGGAAATGGAAAGAATTTATATTCTAAATTTTAATAAGCAAAGTTATTTTCATTAAGTTGAATAAAAGATATAAATAGTTTGACGATAGTAGTATCGTGGCGAAACGAATTCGAGGTTTGAAGGGTGTCGGATTTGGGGGCATCACAAGCTCGAAGATAAAATGCGAGAGAACTATCCCCAACTGTATACTTAACCTGTACTGTAATTTCGAGAGGGAAATTCTTATTAGTGGGGGTGAATGTAAAAACCCAAAACCCTAATAAGACTCAGATATATACTCTGTTTAACAAATTTGGTCAAATAAAATTTTGTCCAAAAATTGAGTTGCTTAATTGACACCTCGTGCTTAAAAATTTTCTTCCAAAAGCACACTTTTCGGTATATTTGTTTTGACAAGCTGCTTTGTCGTCGTGCTTAAGTTAATAAAATGCTTTGTTGTGCTTTTTAGGATTTATGCAAAATCTAGGTTAGAAACCCTAAATTATAAAACCTAACCCTAGATTATAAACCCTAACCCTAATTTATAAACTATAATCCTAATTAGCTAAACTAAACCCTAATTTGGTTATCCTAACACCTAATTATGATTATTAAACTTCAATTAGGTACAAATAAACATCACTAAACAGCCCTAATTATTAAAAACAAAACACTAATCAAGATTAGTGAAGATTAGGGCATAATTAAGCTAGTAATCTAACCTAACTAGCTCACAAGTAGGTTAGGAGTCACCGATGCAAGTTCCTAGGCTGCACATGACATGCTTGTAACTCCCAAGCACCAGTAGAGTCATTGGATCTGATATTTATGGAGGCAAGTAGGTGAAAATGATAAAAAACCCTAACCAAGCAATTCTATAAATAACAACCCAATTCCAATTCAAACTCATGAAATTTCTAAGCATAAACACTCATATTTCATACCTAAATAAGCCTTGGTGATAGCAACAATAGATTCAGAAGCCAGAAATCCAAAATCAAGCAAGAAAGGTGCAAACCATAATTCATAACTAGATCTTTGATGCTTTGTTCAAATTGTTGTTTAGATGTTTAGAATTATGTTATAGTACATTAGAAAGTATGTTAGGATGATAGAACATGTTTTCATAACATCTAGATACCTCAAATTAGTGTTTTTAGTAATATGGAAATTTTGGAAAAATAAGCCTAACAGTCGAATGTCAGAGCTTGTAGATTCGTGTATGTTAATAGTTAGGTCTGTTAATTGTATATTATTTGTAGTCTGGTATGAGGTCTTTATTCTGGAAAAGAAAATAGGTTGATTAGAACCATATATTGCAAGATATAGGTGGTCAAAGGTGGTTGACCGATCACAATGTTCTGTTTTCTGGGTTACCCAGAAAACTCAAGAACAGGTTGAGCCGGCTACTTTGACCAACCTTTTAATCGCTTTCTGTTAGTTGTTTCTATAAATTTTTGTAATGAATTAATACCTTGGAATACATACTACATATGTATGATCTTAAATTACTTAAACAATTCATAGGATTACTGAAATTAATGGTCAAAAGTCGTTGACCGAGCTTGACCAAGTTTTCTGAGTTACCCAGAAAACTAATGAATATGACGAATAGCCTTTGGCTGTACTTTGACCAACATAGATCGAGACCTTAGAGTTATGCTTTATCCAAACCAGTGATGTAACGACCAAAAAATTCGGATTTATTGTAAAATAATTTAATTTAATTAAATAATGAATAACATTATATTATTTGTTATTATTACGTGTTAGTAAGATGAATGTCGTTCTATAACCTAGAAACGTCGGAACGTCATAGTATTTCGACTAAGTGAATGAATTAAAGTGTTTGAATTTCCAAGATAAAAAAAAAAGTTTTCCGAGAAATTTTCCAAAAAACATTATTCATCGATTTCTGCTCGGGAATTAATTTTGAGCTTTCGAGAAATACGTAACGATAGAATATCGAGGTAAGAAGGATTATGTAATAATAATTTGAGTATGGAAAGCGTAGTTTTCGCATGCAGACTTAATTCGAGAACATTAGGGAAGATAAAGCGTTAAGGAGCTAAAGTGATGATCGTATAATACATAGGTATTGTACGAGGAAATGAATACGAGTATGATATAAAGTATTATATGAGTATGTATGAATGATGGTAGGTCGTATATGTTGAATAAGTATACGAGTGAGAATAAGAGAACAATACGTAGAGTATATATACTAAGGCTTTAAGCCAAATGAAATGGACTTGTATGATTGTGTAGCAATTTATAAAGTCCAATAGAAGTTAATGTGCAAGCCCAAGTGTAAGAAATGGTAAAGCCCTAGTGAGTTTGTTAATACAATCCCAAAGTGTATGATAAGTTAATTAAACCTAAAGCCCAAATTATTAATCCAATGGGTTACGGTGACCCATTGGGCAACCCATGATCATATGGTTGAATGTGTTGACCAAGTAAATAATGTGGGGACCAAGTAAATAATGTAATGGACAAGCAAAGGAAGTATTGAGCAAGTTAACTTAATTGTGAAGTAATAAATAATAAGGAGGTTTACTAAGGAGGTGGGATTGGCTATGGCCTAAAATACCCTAACTTTTGTTTTCATATAAATAGAGAACCTTGGATTTCATTAGTTGTTTGTTAACTTTCACCAAAAACTTAAGTGCTTAATTGTTAGAGAGAATAAGTAAAAAAAAGTTAGACTTCCATTATTAGAAAAGAAGAAGAAAAGCTTGATCATCAAAGGTAATGATCCTATGTCATTAGTCTTCTATCTCTATAATTGTAGGTTGATAAGAGAAGTGTTGATTGATTGACATGTATGCTAAGAAATGATAAGAATGAATAATCTAAGGACTTAAGTCTTAATAAGCCGTGAATAAGCACTATGTTCATAGATAAGTTATGAACTAAGGAAGAACTTGTAACATGCTTACATGAATGAAGTTTGTATGAGAAGAAGAGGTAAGGATAATGGTTAGAAGACTTATACTATCATGAGTCATTTAAAATGAAAGCGTAAGTAGTTTATACTTTTATAAGTTATAATCTCATGAAGAACAAGTAATAACTTATCATGAAAATAAGTTAAGGAAATGATTAAGTTAACATGTTAATATGATGGAAATAATCCATTTGAAATGATGAACAAATCATAAGTAACGAAGTTATGCCAGAATTCACACGATTAGACGATAATAGTCAAATTCGTGAAATTCTCGGATTAGAAGTCGAATTTTGATATTGAGCTCGAAAACGTTGGTTTTCGATGGAGGCAAGTTTTATTTAGCATTATAGAGTTGCGGACTCAAAAATGACCGAATTCTAACTTAGAACGAAGAAACGAGCGTTGAACGTTCACGAACGTTTATCGTTTTCGTTAAAAATGAACTAATAGGTGAATTTTAAGTTAACGAAGTTGAAAATGGAAAATTTTTGCATGAACACATAGATTATTTGATTTGTGAGCTATTGGCTTTTGAACGAGCCAATTCGGACTTATAACGAAGAAGTTACAATCCTAGAAATCTCATTTAAGAAAATTTTCTGTCAAATTTTTCTATGCCTCAGAGCCTGCGCCGCAGCGCCACTCAAGGCATTGTCCTTGGCACCGGAGCGCCAGGCTTGACTATCACCCACTGTAAAGTGGCGCTGGAGCGTGGTGAATTGAACTGGGACTGTGACTGCGTACACGAAGTCTGGGACTTACACATTGAGAGTGAAGTGGCAGCACGATGACACAAAGAGGAGGAAGTGGCCTCGCAGCGTCAAAAGTGAGAGAACCCTACTGAAAACTCGCGCCGCAGCGCGAGTTGTAGAGCAATAGTTGGCGCCACAGCGCCAACCTTAGGGTTTTCACATTGAAGAAAGGTTATGAAGATAAAAAGAAAGGTAGATGGTTAATGATAAAGTACAACATTAATTAACTTAATGTAACATTATGTACAATGTTTTAAACCTTAAGTAGGATTGTTGGGTAAAATCTATATACGCACAACACGCAAGTATACGTGGTCAACAAGTAATAAAGTGATGAGTAGAGTATCGTTCCCACATAGACAATTGAGCAAGAAACTTAACTTCACAATTATCAATTCCCTATTAATCCTAATTTTATTTAACTATCGAATTCAATGATTAAAAATCATAGAAACTAAATTAAAAACAAATAAACTACCACAAACGAATTACCAATATCAAAATTTGGAAATTTTAAACAGTTAATGGAGAATTAGACTTATGATTTCACCCTAAGCTTCACCCTGATTTTAACACTTTTATTCCAATTCAATTCAGTCTCCCAGTTTATTAATCAAGAACATGAACGTAGTATTAACCACCTCTCGATGCACTAATACTGTATTAACGTCAATCCACAATTAAGATAGAAATCCGTTAAACACCTTAATCAACTAACCCACTATATCTCTATGTGATTTATAATTGAAGAAGGTTGAAGAATAAGTTCTCTATCCGATTACATTCGATGTCAAGCATATCTCTACCTTAACATTCATCACAATTAAGCTATTCACAAAATCCTGAACACATGCTATATCAACTAGGTCTAGATTTGAATATCCTCTCTCGATTCCATCCAACTCCACAAAGAATTGTTGATCAGGCAATTCAAAGATTCAAGCTCAAATTAATATAGATAAACTGGAAATAGCTTATTAAATTGGAAATCAAAGTTTACAAAATCATAGATTCACTCAAAGATCCATCATAAGCCTAAAAAGTGAATTAGTTCATAATTAACAAAATAAACACTGAATAAATCATGGAAATCATCCTTTCAATTACAAATAATAGTCTAAGATGAAGAATATTGAAAAACACCCTTCACATAGCCTAAACTCGCAATCGTCTCGAAAATCTCCTTGAATTACTCCTCCAACGCTTGCTTAGAAAAACTAAGATTAATCTTTGTAATTTGCCTTGTGTGTATTTAATCCCATTGTTTATTATTAATTATATACTTCCACATGTATTCTGATCACAATTTCATGCCAATACGAGTCCCAAGTCATCACCATCACTAAAACTCCACGTTTGTAGCATTAGAAACCAACTAGGAGACTTCAAATTCGAGTACCCAAGCCTCAGCTTGCCTTTTCCCTTTGTAATAGCAAGCCCTGACTTGCTATCAAGCTGCTAATCCACCCAGGACCCAAGCCCCGGCTTGCTATCAAGGCACAAAAGTGCAAGCCCCAGCTTGCCTACCTTCTACAAATCTGCTGCACTGTCCTCTACTAAAACTGCCATAACTTTTAAACCAGGAAGAGTTATGGGGCCTGCCACCTATCAAATCGAATTTATCGACGAGCTCTACAACGTTCATTCTTTGAGTTTTAATAAATAAAGAACGGATGAAGGTCGAAATTACATCGGAAGTAGCTGCTGCTGTGTAATGTCAACAAAACAACTCTTAGCTTTGTCTTTGTTGCTAAAAAAACCATACTCTCGCATCCGAACTTCCGATTGGAATGATACAAGATGTTCCGGAAAGCCAAGAAAAAGTCCCACAACATAGTCCAAGTTCCACGCCAAGAACATGAAATACACATGAAATGAACATGAAGGCCAGAACGATATCCGGAATTGCTTTTCCTTGCAATTTCATACCAATAGTTGCTCACTCAGCTTCCAAACATATAATCTACAAAATGGAAACAAAATGCATGAAAAGTAACTAAGAAACACGAGATTAAGCAAATAATTCAAGTAATAGATGCCAGATAAATAGGTATAAAACCTACTTATCAAATACCCCCAAACTTAAACCTTTGCTTGTCCTCAAGCAAAAACAAAACAAAAATGCAATGCAATGGAATGCAACTAATCTATATGCCTAGAAATCCAGCAATAATGAGAAAAACAAGACTTTTTGCCCGGCCTAAGAGAAATTAAGTAAACATGATAATACATTATATCAAAACTCAACAATAATTTCCCAATCAATCATTAAATCTTAGACTGTTATTACTGATATAGTGCGTGTGTGCTCAACAACAATGCTAACTAATATAATGTTAAATACAACACATAATAGATCTCTTTAAAGGCATCATACAGTGCAAACTCACAAAATTTGTGAACAAGCTAGATCCAAATAAAATCAAACATCCACCAAGTTCAAGAGTCCAATCCGTGATACTTATGCTTTACTTTGCATTACGGGGTCTTTTTGCTCTTTTCCCATTTTATTGTTTATTATTTATTTTTTTACCATGACTGTGCAATGTCTCATTCCATTAGGCTATGAGTGCTTACCCTTAGCGAAGCTTTCACCAACGACTCCCAGACCATATAAGACCTTAGGGCGCTAGGTGTAAAGACAATCCCCTCGGGCGTACTTGCTCAAGTAACAAAGGCCCCGAAACAAGACTAGCCACGATATTTTTTTTCATCAATTTTTTTATTGTTTTTTTTTTCTCTTTTTTAAGCTTATATATCCCAATTTTTTCCCCCAAACTTAAGTTTTTGTCTAAATTTAGCCATCTTCGCCTGTTCATGTCTTTCATTCATTCAAACTAATATTATCCTTAAGAAGTCAATTATGTATCAAGTTAAACTTAATCAGTCAACAGAGTTGTCTCTAACGTGCTAACCTGATTATACCAGTTTTAAACAGGAAAAGATTTAATTCATAACAAGAAATCACAATAAAATTCTAATAGTCAGTACTATACTTGTCTACTCAATCCCATTCTCATCATTGGCCACAATAGACTGTAACTATCAAACAGCTGGACTCATGCAAGATGAACATAGTGACTAACTATTATTTTTGAATTTTTTATTTTTTTTTAAACGAAAATATGTGGTGAACATAACATGATTGCAAAGATAAATAAAAACTATTTACATTCCTAAGCTACTATGCAACTACATGATTACCTGAATGCGACATTTAATAATCATACACATAAACAATGAACTAACATATGCAAACCTAGCTAATGAAATTAAATATGCAACATGAAACATGCAACTAAATCCCCCAAACTTGAAAATTACAATGTCCTCATTGTATAGATAAAGCAATAAATAAGAGAGGACTTCCTTGTAATCGCCTAAGTCTGGGTTGGTGGTGGTACATTGTTCTTCATCCGAATCATTTGGGTGGGAACCTTGGCATTGAAATTTGGTTCTTTGGTATGGGAATTGGGCAGTAGGATTGAAGCTCTGGAGCGTAGTGTTCAATGAGGCGAAAGATAAATTCATGGCCTCAAACATGTGGTCTTGTCTCGCTGCGAGTCTCCGCATTTCTCTTTGTGCTTCCTTGTTGTGCTCATCCACCTGTCATTAAAGGTTTAGGAACTGAGGGCTAGATATGATTCCAGGCTGTGGTGACGTCTCTGTATCTTGGTCCCCCATTGTCGCAGTCCCCTGAAACTCATCGTCATCCGAGGTGTCCTCAGCGTCAGCCTCATCCTCCGAGGCTGAGGGAAATACAAATCCTACTCCTCTCGGGTGCGACTCGCCTCCGGGCCACACAACATATCTTGTAATCATTCTCGAGTTGAGTGTCTGCAGCGGCATCTGGGTTATCTCATCATCTAACCATCGAACTCCTGCCTGTATACACAACCCACAAATGAGTGATGGGTGTGGCAATCCGCCAGAGTATGGTCCTCGAAGGCATCTTCGGATTGAAAAGTTAATTATAGCCCCTATGTCGATGATGAAATCTTGGACCATGGCATACAAGAGCACTGCCTTATCCTTAGGTACATCTGACGTATGTGTTGATGTAAGTAACTTAGCGCACAGAAAGGCGTACCATATCTTCCCATACCGACTGAGATCCTTACTACGAAAGACAGTGCCTCCATAATTAGATTTTGTCCAAGAGGTACCCGGCTTTATGTCCTTCATAATAGCCTCATAATCTGGATCATTATCATGTAAGTGTTGGTACTGGAAATGTCTCGGTGCTTGTAACTGATAGTACGTGTTGATGGCGTCGGTACTGAAAGGCACTAACCTACCCCGTACAAAAGCATTGAAGGGGGCCTTATCCTCGGTGTTAGCGTAGAATTCTTTGACCATACTTATAACTGCGGCCTCAGGCTCTGCTGTTAATTTATTCCAACGTTTTTGATATATTTGTTGCATCATTTCGCCATCCACAGGCTCAGGTGCCAACCCTCGCTCAGGTGTGAGTGATTTTGTCACCATATAGTCGTAACGGTCGGCGGCGGCGACACTTATGAATTTTCGCCTATCAAAGGTTCGTGTTGGTTGTGTGGCCCCAGAATTCTCTCCTCGTTGCCTCTTTGATGCCGGTTTTGGTGCCATTAATTTAGAATTGAAGAGTTTGTCCCCTAAACTTTACTTAAGCAATTTGTCGAACACTTGGTGTGTGAGACTTGAAATTCCCACAAACTTGGTGATTTGGTTGAACTATGGGGATAAAAATTGAGGAATTAGACAACAAACTCCTCCTTTTAGTATATTACCATATAAGTTGTAGAGATTTATACAAACTCTATCCTCAAACTTCCAAATTGGTGTTGTTAGATTGGGTGGTGAAGGGTGGTTTTATAGAGAGGAGTTTATGTAGGTGGGTAGTGGGTGACTAGGTGGGAGGAGTGGGATTGTGTTTGATTGTTTTGATGAGATGGAAAGTAATGTGTAAGGGCATGGGTGTATGTTGTATAGGAGTGGGATTGTAGGAAGTTGAAATAATATGGAAGTGGGATAGCATTGTCTGAATGCACCATTGCCGCCAGAATCGCTTCTTCAAAATTCGGACCCCAAGCCCCAACTTGTCGTGTGTGTCATGCTAAAAGGCGATGGGGGGCAAGCCCCGGCTTGGTATTTTGTGCTTCAAGGGGCAAGCCCCGGCTTGCCATGAATCTGTTAAGGCAGTGATGACCCAAGCCCCAACTTGCTCAATGTTCTTTGAAAGGCAAGCCCCGGCTTGCTAGTGGACTGTTAAGGCATCTTGACCCCAAGCCCCAGCTTGCTATTTGTGCCTTGAAGGGGCAAGCCTAGGCTTGGTGGTCTTCTGCTATTTCTCTTTGATCTGCTGATGTACTGTGGTTTCTTCTTCCTTGATTCCTTAGTGCATTCCATCGCTTCTTTAAGTACCTGAGCAACTTGAAAAACATATTCATAAGTGGATATTGAGCAAATTCAAGCATGGAGGGTAAGCTTATTTAGCTATTAAGTATACTTTAAATACTGCATGACTATATTCCAGACCAAATATTATTCTAAACTACCATTTCACTAGCATGGATAAAATTACTTAAGAAAAGAAAAATGAACAAAAAGCATAAAAATAAATAAAAATTGGGTTGCCTCCCAGTGAGCGCTTTATTTTAAGTCGTTCAGCCTGACTACTCCCTGTTTATGGTGCGTCTGCAAGTGTGATAGCTATGACGCTCGTGTTAGTCTCGCCACCCCAATAGTGCTTTAATCTCTGACCGTTGACCTTGAACATTTCCAATGGATTCCTACTGAATAGTTCAATGGCGCCATGTGGGAAAACCTTTTTTGTGGTAAATGGACTCGACCACCTTGACTTTAGCTTTCCTGGAAACAACCACAATCTTGAGTTGAACAATAGGACTGATTGTCCCGTTTCAAACATTCTTTGTATCAATTTCTCGTCGTGCCATCGCTTGACCTTTTCCTTGTACAATTTTGAGTTCTCGTCGGCTTGCAGTCGAAATTCGTCAAGCTCATTTAGCTAAAGTAGTCTCTTTTCACCTACCGCTGCTTGATCGAAGTTCAATTTCTGAATAGCCCAATAAGCTTTGTGCTGTAACTCGACCGGTAAGTGACAAGCCTTTCCGTATAGTAGTTGATATGGTGACATCTCGATCGGTGTTTTATAAGCAGTCCGATAGGCCCATAATGCATCATCCAACCTGAGCGACCAATCCTTTCGATTCGGGTTCACCACTTTTTCCAAGATTCTCTTTATTTCCCTATTCGAGACCTCAGCTTGTCCACTGGTTTGGGGATGATATGTTGTAGCGACCTTATGGTTGACCCCATACTTTGCCAATAGAGTTGTGAATGACTTGTTGCAAAAGTGATTACCTTCGTCACTGATAATTGCCCTTGGCGTGCCAATCCTTGTGAAAATGTTCTTTTGTAGGAATTTGAGGACCACCTTGGCATCGTTTGTTGGTAATGCTACAACTTCAACCCATTTTGATACGTAATCCACTGCGAGTAGAATATACTGATTGTTTAGAGATGAAGGGAATGGTCCCATGAAATCAATGTCCCATACATCAAAAATTTCAACTTCAAGAATCATTTGTAGAGGCATCTCATTCCGTTTTGAAATGTTGCCCACCATTTGACATCTATCACATATTTTCACAAACTGGTGGGCGTCCTTAAATAGTGTAGGCCAATAAAACCCAGATTGCAACACCTTCGTTGTTGTCCTCTTACTCCCATAATGTCCGCCATACGCAGATGAGTGACACTCATGCAAAATGTACTTCACTTCACTATAGGGCACACACCTTCTAATCATCTTGTTGGCGCACTATTAGAACAAGGCTCATCCCACATGTACCATTTCACGTCATGAAGAAACTTCTTTTTCTGTTGTCTTGTGAGATCAGGTGGAAGTACGTTGCTCACAAGATAATTTGCATAATCCATATACCAAGGAAATTCTGCATTTATTCCAAACAGTTGTTCATCCGGGAATGATTCATTGATTTCACATTTATCCTCTTTCAATTTCCCTTGGTTTTCTAGCCTAGACAAGTGATCGGCTACCTGATTCTCCATCCCCTTTCTATCTTTTATTTCCAGATCAAACTCTTGAAGTAGGAGAATCCATCGGATAAGGCGTGGCTTAGCATCTTTTTTCTCAATTAGGTACCGAATAGCCGAATGATCCGTGTAGACTATCACCTTAGTTCCGATCAAGTATGCCCGAAATTTGTCAAACGCATACACCACTGTAAGTAAATCCTTCTCTGTAGTTGTATAATTTATTTGAGTCTCTGTGAGCATTTTTCTTGTATAATATATAGCGTGAAATACCTTCTATCGGCGTTGTCCCAACACAGCCCCAACTGCGTAATCGCTTGCATCACACATCAGCTCGAAAGGCATACTCTAATCTGGTACAATGATTACGGGGGCTGTAGTCAACTTCTTTTTCAACGCTTTGAAGGCTGTCTTGCAACTTTCATCAAAACTGAAAACATTATCCTTCTCTAATAGACTGCATAGAAGCTTGGCAATTTTTGAGAAGTCCTTTATGAATCTCCTGTAGAACCCATCGTGTCCCAGAAAACTTCTAATACCTTTAACTAAGCTCGGTGGAGGCAATTTTTTGATTAATTCCAGCTTCGCTTTGTCGACCTCCAATCCTTGAGCCGATACCTTGTGGCCCAAAATTATGCCCTCCTCAACCATGAAGTGGCATTTTTCCCAGTTAAGTACGAGGTTCGTATCCTTGCAGCGCAGTAATACCATTACCAAATTCCCTAGGCAGGTATCAAAGTTGTCCCTATAGACAGAAAAGTCATCCATGAAGACCACAACATTTTTCTCCACCATGTCTGAGAAAATGGCCATCATACACCGTTGGAAAGTTGCAGGTGCATTGCATAACCCGAATGACATTCTCCTATATGTAAATGTGCCATAAGGGCATGTGAATGTCGTCTTTTCTTGATCCTCTGGAGCGATGACTATCTGGTTATAGCCCGAGTACCCATCCAATAGACAGTAATATTCATGTCCTGCCAATCTATCCAACATTTGATCAATAAAGGGCAGCGGGAAATGGTCTTTTCGGGTTGCCTTGTTCAATTTTCTATAATCCATGCAAACCCTCCAACTTGTCACTATTCTAGTTGGTATTAATTCATTGTCCTCATTCTGCACCACTGTCATTCCTCCTTTTTTCGGCACGCATTGCACTGGACTCACCCATTTGCTGTCGAAAATCGGGTAGATGATGCTGACATCTAACCACTTCAAGATTTCTTTCTTCACA
The DNA here is from genome assembly GCA_020205605.1 of Panax ginseng. Taxonomy (NCBI): domain Eukaryota; kingdom Viridiplantae; phylum Streptophyta; class Magnoliopsida; order Apiales; family Araliaceae; genus Panax; species Panax ginseng. Next base: position 95,306,595 of record CM035133.1, on the reverse strand, counting down.
ACTTCCTTCATAATCAGGTTAAGTCGTCGTTGTTGCTCCATCGTCGGTTATGCCTCATCTTCTATTAAGATCTTGTGCATGCAAAATGAAGGGCTGATTCCATTTATATCTGCAATTGTCCACCCGATCGCTGATTTGTGTTCCCTAAGCACCCTCAGCAGCTTTTCTTCCTGTAATTCGTTAAGTGCAGTAGAAATAATAACAGGTAAAGAATTTGAATTGCCTAAGTATGCATACCTGAGGTGTGAGACCCCAAATTTTATGAATAAAGATTTAAATTTCTCGAAATATTTTTTTTAATATTATGGTGTGGATTTGATATAATGTTATAATTGTGGGTAATATTTATAAATTTTGCAAAGTATGCAAGTTGTTGTATAATATTCGATTGGTCGGGGAATATTCTTTTTGTTGGGGAATATCCATACGATGACACAATCATTGGTGAACCCACAACGGAAGTATTGTCGTAGTAATAAAAAGACAGAATTATTTTTATGAAAATAACGGCGGAAGTTTTACCGTTAAAACTATTGAACTACTTGGTAGTAAAAGTATAGTAATACGTGTGGTTGTATAGTAGCATACAGTATTGGTTATTGTTGTTTACGTGATAAGTCATTCAGTTATACTCAATTATTACTATAGTAATTGCTGCATCATATCTCTCATATTATTGATTCGAATATTGTCACAGTATCATCTGCACAATATGTTATATTATTAAATCAATAATTGAGACGACAAAGTTATTCATATTATTAAATTTCAATATTTACAATGTCTAGAAGTTCTATCAAGGAGAGGTTTGGTCACCTAATTGCGCGCCAATAGGAAGAAATCCTTATCGAAAAGCCCCCTCTTTCCTGGGAACGACCTGGTTGTTAAATATTGTGAGTTATGACATTAATGATGAATAAGTTCATGTTGATTAAAGATGAATTTGATAGTTCCATTGTGTTGGGATTATTGGTGTTAGTTGAAATCGACATCTATTCCGATGATAATTGATGTCTGGGGGTTATATTGATAAACCGGGTAATTAATCGGGTAAATGAGCAATTAATTGCTACTAATTCACATGCTCATATAACTATTGGTTCACATGTGTGTACTATTGAATCACATTCTTATACTATTAGGGGAGTTGGTGCAAGATTGATGATACTTGCATGACTAAGTTAAAAATTGAGGTATAGATGGAGGTATTATACTATAATTAATTTTTTCACATGTTTAGAACTATTGAGTCACATGATTTACTATTGATTCACATGATTTACTATTAGGGGAGGTGGTGCAAGTTTGATAATACTTGGATGACTGAATTAAAAATGAAAGAAAAGTTGGAGGTATTGTACTGTAATATTTCGAGCCCCAAAACGTGCAATTATCGAAACTATATTTTCCTATAAATAGAAGCTCATTCTTCCTTCATTTCTCACCAATTTACCAAAGCTATAGAGCAATTATTATAGAGAGAAATTATAGAGAGAAGCTATAGAGAGAAAATATATAGAGAGAAAGAAGAAGAGAAGCCTGCCACCTCACTATTCCAGTATCCAGTCTTCTTTTGAGGTAAGGGGTATTATTTCTTTCTTATTCATGAAGAGAACTTCTGTTATTCCATTCTTTATTATTATGTTGGAATAACTTTGTTTTATGCAATCTACCGCATACATGGTGAACTTCTTACATTATTCCATTATTTATTATTATGTTGGAATAACCTGTATATGCAAAGTACTGCATACATGGTGAAATTCTTCTATTATTCCATTCTTTACTATTCTGTCGGAATATCCTGTCTGTGCGTTAACATGTGTAAAATCCTGCCAAAATTTGGGAATTTCTGGAGTTAAACTTGAGGTAGCTAATTTCTTAAGGAATTAATTAGAAATTAATTTTTGAAAAATAGAAAATGAATTTTAAAAATTCCGAGAAAAATATATGTTCATTATGGGACTATATTCTGCTAAATCCTAGAAAAGAAATATTTTTGGGACTGATTTGGTATTTTTCATAAAAATTATTTAGTTACGACCATATGAGTTAAATATGTTATGTGAAGTAACAAAGTTGGAAAATAGGATTTTATGGCTTGAAAATCCTATATAAGGTATATGCAGATTTTTGATAATGGATTTGATCATTGGTGATGAAATCTTATAAGTATGGCATTCTGTGGCGCCCCCAAAATTTCAGACACTCATATCTCGAATTTCGGTGCATCACGCTACTACTACGAATATCTTACAAAATCATTAACAACGGAAATAATAGGATAATTTAATTGATGAAATATAAATATTCACGTCCCAAGGTACCGTAACCATTACTACAACCATTCTGTGATTAGCTTAACATAGCTTAATCATTCTTGAATACATCATAATAACAATAATAATAATACTTCTAGTCTTAAGGGCTAAATTATTTTGTCGCCTTGCCCTTACCCTTGTCCTTTCCTGAAGTACCGCCATGCTCTGCCTTAACTGTAATGTTTTAGGAAGCAAGAATGAGCAACAAGTTTGCCCAGCAAGCAATATAGCTAGAAGAACAAGCTGTTATAGCATTTGAATCTTTCAAAGGTATAATAATAATTGATAGTTCAAGGATATCAAGAATACCTAGTATTCAACAGGTGTCGCTATGGACCGAAGGATATCAACAAAATCTCAAGATTTATTCATTTTGAGGTTCAACATAATTGAATACTGAGCAGTCACTAAGGACCAAGAACTCTTACTAGAATTAACAGTATTACACTGTAATCCAACATCCACGTGTACATCAGGTGATCAGCCTAAGGTACCCTATGTTATGCATAACATTTAATCATACTCATGTGCGCACGTCGGTTCCCCGATAATATATAATTTCCCTTTATATGAGGGTTGTTCATCTCAGTAGATTTACGATAGTCCGCACCAAATCAATCGGGTTGGATAGCTCTTTAACTCATAATAATAGTCTAGCCGAATCAAGGGCTTAGACAGTTTTTTCATCATGCATTGAGGAATGATAAGTCCAATGCTTACAACAACGTCAAGGTATACAGTGATTTTCGAATAGAAGCAGATATTTGCTTGATAAAATATGATTGATATGACAACTATTCAACGTATGAAGTGTGTGAATTAAGGAACTTGCAACACAGTAATGATAGTGTTCGGATACTTGCTCATTGTAAATTTGAGTGAGGTTGCCCAACAATAACAATAAGTTAGGGATAGAAAACTTGCATACTTGAAATCAAGGTAGAGTAAGAAACTTGCCTTTTGCGTTGATTACTACTAATAGCGAAAATCACCTCAACAAACTATGTCTATCCTATTCATGTAAGTATAGGTATTCATTAGCCAAACACACTTGATATATATCAACAACATGTACACATAACACATTTTTTTTTTCTATCTGTTGTACCCATCAAAACTCATAATGGTACACTAACATGCTCATACTATTGACCACTGCTAGCTTATTCATAATCTTTCTTCCTCGAAGTATTAAGAGGTTCATTGCTTTAAGTAGACCATAACGTCTATTAATCCCACCGACCTTTTTCTACGCATGTTTGCAAGTATTAGATTTATTTTCCCGAAGTTGGTAAAATTCTCTACTTAGAACTCATTCGTATACTAATAGTTTACGATAGTATAGGAGTATTTATTAATCCATCCTTATATCAAGTTACGATGCTGTCTCCGAGTTCCGGGACATCTCGCCATGTCCGAAGATATTATGGCTTGTTCGAAGACAACATGCTTCGTCCGAAGACATCGCGCTTCGTCCGAAGACATCATGCTCTGTCCGAAGACATTACGCTCTGTCCGAAGACATCACGCTTTGTCTGAAGACATTACGCTCTGTCTGAAGACATCACGCTTTGTCCGAAGACATAACGCTTTGTCCGAAGACATCACGCTCTGTCCGAAGACATCACGCTTTGTCCGAAGACATTACGCCTGTCGTCTCAAGACATCACGCTTTGTCAAAGCGGCTCCTTCAGAGACTTGGTCTACACTTACTTCGACAAGGTTTAAGTTCGTCGGGTTAATTTAAGACTTTACTATATGCATCCAACCTAAGGGAATTTCTTAATACAAGGTCTGACACGACCGAACCCATCAGCATGGTTCCTAAGCATGGTGCAGCTGCACCCCATTGATTTCAGAAGCGTTGAACATGCTCTGTTTTGCAGAGTAGCCACAGCTTGATTCCAGTCAATTTTTAACGTATTCATGCACGAAGGTAAACTTTCTAAACACCCTTTATCCTGCTAATTCATCATACTTGACCTAATAATCTGAAAAACGAGAATTAACAAGACTCAAGTTAAGAACGGAGTAGAACTTATACCTTCTCGAGCTTTAACCTTGATATCTCACACACCGATTTGGTAATGCTTAAGAACTAAGAATTCTTTACTCGATTTCTCCAACACTCTTATCACTAAAACAGATCGCCCTAGTGGCTTGTATTTAAAGAGAAAACATGGGCGGACACTTGCTTTACCCAATATTGGGATTCATGGTGCAATAGAAATGAACAATGGTTATTTAAGGAGTTGTTCAATCACTCCCATACTGGGTCACTTAGCTAGCCATGCATGCCTAGGATTAGCAGACTTGAAATTTGCGTAAAGAAAGTTTAGGCTACTCGTTTTTGTACTTGGTGACCCTAATTTGGGGACAAGAGAGTAGATCTCGAGACATGGACAAAGGGCTGGCCAAATTCGAATCGCCCCACGCCCACATTTTAATTTAACCAATACTTGTACTCTCAGTTAATTATTTTGTTGGATTCCGATTGGATTCTAAATATCCCAAGTTTATTGGGCTAACTCAAAAGTCCATCAATTAACTTATTGGGCTAGACTCCCAGTTTATTATTTGGACCTTAAACATGCAATTGCTTACTCATCCTTCACTAAGTCCATCATTGTGTGACACAAGACATTTCATGAACCTATCTTATCGATCATCAATAGCTCAATTTTAATTCAATTGAGTTACTCTCCTCATGCCACGTAAGCATTTGTAAAATAAATAATTCGCCGGCTCTATTTAATAATAATATTAAATCATAAAATTTACGGGTATTACATCCTCTCCCCCTTATAAAAAATTCTGTCCCTGGAATTGATACAGGGTTATACAAAAAGATGGGGATAGTCTCTCCTCATCCTATCTTCTAATTCCCACGTGGCCTCTTCGACATCATGGTTTCGCCAAACAACCTTAACAGAAGATATAACTTTGTTTCTTAGCATTTGCTCTTTCTTATCTATTATCTGAACAGGAATTTCTTCATATGCCAGATTCTTCTCTACTTGAATGGGCTCATAGGAAATTACGTGCTTATAGTTAGACTTGTACGGTTGTAGTACGGAAATATGAAACACGTTGTGGATGTGTTCCAGTTCGGGTGGCAAAGCAACTTTGTATGCCACTTCGCCCACTCGCTTCAATATCTCGAATGGCCCTATGAACCTCGGACTCAATTTTCCTTTCTTTAGAATCGATCTTTCCTTCCACGGAGATACCTTTAAAACACATAACTACTGACTTCAAAGTCTTGGTTACGACGATGCAAGTCGGCGTGCTTTTTTGGCGATCTTGAGTGCTACCAATTTGCCCCTTATTGTTGCTACCACGTCGGTAGTTCTTTGGACTAATTTCGGTCCCAAAAGTCGTAGTTCGTTCCCGACTTCATCCCAACATAATGGCGTCCTGCACTTTCTCCCGTAAAGAGCTTCATATGGCGGCATACCGATACTCGCATGATAGCTATTATTGTAAGCGAATTCTACTAATGGTAAATGGTCGTCCCAATTCCCCTTGAAGTCCATCACGCAAGCTCTCAGCATGTCCTCCAACGTTTGTATGGTTCGTTCACTCTGCCCGTCAGTTTGAGGGTGATAGGCAGTACTCAATCTCAATTGAGTTCCCATTCGTTCCTGCAAACTTTTCTAGAATTTTGACGTGAAATGCGGATCTCGATCGGAGACAATCGACACCGGCAGTCCATGTCGCGATACGATTTCCTTTACATACAAGTTTGCTAATTGGTTCAAATTGAATCGAATCTTGATGGGTAGAAAATGAGCTATCTTTGTTAGTCGGTCCACAATGACCCAAATGGCATCGTAACTCTTACGTGTATGGGAAGTCCAACCACTGTAAATCCATCGTAATGTGCTCCCATTTCCATTACGGTATTTCCGGTGGTTGAAGTAGTCCACTTGGCCTCCGTGTGTTCGCTTTAACTCTTTGACAAGTAAGACATCTGCTAACACACGTTGCAACCTCTCTTTTCAAATTAGGCCACCAAAAATGGTGTCGAAGATCCCGGTACATTTTTGTGCCTCCTGGATGTACGGAATACGTCGTATTGTGTGCTTCGTGTAGGATTTCCTCTCTCAGTTCGATTACAGCTGGCACCCATACTCGACCCTCGAATCTCAATATACCATCCTTATCTACTTTGAACCTTTCTTCCTTATCTTCTACTATTCTCTTCTTTATCTTCTCACATTCTTCATCTTTCTCTTGTGCTTCCTTCATTCTATCCAATAACGTCGGGTGAGCTCTCATCATGAGAAATCTTCCTTCCGCTTCTCTTGGTTCCTCCACCTCTATTTCCAACCTTTCCATTTCTCTTATTAAATCCTCTTGAGTTGTTAGTTTGAATAACTTCTCCCTTCCTTTTCTACTCAAAGCGTCGGCTACAACGTTTGCTTTTCCCGGGTGATAAAGAATTTCACAGTCGTAATCCTTGAAAGCGATTCCAACCATCTTCTTTGTCGCATGTTCAACTCCTTCGTGTGAAGATATATTTCGAGACTCTTGTGATCAAGTATATATCTCACATTTTCTCTATACAAATAGTGCCTCCAAATCTTCAATACAAAGACTACCGCTTAACTCCAAGTCATGGGTAGGGTATCGTTTTCAAAATCTTTCAACTGTCCGTGAGGCATATGCAATGACCTTGCCATGTTTCATTAGCACACAACCAAGTCCTCTATGCGATGCATCACTATACACCACAAATCCTCCCGTATCATCTGGTAATGATAATACAGGCGCCTCACTCAACCTCCTCTTCAATTCTTGGAAACTCTCCTCGCATTTCTCCGTCCCATACAAACTTCTCTCTGTCTTCTTTCGTTAGATTGGTCAATGGGTTGCTATCTTAGAAAAATCTTGGATAAATCTTCGATAGTACCCGGCTAAACCTAAGAAACTCCTAACTTCTGTTGGCGTCTTCGGCTGTTCCCAGTTACTTACCACTTCCACCTTTGCAGGATCCACGAAAATTCCATTTTGATCTATCACGTGTCCTAGAAACTGGACCCTTTCCATCCAAAATTCACATTTTGAAAATTTCGCATACATCTTCTCCCTTCTCAATGCTTCCAATACCATCTTCAAGTGTTCGGCGTGCTCTTATTTTGTCTTTGAATAAATCAAAATGTCATCGATAAATACTACTACGAACTTATCTAAGTATGGCTTGAAAACCCGGTTCATCAAGTCCATGAACGCTGCCGGAGCGTTGGTTAACCCAAATGACATCACTAAAAATTCGTAATGTCCGTAGCGAGTTCAAAACGCCGTCTTTTGTATGTCCTCCTCTCGCACTTTCAACTCGATGATAACCTGCTCAGAATCTATTTTTGAAAACACTTCGCCCCTTTGATTGATCGAAAAAAGTCGTCTATCCTTGGCGGTGGATATTTATTCTTAATTGTCACTCGGTTCAACTCCCAATAATCGTCTGAGTCTCATCGATCCATCCTTTTTCTTTACAAACAACACTGGTGCTCCCCAAGGAGACACACTTGGCCGAATGTAACCCTTATCTAGTAACTCTTGCAATTGAATCATCAATTCCTTCATTTCTACTGGCGCCATACGATATGGGGCTTTCGAAATTGGTGCGGTTCCCGATGCTAAGTCTATTATGAATTCAGATTTCTCGTGCAGCGGAAGGCCGCAATTCGATTCGGAAACACGTCTTGAAAATCTTTTACCACTAATATATCTTTCATTTCTATCCTCTTTTGATGAATGTCCACTATATAGGCTAAATAACCCACACATCCTTTCTTTAACAATTTCTTGGCCTGCATCATCGTAAGGCAACACGATTGCTTGAGCGATGAGCTACCGTAAAACACTACCTTAGACCGATTTGAGGTCTGAAGGTTCACACTCTTCTTCTGACAATCGATTATCGCAGCATGGCCGGATAACCAATCCATTCCTAATATTACATCAAACTCTCCCAGTTTAATCGGAATTAAGTCTACGTTCATTCGTGACCTCTAATTTTTTCCACAACATTTTGGTTAAATAAACTCTATGGGAATTACCTCCTTATTCGCAATCTCTACGTTCAATGAGTTTTCTAAATGTTCAGGAGGTATGTTTAGTCGATTAGCAAATTCTTCAGACACAAAGGAATAGGTAGCACTCGAATCAAATAATACATAGGCGTTTATATTATTGATTGGGAGAATACCTGACACCACGTCCCTTTCATTCACTGCATCTCGGGCAGTCATGTTAAAGGTTCGGGCAGTCGGTCGGTTGGATTCGTTGGTCCGCCGATCATCGCCTTTGTCGCCCCTCCCTGCTGGCCGCTCCTCCGTTGCTCCCTTTTTTGGGCAATCCTTGATTTGATGCTCATTTGAGCCATACGAAACATCCCTTGCTCCTCTTGACTTCAAGGCGATTAGGTGAAATGTTGCCTTCTTGGCGCAGATTGTAGCAGATGTTGCGCGCCTTCCAAAGATTCCCTTGATGGTTTTTCCCACATTTCGAGCAAGCTTCACTTCTTTTCTTGAATCCTCCTTGATAATTTTCCCGATTTGGTTGATGCTTCGGTGGTTGGTGTTGTTATCGTTGTTGCGGTTATCCCATTTCCTCTTTCCCAAATAACTTCCACCACCGCTACTCCTCCACGCAGTCTCTCCTCCAAAGATTCTTGCTCTTCTTCTCCTTGTTGTATTGGCTCAATGCCTCGCTACCTCCCTCAAAGAATTATCGCCTTCTCCAATAAGGTGGCGAAAGAGTCAATTTGAAGGATCGACACCTTGTTGAACAACCAAGGTTTTAGTCCAAGTTCAAGTGTCGAGCTTTCCTTTCTTGATGTCTCACTTGATGTGTTGCGAATCGCATGAGTTCATTGAACTTGGCCGCATCGTGCCACCATCATCTCCCCTTGTTTTAGTTCTAGAAACTTTACCTCCATCCTATTCTTCACGCTCTTGGGAAGTAATTCTCGAAGAACAAAGTCTTAAACCTTTCCCAAAGTTATAGTCCCTTCTCCCGCTTCTTTGTTGATTTGCTTCCCACCGATGAGTTTGCTTCACCCCTCATCATATATGTAGTTTAACACGGTTTTCTCGGTTTTCACCCATACGAGCAATGGTGAAGGCTTTCTCCATTTCCTTGATCCACGTTTCTTGCTTACGATAGGGTCGGTAGTACCCATGAATTTCGGAGGTCCCTACGCTCTTAAAGTCCTTGAAGTTCATGTAACCGAGCTACTTGGGGAACAGGTGGTACTTGTTCATTTCTTCCCCAAGAGCTTCCCCTAACAAATCTACAAGCCTCGAATGGGATCTAGTTGTCCTCTCTCATCATTGACCAAACTCTTACGAGCAAAGTTAATCTACGTTTGGGCGGCATTTTCCTACATCAGGACACTCCCATTTTTATTATCTAATTATATTACTTAAACAATTCTCCATAAAAGGAATAAGATTTCAGAACAAGATCATTTATATTCATATGCCAAATTGTTACATTACATGATTATCTCCAGCATACTTCTATAAATGACACAACTTATCCCCTAATATCACAAAAGATGGGGACAACCATTAACATACTACCCCTCTAACATAACTCAAAAGTTTGGGGTTTACAACATCTCACATTCTACATAAGGATTACCACAACAGATAATACATTACACAACGAACTACAACTAATAACTTTTAGCGCCTAGACTTAATCTATCATTCCGCGCTCCACAGCGCTCTGGTACTCCCTCTGAGTAATGTGCACCACCACATCTCGACTTATGGTGTCTTGGGGTTCATCCCTCGCTTCTATCGGGTAGTGATTTACCCCACCAATCAGTCCCTCCATGGCCGTGCGCAATGCATAGATCATCCTATCCATCTTCCTCCTTTTGCACCTCACTTCATCTTCTAGATCGTTAGCCCTATCATTGGCCCCTTTCCACTTTTCTTCGAAATGGATCCTATCCATTACTTCCATCCTTAACTGAGTACGGATAGCTTCCTTCTCCGTCCCTCGCTCAACCCCCCTCGCTCCATCTCTTCCAACTTCCCGCCAGGTTCTACATTCCTAGCCACCGCCTTGTGAAACAAAGCCCCCATCTGGATTCCTGCCTCCTTACGGTGAACAATCTCTACTTCCATCTCCTGCATTACTAACTTTCTCTGGTGGTCTTCGTCCTTCAGCTTTTGGAATTCGGACTCTCTGTCTTTGGCCTCAGCCTCTAACTTCTCAACTTTGCACCCTAATTCCAAAATCTGCTCCTCATACTCCCCCAACATCCTATCCTCAAAAGTAGCCTCGTCGGAGTCCCCCATGGGCTCATCCACCATACGCTCCTCCTCTGGATCAGACTCTTCGGGTATTGGCTCTATCTCCTCTTCCTCGTCATCATCATCGATAGGAACTACCGTTGATATAGGCTCTGCTATCAATGGTGCCTTATATACCACGTGTATGTCACGCGGCTCCGCTTCTACTACTCGGCTAGGTCCTCCCATGTCAGTCATCCTTCAATCATAGACACAAGACAAAACAACCAACAACTCCATTAGAATCATAAGTTCATTGTATAGAATGAAGTTATATTCTGTAACACGCTAAGTCCATCTCTATGAAAACTCTATATGAGTTTCATCCCTTTCTATCTTCTGAGTTCTCCTCAGTTATAATCTAAGGGCTCTCGCTCCGAAGGTTTATAACTATAGCTTTGATACCAACCAGTGGCGCCCCCAAAATTTCAGACACTCATATCTCGAATTTTGGTGCATCACGCTACTACTACGAATATCTTACAAAATCATTAACAACGGAAATAATAGGATAATTTACATTAATGAAACATAAATATTCACGTCCCAAGGTACCGTAACCATTACTACAACCATTCTATGATTAGCTTAACATAGCTTAATCATTCTTGAATACATCATAATAACAACAATAATAATACTTCTAGTCTTAAGGGCTAAATTATTACGTCGCTTTTGCCCTTTCCCTTGTCCTTTCACGGAAGTACCGCCTCGCTGCTTGCCTTAACTGTAATGTTTTAGGAAGCAAGAATGAGCAACAAGTTTGCCCAAAGAAGCAATATAGCTAGAAGAACAAGTCGTTATAGCATTTGAATCTTTCAAAGGTATAATAATAATTGATAGTTCAAGGATATCAAGAATACCAAGAGTATTCAACAGTGTCGCTATGGACCGAAGGATATCAACAAAATCTCGTGGATTTATTCATTTCGAGGTTCAACATAATTGAATACCGGAAATCACTAAGGACCAAGAACTCTTACTAGAATTAACAAGATTACATCTTTGTAATCCAACATCCACGAGTACATCGGTGATCGGCCTAAAGTACCCTATGTTATGCATAACATTTAATCATACTCATGTGCGCACGTCGGTTCCCCGACAATATATAATTTCCCCTTCTATGAGGGTTGTTCATCTCAGTAGATTTACGATAGTCCACACCAAATCAATCGGTTTGGATAGCTCTTTAACTCATAATAATAGTCTAGCCGAATCAAGGGCATAGACAGTTTTTTCATCATGCATTGAGGAATGATAAGTCCAATGCTTACAACAACATCAAGGTATACAAGTGATTTTCGAATAGAAGCAGATATTTGCTTGATAAAATATGATTGATATGACAACTATTCAACGTATGAAGTGTGTGAATTAAGGAACTTGCAACACAGTAATGATAGTGTTCGGATACTTGCTCATTGTAAATTTGAGTGAGGTTGCCCAACAATAACAATAAGTTAGGGATAGAAAACTTGCATACTTGAAATCAAGGTAGAGTAAGAAACTTGCCTTTAGCGTTGATTACTACTAATAGCTTAAAATCACCTCAATGAACTATGTCCGTCCTATTCATGTAAGTATAGGTATTCATTAGCCAAACACACTTGATATATATCAACAACATGTACACATAACACATTTTTCTTTCTATCTCATTGCACCCATCAAAACTCATAATGGTACACTAACATGCTCATACTATTGACCCTTCGCTAGCTTATTCATAATCTTTCTTCCTCGAAGTTTTAAGAGGTTCATTGCTTTAAGTAGACCATAACGTCTATTAATCCCACCGACCTTTTTCTACGCATGTTTGCAAGTATTAGATTTATTTTCCCGAAGTTGGTAAAATTCTCTACTTAGAACTCATTCGTATACTAATAGTTTATGACAGTATAGGAGTATTTATTAATCCATCCTTATATCAAGTTACGATGTTGTCTCCGAGTTCCGGGACATCTCGCCATGTCCGAAGATATTATGGCTTGTTCGAAGACAACATGCTTCGTCCGAAGACATCGCGCTTCGTTCAAAGACATCACGCTCTATCCGAAGACATTACGCTCTGTCCGAAGACATCACGCTTTGTCCGAAGACATCACGCTTTGTCCGAAGACATCACGCTTTGTCCGAAGACATCACGCTCTGTCCGAAGACATCACGCTTTGTCCGAAGACATTACGCCCTGTCCGAAGACATCACGCTTTGTCCGAAGCAGCTCCTTTAGAGACTTCGGTCTACACTACTTCGACAAGGTTTAAGTTCGTCGGGTTAATTTAAGACTTTACTATATGCATCCAACCTAAGGGAATTTCTTAATACAAGGTCTCGACACTAATAGAACCCATCAAACATGGTTCCTAAGCATGGTGCGGTACGCACCCATGGATTTCGTGGAAGCGGTGAACATGCTGCATTTTGCAGAGTAGCCACAACTTAATTCCGCACAATTTTAACGTATTCATGCACGAAGGTAAACTTTCTAAACACCCTTTATCCCGCTTAATTCATCATACTTGACCTAATAATCAAAAAACGAGAATCCACAAGACTCAAGTTAAGAACGGAGTAGAACTTATACCTTCTCGAGCTTTAACCTTGATATCTCACACACTGATTTGGTAATGCATAGCAACTAAGAATTCTTTACTCAGATTTCTCCAACACTCTTATCACTAAAATAGACTGCCCTAGTGGCTTGTATTTAAAGAGAAAACATGGGCCAGACACTTGCTTTACCCAATATTGGGATTCATGGTGCAATAGAAATGAACAATGGTTATTTAAGGAGTTGTTCAATCACTCCATCAATGGTCACTTAGCTAGCCATGCATGCCTAGGATTAGCGGTTTGAAATTTATGTAAAGAGAGTTTTAGGCTCTCGTTTTTTGTACTTGGTGACCCTAATTTGGGGACAAGAGAGTAGATCTCGAGACATGGACAAGGGCTGGCCGGTCAGAATGCCCTTGCCCCATGCCACATTTTAATTTAACCAATACTTGTACTCTCGTTAACTATTTTGTTGGATTAGATTGGATTCTAAATATCCCAAGTTTATTAGGCTAACTCAAAAGTCCATCAATTAACTTATTGGGCTAGACTCCCAATTTATTATTTGGACCTTAAACATGCAATTGCTTACTCATCCTTCACTAAGTCCATCATTGTGTCACACAAGACATTTCATGAACCTATCTTATCGATCATCAACAGCTCAATTTTAATTCAATTGAGTTACTCTCCTCATGCCACGTAAGCATTTGTAAAATAAATAATTCGCCGGCTCTATTTAATAATAATATTAAATCATAAAATTTACGAGTATTACACATTCTTTGAATGATTAAATGCATTATTTGGTAAAGTGTAAACAATTGAAATAAATTGTTTATAAGTTTAGAGGTGATTAAAATATTGTTATGATATTAATAATATTAGATTATGAGTGGTTGATAATATTTGGATAAAATTAAAGTCTTTAATATTTATCCTTGTTTTAGTTTGATTAATGCTTATATCATTGTCATCATCCTCATGCTTATATGGTGATGAAAGTTATCTTTGGCTTACGTGCGAAGATGGATTATTGTTTATTGAATTATATATCTTTGGCTTACGTGCAAAGATGAATTATTGATTATTGATTTTATTGTTGTATATCTTTGGCTTACGTGTAGAGATGGACTTGGTATGATTATGACCAGGGATTATTCGGCATAATCATGACCATTGATGATTTAATGAATATCCTTGGCCCGTAGTGCAGGGATGATTCGATGATGTGGTTTATTTATTAAGCTGAGTCTCAGCGATAAAAATTGATGAAAACTTTTTAAATCATAAAAGATAGTAGATTTTATTCTCTACTTGACTCTTTTAATGGATTGCTTATTCCGCTGCAGTTAAACTTGATGTCTAATGTATTTTATCAATTTAACATTGTTAAAGACTAACGATAATTTATTCTGCATTATCTTAGTCATAATATTTCTTACTGGGCTAGTTGAGCTCACTCTTTCTTTCAACTGTTCTCTTCGTGAAATGAGAATATAGCCGGGATTTAGCCTCGGAAGCGGAGTGATGGTCGAGAAGATAGCATTAGTAGTCCTCACTATTCATTAAATAGTGTGATAATAAATGCAATGAGGACTCTTATTGAGTGTGGATATTGTCTAGATGACAATATCCTTATTAAAACTCTTAGATTATGTTTAGGTAAGTATTTTTACACGCATTGCTGTATAAGTAAGTTGTATTTGTATTTTGTACCATGTATCGGCGATTCAAGATGGGTGATGTATACTATTTTTGGGGCGTCCACGGTTGGTATCAAAGCTTAGGGATATGATCCACAGCTAAGATGTGTGGAAGAACTAGGAGGGGAGAGGCGGAATTCCTTCTCTAGTATGACCTACCTAAGTTTATTTGGTATTTAATTTGTTTCACGGAGTATAGGGATAATATGTGATATGTCAATTAACCCTTGTTTTATGATAGTGTTTGAAAATGGCATATGAAAATGTTGAGATAAGCAATGGAGGAAAATAATATTAACGTATTGCAGCACGAGGCTAAGTTTGCGGAGTTATCCCGGTTTGCATCCCATTTGGTCGATAATGAGGAGTGAATGACGCGAATGTTTCTAAGAGGTTTGAAACCCGATATACGTCAATACCTCATTTCTCATAAACTTTGTTTATATTCAGATGTTGTGAATAGGGCTTAGTTATTGGATCGTGATAATGAGTCAGCACAACCAAAACGTAACGAGCAACAACATGATAATAATCGTACCAGTGGCAACGACCATCGGAACAATGATAACCATCGTGGGGGAAATTATCATGCCAATAATGGTATCCACTTCGGTGGTAATCATGGCCAAGATAATAGAAATGGAAATTTCAAGAAGAGAATGTCATCTAGCCCAATTTTGTCATGCACCAAAGTCAAGTCCAGCTGGGACGGTGGCACCAAATGCGGATACGGACAAAACAAAGTCGGTGGTTTCAGGAAGAGCGTTTTTTGTGACTTCTCAAAAAGTGAGTAACCCGAACGAAGTTAACACAGGTTAGTTAATTAAAATTTTTGCGAAGTCTATACATTATTCGATACCGGTTCTACCTATTCTTTTATCTCTCTTGCTTGCGTTCAACGTTTAAATTTGACTCCGAAGAAGTTAGACTTTGACTTATTGGTTGAAACTCCGTTAGGAGAAACCTTCATTACATGTGCTATCCAAGTCTTGGATGAGAGTCACAGTTTTGAATGATATTTCTATTGTCAATAAATTTCCTGACGTATTCTTAAAGACTTCTTAGCCTACCCAGAACGTGAAATCGAATTTTGTATTGACCCCAGTACAAAACCCATTTCTTCAACCCTTAAATATTTCTTCACCCAAAACGAACGTATAATGCGCCAAAGACGTTGGCTCGAGCTGTTGAAGATTACGATCGTACCATTCACTATTATCGTGGAAGAGCGAATGTGGTAGCTGACGCATTGAGTAGAAGATCGTATGCGTTTACGAGTGCGATGTTGTTAACACAAAGACTAATTTCGTATAATTTACAAATGATGAAGATAGAGTTCAAGACTCTAGGGACCCACGTGGTGATATCAAATATACGAGTAGAATCGACTCTAGTCGATAAAGATAAAGGCCGCTCAAAATACGCACCTGAAGATGATGAATGGGAAAAAGAAGGTTCAAGAGGGCGTTATTCTAGAAGCAAGAATGGACGAAGAGAGGAAATCTCAACCCTCGATTTTATTGGCCCATTTGAAATCCTTGATCGAGTAGGAACTGTGACCTATAGACTCGTTTTACCGCCAAATATATTGCGTGTTCATAACGTTTATCACGTACCGATGTTATGTAAATATGTGGACAACCCGAACCACATTATTGATTTAGAACCGAACGAGACAGCGGAAAATTTAACGTATGAGGAATTACGTGTTAAAATCTTGAATAAGAAGGATCGTATTCAACACTCAAAGGTTATACCTCAAGAGTTAGAATTTGAAATGAAGTCAAGGTATCCTCATCTGTTCGGCATACCAGGTACGTACGTAAATTTCGAGGGCAAAATTTCATAAGGATGGGAGATTGTGAGACCCCAAATTTTATGAATAAAGATTTAAATTTCTCGAAATATTTTTTTTAATATTATGGTGTGGATTTGATATAATATTATAATTGTGGGTAATATTTATAAATTTTGAAAAGTATTCAAGTTGTTGTATAATATTCGATTGGTCGGGGAATATTCTTTTTGTCGGGGAATATCCGTACGACGACACAATCATTAGTGAACCCACAACGGAAGTATTGTCGTAGTAATAAAACGACAGAATTATTTTTATGAAAATAACGGCGGAAGTTTTACCATTAAAACTGTTGAACTACTCGGTAGTAAAAGTACAGTAATACACGTGGTTGTATAGTAGCATACGGTATTGGTTATTGATGTTTACGTGCTAAGTCATTCAGTTATACTCAATTATTGCTATAGTAATTGCTGCATCATATCTCTCATATTATTGATTCGATTATTGTCACAGTATCATCTGCACAATATGTTATATTATTAAATCAATAATTGAGACGAAAAAGTTATTCATGTTATTAAATTGCAATATTTATAATGTCTAGAAGTTTTGTCAAGGAGAGGTTTGGTCACCTAATTGCGCGCCAATAGGGAGAAATCCTTATCGGAAAGCCCCCTCTTTCCTGGGAATGACCTGGTTGTTAAATATTGTGAGTTATGATATTAATGATGAATAAGTTCGTGTTGATTAAAGATGAATTTGATAGTTCCATTGTGTTAGGATTATTGGTGTTAGTTGAAATCGACATCTATTCCGATGATAATTGATGTCTGGGGGGTTATATTGATAAACCGGGTAATTAATCGGGTAAATGAGCAATTAATTGCTGCTAATTCACATGCTCATATAACTATTGGTTCACATGTGTGTACTATTGAATCACATTCTTATACTATTAGGGGAGTTGGTTCAAGATTGATGATACTTGCAAGACTAAGTTAAAAATGGAGGTATAGATGGAGGTACTATACTATAATTAATTTTTTCACATGTTTAGAACTATTGAGTCACATGATTTACTATTGATTCACATGATTTACTATTAGGGGAGGTGGTGCAAGTATGATAATACTTGGATGACTGAATTAAAAATGAAAGAAAAGTTGGAGGTATTGTACTGTAATATTTTGAACCCCAAAACATGCAATTATCGAAACTATATTTTCCTATAAATAGAAGCTCATTCTTCCTTCATTTCTCACCAATTTGCCAAAGCTATAGAGAAATTATTATAGAGAGAAATTATAGAGAGAAGCTATAGAGAGAAAATCTATAGAGAGAAAGAAGAAGAGAAGCCTGCTACCTCACTATTCCAGTATCCAGTCTTCTTTTGAGGTAAGGGGTATTATTTCTTTCTTATTCATGAAGAGAACTTCTGTTATTCCATTCTTTATTATTATGTTGGAATAACCTGTTTATGCGAAGTACCACATACATGGTGAACTTCTTCTGTTATTCCATTCTTTATTATTATGTTGAAATAACCTGTATATGCAAAGTACTGCATACATGGTGAAATTCTTCTATTATTCCATTCTTTACTATTCTCGTTAATATCCACATGCATGCGTTTTCGCTTGGGACTGGTTCCATTATTTATTATTCTATTAGAATATCCCGTCGGTGCGAATTTCACCTGACTTGGTTCCGTTCTTTATTATTCTGTTGGAATATCCTGTCGGTGCGGATCACGCCTGACCTGGCTCCGTTCTTTATTATTCTGTTGGGAATAACCTATCTGTGCGGTCTCTATCGCATGCATGGTGAATCATTCTGTTATTCCATTCTTTATTATTCTGTTGGAATAACATGTCTATGTGAATTACCACATGCATGGTGAATGATCATTTGTATTCATTCCTTATTAAATTATGGAAATGAAATGGTCATGGTGGCCACGGTACTCCCGGTGCAAGTCGGGTAGCAAACCGCTCTGGTATCGGGCTCGGGGGATTAGTCGGCCTGCGGATCGGAAACCCACGGTTAACAAAAAAAAAATAATAATAAAAAAATTATGGAAATGATCTGTTTACGTTGATTATGATGAGAGTCATAATAAAAGCATTGGACTGATGAAAAACATGGGTATATGTGGTATTAGTAAGAGTTATGATGAGTTATGTTGATTATTATGTGAAAACATGAAAGTTTCTTAGAAATCACAAAGGGTTGAAAAATCAGATTTTTGTGAAAACGGAACATGAATTTCAATTGACCATATCTCCTATTATATTTTGAATTTTTGAGTATGGTCAAGTTCTAGAGTTAGATCTATGAGTTTTGTATCATCTCCAGGTGGAATCACTAGAAAAGGTGTTGTAGATTTTCGTGTGGACTGATTTTAGCAAATGAGTCAAAAGCTGCAAATACCGAAAATGCTACTGCCCATAAAATTAAAAGGGCTGTTTCGGCCACTTAATTTATGAGAAAAAATCCGGTCTTTTGGGACATGAAAGTATATGGTATAAGGTACCTCCTGTCCAAAAATGAGCTCATTCTGACTTAAAATGATCAAGTTATGACAATTTCAATATTTAGATTTTTCTGACGAAAAATGCTATAACCGGAGTTTTATAACTCCGATAACCATGAAATTTAAACTGGAAGCTCACGTTAACATGTGTAAGATCCTGCCAAGATTTGGGAATTTTTGGAGTTAAACTTGAGGAAGCTAATTTCTTAAGGAATTAATTAGAAATTAATTTTTGAAAAATAGAAAATGAATTTTAAAAATTTCGAGAAAAATATATGTTCATTATGAGACTATATTATGCTAAATACCAGAAAATAAATATTTTTGGGACTGATTTGGTATTTTTCATGAAAATTATTTAGTTACGAACATATGAGTTAAATATGTTATGTGAAGTATCAAAGTTGGAAAATAGGGTTTTATGGCTTGGAAATCCTATATAAGGTATATGCAGATTTTTGATAAGGAATTTGATCATTGGTGATGAAATCTTATGAGTATGGCATTCTTTGAATGATTAAATGCATTATTTGGTAAAGTGTAAATAATTGAAATAAATTGTTTATAAGTTTAGAGGTGATTAAAATATTGTTATGATATTAATAATATTAGATTATGAGTGGTTGATAATATTTGAATAAAATTAAAGTCTAAAATATTTATCCTTGTTTTATTTTGATTAATGCTTATATCATTGTCATCGTCCTCATGCTTATATGGTGATGAAAGTTATCTTTGGCTTACGTCTGAAGATGGACTGTTGTTTATTGAATTATATATCTTTGGCTTACGTGTAAAGATGAATTGTTGATTATTGGTTTTATTGTTGTATATCTTTGGCTTACGTGCAGAGATGGACTTGGTATTATTATGATCAGGGATTATTCGATATAATCATGACCATTGATGATTTAATGAATATCCTTGGCTGTAGATGAGTGGATGATTCGATGATGTGGTTTATTTATTAAATTTGAGTCTCAAATGATAAAAATTGATGAAAACTTTTTAAATCATAAAAGATAGTAGATTTTATTCTCTACTTGACTCTTTTAATGGATTGCTTGTTCCGCTGCAGTTAAACTTTATGTCTATTGTATTTTATCAGTTTAACATTGTTAAAGACTAACGATAATTTATTCTGCATTACCTTAGTTATAATATTTCTTACTGGGCTAGTTGAGCTCACCCTTTCTTTCACTGTTCTCTTCAGGAAATGAGAATATAGTTGGGACGAGTCGGGGAACGGAGTGATGGTCCAGAAGATAGCATTAGTAGTCCTCACTATTCTGTTAAATAGTGTGATAATAAATGTAATGAGGACTCTATTGAGTGTGGATATTTTCTAGATGACAATATCCTTATTAAAACTCTTAGATTGTGTTTTGTCATATTTTACACGACTGTTGTATAAGTAAGTTGTATTTGTATTTTGTACCATGTATCTGGCAACTCAAGATGGGTGATGTATACCTGTTTTGGGGGCGTCACATGAGGTGTTTAGGGAGTGGCTTGAGTTCCAACTTTGGTGGCTCTTCCAATGATGGTTTCAGTCTTTCTGCGGTTACCTCCTCCGTGTGCAGTGGTTCAAACAGTGTTCTAAATCTGGAAACTCATGGAAATGAGTATAGCATTTGTAAGTACTCCACCAATTCTGGATCATCGACCTCTTCATCCCCCAATAACCTTGTTTCTAACGGATCGTTGACCAAACTCTTGCTCATATCATTACTGATGATTTGCTCAATTAAATCCATTCGAAAACATTCTTCCTCATCCGTAGGGAATTTCATGGCCTTAAACACGTTAAATTTTACTTCTTGATCTTGGACCCTCATAGTGAGTTCTCCCTTTTGTACGTCTATGAGTGTCCTGCCCGTGGCCAAAAATGGTCTCCCTAGGATAATTGGGATGTTCTTGTCCTCCACAAAATCCAGAATGATTAAGTCCGCGGGGAATATAAACTTATCCACTTTCACTAGAATGTCCTCTACTATGCCTCTCAGATATGTGACTGACTTGTCCACCAATTATAATGTAATGTTCGTAGGCCTTGGTGCAGGCAAACCCAATTCTAAGTATACTGACAATGGCATAAGGTTTACACTGGCCCCCAAATCACATAAACACTTGTTGAAATGCATATTCTCGATCGTGCATGGAATAGTGAAGCTCCCTGGGTCCTTGAGTTTTGGTGGTAATTTCTGATGTAATGCCGCACTACTCTCCTCGGTTAGTACAACAATCTTGAAATCTTCCCATTTCTTCTTCCTTGACAGAATCCCTTTCATAAATTTTGCGTAGCTCTGCATTTGTTCTAGGGCCTCTGCAAATGGTATGTTGATTTGAAGTTTCTTGAAAACTTCCAAAAATTTTGAAAATTGCTTGTCTAATTTTTGTTTTTGAACTCTTTGCTGGAATGGTGGGGAAGGATAAACAGCTTCTTTTCCATTTGTTTTTCGTTCCATTGCTTTACCTCACCCACTGTATTTTCTTTCTCTGGTTCAACCTCCTTTGTAACCGAAATTTTTGGCTCTTGACCCTCAAGCTGTTTTCCACATCTCAACATAATGGCTTGACACTGCTTGTGATTACCCTTAGGATTTCTCTCGGTGTCACTTGGTAATGTCCCTTGTGGTCTATTATTCAATGCCAACACCATTTGACCAATCTAATTCTCTAGATTCTTAATCGCCATCTCTTGTGATTTCATAGCCATGGCGTGATATTTTATAGCCAACTCGGTGCTAGTCATGAATTTTGCCAACACTTCCTCTAGATCGGGTTTCCTTTCTTGATATTGAGCTGGTTGTTGTTGGTTCTGAAATCCTGGTGGATATGATTGTCGTGAAGCTTGATTTTGCTGGTTGTTGCTCCATGAGAAATTTTGATGATTCCTATTTCCTTGGTTGTATGTGTTCTGATATGTATTTTGCAGAGTTCTGTTGTAATTTCCGATGAACTGCACAGCTTCTGGATTAATCGCGCATTGATCTGTTGGGTGCTCTCCTGCGCACAACTCGTATATTATTGCCGCTTGTTGTACTTGCTGTGTTTGTTGTGCTTGTACTGCTGTTACCGACTCCAACTTCTTTGAAAGTGCAGATATCTGTGCTTGCATTGCTGTCCTACTATCTACTTCTAACACCCCAGCTGCCTTCGTTTATGTCATTCTTGCTGTGGGCCACTGTTAGTTATTAGTCGCCATGGTTTCAATCAACTCGTATGCTTCCTCGTAACTCTTAGCCGTGAATTCTCCGCCCGATGCTGCATCAATACTTGTCCTGAGATTCCCATGTAGTCCATTATAAAAGGTGTTCATTTGTAGCCACTGGGGCAATCCATGATGTGGGCATTTTCTGAGCAGTTCTTTGTATCTTTCCCAGGCCTCATATAATGACTCCCGTATTCTTTGTTCAAACATCGTAATCTCGTTCCTCATCTTCGATTAGCCACGGGTGGAAAGAATTTTGCGAGGAATTTCGAGCTAAATCCTCCCATGTAGTTATCGAACCAGGACGGAGAGAATGCAACCAACTCTTCGCCTTGTCCCGTAAAGAGAATGGGAACAATCGAAGTCTCGCCGCCTCATCCGAAACCCCATTAAACCTAAAAGTGTCGTACATTTCCAGAAAGCTGACAAGATTCTCGTTCGAATCGTCATTTGCAAATCCCCCAAACTGAAATGAATTTGGAATCATTTGTATCATTCCAGGTTTAATTTCGAACGTATTTGCTGTTATTGATGGCCTAGTGATGCTTGACTGCAGTTCAGTCACCTTGGGTGTTGCGAAATCCCTTAATGCTTTTTGATCTTCGGCTGCCATTACTGTTACCTCTTCCTTTTCAGATGTTTTGAATTCTTGCCTCGTTTCCATGATCCACTTACTCAACCTCTGAAACCTTTTCTCAATGTCGTCCTCAAAAGGCAGCAAGTCTGGATTTTGGGATCGAGTTTGCATAAACTGCTTCCAACACCTGAAATAAGAAACACAAAACAAAAATAAAAATGTCTAAGTAAAACTGGATTAATTAAACTGATATTGTAAAACTAATAAGAATTATACTAAATAGTCCCCGACAATGGCGCCAAAAACTTGTTGGGTAAAATCTATATACGCACAACATGCAAGTATACGTGGTCAACAAGTAATAAAGTGAGGAGTAGAGTATCGTTCCCACAGAGATAATTTAGCAAGAAACTTAACTTCACAATTATCAATTCCCTATTAATCCTAATTTTATTAAACTATCAAATTCAATGATTTAAAATTATAGAAACTAAATTAAAAACAAATAAACTACCACAAACCAATTACCAATATCAAAATCTGGAAATTTCAAACAGTTAATGGAGAATTAGACTTATGATTTCACCCTAAGCTTCACTCTGATTTTAACACTTTTATTCCAATTCAATTCACTATCCTAGTTTATTAATTAAGAACACGAGCGTAGTATTAACCACCTATCGATGCACTAATACCGTATACGCACAACACGCAAGTATATGTGGTCAACAAGTAATAAAGTGATGAGTAAAGTATCGTTCCCACAGAGACTAACTAGCAATAATCTTAACTTACAATTACCAATTTTCTATTAACCCTAATTTTATTAAACAAATCAACTCAATAATTGAAATTAACAAAACTAAAATGAAGAATAATTAAACTAACACAACACAACCACGAATATCAAAATCTAAAATTTCAAGTAATTAACGGAGAATTAGACTTGTGATTTCACCCTAAGCTCCTCTCTGATTTTAACACCTTTATTCCAATTCAATGTATTATCCCAGTTTATTAATCAAGAACACGAACGTAGTATTAACCACCTCTCGATGCACTAATACCCTATTAAAGTCAATCCATAATTAAGATAGAAATCCGCTAAATACCTTAAGCAACTAACCCACTATATCTCTATGTGAATTATAATTGAAGAATGTTGAAGAATAAGTTCTCTATCCGATTACATGCGATGTCAAGCATATCTCTACCTTAACATTCATCACAATTAAGCTATTCACAAAATAATTAACACATGCTATATCAACTAGGTCTAGATTTGAATATCCTCTCTCGATTCCATCCAACTCCACAAAAAATTGCTGATCAGGCAATTCATAGATTCAAGCTCAAATTAATATAGATAAACTGGAAATAGCTTATTAAATTGGAAATCAAAGTTTACAAAATCATAGATTCACTCAAAGATCCATTATAAGCCTAAAAAGTGAATTAGTTCATAATTAACGAAATAAACACTGAATAAATCATGGAAATCATCCTTTCAATTACAAATAATAGTCTAAGACAAAGAATATTGAAAAACACCCTTCACGTAGCCTAAACTCGCAATCGTCTCGAAAATCTCCTTGAATTACTCCTCCAACGCTTGCTTAGAAAAATTGAAATTAATCTTCGTAATTTCCCTTGTGTGTATTTAATCCCATTGTTTGTTGTTAATTATATACTTCCACATGTATTCTAATCACAATACCATGCCAATACGAGTCCCAAGTCATCACCATCACTAAAACTCCACGTTTGTAGCATTAAAAACCAACTAGGAGACTTCAAATTCGTGTACCCAAGCCCCAGCTTGCCTTTTCCCTTTGTAATAGCAAGCCCCGGCTTGCTATCAAGCTGTTAATCTGCCCAGGACCCAATCCCGGGCCTGCTATCAAGGCACAAAAGGGCAAGGCCCAGCTTGCCTACCTTTTACAAATCTGTTGCACTGTCCTCTACTAAAACTGCCATAACTTTTAAATCGGGAGGAGTTACAGGGCCCGCCACCTATCAAATCGAAGCTATCAACGAGCTCTACAATGTTTCTTCTTTGAGTTTTCAGAAATAATGAACAGATGAAGGTCAAAATTGCATCAGAAGTAGCTGCTACTGTGTAATGTCAACAAAACAACTCTTAGCTTTGTCTTTGTTGCTAAAAAAACCATACTCTCGCATCCGAACTTCTGATTGGAATGATACAAGACGTTCCAGAAAGCCAAGAAAAAGTCCCACAACGTAGTCCAAGTTCCACGCCAAGAATATGAAATACACATGAAATGAACATGAAGGCTCGAACGATATTCGGAATTGCTTTTCCTTGCAATTTCATACCAATAGTTGCTCACTCAGCTTCCAAACATATAATCTACAAAATGGAAAAAAAATGCATGAAAAGTAACTAAGAAACACGAGATTAAGCAAATAATTCAAGTAATAGATGTCGGATAAATAGGTATAAAACCTACTTATCAAGGATCACTAAAGGTTGAAGATAATTAATCGAACATGAACGTAAAAACGATGTAAACTATAAACGGAAAGCCAGAACCAATAGTAACAAATCTAATACATGATTAGATTGAGAAGAAGGGTAAGATATAGTAGTAATCTTACTTGATTATATATGATCTAATGTGTTACATTATGTGATCATATATTGTATAGACCTTAAAGACTTAAAGTGAACGTGTAATAACAGTAGCAGACGTTGAAGGCAAGTATTATAACCCTTGTCTATGTTCAACCTAGACAGATTTTGTGATTCATGTATTCTTACGCATGAATTGATGTATGATGAAGTCAAAGCCAATTCTTTCGGCTAGACTTACGATATGTTGGATTTTTTACAATCTGTCAAAGTATTGTCAATGTTTTACCAAACTATTTTGGTATTGTTTTCAAATGAAGATTGAGTATGCTAAACAAATGTTTTGTTGTCAAACGACAGGCACGTGAGGTTGTCACAACTTAAACATACATATGTTTAAAGAATGTAGTGTTGATCAACATAGAGTACTATAGGCTGATAACCTAGACGTGCTCATAAGTAATGTTAGACTTACGGACTTAGTGTCGGGTTGTTCTTTTTCAAAGAAAGTATGAAATGCTCAAGGTCTTGGACCGAAATTGATGTTTTACTGAATGCTGTCACTGTAAAACGTTTTAAAGAAAAGAGAAGTGCTATTTTGAATTATCGATAGTACTTCATAACTATTATTCAGTTATTGAAGATATATGAGTTGTATGATTCAATCATATTGTTAAATAGAATTATTGTACTTGTTGAGCTATTTATGCTCACTCTTGCTTGAACCATATGAATGCAAATTTAAGACCGAAACGCATCAAGGATCCTATAAGGATAAAGGAAAGGCTAAGGCTTAACTCAGAGATGACCTATGTAATAGTTTAGGTTTGTAATGATAATATTTGATATTATGACAAGAACAAATGTAACGATTATAAAGAACCTGCGGAATGGTAATATTGTTGGAATATATATAAGACATATTCATTATGTTGAGGCTTTTCAATTGAATGTTTATGTGAACTGTAGCACCGTGTAA
Organism: Panax ginseng; assembly: GCA_020205605.1. Taxonomy (NCBI): domain Eukaryota; kingdom Viridiplantae; phylum Streptophyta; class Magnoliopsida; order Apiales; family Araliaceae; genus Panax; species Panax ginseng. Next base: position 95,280,000 of record CM035133.1, on the reverse strand, counting down.
CACCATTTGTCGGGTCGTAAGATACCCAGATTTGGGGCGCCACAAGTGATATATATATATATATATATATATATATATATATATATATATATATATATATATATGTACCTTGACATATAGACTACCAATTACAAGAAAAACAATACAAATCTATTACACAGAATCAGAGATATGAAAGCTACAAAACCGTTGACCAACCATGACCACTGTTCTGGGTTACCCAGAAACTCAAGAACAGCTCTGATAGAGACTTTGAGCCTCTATAACTTCTTGTTATATGTAGGTTAAAGCACGAAATTTTTCTGATTTTATACTACTATATGAGTACTATAACATCAATATTTGTCCAAACCCAAAATCATTAACAGTAGCAAGATAGATCGTGGTCAAAGTGGTCCCTCAACCATGACTTGTCAAAACCCATAAGCTCAAGAACGCCTATAGCGACACTTCCTATCACTATAAGGCTTTAGCGACAGACAGTAATTATTTTTTTTAAAATTAATTAATAAAAATTAAAAATAATAATAATTAAATATAAATAAATATAAAAATAGTTTTACAAATTATATTAAATTATTATAATTAACTTTTGATATTTTTATATAAATTCATAAATATTTTATTTTATTTGGATATTATTTATAATTAATTTAATAATAAAGTAATTAGAATAATTACTTATAAATAATAAATAATTATTGAAAAATAATATTATTGATTTAAAAATCATAATAAATGATTATAAATTATTTAAAATAGTAAACAAAGTTTTTATAAAATTCTATGTAAATATTAATTATTTAAAATAAAATAAATGATTTAAAATCATTTAAAGGATAAATAAATACTTAAAAATTATTATAAGCTTAGAAATTATTATAATGGATATTTAAATTACCTAAAAATATAATAAAGCTTATAAATAAAATTTAGTCGAAATAACAACTTGTTTAATACTTGGTAAGGATATTGAACACCGAAACCGTATCAAACTTAACCCGAACATATGTTGATCTTGTGTTTGAGTATTGTTTTCAATACTAATGTGTTATATTTATATGAATGAACATCGTAGGTGTTTATTAACTAATCGAGTAGCATTACTTGACTGATCTCCGCTCAGGCAAGTTTCCTATACCCTAATTACTTTCGCAAGTTTACTAAACCCAACCCTGTTTATTCGTTGAACAAGATTTTTATCTTGAAATGCTGTTGATATGATATACTACACCTACACTTGAATTACCTCTTATTGTAAGGTTATTGCTATAGCTTTAGCATAACTAAGAAATAAATTATTTATTCAAATGATATTGTTTATTGAGCATAAACTGTTGTGTCAAACCAAATTGTTTTGTTAAGACATCCTATTTTGAAGTTTGGTATCCCGTAAGGGATCGAGGTTTGGTCAATAATATATTGACATTAATTTGGGTGCACTTGAGCAATGGTAGGATGAGATGCATACTCCTAGGATATTGAGTAGGTTGATCCCCTATCTCATATCTAAAATAAAGTTTCTAAGTATGTGTGACTGACAGAAATAAAAAGTCTAGAAATGGTTGAAAAAGAAATTCCATAAATGGTAACAACTATCAGTCAAATTTTGAATTGTTATACTTCTTCAAATCATATATTGTTCTAAATATAAAACCTGCTGAGCATATCATATCTCACCCTTGAAAATTATTCCCTTTGCATTATTAGATGGTAACCTTGGAACATCTGGAGTAGATAAAGGGAAGCGTCCCTGCTTAGATTAACTTATATTTTTGTCTAGTTAAATGTAATACTTTGTAATAAGAAATTCTTTATGAAGAATCATGTAACCGAACCTTAATATTATGATATATATATATAACATCGTTTATTTCCGCAACCGTGTTTTCTTATATATATAGTTGTAATTAGAATCTTCAATCTAGTTTGAGATCCTTGGGAACTATTTATCTGAGTGAGGGTATTGATAACATGGACTGTTCATGTTGTTGTTAATACTCTGGATTTCAAATAAATAGTTACTATCGATATGATAATGTAATTCGCATGACATAGACTATACATTTGGGTGAGGGTATTGGTAACATGGACTGTTCATGTTATTACTGATACTCTGAATTTTGAATAGATAGATACTATTTATAGATGCAGTTCATATATCCAAGTGAGGGTATCCAAACACAGTAATAGTTTTTTTGAGAATTGTCATCTGTTATGGGATACTGTGAATCTTAGATATATGGGAATTTTAGCTAGTTTTAAATTATATAGACACTCAATTAGATATAAGCATATAATCAGATACCATGGGTGTATAGATTTAAATGCATTATATATTTTTTTGTAGTAAGCACCGTATTGGATACCATGGGAGTATAGATATGGGGGCGTTACAGTTTCCTTTAGAGACAAATTCTCTTTCTAGAAAAATACCAGTTCGAGCAACAAACACTTTGTTCTTAGAAGGTTTGTAGAAATAATACCCTTTTGTTTCCTTTGGGTATCCCACAAAATTACATTTGTCAGATTTGGGTCCGAGCTTTAGTCAGAATCCAGACATTTTACAAATGTCTCGCAACCCCAAATCTTTATGAATGACATACTAGGAGGTTTCCCAGTCCACATCTTATATGGTGTCTTCTGAACCATCTTTGTAGGAACACGGATTAGTGTGAATGCAACTGTCTCTAGGACATGACCCCGGAAGCTTACTGGAAGATCTGCATGACTCATCATTGATCATACAATGTCCAACAAGGTGCGATTCCTCCTCTCAGATACACCATTCCATTATGGTGTTCTAGGTGGAGTGAGCTATGATATAATATAATACTTGTAATAACCGTGAATCTTAAGTCACCATGTATGTATGTACATTTTTTTTAAACTTTGTATTATATATGGATACATACATTTATGGATTTCATTAAAAATGAAAGCCTTGTGACCTAATTATACATTAGGTAAGGATATTAAATAACCTAAGGGTTATGGTAATACCTGAAAAAGTTAGTATTTTATACGATACTAACTTAAGTGGGTAAACTTAGTATTTCAAGTGACTAATAATTTTAAACCTAATTCTTGTAAATCTAATTAGGTTATGAGATAAAATCATATGTATAAGTAATTAAACTTCATATGATTGGAGATGAAAGCCCTAAATTATCAAATTGGGTAACATTATTAAAATTGTTGGACTATGTTTTTATCTAGCCCAAATCAATTAAAAGAAAAGCCCAAGGAAAATAAATTGTAATCCAATACTTAGCCCACTTGATTGGGGGTATTCTAGACATTTGATTAATCAAAATTGGGCATTTAAAATAAAAGCTAAATGGTGGATATTATGAGGATACTAAGTGGAATAATTAATCTAGCTTGTCCATTAATAGACATGAATAAACATAAGGACAATGTTGTAAGGCTCCCATTGGTTGCCACTCCATTATGCACATTTAATCATGTTTAACCTAAGGTAAGTAATAATACAAAGTTTTTACCTAATGGGCAACAAAATAATTGTGGGAGAATTATTAATGAATTGGCCATTTCATTTTGTAAACACAATTCATTCTTCCAACATCTCATTTTCTCTCCATCTTCTTCATCTTCTTCTTCTACCTTTTGCTCCCAAGCTAGCCAACTTCAAAGAGAGAAAAGAAAGAGAGAATTTCAGCCATAGGAAGAAGAATTATAGGAGTTCTAGTAGTTTATGCCCCCTAAGTTTATTAGTTACTTTGGAAAATCAAGGAAGGTAGCCACTAAGTCAAGGTATAATGTACCTTCATCTTCTTCTCTTACCTTGTTTTGATAGCTTGAGTTTTGATGGGGTTATGTACAACTACTCAAGATACACTAGTTATACATACCATCATGGATGGAACTAAGTATCTTGAGTGTTAGATCAAAGACTTAGAGGAAGAAAATGAGCATATGTTCTCCAAGGGTGAAAACTCTTGTTTTCTTCCACTAAATCTTGTGTAACTCAAGTTCTACAACTTGGAATTATGATCCGTTTAAGGGGGTGCTAGATACATGAGTTATCTAGTAAACCCAAGTGGTAGATCACAAATATAGCATGTTTTGAAACCTTTGAGATTTTTTTTTTTTACAAAAACAGTCCACTTTATATGCTAAAGCCTTGAAATCCAAAATCAGCTACTGACTTGTTTTTCATGAGGCTGTTTCGGCTAGTTCCTTGTCTTGTAAAAATCTGGAAAAATATTACAGAGGTACCTTATGAAGTTATCTACGTGCAGTAGGAAAAAGAACGGACACGTTTCGAAAGTTATATATTGTGCGAATGACTATTTCCGTAAAGGACTCCATAAATATTATCCTACGAATATCTCACTGTGTATACACTGGAAAATTCCAAAATTTTTACAGTAGCTTCATATATGTTAAGAGAGCATACCCTGAAAATGTCAGATTTTTCTGAGCAAAACTCAATTTTTTAAAAATAGAGCAAGATCTGAGTGTTTTGAGCACTTTAAAAATAGTAAATCATTTTCTAAAATTCTAGAAAAATTAGAGGATCATTGTTGGTTCATATTCTGTTAAAATCCAGAAGCTGAGAATATTTGGAATCAGTTTGCTATTTTTCCTAAAAATGATTAGGTTGTAAATAAAAGGAAATAAATAGTTAAATGATGTCTTTAATGAGAAAAATATGATTTTTATGCTTGAATGCTCATAATATATTATATCATGACTATATTAGGGCATTTTGGTAATTTATAATAATAAATATTACTTATGACCTTTTATGGATATTAAATAAGAGGTTATTAAAGGATGAACAATTAGAATAAATTGTTTATTAATTTAATAAATCATTGGAATATTATTAAAATACTAATAATATTATAATATGATGTTGTTATGTAAATAAAAATATTAGATTAGAGTATTATTATTAAATAATAATATTCGAGATTAAATAAAATATTATTAAATGATTAATAATATTAGTAAGTGAATAAAATATTATTAAATGATTAATAATATTAATAAAGGGATAAAATATTATTAAATGATTAATAATATTAGTAAGTGAATAAAATGTTAGTAATGATTTAAAGTATTATTAGTGAACCAATAATACTAGAAGGTGAATTAATATTATCTAAGTTAATAATATTATGTGAATTAAAGGTAGTCGTTAATAACATTATCTAGACATGATAATGTTTATAAGAACTTATTGTAATGTATGATATCTATGTGATTACATAATCGATGTTATGCAATGACTAATTGAAAGACTAATTATAGGTCTCTCAAAGGAAGATAATTTAACTACATAGTGGATAGAAATTTATTTCGTAGTCAGTGTAACCACGATCGAGGCAAGTTTCCTAACTCAACTTGAAAGTTATTATTTTCAAAGCATATTAGTGAATAATTATTGATGATTATTCACGCCTTTATTGATTATTGAAATTGCGACTTTGTGCAATTGAATTCGTTTCATCGTTATTGAACCGTGAATTAAATTAAAGTTCTTCATTTATGAATCTGTTTATGATAGATCTATGCTAATTGTATCAAACTAGATCAAGCATGTCTAAATTTGTTAAATCAAATGGATTTTAAATAATCGTTCTTATTAATTGATATGGTAAGAACTTGAATCGAGAAATGGACAAATTTGATTAAGGCATGATATCAATGTCGGATTATTAAGTGTTTATGCATAAATCACGGGGTATGAAAGGTTGATCCCTTGAATACCAAAACTTATTAAAGGTCCAATTTAAATCATCGAGCATCTTGGCAAATGTTCATGGTTATTCAAAACCACTCGTTCATGTTATTCAATTATCGAATATTCAATTGTTGATTATTAATTCATGTTCCTTCACAATCTTATATTATTGTTGAACATTGAAGGCAATATTTCTTTCTAAGTCATGATATATCTCCTTTGTCTTTTTAAACTTGTGAAGCAAATTAGTTGCTTACTCTTGCTATATCATGACTCTCTATTTTCGATTAAGTTCAAGGATCTAATGCGAAGGACAAGGGCAAGGGCAAGATCCGGAGTAATTTTAGAATGAATGTTAAATTAGTTATTATCTAATGGAGTTTCTTGAGTAAACTATTTGTATTATAAATGGTGTATTTAAAGTTAAGGTTAGAGAGACCTTGGGACCATGTTTTGAGACTTTTGTATAATAAATAATGTATGTTTATTATTTCGAAATAGTTATAGAATGCTTATGATGATGATAGGATCGTGAGCACTGAATCTGAGGTCAGAGAACCTGGATTTGGGGGCGTCACAATACTCCTTTAGAAGGTTATCAAAGTCTTGGCTTAAGTATTCATTTCCTCGATCGGATCGAAGGGCTTTTATGCGTTTGCCAAATTGGTTTTGAACTTCATTCTTGAATTCCTTGAACTTTTCAAAGGATTCAGATTTGTGTCTCATAAGATACACATATCCATATCTCACCAAGTCGCTTCAGAAATGTAATGAAGTAATAAAACCTACCTCTTGCTAAAGAACTCATGGGTCCATATACATCACCATGTATAAGTCCTAATACATCGCTAGCTCATTCACTGTGTCTAGTGAAAGGGGCTTTAGTCATCTTGCCTAATAAACAAGACTCGTATTTCTCATATGATTCAAAATTAAATGAATCCAAAAACCCATCTTTATGGAGTTTGGATATACGTTTCTCATTTATATGGCCTAAACAACAGTGCCAGAGATATGTTGGATTTGAATCATTTGATTTAAATCATTTTGTATTTATGTTATAGATAGACATTTCTAAATCAAGAATATAAAGACCATTAAACAATTGTGCAACACCATAACATATTTCATTTAAATAAAACGAACAACGATTGGTCTTTATTAACAATGAAAAAACTTTCTTGTCCAAACAAGAAACATAAATAATGTTTTTGCTTATAGCAGGCACATAATAACAATCCTCTAATTCTAATACTAGCCCAGTGGGCAAAGATAAATGATAAGTTCCTACAGCTAGTTCAACAACTTTTGCTCTATTCCCAACTCGTAGGTCAACCTCTCCTTTCGCCAAAGTCTTATTCCTTCGGAGTTCCTGCACATTAACACAAATATGAGAACCACATCCAGTATCTAATACCCATGATGTAGAAGTAGACAAGTTAACTTTTATAACGTATATACCTAAATCAAAAGTCACACTTCCTTTCTTTTTCTTCACTTCTTCCAAATACGCATGAAAATTCCTCTTCCAGTGTCCAAGTTTTTCACAGAAATGACAATCACCTTCTTTAGCCACTCTACCTTTAGGTTTTAATGCATGTTTAGTTTTGGAATTGGGTTTGGAACCAGATTTAGATCCTATCTTCTTCTTGCCTTTCCAATATCCCTTAGCATTCCCCTTTTGCATCATTATTATGGGAGCGGGTCCTGCCTTTTTCATGTTGTTCTCGACAGTTCTTAACATGCTCAACAACTTAGTAAGTGGTTTCTCAATTTCATTCATGAGATAATCCATAATAAATTGAGAGTATCCGCTATTCAAAGATTACAAAACAAGATCAGTTTGGGCTTCCGGAGTAATTGGAAAACCCAACCTATCAAGGTACTTAATATACCCAATCATTTTTAGCACATGTGGACCAACTAGATCACGTTCACCCATCTTGTAGTGATACAACACTTTTCTTGTATCATACCTTTCCTGACAAGCATGCCCTTCGAACAATTTCTTGAGATGCTCGATCATCTCATAAGCATCCATTAACTCATGTTGCTTCTGAAGCTCAGTGTTCATAGTTGCTAGCATGAGACAACTCACATCTAGAGCATCATTTTGATGCTTCTTGAAAGCATTATGCTCTGTACGTGGTGTAGTGTTAGTTGGTGCTGCAAGAATGGGACCATCAAGGACATATAGCTTGCGCTATTATTTGAGGACAATCCTCAAGTTCCTATGCCAGTCTAGAAAATTAATTCCACTCAACTTTTCCTTCTCAAGGACTGATTGTAGTGAAAGATTATTTGTGTTGTTGTTGTTTGCCATTGATATCTATAATTTATAAGTGCAAAAATAATAAGTAAAATTACAGAGTTTATGATATTATGTAATTGATAATAGTACATTCAAAATATACCTCCCACTATTTTATTCAAATTAATAGCCCTCACCATTAATTCGGAAATCATTTTCTATAAAATCTTTCTAGTGAGCTAAGATCCATATTTCATTATGCCTTAAGTTAGCTTTGGCTAATCTCTCAAAACACAATTATTTAGGTAGACAAACTTTTCTCAATTATATTATATATAACTCTTGGATAATTTGGTAAACAACATTTATTTCTAGTCCATCAAATGGTACCTACCAAACTCCATGCCTCTAAGTCCACAATACTATTGAGATAACTTAGTTAAGTTGGGCCCAATGATTTTAACAGTTTGTGTAAACACTCGAAATTTTTCTACCTACATGTTACTAACATTGCAGGAAGCGCGGAATCTTCTTTCAGAGATAACCCTGGAAGACAGCTCAGCTTAATCACGAAAATACCACCGAAAGTTCAGTTTCAACCCTGGACAACACACCAGAAGTATCATTTCCCCATCTCGGAGATAACCCCGAGGATAGCAGTACAAATACCAGAAATTCCACCGGAGAAGGCCGATTCATCTTGGAGATAACCCCGAGATGTTCAGTCTCAGTTCCGAAAACAACATCGAGAAAGATAATGTCAACCTTGGAGATAACTCCAAGGAGTGCAGTTGAAGTTCCGGATATAACCCCGGAGATGCTCGTTTCAACCCATACAATCAGCTTCAACCTCGGGATTCACACTGAGGTACTCAATTCCCAAACCTGGAGATAACCCCAGGAGGACATGCACACCTCAGAGACAACCCTGAGGACATGGTTCCATCTTCCTGACTTTGTACAACCTCTAATCCCATGTCATTGCGCAGCTCTCGACAATAGTAGTCTGAAACAGGTCTTCTACACCTCAATCAGATGCTCAGATTGAAGTTCTGCAAGTTCGAGCAGACATCACATTGCACACGTGCACGTATTTCGAGATGGCGGGACCCACAGAACTCAGGGCACCCCGGGCAGCCACAGGTGCATCTGCAACTATATAAATATAGAGCTTGGGGTGGCCATATTCCATGAGAAAAAGGTGAGGAAGCTGTTGGGTAAAATCTATATACGCACAACACGCAAGTATACGTGGTCAACAAGTAATAAAGTGATAAGTAGAGTATCGTTCCCACATAGATCAACTAGCAAAAATCTTAACTTACAATTACTAATTTCCTATTAATCCTAATTTTATTAAACTATTCAACTCAATGATTATAATTAAAGATTATAAATTAAAGAATAATTGAACTACCACAAAACAATCATAAATATCAAAATCTAGAATTTCAAACAATTAATAGAGAATTAGACTTATGATTTCACCCTAAGCTTCACTATGATTTTAACACCTTTATTCCAATTCAATTCACTATCCCAGTTTATTAATCAAAAACATGAATGTAGTATTAACCACCTCTCGATGTACTAATGCCGTATTAACTTAAATCCACAATTAAGATAGAAATAAGTTAAACACCTTAATCAACTAACTCACAATATCTGTATGTGAATTACAATTAAAGAAGGTTTAAGATTAAGTTCTCCATCCGATTACATACGATGTCAAGCATATCTCTACCTTAACATTCATTACAATTCTGCTATTCACAAAATTCATGAACACATGCTATATTAACTAAGTCTAGATTCGAATATCCTCTCTCGATTCCATACAAATCCACAAAGAATTGTTGATCAGGCAATTCATAAATTCAAGCTCAAATTAATATAGATAAACTGGAAATAGATTATTAAAATTAGAATTCAAAGTTCACAAAATCATCGATTCACTCAAGGATCCATCATAAGCCTAAAAAGTGAATTAGTTCATCATAAACGAAATAAACACTGAATAAATCATAGAAAACATTCTTTTAATTACAAATAATACCCTAAGATGAAGAATATTGAAAAACACCCTTCACGTAGCCTAGAATTGCAATCGTCTCAAAAATCTCTTCGAAATACTCCTCCACCGCTTGCTTAGAAAAACTGAGCTTAATCTCCGTAATATGCCTTGTGTGTTGTTGAATTTGTTGTTAATTGAGTAATAGATGTCCAACACATAAGTCCCAGCCGAAATTCTCCATCAAGTAGAGTCCATGTGTAATTCAATATGTTAGAATCCATGTCCAACAAGAGTTTCAAGCAAATGTAACACAAAGAACAGCGATTGACACACCCCGCTTTACGGGATTCATAAATAAAACAAGTCATGCTTCGTACGGCTACCTTTTCTACTCTGGCGATGAAGACCCATACAAGCGAAGGTATATAAATCTAAACAAGTTGGCCTCAATGGCCTCTATTCTCGCTAGTGACTTTGTCAACTTCATGGCTTCTTCCAATTTTGCTCCAATTGACTCCAAATCATCCCAATTAACTCCAAATATACGTTAAATGCCCCAACAACCATCCTACACATGAAGTAACATAACACAAGTAAAAATGAACATGATCACAAGAATTTAGCAACAAATAAGCATGAAATGGACACTGATTTGCGTATATAAAATCCACTTATCATAATCCCCCAAACTTAAACCGTGCTAGTCCTTGAGCACAAAACACTGACATGCTGTGCAATGCAATGAGATGAAATGAATATGATCTAACTTATATGCTTTTGAGTCCATCAATATCGCAGAATCAAGATTATCTTAACGGCCTCAGCAAAATAAGCAACTATACAATATCAATCACCAAAACCAATATACAATTCCACCTTAATCCTCAAATCTCAAGCCATCATCACTTGTATATTGTGTGTGTGTGATCAGCATCCATGATAACTGCTATGGATTCAAATTCAGTACATAACCAATTTCTTAGAAGGAACCATACAATGCAAACTTGAAAATTTCTAAGGAAAAACAAGTTCTAACTAAACTAAGCAATTACTAATCCCAGGGGTTCACACGGGGTACTTATACTTTATTTATATAAATATTTTTCTTTCTTTTTTTTTTTTACTTACGGGGGCTTTTTGCTCTTTTCCCGTTTTATTCATTTTTTTATATATATATATACAAACAAATATGACTGTGCAATGTCTCATCCTATTAGGCTGACAGTGCTACCCCTTAGCGAGCTTTCAACCAATGACTCCTAGACCATAAAAGACCTTAGGGCGCTATGTGTAAAGACAATCCCCTCGAGCGTACTTGCTCAAGTAACAAAGGCCCCGAAACAAGACTAGTTACGATATCTATATTTCTTATCCTTTTTTTTAAGATATACATAAAGCTTATATACCCCACATATATCCCCCAAACTTAGGTTCTTTCCTAATTTTTGCTTTTACTATCCTTGTCATTTTCTCATTTACTCTAGCATTATCCTTTAGAGACTATTTATGTATCAATTTGAACTAACCAGTCAACAAAGATGTTATTAATCGTGCTAACATTTTTTATACCAGTTTCAAAACAAGCTCAAGATTCGATCCATAACAAAAATTGTATCACAGTTCTAGTAATCAATGCTGTATTGGTTAACTTATTAACAATCTCATCATTGGCCCACAAATAATATGAACTCTAACATTGCTGGACTTATGTAAACACAATAATTAACGAACTAATATTTTTTTATTTTTTTTTATAGATAACAAAATGCACTATTTACAAAACTAAAAACAATGCAATGACAAAAATACCCTAAGCTATTATGTATGAACCTAAGCTATCATACAATACTGAAATTAAAATGCACTATTGGAATTAAAATGACAAAATGCACCCTAAGTACTACATATGCATGCAAACAATGCAAACATGAATTTAAAATCACCCAACCTTAAGTAATACAATGTCCTCATTGGATGATTAATCAAAATTAAGTACGTGAGGACTTCCTTGCTATCGCTTAAGTCTGAGGAGGTGGTTGTTGCTCTTCTTCATCTGAATCACTTGGTGGGAACCTCGGCATTGGCATGAGCTGCTGATACGAAAATTGAACCGCCAGGTTGAAGCTTTGAAGGGTTATGTTGAGTGAAGAGAAAGATGCATTCATAGCAACAAACATATGATCTTGCCTCATTGCCAATCACCGCATTTCCTGACGTGCTTCTTTGTTGTGCGCATTCATTTGGTTTTGGAAATCAAAAAACTGAGGACTGGATATGGCCTCGTTCTGCGTTACCTGCTCAGCCCCTTGATCTCCCATAACTTCATCATCATCCTTTGATGCCTCTGTAGCATCAACTTCGTCTTTCGAAGCTGACGGAAAAATAAAGCCCAGACCACGCGGATGTGAATCACTTCCTGCCCATACAGAATACCGCGCTATCATTCTGGAATCAAGCAATGCAAGTGGCATTTGTGTGGGCTCATCGTCGGAGCATCTCACCCCTGCTTGACAGCACAACCCACATATGAGTGCGGGGTGTGGCAAGTCGCCCAAAAAATTTCCACGTAACCACCGGCAGATGGAGAAACAGATAATGGCCCCGACATCGATAATGAAATCTTTCACAATTGCGTACAACAGTAACACCTTCTCTTTAGTTACGTCCAAGGTGTGTTGGGACGGAAGCAATTTAGCGCATAGGAATGCGTACCAGATTTTTCCATATCGGCTAAGGTCCTTGCTGTGGAATACCGTGCCTCCCTTCTGACCTTTGATCCAAGATGTTCCCGGCTTTATCATCTCCGTGATTATTGCATCATAGTCCGGATCGGAATTTTGTAAGTGGGCATATTGGCAGTGGCGAGGTACCCATAGTTGATAGTTAGTGTTGATTACATCGGCACTGAATGGAACCAACCGACCTCGCAAACACGCGTGGAATGGTTCTTTGTCCTAAGCAATTGCATAGAATTCCTTGACAATGTTGACAACGGCGGGTTCCGGCTCTTCGGTGAATTTTGTCCACCCCTTTTGATAAATTTGAAGCATCATCTCCCCATCACTAGGATCCGGTGCCAACCCCCACTCCGGTGTAAGGGCTTTGGTGAGCATGTAGTCAAACAGGTCGGCGGCGGCGGCACTCACAAATTTTTGACGATCGAAGGTTCGGTTTGGTTGAGATGGCCTTGAACTGTCTCCCCTTTGGCGTTTTGATGTTGGTTGTGAAGCCATGGTGTCTCTCTTGTTGTGTTTCCTTAGCTTTCCCCCAAACTTTTCAAGTTTATCCTCTTTAGCTCTCTAGTAACCTCTAGGAATGGCCACTTCAATTTGTGTGAGAAATGGTGATAGGAGATGTGGTAATATATAAAGTTGGTAGACTGAATTCTATTGGTGGAGTGAAGAGGTGGGGGAATCAATGGAGTTAAGGAGTAGTCGGAAGTAGAAGTGATGGTAGTGGGTGGTGGTTATGGGGGATTTAATTGAGGATTTAATTGAAGTAGTGGGGTATTGGTCATGTGAAGAGGCTACTTAACTACCTCATCAGTCTATTGAATTTCAGGACCCCCACCTCGGCGTGGGGTACTATGTTTGAATGACATGCTCAAGTGCCTAGTGTTAGTGTCTCAGAGGACCCCTCAACCTGGTGCAAGGCCAAAATAGCCCACCCCGGTGGGCATGGCTACTGCTTAAAATTCTAGAGACCCCCGCCCTGGCGGGTGTTGTAGTTCAAAAGGGACCTGCCCCGGCGGCCATGTTTACAGTCAGACTCCCTTGTTTTCTCACTTTTGCTTTCATGTAACTCACTTGATGATCCTTTTTCCATCCTGCATGACATAAAACATGAAGATTAGTGAGTTGTTGATAACATGATGTATTGTTGAGAGATTAACAATATTTTTATTGTATTCCTCTACCTAGTAATTTAATAAAAACTATAATTAAGCAAATATGAATGGAAAATACGAGAAATAAACTAAAGATTGGGTTGCCTCCCAATTAGCGCTTGATTTTAAGTCATTCAAATTTGACTACTTCTCTTTCATGTTGTGTGTCGGTCAATGTGATGGCGATCACGTCGGCGTTGGCTTCTCCACCCCAATAATGCTTTAAACGTTGACCGTTTACCTTGAATGTTTCTAGCGGATTGCGCCTGTAGAGTTCAACTGCGCTATGAGAGAATACCCGCTTGATAGTGAATGGTCTCGACCATCTCGACTTAAGCTTTCCTGGGAACAATCGCAGCCGTGAGTTGAACAAAAGGACTGATTGCCCTGGCTCGAATGTTTGATGCATAATTTTCTGATCGTGCCATCTTTTTACTTTTGCTTTGTATAATTTGGAGTTCTCATAGGCGTGAAGGCAAAATTCGTCGAGTTCATTCAGTTGAAGTAGTCTCTTCTCCCCTACAGCTGCTTGATAAAAATTTAGTTTTTGAACCGCCCAATAAGCCTTATATTGTATCTCGACCGGTAAGTGACATGCCTTTGATAAGTGGTATTTTTACCTACTTATTGAATACCAATTCATGCGAATTGTGCCCATCTCAAGAACATTTTATTGTGTTTTAGTTGCATTTCACGTTATTTTGCATTGCATTTATTTAAAACTCCTTTTGGTGAATAAGTGCAGGAATCGGCTTAATTTTGGTGGTATTAGAAGGCACGTGGCTAATAGACGCGTGAAGGCGAGGCACAAATGAAGATGTGCATGGCATTGAGGTACAATGAACCATGGAGACCAAGCATGGAGTAAGAGATCAAGCATGAAAGAACAAATAGCAGCAGCAGCATGACAGAAGCCAAAAACTAGAACCAGAACTCCGCAGAGTGCAGTTGTCGATCATCACGCGAGTAATAGCCTAGGAGCGCAGCACCGCACGACGAAAATCCCGACCGGACAATGATACCCTCATCAGAAGTTACGCAATGTGAGCGTGAAAAGTGTAGGGACACGCGCTCGCGTGAGAGGCCTATTTGGACAGAGCGGACGATTACGTAAGTCTCATACCGCCATGAGACATATCTTGTCAGAGAGCGCGACTGGTAGCGTCGATCTCGATCTTTGTAATTTTGTTTTAATTTTAAATCTTAATTAAATGATTTGTATTTGGTTTTTAAACGATTCTGACTGGTGTCAGACAGGGACTTGATTTTTTTTGAAGCGTATTTTCATCATAGAAACTAGGGTTTACACCTTGGGATAGATTCCAACGTAGAACGAAGCCAAAACGTCTACTTCTCTAATTCTTCTTGGGATTCTCTGTCATTGTGGATTTCTATTATTATTTATTGGATTTCTATGAGGATTTAAACGTTGATCATTGGTTGTTATTCAGCAATTGGGTTTGATCGTTCTATCTTTCTTATTTCAATTGCTTGTTTATTGATCATGTTTAGCGTTGATCCCATAATGGCTTTTGGTTCAGTCATGAACTAAACTCCATTATGGGATTCTAACGGATTTTAATATGTAGTTTGGTTGCACGCTTAAATGCTAGGATTGTTTTGCGTATCATATGGGATATTTATCATGATTATTTTACATGTATGAATGCTTGATCACCATTCATCTCAGTATTTGTATGGAATTGACAATGAACATACAGGTATGGATTGTAGTCATGATAACATGCGAATATGGGGCTGTTGTATATGGCTTGCATTTTTTGTGAACCAGATAGACATATACTGTTTCACCGTATGAGCTAGAATAAGGGCTTGAGCTTAAAATCAATATAATTGCACTTTCACATAGACATATAGTGATTTTGGTTGTATTGGTGATTACATGGAGTCTAACATATGTAGATGTTGTGTAAGTAGGTTATAATGCATTGAAAAATGGTTATAACTCTATTCGTGCTCTTGGCTATTTTCCTGTGATATGTGAGCACTTCTTGCATGATAGTGGCGATTAGATGAAATATTAAATGAAGTTAGGGTCCCATTATTTCTAGATTATATTTATTCTATTTGTATTCTTATTTTTAGTTATTATTCATAATTAGTTTAATTCAACACCTTTAGTTATTAGTCTAAGCATATAAATTCCGTGAGTTAATTGATGCATGATAGTTTAAATTTAAGAACTTTCTCTGTGGGATCGATACTCTACTTACTCTGTATTACTTGTTGACACATGTATGCTTGCATGAGTTAGAGATTTTTATTAGAACTATAAAAGAGGCAATGACCTTCCCATATGATGAGTTGATATGGTGACATCCCGATTGGTGTCTTGTATCTTGTATGCATCCTAAGTATGCCCATAATGCATCGTCTAATCGGGCGACCAATCCTTACATTTGGGATTTACTACTTTTTCCAACATCTTCTTAACTTCTTTATTTGATAGCTCAGCCTGTCCACTTGTTTGAGGGTGATATGATGTAGCCACCTTGTGGTTGACCCCATACTTAGCCAAAAGAGCTGTAAAAGTCTTATTGCAGAAGTGACTACCTTTGTCACTGATTATTTCTCTTGGCGTGCCAAACCTCGTGAAAATATTTTTCTGTAGGAATTTGAGGACAACCTTGGCATCGTTGGATGGTAGTGTTGCAGCTTCAACCCACTTCGATACGTAATCCACTGCAAGAAAAATGTATTAATTATTGAGTGACGACGGGAATGGCCCCATGAAATTGATACCCCAAACATCAAAGATTTCCACTTCAAGAATCGTTTATAAAGGCATATAAATTCGGTGAGTTAATTGACGCATGATAGTTTAAATTTAACAACTTTCTCTGTGGGATCGATACTCTACTTACTCTGTATTACTTGTTGACACATGTATGCTTGCATGAGTTAGAGCTCTTTTATTAGAACTATAAAAGAGGCAAACAAGTTTTTAATGAATTGTTCGGGAAAGGCGTTAATTTAGATAATTATCATCAGTTTAAAGCTAAATTGTATGACTTAGACAATTCTGATCGTTTCTCATTTCTATTTTTGTTTTATTTGTAATTTCAAGTACTTGTAGATTTATATGCACACGAGATCTTCCAATTCTGAATTAACACCAAAGACGAGAAAACATCGGCTGGAGAGGTTGGAAAGCTAGTAATGCGAAGAAATCTACAAGCTCTATTAGAAGGAACTATCTAGGATATGGGTGAAGAACGTAGAATTGAGAAAAGAGAAGAGCATCAAGCTCTAAGGGAATATTCCATGCCGAACATAAACGGATTACAGTCTAGCATAGTTAGACTGGCGATAGCAGCCAACACCTTTGAGATCAAACTGGGCACTATTCAAATGGTGCAGAACTAAGTTCAGTTTGGGGGTGCTGCTACAGATGATCTGAATGAGCACCTATTGAGTTTTATCGAGATCTGCAACACATTCAGATACAACGGTGTGACGGAGGATGCCATTAGACTACGGCTATTCCCATTTTCATTGCGGGATAAGGCTAGAAGTTGGCTACATTCTTTGCCACCAGGGTCAATAACCACATGGGAGGACTTAGCATAGAAATTCTTAGCCAAGTTCTTTCCAATGGGGAAGACTGTAAAGATGAGGACGGCTATCTCTCAGTTCGAGCAACAACAGGGCGAGTCCTTATATGAGGCATGGGAGCGTTACAAAGAGATGCTCAGAAAATGTCCGCATCACGGTATGCCAAACTGGATGGTGATAAATTCCTTTTACAATGGGTTAGGATGGCAGTCGAGAACGATTGTGGATGCAGCCGCAGGAGGGGCATTATGGGCAAAGAGCTATGACGAGGCCTATACGCTTATTGAGACTATGGCTGCGAATGATTATCAGAATCCTACAGCTCAGATGCCACAGCCCAAGGTTGCAGGTGTGTTGAAGGTTGATGCCATTACTCAGTTGTCGACACAGATGGCAGCTATGGCTAAGAAGATAGATACTTTGGCAGAGAGCAAAGTGAAAACAGTTGCCTTCGTTTGTGAGATTTGTGCGGGGTCACACTCCATGGATCAATGTGCTATCAGCTCAGAGTCAGTACAGTATGTGAGAAACTACAGAAAAGACCAAGGTCAATTCTAGAACACATACCACCCCAACAACCGCAATCATCCGAACTTTAGTTGGTCAAATAACCAAGGACAATAACAACATCAGTTTCAGCCGAACCAACAGTTTCAACCACAGTCATCTCAGCCACACTTTACACCAAAACTACCGTTTCCACTGGGATTCTCTCAGCAACAACAACACCACACTCCAGCTACACCACAGCCAGAAAAGAAATCAGAGATGGAGGAGATGATGTTGAAATATATGGCAAATACTGAAGTCATGATCAAAAGCCAAGCAGTGGCTATCAAGAATCTTGAGACTCGGGATAAGGGCGGATAAGCATACTTAACAATAGGCCCCAAGGTTCATTGCCAAGTAACACTGAGACAAATCCAAGAAGATACGGGAAGGAGCAGTGTCAAGCAATCACATTAAGATCAGGGAAAGATTTGACAAGTTCTGCAAGTCGTGCGCCCGCGCCCAATAATACTAAGGAAGCCGCGCGGCCACGCGAGGCAGAGCATATGGCTGATAAGGAAGAAAATCTAGAAAATTCTGAGGCTCAGCAGAAAGAGAAAGACAAGGCAAATTCAGAAAAGAAGGTCTAAAGTCTAGTACAACCAATGCACCCTCAAGTACCATATCCGCAGAGGTTAGTTAAGCAGAAGGAAGACAAACAGTTCAGTAAGTTTCTAGAGGTGTTCAAAAAGCTGCAGATCAACATACCGTTCGCCGAGGCATTGGAACAAATGCCAAGATACGCAAAGTTCATGAAAGGTATATTGTCAAGGAAGAGGAGATTAAACGAGTTTGAAATGGTGGCCTTGACAGAGGAATGCAGTGCAGTGCTCCAACAGAAATTACCTCCAAAGCTGAAAGATCCGGGCAGCTTCACAATTCCGTGCACCATTGGGAAGATGAACTTTAGTAAGTGTTTATGTGATCTGGGGGCAAGTATAAATTTGATGTCGTTGTCAATGTTCAATCAGTTGGGATTGCCAGCTCCAAGACCTACAAACATATCACTACAGCTAGCTGACAGATCCATTACGTATCCACGGGGAATTGTTGAAGATGTGTTGGTAAAGGTGGACAAGTTCATTTTTCTGGCTGACTTCATCATTCGTGATTATGAGGAGGACGAAAGCATACCAATAATACTGGGGAGACCATTCTTATCCATATGAAGGACTTCAATCGATGTGCAAAAGGGGGAGCTAACGATGCGTATACATGATCAAGAGGTCACATTTAATGTCTTTAAGGCGATAAAGTTCCCATCGGATGAAGAAGAATGCTTCTTAGTTAACTTGGTGGATTGGCGTCCGAAGGATGAAGTACAGAAACTAAAAAATTATGGACCGTTGAACTATGCAACGGGCAAAAGTTCAGAGTCGAAGGTAGAACCGTTGATGAAAGCTGAAGTCATTAAATTTCAGGGTGCAATGGACAGTAAAGAAGTCACCTCAATTCTTGATGTGACGTGAGATTCAGAGACAGTCAAGCTAATTGACTATAACTTAGCACTAGATGGGAGGCAACCCATCATTTCTATCTCCATTAACTTTTAGTTGTTCATTTTGGGATTATTTTAGTTAGTGCTATTAAATTTAATTTTACTAGGATATTGGATTTTCATGCTTAAGTATGTAGCAAGAATTGCTTTGCGAATATTTGCTAGATGATTAGCACTATATGGCCGCTAATTCATGTCTTAACAAGGAGCATTAATGTCTATGCAGGAACAAGCAGTGGAAAGTATTACTGAGAGGCAAGAAAAATTGAACTTGAGCATTGCAGACATGAGGAGATGCCTTGCGACAATGTAGGTCTATGCAAGATAAACTCATACTGGCGGCTCGCGCATAAACCACTCGAGAACAAACATGCATTCTGCAGAAGTCTCGTGCTCACAAGACCCAAATTTACAAGACCATATACATGCAAACCGAATCAAGTCAAATTTGAACATTTTTAAAAAGAGTTTGGGACCCTTTGGACTCTCATTTGCAATAATAACAGACGTGAAACTCTCTCCCTCTCCATAACTCACGTCTCTATCTCTCTATCAGTTGAAGATTGAAGCCGTATATCTCTCCATCAAATCCCCACAACTTTCTCCACGTTCAAAGCTCAACCACCTCTCATTCTCTCTATAATGCTAAGGTTCCTACTTGGGTTGGCATAAACAAGTGTGAAGGTTATCAATTCTCAAATTTTCATTCTCTCTCAGTAAGTTCATCTGCACTTTCAATCAACTATCTACAAATGGGTCCGAAGAGAGCACGGCCATCTTCGTCTTCCTCATCCTCCTTCGGCAGCCACGAGGAGGACATTGTCGACCACACCAAGTTCTTGTGTCTAGAAGCCCAGCAAGAGTACTACCGTATTGTAGCGAAGACATTTATCAAGGAAATAGGATTCAGACCCGAAGGCCAGGACGGACAGCTCTGTGCCATGATTTAGGAACGAGGCTGGGGTGGACTGACTGCATCTCCCACGCCCATTCCGATGAGAATAGTCTGAGAGTTCTATATCAATGCTAAAGTCACCATGAACGATACCTCTATGGTTCGTGGTGTCGAGATAGCCTACAGACCCTCCGCCATCTGAAACATTCTGAGAATCACCGCAAGACCACCAACAGGGGCGGCCAATTGGATCACATGAGCACATCTGGAAACGGACTTGGAGCTTGTTATCGCTGAATTGTGCGTGCCAGGCATGAAGTGGACTTACAAAGTTGGCATGACCCAGCCTCGAATATTTCCAATAGCCGCACTGAATCGATACGCCAAGGCGTGGAATCTGTTCATTTGTGCCAAGTTATTACCTTCATCGCTTCAGCACGAGATCACGGCGGAAAGGGCTATAATACTGTGGGGCATAATTACTGGCGAGTACATTGATGTGGGGTATTTGATTCATCAAAACATTGTGAAGTATCTGAAGGGAACTACCATTGGGAGCATTCCACATGCTTCAGTGGTAGCCATGCTATGTGCGCATCAGGGGTGCAATTGGGGCAACGAAAAAAATGCAAAATCCAAGTCAGGACATCACCCATGCCACCATTACAAAATTTGAGGACTGGGCAGGCGGTGAACCACACCCATGCGGACGAGGATTCATTTTAAGGCCCACCTTCCCCGAGCCATCCCAAAGAAATTTCTCGGCCCGATGAGGCAGGCACATCCACCCGAGCACACCCGGTTCTTAGTGATCGACAGCTTCGAAGGTTGGAACGCAAAGTCGACGCCATGTATGACAATTTTGGGACGTTTGCTATGGGACTCACTCGGGCCTTGGCATAAGCCTTCGCACAGCAAGGAACAATGCTAGAGTGGCCGCAGTTTGGAACCGCAATGCCATATCCACCACTAGATTCACCACCCGAGGAGGGTGGTCAAGCCGATCATTAGGGGAGTTTTTCTATACCCTTTACCTTCATTCAATGGGGACATTGAATATTTTAAGTTTGGGGGTATTGGGGAGCATAGCATAGTAGTTTAGTTTTATTTAATTTTGCATGTTTATGTGTTTAGTTAAATGTTTATGTGTTTAGTTCAATTTTTTGCAGATAATTTTTAATTTTTATTCATTCTTGATTGTGTTAGTATGTTTTAGTTGCATGTCTCACACATATTTTTGCTTAATAGAAATTCTTGCCTAGCCAATGATGATAGTGAATTGTGAAGGATTTTAGAACATGTTGGATAACATAGCTTAGATATAATGTTTTACACGATGAGATTCATGTTGCTGTTCAAATGCTTTCGGTATGCACAAACGTGTTCACAATCACTTATAGGTTTAAGAAGTGTGTGTTGCATTGCTTGATAGAACATGTAGTTTTAAAAAGAGAAACATGTGGAAATTGTTGTAGACTGTATGAGCCATTGACGTGCAAATTTTGGTAGAACACGGGTATGCTATGTATAAAAAAAATAAAATAAAAAAAATTCAAATAGTAATAACATGGCTAGTCTTAATTCGGGGCCTGACTACTTGAGTAAGTACGCCCGAGGGGATTGTCTCTACACCTAGCGCCCTACGGTCTTTTATGGTCTGGGAGTCGTTTGTTGAAAGCTCACTAAGGGGTAGCAGTGTGCCTAATGGATTGAGACATTGCACAGTCATATAAAAAAATAGCAATAAACACCGCGGGAAAGTGCGTAAATCGCCCTCGTGTGTAGCAATAAAGCAATAAACCCATTGTTGAACCTTAGTTTGTGTTGATATGTTGAAACAGTCTGCGTTACATGAATATACATGAGTCTTGCTTTAGACTATAATTTTTTATTTGGAGCAGTGTAACATATGTATTCTTTGCTTAGATCAAGTTTTGGTGAATATCACACACACACAGCATCTCTATAGCATATATGAAATTATCTGAGTGTATGATGTTATGTCTATAGTTTGGTTTGAAATTATATTCTTGGATCCCGATGATTCACTAGGTAATTTGAAATGAAATTACATTATGGCGGTGGATTATGTGAGACTAATTTGCATCATAGAGTAGTTGCATATTTTGTAGTTGCATTTTCATTATTCATTAGTATGCATTGGTTGAGGGCAAGCAACAGTTCAAGTTTGGGGGTATTTGATAAGTGGTTTTTTTACCTACTTATTAAATACCAATTCATGCGAATTGTGCCCATCTCAAGTACATTTTATTGTGTTTTGGTTACATTTCACGTTATTTTGCATTGCATTTACTTAAAACTCCTTTTGGTGAATAAGTGCAGGAATCGGCTTAATTTTAGTGGTATTAGAAGGCACGTGGCTAATAGACGCATGAAGGCGAGACACAAATGAAGATGTGCATGGAATGGAGGTACAATGAAGCATGGAGACCAATTATGGAGCAAGAGATCAAGCATGAAAGAACAAATAGCAGCAGCAGCATGACAGAAGATAAAAACTAGAACCAGAACTTGCAGAGTGCAAGTCGCGGCCATGCAAGAGAATAACTCATGGATAGAATGCCGCCATGAAAGTACCCGACCAAACAATGATACCTCATCGCAATTCTACGGCATGAAGCAGGACAGATAATATGAGGGGACGCATAGCGTGAGAGGCCGGCTGGACAGGGTAGACATTTTGTAAGTCTCGCCGCCCATGAGACATATCTTCGGAGAGCGTGGCCATTGCAAGCGATGATCTTCGATGTTGTAATTTTGGGATTCTCCAATTTTTCTTGGGATTCTCTGCCATTGTGGATTTATATTATTATTTACTGGATTTCTATGAGGATTTAAACGTTGATCATTGGTTGTTATTCAGCGATTGGGTTTGATCGTTCTATCTTTCTTATTTCAATTGCTTGTTTATTGATCATGTTTAGCGGTGATCCCATAATGGCTTTTGGTTCAGTCATGAACTAAACTCCATTATGGGATTCTAACGGATTTTAATATGTAGTTTGGTTTGCACGCTTAAATGCTAGGATTGTTTTCGTGATCATATGGGATATTTATCATGATTGTTTTACATGTATGAATGCTTGATCACCATTCATCTCAAAGATTTGTATGGAATTGACAATGAACATACTGTGTATGGATTAGTAGTCATGATAACATGCGAATATGGGGTCATTGTATATGGCTTGCATTTTTTTGTGAACAGATAGACATATCTTTGTTTCACCGTATGAGCTAGAATAAGGGCTTGAGCTTAAAATCAATATAATTGCACTTTCACATAGGCATATAGTGATTTTGGTTGTATTGGTGATTACATGGAGTCTAACATATGTAGATGTTGTGTAAGTAGGTTATAATGCATTGAAAAATGGTTATAACTCTATTCGTGCTCTTGGCTATTTTCCTGTGATATGTGAGCACTTCTTGCATGATAGTGGCGATTAGATGAAATATTAAATGAAGTTAGGGTCCCATTATTTCTAGATTATATTTATTCTATTTGTATTCTTATTTTTAGTTATTATTCATAATTAGTTTAATTCAACACTTTTAGTTATTAGTCTAAGCATATAAATTCCGTGAGTTAATTGATGCATGATAGTTTAAATTTAACAACTTTCTCTGTGGGATCGATACTCTACTTACTCTGTATTACTTGTTGACACATGTATGCTTGCATGAGTTAGAGATTTTTTATTAGAACTATAAAAGAGGCAACAGCCTTCCCGTACAGTAGTTGATATGGTGACATCCCGATTGGTGTCTTGTATGCAGTCCGGTATGCCCATAATGCATCGTCCAATCGAAGCGACCAATCCTTACGACTGGGATTTACTACTTTTTCCAACATCTTCTTAACTTCTTTATTTGATAGCTCAGCCTGTCCACTTGTTTGAGGGTGATATGATGTAGCCACCTTGTGGTTGACCCCATACTTAGCCAAAAGAGCTGTAAAAGTCTTATTGCAGAAGTGACTACCTTTGTCACTGATTATTTCTCTTGGCGTGCCAAACCTCGTGAAAATATTTTTCTGTAGGAATTTGAGGACAACCTTGGCATCGTTGGATGGTAGTGTTGCAGCTTCAACCCACTTCGATACGTAATCCACTGCAAGAAAAATGTATTAATTATTGAGTGACGACGGGAATGGCCCCATGAAATTGATACCCCAAACATCAAAGATTTCCACTTCAAGAATCGTTTATAAAGGCATCTCATTCCGTTTCAAAATGTTGCCCACCCTTTGACACCTATCGTATTGTTTAACAAAATTGTGAGCATCCTTGAATAATGTGGGCCAATAAAACCCGGCTTGTAGAACCTTTGTTGTTGTCCTTTCACTACCATAATGCCCGCCATATGCAGATGAATGGCACTCACGCATGATGTTCTTCACTTCACTATAGGGGACGCACCGTCTAATCGTTTTGTCAGCGCACTACTTGAACAAATACGGTTCATCCACATGTACCATTTTACATCATGAAGAAACTTCCTTTTTTGTTGTCTTGTGAGGCCAGGTGGTAGAATGTTACTCACAAGAAAATTTGCATAATCCCCATACCAAGGAATCTCTGTAGAAATCCCAAACAGTTGCTCATCTGGGAAGGACTCGTTAATTTCACATCTATCTTCTTTCGATTTCCCTTAATTTTCTAGCCTAGACAAGTGATCGGCTACCTGATTCTCCGTCCCCTTTCTATCCTTTATTTCTAATTCAAATTCTTGCAGTAGGAGAATCCATCAGATAAGGCGTGGCTTTGCATCCTTTTTTGCTATTAAGTACCGAATCACCAAATGGTTTGCATAGACTATCACCTTAGTCCCTTATCAAGTATGCCCAGAATTTGTCAAACGCATACACCACTGCAAGCAATTCCTTTTCTATGGTTTTGTAGTTCATTTGAGTCTCTATGAGTGTTTTGCTTGCATAGTAGATGACGTAAAACACCTTGTCTCGTCGTTGGCCCAAAACAGCCCCAACCGCGTAGTCACTTGCATCACACATTAGCCCAAATGGCATGTTCCAATCCGGCGCGACGATCACAAGTGCTTTAGTTAATTTCTTCTTCAATAATTCAAACGCTGACTTGCAATCCTCATCAAAACTAAAAATAGCATCCTTCTCTAAAAGACTGCATAGAGGTTTTGCAATTTTAGAGAATTAAGTCTTTTATAAACCTCCTGTAGAACCTAGTATGTCCCAGAAAACTCCTAATACCCTTAACTGAGCTCGGTGGAGGCAGTTTCTCGATTGTTTCCAGCTTTTCTTTGTCAACCTCTAATCCTTGAGCCAATACTTTATGGCCCCAAATTATGCCCTCTTCAACCATGAAGTGGCATTTTTCCCAATAGAGTACGAGGTTCGTATCCTTACATCACTGCAACGCCATGACCAAATTCCCTAAGCAAGTATCAAAGTTGTCCCCATAGACCAAAAAATTGTCCATGAAGACTTCAACATTCTTCTCCACCATGTGAGAGCCCCGAATCCGGGTCCAAATCACCGCGGATCCGGTACAATCATTCTATAACTATTGCGAAAGATATAAATATAAATTGTTTATACACTAAACATAAACATTATTCCCCAAGGTCGAGAATCTTCACTTAATAAACATTTCATAACCTGTCTAACATATAACATTATTATCACACTATACTATTACAATTAAGCTGCACATAAAATCTAAAGTTGAACTTGTCTTTATCTTTTCCTTGTATCTGACGCATTCATCTTAATCTGCAATGTTTATCATGATATAGCAAGGGTAAGCATAAAAGTTACCCAGTAAGTTTAAATTTATTAAGATATATCATGATTGAAAGAGTCTGAATAATAAGCTGGCTATAATTCATCAATATAGTTGTGAATTAGCACGAACAAAATTTTGACAGAACAAGTATTGAACATGAACAAATATATCTAGACCAACTGGTAATGAAGGTGATCAGCCTTTCATACCTGACTTATACATGCAATATGTACAGAGTACAATTCTACAATGGTAATCAGCAATGATTAACCATAAGCATATCTGAATGAAACAACTCTTACTAGAGTTAAGTAAAACTTACGAGCAGATTGATTCATCAATTCGCATTCTATATCGCTTTATCCGAAGACCTAATATTAGTAATATAGATCTCCAATATTAGAATAATATCATCATAATATAATACTATTATATACATAGAATAACCTAAACACATAGCACATAACCCTATCAGTCTATACAGCACATAACACTTAGCATCAAGTCAGACTATTTATGTACAAGTTGAATCCGACAAAATTCTAACATCCCGATTATCTAGTCGGACAATTATCGAATTTAAGTTCAATTAAACTCTACCTAAACACTTAACAAATATCTTAGATAATCATATTATCAGTCAAAATAATTTTCAAAGACTTGAAAATTTTTTCAAAGACTTGAAATAATTTTCAAATAATTATTACCATTTTTCATAATTTTTTCAATCATTAAAATCATATTTAAATAATATAAATACCACATTATTCTCTTATCATTAATATTTATTTAATATTAAAAATTAATGGAAATCATAACATAATATTATAATATGTTTATAATATTACAAAGTATTTTTAATACCTTAAAATCATATTTATATAATTTTTAAACGATTAAATTCATTATCCAATAATTGCTTTTAATATTAAAATATTAACATTTTCTTGGCAAAATATCAAAAGTTATATTTTATAACTTAAAATATTTTTATAACACTTCAATTATTTTTATATGATTTTTAAATCTTTAATTCTATTTTTCCATAATTTATTTAATATATTCATTAAATTAATTAATTATCATTAATATTAATTAATTAATTAAATTCATCACAAAATATCAAAATTTATTAAAAATAACTTAAAATATTTTCTTATACCATAATATAATTTTTCATGATTTTAATGTATTAAAATCATTTTTAAATAATTTATTTAATATTGTAATTAAATAAATTAAATACCATTTATATTCTAAAAATATTAAATATTTTTAAAATATACTCAAAATAATTAAAAAAAAAAACTCATTTTTAGGCTTTAAAATAATTTTTCATAATTTTTAATGTATTTTTAATAATTAAAAACTATTTATTTCTATTTATTTAATTAAAGTAATTAATTTCCGAAATTAACTATCGCTATAGGTACCATAGGCGACAAAACCGTCGCTAATGGTGTTCTTGGGCTGTTCTTCATCAAACCCAGAAAACCAAGTCAGTGTTCGAGGGCCTTGGTTTGACCATAATTTGTCCCATGATCCTTCGGTTTTCTAGGAAGTTTAAAGCATCAAGGTTGTAGTATTGATATAACTCTACAAGAATCAACAATGGTTATGGAAATCCAACATCATAACGGAGATATATAGGCTCTCAAATCTCATGTCAGAGCTGTTCTTCATTTCTGGGTTTTCCAGAAATGAAGAACAGTTCATGGGTACTACTTTCGATCCTTGTAACTTGCAATCAAGATCTGTTTTGTGTGATATTAAGGTTCTTATTTATAGTGGAGATGTCAGTGAACAATTATATACCATCAAATCAGTCTAACAACAATATAAAAGGAATATTTGGGCTGGTCAAAGTGCTGCTCAGGAAACGGTTCTTTAAGATCTGGGTTTCCCAGAAATCTTCATCCGTCAAGTTGGTTAATGTTTGTTTGACCATGATTAATTTACATTCTGGTAATGGTATGAGTAATCTAAAATCATGATTGTATAGCCTAAATGTCAGATAACAATCTTAAAGCAACAAAATGGTCTAAAACATAAACACAAGCAAGATCTGTGGCCTGTAAAAACACTGTCAGAAAAATCTGGGTTTCTGGGTTACCCAGAAACCAGATTTCATGAACGGTCAATGGGTTTTGACCAACAATAACTCTCAATCCGAACATGAACTGCCCCTGATTCTAGTTTCAAATACAAGCCCACATAACATACTGCAAATATAAACATTTACAACACCAAAAACATAAACATAGACAGATCTAGGAGACTTGACATTTTACTGTCAGACACCACTTTTTCAGATTTCCAGATTTTTGAAAACTTCTAAATCATGGATCTAGATGATATGGATCTGGGATCTAACAACCCAGATCACTAAATGACACCTTCTAACTCTTTTCTAAACAACAACTAACATCAAAACACAAGATTTTAACAATTTTGAAATATAGGGTTTATACCACTTTGAAGCTTGATCTTTGATTCTGATCTTTATGATCTGATCATGGCTGGCTAAGGATCAATCTAGGGACTGAATCACTAATTAATCTCGTGGTTATAGAGAGAGAAGTAGTTGGTTGAGAGGTAGAACACAAAATGAAGTTAGCTAGCAACTTTCTCTCTCTTCAATTATTTAAGTAATTGGATGCAAATAAAATGGCTGGTATTAGGGGCTGATTTAGTATAGATTTGCAGCACATGTGAATATCTAGACTTTGACTCACCAAGATATAGCTAGATTCACTCACTTCCCTCCAATAATGCACAAAGGGTAAATTAGACTTTTCAAATACATTTTAAGGGCATTTTAGTAATTTTGTAACCTTTAGGGTTTAACCCTTAGGGTTAAAACCTAAGGTTCCCAAAAATCAATTTTCTAATATTTTTAATTTAGGTTTTCTAAATAGAAAATTAATATCTCTAAATTATAATTAGGATTTTCTAATTATATTCTAATTTCTCAATCATAAACCAATCTTGATAATTAGGATTAATAATTCCTAATTAAAATTGCTAATTTAGCAATTAGGTCCATTAGGGTTTCAAACGAAATGATTAGGGTTTTAAACCTTAAAATTAGGGTTTCCCAAATAGTCAATTAGGGTTATCCCTAATTATATTTATAATCGAAAATACTTATACCATTAAATTTAGCCTTTGAATTCTCAAATTAGGGTTTCATATTCCGAATTAGGGTTTCAAATTTCCAAAATTGAATTTAGGGTTTTTAGAACCGATTTCTAGGGTTTATTGTAAATTGTAAGAATTTTCTAACTGAATGTGGACGTTCTAAATATATACATAGGGTTTGGACACTGATAAAATTTATCTGGTCAACCCTTTACCCTTAACCACATTCTGTACACATAATTGACCATACATACAGAACATATACACACATACCCTTAATCCTGAATAATTCACCACAAAATTTTTTTAAATTCACAAAATTCATTACCAAAATGTCAAATACATACACTTATTTTCTGTCTAGGTTTGTTATTTAACCTTTAATCTATCATTTAAGATTTAAATAATTTTCTAAATTCTCGGGTTGTCACATTTACCCCTTCTTCTAAGAATTTCGTCCCCGAAATTAAACTTACACCGTATACCATACAACTTACACCATTCATACACATCATCACATGTTACCCAATACACCACTCACAAGAGTAATATTTTAAAATTGTGCTGAGGAGTTAAATAGACTATTTGTCTGTCATTTTCGTAAAGGTTTTATGGAAATTCATCAAAGTAAGCCGTCATAACTTCTGCATATAGAGGATAATTAGCTTGAGTATGCCTCAGATCTAGCCAATCTTTGTTGGTCCGATCATTTCTCATCATTGCCATAGGCACAAAATTTTTACCTCAGTCTTATTATAGAATTCCATACCAAAACAATTTGGTTCGGGAAATTTTTCTCAATGAACACTTAGAGTTTTCATATCATTAGTCTAGCTGAATCGAATAGTGTAGACTCATATCAATAATTCAATTCAATCAAATTATTTAAGTGTAACCAAACCCCGTTGGCAAATTAAAATTTTGAAAACATTTTCGAGAATGACGTCATGATGTCGTACTGTATTAACAGTTCTTTTAAGGATGTCGTCATCGTATGACTTTATCATAACACATCATACAATAGTGGAATAACGATTTTAGATCAAATTAACACTATGTATTCCTGTATTTATAACTCCATCACCTTTTTATCATCTCTGCACCAGGTTATATGGTACATAAGTGATAAATAAAAATATATTTTGATATTTTAAATCATTTGGTCTAGCTGAAATAAGTAGCATAGACTATACTTTAAACCGTTTCAAAAATGATTACAAGTCTACATTTTTTTTTAAAAAGCACATAGTGCGTATTTCGCTTGATGTCAAAATTTCAAAGTCTAGCATAGCTAGGAGTTTTGGAAAACTTATGTCTCCACTAATAATCATTTGCTTAGTAATCTATATATTCCTATTATC
Source organism: Panax ginseng (assembly GCA_020205605.1). Classification (NCBI taxonomy): domain Eukaryota; kingdom Viridiplantae; phylum Streptophyta; class Magnoliopsida; order Apiales; family Araliaceae; genus Panax; species Panax ginseng. The sequence goes on along the minus strand of CM035133.1, from coordinate 95,249,330 downwards.
CTCAATACTCCATTCACACAAAACTATACCCAGTTCATCAAACTTACCACACTTATGAGTTCAAGAACTTTCCACAATCATATGAGTTTAAGAACTTTTCCTAGTCAGACCTTTCGCGTCCATTCGCTGAGGGGTTCATAAACATTTCATATAATCATGAGTCACGAACGTACCATAAGTATGAGTTTTAAGAACTCGTACTTAACCTGATATTCTCTACTTAGAACCTATCTATCTGTTATACACCTGAGAAAGGAATCACCCTCTCAACATGCATATAGCAAATAGTGCGACACAAACATTTTAATGAGTGTCAGTGCCAGAAACTAAGTGGTTGTTACACCAAGTACAATCCAACTCCCATACGAAGAATCATACAACTTAGCTGCTAACATGAGTCCTCAGTTGAAATCCCCAACTAATACTAACTCCCTTCTCAATACGAATTTCATTTAATCCGTATTCATAATCCTTTCCTGAATCTGTATCAATTCATAGTACAACTAACACACAACAATCCTGTTGTAATCTTGTCAATCATTTGCTTGATCCATATCAGATCACGGGGTGATCTCATCGTATATATTACGATTCATTTCTATACTATGATTGTTTTATTTTACGATCTCCTATCCCTATACCTTTAGTCTTTTAGACTCTATCTATTCACCACTACTATTCAACTTTATTATCAGAGTTAAGAAACTCTGTATCTTATAACTCGCCGAGATTCGTCTTTGAATCTTACCGACACACTAACTCTATTTGAGTTAGTACTTATCCTAATCACTACAGTTATTAGACTAAGGTATCATTACCCTAGGTTTATAACAACTGTGAGAGCCCCGAATTCGGGTCCCAAATCACCATGGATCCGGTACAATCATTCTATAACTATTGCGGAAGATATAAACATAAATTGTTTATACACTAAACATACATATTATTCCCCAAGGTCGAGAACCTTCACTTAATACACATTTCATAACGTGTCTAACATATAACATTATTATCACGCTATACTATTACAATTAAGCTGCACATAAAATCTGAAGCTGAACTTGTCTTTATCTTTTCCTTGTATCCGACGCATTCATCTTAATCTGCAATGTTTACCATGATATAGCAAGGGTGAGCATAAAAATTGCCCAACAAGTTTAAATTTATTAAGATATATCATGATTGAAAGAGTCTGAATAATAAGCTGGCTACAATTCATCAATATAGTTGTGAATTAGCACGAACAAATTTTTGACTGAACAAGTATTGAACATGAACAAATATATCTGGACCATTTGGTAATGAAGGTGATCGACCTTTCATACGACTTATACATGCAATATATACAGAGTACAAATTCTACAATGGCAATCAACAATGATTAACCATAAGCATATCTCAGAATGAAACAACTCTTAGTAGAGTTAAGTAAAACTTACTGAGCAGATTTGATTACTGAATTACATGCATTCTATATATCGCTTTATCAGAAGACCTAATATTAGTAATATAGATCTCAATATTAGAATAATATTATCATCATAATATAATAATATTATATACATAGAATAACCTAAACACATAGCACATAACCCTATCGATTCTATACAAAGACATAACACTTAGCATCAAGTCGGAATTTATTTAAGTACAAGTTGAATCCAAACAAAATTCTAACATCAAGCGATTACAGTCGGAGTAATTATCGAGTTTAAGTTCAATTAAACTCTGCCTAAACACTTAACAAATATCTTAGATAATCATATTATCAGTCAAAATAATTTTCAAAGACATGAAATAATTTTCAAATAATTATTACCATTTTCATAATTTTTTTAAACCATTAAAATCGTATTTAAATAATATAAATACCACATTATTCTCTTATCATTAATATTTATTTAATATTAAATATTAATGGAAATCATAACATAATATTATAATATGTTTATAATATTACAAAGTATTTTAATACCTTAAAATCATATTTATATGATTTTAAACGATTAAATTCATTATCAGATAATTGCTTTTAATATTAAAATATTAACATTTTCTTGGCAAAATATCAAAAGTTATATTTTATAACTTCAAATATTTTTATAACACTTAAATCATTTTTATATGATTTTTAAATCATTAATTCTATTTTTCTATAATTTATTTAATATATTCATTAAATTAATTAATTATCATTAATATTAATTAATTAATGAAATTCATCACAAAATATCAAAAGTTATTAAAATAACTTAAAATATTTTCTTATACCATAATATAATTTTTCATGATTTTTAAAGTATTAAAATCATTTTTAAATAATTTATTTAATATTGTAATTAAATAAATTAAATACCATTTATATTCTAAAAATATTAAATATTTTTAAAATATAATCAAAATAATTAAAAAACCCATTTTAGGCTTTAAAATAATTTTTCATAATTTTTAATGTATTTTTAATAATTAAAAACTATTTATTTCTATCTATTTAATTAAAGTAATTAATTTCTGAAATTAACTGTCGCTATAGGTACCATAGGCGACAAAACCGTCGCTAATGGTGTTCTTGGGTTGTTCTTCACCAAACCCAGAAAACCAAGTCAGTGTTCGAGGGCCTTGGTTTGACCATAATTTATCCCATGATCCTTCGGTTTTCTAAGAAGTTTAAAGCATCAAGGTTGTAGTATTGATGTAACTCTACAAGAATCAACAATGGTTATGGAAATCCAACATCATAACGGAGATATATAGGCTCTCAAATCTCATGTCAGAGCTGTTCTTCATTTCTGGGTTTTCCAGAAATGAAGAACAGTTCATGGGTACTACTTTCGATCCTTGTAACTTGCAATCCAGATCTGTTTTGTGTGATATTAAGGTTCTTATTTATAGTGGAGATGTCAGTGAACAATTATATACCATCAGATCAGTCTAACAACAATATAAAAGGAATATTTAGGAATTCAAAGTGTCTTTCAGAAGCGGTTCTTGAAGATCTGGGTTTCCCAGAAATCTTCATCCGTCAAGTTGGTCAATGTCTGTTTGACCATGATTAATTTACATTCTGGTAATGGTATGAGTATTCTAAAAGCTTGATTCTATAGCCTACATGTCAGATAACAACCTTAAAGCAACAAAATGGTCTAAAACATAAACACAAGCAAGATCTGTGGCCTGCAAAAACACTGTCAGAAAAATCTGGGTTTCTAGGTTACCCAGAAACTAGATTTCGTGAACGGTCAATGGGTTTTGACCAATAATAACTCTCAATCCGAACATGAACTGACCCTGATTCTAGTTTCAAATACAAGCCCACATAACATACTACAAATATAAACATTTACAACACTAAAAACATAAACATAGACAGATCTAGGAGACCTGACATTTTACTGTCAGACACCACTTTTTCAGATTTCCAGATTTTTGAAAACATCTAAATCATGGATCTAGATGATATGGATCTGGGATCTAACAACCCAGATCACTAAATGACACCTTATAACTCTTTTCTAAACAACAACTAACATCAAAACACAAGATTTTAAGAATTTTGAAATATAGGGTTTATACCACTTTGAAGCTTGATCTTTGATTACGATCTTTATGATCCGATCGATCATGGTGGCTAAGGATCAATCTAGGGGACCTGAATCATTAATTAATCTCGTGGTTCTAGAGAGAGAAGTAGTTGGTTGAGAGGTAGAACACAAAATGAAGTTAGCTATCAACTTTCTCTCTCTTCAATTATGTAAGTAATTGGATTCAAATAAAAGGACTGGTATTAGGGGCTGATTTAGTATAGATTTGCAGCACATGTGAATATCTAGATTTTGACTCACCAAGATATGGCTAGATTCACTCACTTCCCTCCAATAATGCACAAAGGGTAAATTAGACTTTTCGCATGCATTTTTAAGGGCATTTTAGTAATTGTGCAACCTTTAGGGTTTAACCCTTAGGGTTTGACCCTTAAGGTTTAACCCTTAGGGTTAAAACCTAAGATTTCCAAAAATCAATTTTCTAATATTTTCAATTTAGGTTTTCTAAATAGAAAATTAATATCTCTAAATTATAATTAGGATTTTCTAATTATATTCTAATTTCTTAATCGTAAACCAATCTTGATAATTAGGATTAATAATTCCTAATTAAAATTGCTAATTTAGCAATTAGGTTCATTAGGGTTTCAAACAAAATAATTAGGGTTTTAAACCTTAAAGTTAGGGTTTCCAAAATAGTCAATTAGGGTTATCCCTAATTATATTTATAATCAAAAATACTTGTACCATTAAATTTAGCCTTTGAATTCTCAAATTAGGGTTTCATATTCCGAATTAGGGTTTTGAATTCCCGGAACTGAATTTAGGGTTTCCAGAACCGATTTCTTGGGTTTATTATAAATTGTAAGAATTTTTTAACTGAACGTGGACGTTCTAAATATATACATAGGGTTTGGACACTGATAAAATTTATCTGGTCAACCCTTGACCCCTAACCACATTTTGTACACATAATTGACCATACATACAGAACATATACACACATACCCTTAATCCTAAATAATTCACCACAAAATTTTTTAAAATTCAAAAAATTCATTACCAAAATGTCAAATACATACACTTATTTTCTGTCTTGGTTTATTATTTAACCTTTAATCTATCATTTAAGATTTAAATAATTTTCTAAATTATCGGGTTGTCACACACCATATCTGAGAAAATGGCCATCATACACTGTTGGAAGGTTGCAGGTGCATTGCATAACCCGAATGACATCCTCCTGAATGCAAATGTGCCATAAGGGCATGTAAATGTCGTCTTTTCTTGATCCTCTGGCGCAATGACTATCTGGTTATAGCCCGAGTACCCATCCAATAATATTCATGTCCCGCCAATTTATCCAACATTTAATCAATAAAGGGTAGCGGGAAATGGTCTTTTTTGGTTTCCTTGTTCAATTTTCTATAATCCACGCAAACCCTCCAGCCTGTCACTGTTCTAGTCGATATTAACTCGTTGTCCTCATTCTGCACCACAGTCTTTCCTCCTTTTTTGGGCACGCACTGGACTGGACTAACCCATTTACTGTCGAAAATCGGGTAGATGATACCGAAATCCAACCATTTTAAAATTTCCTTCTTCATAACTTCCTTCATAATAGGGTTAAGTCGCCGTTGTTGTTCTACCATTGGTTTTGCCTCATCTTCCATCAGAATTTTGTGCATGCAAAATGAAGGGCTAATTCCTTTTATATCCGCAATCGTCCACCCAATCGTTGATTTGTGTTCCCTAAGCACCCTCAACAACTTTTCTTCCTGCAATTTGTTAAGTGCAGCAGAAATAATAACAGGTAAAGAATTTGAATTGCCTAAGTACGTATACCTGAGATGTTTAGGTGGTGGCTTAAGTTCCAACTTTGGTGGCTCTTCCAATGACGGTTTTAGTTTTTCTGCGGCTATCTCCTCCATGTGCAATGGTTCAAATGGTGCTCTGAATCGGCTCACTTGTGGCAATGAATCAAGCACCTGTAAGTAATCCACAAATTCTGGGTCGTCGACCTCTTCATCCCCCAGTAAAGTTGTTTTTAACGGATCGTTGACCAAACTCTTGCTCATATCTTCACTGATGATTTGCTCAATTAAATCCATCTGAAAACATTCTTCCTCATCCGTAGGGAATTTTATAGCCTTGAACACATTAAATTTGATTTCTTGATCTTGGACCCTCATAGTAAGTTCTCCTTTTTTTTGCGTACGAAGTGTCCTACCCAGTAACAAGAAAGGTCTCCTTAGGATAATCGAGATGTTCTTGTCCTCCTCAAAATCCAGAATAATAAAATCTGCTGGGAATATAAACTTATCCACCTTAACCAATATGTCTTCTACTATGCCTTTCGGATATGTGATTGACCTATCCGCCAACTGTAATGTAATGTTCGTAGGCTTTGGCGAGGGCAAACCCAATTCTTTGTATACTGACAATGGCATAAGGTTTACACTCGCCCCCAAATCACATAAACATTTATTAAAAGACATATTCCCGATCGTGCATGGACTAGTGAAACTCCCTGGGTCCTTGAGTTTTGGTGGTAATTTCTGTTGTAATACTGTACTACACTCCTCTGTTAGTGCAACTGTCTCAAAATCTTCCCATTTCTTCTTCATTGATAGAATCCCTTTCATAAATTTCGCGTAGCTCGGCATTTGCTCTAGGGCTTCTGCAAATGGAATGTTAATCTGGAGTTTCTTGAACACTTCCAAAAAATTTGCAAATTGCTTGTCTAATTTCTGTTTTTGGACCCTCTACTGAAACGGTGGTGGTGGGTAAACAATTGGCTTATCGTTTAACTTTGTTTCCTCACTCTGCTTATCCTCACCCTTGTTTCCTTCAACCACATTACTGTCATTAATGTTCCCCTTCGGAATCGCTGAATTTTCTGCATTAGTACCCTCAAGATGTTTTCCACTTCTTAATGTAATTGCCTGACAATGTTCGTGGTTACCTTTCAGATTTCTCTTTGTAACGCTTGGTAGGGTCCCTTGTGGCCTATTATTTAGTGCTAGGGCAATTTGCCCCATCTGATTTTCCAAGTTCTTGATGGCTATTGCTTGATTTTTCATTGCTTCCTCGTTACTAGTTATGTACTTCGACACCACTTCCTCGAAATCTGATTTCCTTTCCTGATGTTGAACCGGTTGTTGGTGATTCTGAAAACCTGGGGGATATGACTATCGTGGAGCTTGATGTTGCTGATTATTGCTCCACGAGAAATTTGGATGATTTCTATTCCCTTGATTGTACGTATTCTGATATGTATTCTATAGAATTACATTATAGTTACTTTCACAATACGCATGCGAGATCTTTGGATTAATCGCTTGTGATGATCCGGTTGGGTGCTCTCTCGCACACAACTCACATATATCTGCCACTTGTTGTGCTTGTTGTGCCTGTACCCCTGTCATAGAATCCAACTTATTCGAAAGTGTTGAAATCTGTGCTTGTATAGCTATTACACCATCCACTTCTAATACCCCAGCTGCCTTTGCCTGTGTCATTCTAGCTGTAGGCCACTGGTAGTTATTAGCCGCCATGGTATCAATCAAATTGTAAGCTTCCTCGTAGCTCTTAGCCATGAATGCTCCGCCCAACGCTGCATCAATACTCGTTCTGAGATTCCCATGTAGTCCGTTGTAAAAGGTGTTCATTTGTAGCCACTTGGGTAATCCATGATATGGGCATTTTTTGAGCAATTCTTTGTATCTCTCCCATGCCTCATATAACAACTCCCCATGTTGTTGTGCAACCATTGTTATCTCGTTCCTCATCTTTGCAGTTTTCGCCGGTGGAAAGAATTTAGCGAGGAATTTCTGAGCTAAATCCTCCCATGTAGTTATCGAACCGGATGGTAGAGAATACAACCAACTCTTCACTTTGTCCCGTAAAGTGAATGGGAATAAGCAAAGTCTCACCACCTCATCTGACACCCCATTGTACCTAAAGGTGTCGTAAATCTCCAGAAAGCTGACTAAATGCTCATTCGGATCGTCATTTGCCAAACCCCTAAACTGAACTGAATTCTGAATCATTTGAATCGTCCCATGCTTAATTTCAAATGTATTTGCAGCTATTGGTGGCCTGGTGATGCTTGACTGCAGTTCAGTCACCTTGGGTGTGGCGAAGTCCCTTAATGTTTTATGATCTTCGGCTGCCATTTCCTCTTCTTTCTCAGATGTTTTAAATTCTTGCCTCGTTTCCTTGATCCACTTAATTAACCTTTGAATCCTTTTCTCTATGTCGTCCTCTAAAGGCAGCAAGTCTGGATTTTTGGACCGAGTTTGCATAAACTGCTTCAAATACCTGAAATAGAAGGAACAAAACAAAAAAAAATAAAAAATGTCTAAGTAAAACTGGATTAATTAAACTAATATTGTAAAAATATTAAGATTTATACTAAATTGAGTCCCCAGCAATGGCGCCAAAAACTTGTTGGGTAAAATCTATATACGCACAACACGCAAGTATACGTGGTCAACAAGTAATAAAGTGATAAGTAGAGTATCGTTCCCACAGAGATCAACTAGCAAAAATCTTAACTTACAATTACCAATTTTCTATTAATCCTAATTTTATTAAACTATTCAACTTAATGATTATAATTAAAGATTCTAAATTAAAGAATAATTGAATTACCACAAAACAATCATAAATATCAAAATCTGGAATTTTAAACAATTAATGGAGAATTAGACTTATGATTTCACCCTAAGCTTCACTCTGATTTTAACACCTTTATTCCAATTCAATTCACTATCCCAGTTTATTAATCAATAACATGAATGTAGTATTAACCACCTCTCGATGTACTAATACCGTATTAACTTAAATCCATAATTAAGATAGAAACAAGTTAAACACCTTAATCAACTAACTCACTATATCTCTATGTGAATTACAATTAAAGAAGGTTTAAGATTAAGTTCTTTATCCGATTACATACGATGTCAAGCATATCTCTACCTTAACATTCATCACAATTCTGCTATTTACAAATTTCGTGAACACATGCTATATTAACTAAGTCTAGATTCGAATATCCTCTCTCGATTCCATACAAATCCACAAAGAATTATTGATCAGGCAATTCATAAATCCAAGTATAGATAAACTAGAAATAGATTATTAAAATTGGAATTGAAAGTTCACAAAGTCATCGATTCACTCAAGGATCCATCATAAGCCTAAAAAGTGAATTAGTTCATCATAAACGAAATAAACACTGAATAAATCATAGAAAACATTCTTTCAATTACAAATAATAGCCTAAGATGAAGAATATTGAAAAACACCCTTCACATAGCCTAGAATTGCAATCGTCTCGAAAATCTCTTCGAAATACTCCTCCACCGCTTGCTTAAAAAAACTGAGCTTAATCTCCGTAATATGCCTTGTGTGTTGTTTAATTTGTTGTTAATTGAATAATAGATGTCCAACACACAAGTCCCAGCCGAAATTCTCCATCAAGTAGAGTCCATGTGTAATTCAATATGTTAGAATCCATGTCCAACAAGAGTTTCAACCAAAATAGAACACAGCAATAGTCGACACCCCAGCCGTGGGGTTCATAAAAAAAACAAGCCCGCCGGCTACCTCTTCGCTAAGCTGGCGATGAAGACCACATTTTGCCGGGCCTCTATTCTGCTAACTAACTTGCTTAACTTCATGGCTTCTTCCAATTTTGTTCCAATTGACTCCAAATCATCCCAATTAACTCCAAATATACATTAAATGCCCCAACAACCATCCTACACATGAAGTAACATAAAACAAGTAAAAACGAACATGATCACAAGAATTTTACAACAAATAAGCATAAAATGGACACTGATTTGCGTATATAAAATCCACTTATCAGAAGCCATGTCCAATTTGCTCTATACACACCCCATATTGAGTTTTTTCTCATTTGAAACACTTGTTAGCTAAAATATAGCTATATTTTTATCGGCAAGAGCCGAGTGTTCATCCACTTAAAGTCATAGAAGTCTTCTTTGGCAGCCCACTGTAAGCCTACTTACACATTATAAAGCCTTTCTCTTCATCTTTGCACACACTCTTCTTCACATTGAAAGTCATGTTATGTGTGTATGCCCAGACTTCAGTCCGTGGTTTTCATTTCATTTCTGTCTGTATATATATATATATATATATATATATATATATATATATATATGAACTGTTGTTGAACTCTATTCGATGAGCCTTGATTTTACAATTATATATATATATAATTGTGTGAGGTCTGGCGTTTACTTCATGGCCTTTTACTGTTTTATTTACATTCCGTCCCGCCTGGAGTTTACTTCGTGGCGGTTGATCATTTTTTACTTCTTTATTTACATTCCATACCTCCTGGAGTTTACTTCGTGGCGGTTGATCATTTTTACTGCTTTATTTACATTCCATCCCGTTTGGAGTTTACTTCGTGGCGGTTGATCGTATTTACTGCTTTATTTACATTTCTGATCCCCCATGGAGGTGTTTCGTGGTGGTATATATATATATATATATATATATATATATATAACTTTTATATAAATAACTGCTTATTGCTTTTCATATAAACTGCGGCACCATGTGAGCCTAGGAATCATGTGATCATGATTGATCCCTTTGAATCTAGATTGATTTCGTGATGGACATTTACGCTTTATAAGAAACTTGTAAATTATTCACGGTGTTTAAATTTCCTTAGATGACTTTCATGCCCATAAGGAGTTCGACACTGTTATATTATTTTCTCGAAGATGCTTCGCATCTCAAAAATAAAAGTAACCAAGTCGAATATTTAATAATAAAATGGAAGTATCAAGGGCCTCAATTACTATTGAGCATAGGGTTTGAAAGACCTCTTTTACAAAACCTCATTGCTATATCTTGTTTAAAACTGAATTTTGTATAAATTCAAACCCTGTGTATATAGGTGCAAACGAGGCATAACACTACTTCTAAATAACAACAAATTGACCCTCTTCACCCCCACACATATTCATATAATAGTTTTTTGAAAAGTGGCGGTCACCATGGTAACACGGATGTCAGAGGGTGCCTAACACCTTCCCTCCGCATAATCAATCCCTCGAACCCAAATGAATCTCGATTTCACAGACCCGTTTAGAAGTGTCACATCACTGGGTCAATGTGCAACCCTTTTCTCGATTGTGTTGGTGCAACCAATTAAAAACACCAATGGCCCCAAATCCGGGTTACTAACCCCCGAGTTTGGTGTTCACGATCCACAATAATAACATCTAACTACCCATTCATATAGAAATAGTAATACATATCTCATTAACATATATTGTTAATACATTAGTCCCGAAGTCCGCTAACCTTAACATTACAAACATACCCTTAGATATAAAAAAGGGTTTACACAAACATAATAATAATAAATATGTTAATCATAACTAATTTATCACGATGCCTTTTCCTTTATTCTTCTTCATGAGCACATACGCCACTTCGTCCCCTAATTTGAAAAGTTTTATTTAGCAAGGGTGAGCAACAAGTTTGCCCTCAAGTTAAGACATACGATAAATGTATAGGAATAAATAACAAGTCTTCTCGTATTCTACAACAACAATAATCGATAATGAAAGAGTATAACGCTTTCAAGGTTTTCTACGATATTCAAATGAATAATCAAGAATTAATTCTCTGAAATAACAAAGTGGAATGTTTTTTCAAATTTATCTTTGAAGCGATCCATTGGATCTTGAACTTCTCTTCTCGAGTAACTATCAAAGAATTTACTTTTGATATACCCGAGTGTATCAAATAACCATAAAGATTAAATCATACCCCTCTGCAAGTATATAAAGTGATCGACTTTATTATATACTATATATTATGCATAATACTTAATCGCGCGCATAAAGGTAGAATATCGACCAATAAAATGTTCCTTTATATAAAAGGTTGTTCTTCTCGGTCTAGAATCAAGATTTTGATTTAACAACGAAATATTGTGATTTAATTTCTAATTACTTCTCGATCTAGCCGAAATAATTGGCATCGATCATCGATAATAATTGAATTTCTCTTCTCGAACCTATCAAGTTCTAACAAATGTTAAGTCAGCGAGAATAATTAGCTAAGACATTTCTCAACATAATTTGACAATAAACAAGAATTATATCATCTCATCGATTCTAAAACCTACGGATATGAATATCCAACAACAGTTATTCTACGAAATATATTTTTTGAATCGATAATTCAATTTGAATTATTAAACATGCACTAGCTGTGAATAATCAACAATAAATTCTTGGGCGTGGTATAATTAACAATAATTAACCACTATAATAATTTAAACAATATTAACTTTCGAGGTTGAGTTAGGAAACTTGCCTCTTCCGTGATTACATTCTTACTGATAAACTTATCTGCTTTTGAAAGACCTATAACCAATAATATCGGTCTCACAATTAGCACAATAATTTATAACACACACGCACCTTTGTAATTTTACGAGTCAATCTTCTCCTAGACACATTACCACATAGTCACATCGAGTGTTTATAACCTATATAAACACTTATCAAGTCTAACTATTTGATGCGGTTGGACTTGGTCCATTCTCGGTGTTACGGTCACCTGTCAAACCAATTAACACATGATTATTGTCAATTAAATTGGTTTCTAAGCTTCAATATTATTTTAGATAAGTCAAATATCATTAATAATATTTTTTGGAAGCTTTTAATAATTTATAAACAATTATTATAATTTATAATAATTTTTCAAACACAAAATCATTTTTAAATGATTTAATTATCAAATAATCTTATCATCATTAATATTTAATAATATTAAAATATTAATAACATACTTATCAAAATATTAAAGTTATTATTAATAACTTAAAATATTTTTAAATCATCAATATTCTACTTAAATGATTTTTAAAATAATTAAAATCATTTTTAAATCATCACCATTAATATTTAAATATTAATGAAATTATCATCAAATATTAAAAGTCATTAATTATAACTTAAAATATTTTTAAATCATTTTTCTCATTTTTAAATGATTTTTAAATCAATAAAATCATTTTAATTCATTTATTTAATATAATAATTAAATAAATCTAATATCATTAATATTAATTTATTAATGAGAATTCTCCAAAAATATTAAAAATTATATTTTATAATTCAAAATATTTTCTAACACTTTATTCTCATTTAAAATGATTTTTAAATCAATAAAATCATTTTAACTTATTTATTTAATTTAATAATTAAATAAATCTAATATCATTAATATTAAATTATTAATGAAAATTCTCTAAAAATATTAAAAGTTATATTTTATAACTCAAAATATTTTTAAATACATTATTCTTATTTAAAATGATTTTTTATAATATTAAATCATTTTCTCTAATTTATTTAATATACTAATTAAATAAATTAAATACCATTAATATTCAAATAATTATAAATATTAATGAAAAATATTCCAATTAATCAAAAATTATTTTTCATAATTTAAAATAATTTTAAAACCATTTTTAGTAATTTTTATAATTTATTTCTATTTTTAAATAATTTAAAAAATTAGAAATTAAAAATTAAATAAGCCATCATTTATAGGCCTTTAGCGACACAAAAGCATCATTGTTGGTGTTCTTGAGCCTCAAGAACAACTTTGGCGATTTCGATGATTCGAAAGGTCTTGTTTGACCACTTTTAATTCTCGGTTCAAAATTGTTTTTGGGCTAACTTAAACTTTGATATATGTATGTAGTGTTTATGTGTAATACTACATCTATCAATCAATCAATTTAGTCATATCACACATCAGATCATGAAGATCCGAAGCCACAAAGTTTTGTCGAGGACGTTTACAGGTTTTTCGAAACCCGAAACCCGACCGATTCGAGTTGTCACTTTTCGAGCTCGATTTTATCTAGTTTTTGATTCATTATATGTGTGTTGTTATGGTTCAATTATAGTCCTCATGACGAAGAACATTATATAACAAATCTCGGTCCAACAAACAACAAAGATCACAATTTATCACTCGGTGAAAATGTTTTCGGAAATTTGTTCATCGGTTTTACGGAATTTTTCGAAAATGCTAAAATCAATGGTCAAGAATGGGCTACTTTGACCACTTGCTACATTCGATTATGTTGATTGTTTAAGAGATCTAAAGCCATATATCTAAAGAACATATAACGGGCTACAACATTGATTACAAAAACAACAACAAAACAACATAAAACACACATGGATCTGGGAGCTTGAAAAAAGGTTGTCGGACGTTGGAAATCTATTTTTACGGGTTACCCGAATTTCACTTTCGGTCGTGGTCGGTCAAGCAGGTTTGTGATTATAACTTGAAATCTAGACATTAAACAAATTGTGATTTCACTTCCGGATCAAAGACAACATGACATACTATAGATTAAAACTTTAAAACAACAAAAATCATAAAGCGAACAAGAATCTATGGCTCGACATTTTGCTTGTCGAGACCACTTTTTATTCTTTGGAGTTTTTTGAAAAACACCATTTTAAAGCACTTTGATCTTTATGGATCCATGATGGATCAACATAGATCATCTAAAAACATCATATAACATAAGATTAAACACTTAAACACAAAATTTTTCTTAGCATACAAGATCAAAAATGAAACTTAGGGTTTATACCTTCTCTTCAAATCCTTGATCTTAGATCTCCAATATGATCTTAGGTGATCTAAAGGGGTTTTTTGTGGTGATCTAACTTTATAAATTTTAGGAGGTTTAGAGAGAGAGAGAGTTGGTGAGAGCTTAGATAGAAAATAAGCAAGTTTTATGACTTTTCTCTCTCAAAATCTATATATATTGCTTGATATATTACATATAGATCGATGTGAAATTTGGGTGGATGATTTCTTTGAGATTTTATGTCACAAAGTCGATGTAGTTGGTTACCAACTAAAGTTCTTGAAAATTTTTACAAGTTACATATTAAAAAAATAAAAAAGGGCATTTTGGTCTTTTTTCCTTTATAATTTTAATGGCATACTTGACAATTATCCAAACCCTTAGGGTTTAACCTAAGGTTAACCCTTAGGTTTTAAAACTTTAACTTTCTAGGATTTTTTCTAATTTTTTAATTAGAAAAATTAAGAAAATTAAAATTTTAAAACTAAAATTAGGGTTTCCTAATGAAATTAGGTTTTCCTAATCATATTAACGTTTATTAAACACATTAAGCTCGCCAATTAGGATTAGGGTTTCCTAATTAGGGTTTAGGATTCTCATATATGAAATTAGGGTTTCTCATCATATAATTAGGGTTTCTAACTGCGCGTTAGGGTTTCTAAACCTGAGATTAGGGTTTTTAATCTCTTCTTAGGGTTTATAAATTTTAAATCTTATCCGATCAATCATTAATCGAAATCTCTATAAAGTACAAACACGTATTCATCGACACAATTATTTTAATTGTATTTTCTATCGAATCCCTTTCCAAAAATTAGGGTTAGGGTTTCTAAAGCTGTTAAACACAACTCTACTCTAATTTCTCAGTCAATACACAAATTGACTAATTCTCGAGACTCGTATCACAGATACACGATACAATATTAATAATCGATATTAATATTAAATAATAAAAAAAATTATTCATAAAATTTGGATTATTGAAATCGGGTTATCACATTCACCCCTCCTTAAAAAATTAAAGTCCTCGGAATCACAGCTTTCTTATTCTCTACAATCTTTTAAAGTTGTATCATCAATTCATTTTTATCAACACAATATTAATTTGTGTTTCAAATTCTAACTTTGTGACTTGAATCTATAAAAGAAAACAATTCAAACGAAATATCTAACTCATATTACTCGCGTAATTTAAATTTTAAGCGAAATCGTTACTGTTGCCACCTCTCTGAGTAGCCCTTTGCATCCTGTTGCCGTCATGTTGAATGTCAGGCGGTTGATCTTCTGGTTATGCGAGGTCCTCGAATTGCCAAGGTTCCACCACTGGGTCCCTTATTGACACTTTCCTTCTCAGCATTCCTCTTTGGACGATTTCCGTACCGGATGATGATCGATCCACACGCTGCAAAACAACCTTGTATCTTCTTGGATTTGGGACAATTGGGTGACATGTGTCCCTCTCTTGCATGATTATAACAAACTCCTTTCTTCTTTAAACAAACTCCAGAATGGTTCTTCCCACAAGTTCATGCATGGTTCCCTCCTTTCTATATTCTCTTTGGTCTTCTTTACTGCAGATTGGGTATTCTCACTCCACTTTTCTCTTATTGGATTACTACCACCACCACTGCTTCCTCCATCATTCTTCTTCTTCTTCTTCTTCTTTCTGATGAAATCGAGATGCGACTTCGCTCCTCCTCCTTGACAATTAATGCGCTTTCTCCAATAAAAGCGCATGAGCGTATTGATCTGCAATCTGCTACCTTGTTGAATATCCACGGCTTTGATCCATTCTCAAATCTTCTCGCCTTTTCTTGCTTTTGTGTCCACGATGAGGTGCAAATCTTGCTAATTCGTTGAATTTGGCGCATACTCGAAAGCAGACATATTTCTCTGCTTGAGTTCTAAGAACTTAACTTCCATCGAGCTTGCATACTCGGTGTGAAGTAGTTCTCAAAGAACAATTCCTTGAATCTTGTCCAAGTCACTACCATTTGTACCGGCTCTCGCGCTGATTAGTCTCCCACCGATAATTAGCTTCTCCCTTCATCAAGTATGTTGCAAAAGCCGTCTTTTGCTCTTCTACTACTCACTTGCGATAATGAATGCTTTCTCCATCTCCTTTACCCAAGTTTGGGCTTCAATCGGATCGTGGTTCCTTTGAATGGGCGGTCCTACTAGCTTTAAAGTCTTTGAAGTTTGCCAATCTATCAATTTGGTGATTTCTCGCTCTTCCTCTTGCTTTGGAGCTCTATTTTCCATAGCTTGGGCTATCATATCTACAAAATTTTTGCATTGGGTCGACTTGACCTCCTTCGTTATTCTTGATTGTTCTTCTCTTTGGTTTTGATTACGTAAATCTAGGCGGCATGATCGATTTAAATAAAAATCTTATATTAATTCTCTTTCTCTATACAAATTCTTAACACAATAAGAATTCAACACATAGTTCTCATATAATCGCATATTTATTCAAATAGCACATAGTACACATATAGTACTTAACACATATTACTATCCCTTTTTAAAATAATTTTAGGATTAACATACTCGACTTTACAAAAAGTTGCAATTCTCAACTTTACACAAAAAGTTGCCATTTACCATATTCACATAACTACTATTCAGTTCATCAAACTTACCACACTTATGAGTTGAGTAACTTGCCACAATTATATGAGTGTATGAACTTATCCTAGTCAGACCTTTGGCGTCCATTCGCTGAGGGGTTCAAAACATTTCATATAATTATGAGTCATGAACTTACCATAAGTATGAGTTTTAAGAACTCACAAATTAATCTTAATCTTATATTCATATAGAAAATAAAGATTTCATTCATAAAATATATATATTTACATATGCTTATACATCATTCTCGATATTACAACACTTAATATCATAATCTTCTACCAAAAGATATTATCACTTATATCTAAGTTATCTCTGTCCACTCCCTTCACAGTCTTCTTCTTGTTGGGACACTTGTTGAATCGTGACCCGTTCTACCACATGAAAAACACTTCCTCATATTCGGCTTAGGACAATGTAAAGAAATATGTCCTTCTGCTTACTGATTGAAACACACATTCTTCCACATCATGCATTCTCCCGTGAGTCTTTCCACACTTCTTCTGAGACTTGCCTCTTCTTGGGTTTGAATTTTTAGAATTATCATTTGTCTTTGTCCCTCTTTCTCTATTCTTCTTGCCCTTCTTCTTTGGTTCCTTGAGACGATCCACCACCTTGGTCTTCATCCTCTCCCTGCGCCTTGAGCTCGTTTAGTTCTTGGTCATTTTAGCGTAATGCTTCTCGCTCTGTCTTCCACAACTCCTCCAAGAGAAATACTTTACTCTGGAGTTCTGGACTTCTGCGAGATAGTTGATCTTGTTCTCAACTTTGATCTTATTCTTTAACTCCACCTTAGCTTCTTGAGACTCGCCTCCTCATCACCACTTAGATACATCTCGGGATAATCATCATGATCACTCCCAAGAGATTAACCATAGGTTCATCTTTTCCCACTTCTTCAGCTGACTGACTCGCTTTGTCTTTGGCACCTCGACTCACTTGCTTTGGTGCGACGACATGATTGGCATCTCCGTACTCATCTTATCTCTCTCCAGACATCCTACAATCGGTTTAAACAACTTGATTAGTACTTCATTAGTACAAACTTCTCACCACTATGTGTCCACATATCTCACTATCGATGCACTTGGCAATCCCTCACTTAGTACTCTAAATGAGTATTCTCTATCTCAAACATGGATTTATAATCTAGGGTTTTCCCCACCCCACTTAAGGTTTATAACCTACGACTTTGATACCAACTGTGACACCCCCAAATCGGGTTACTGACCCCGAGTTTGGTGTTCACGATCCACAATATAATAACATCTAACTACCCATTCATATATAAATAGTAATACATATCTCATTAACATATGTTGTTAATACATTATAAGTCAGTCACTAACCTTAACATTACAAACATACCCTTTAGATATACAAAAAGGGTTTATAATACAACATAATAATAATAATGTTCATCATAACTAATTTATCACTATGCCTTTTCCTTTATTCTTCTTTGCACACTTTTGCCACTTCGTCCCTAGTGAAAAGTTTTTTTATTTAGCAAGGGTGAGAGCAACAAGTTTGCCCATAAGTTAAATACATACGATAAATGTATAGGAATAAATAACAAGTCTTCTGCATTCTATGCAACAATAAATCGATAATGAAAAGTACAACGCTTTCAAAGGTTTCTACGATATTCAAATGAATAATCAAGAATTAATTCTCTGAAATAGCAAAGTGGAATGTTTTTCGATTTATCTTTGAAGCGATCCATTGGATCTTGAACTTCTCTTCTCGAGTAACTATCAAAGATTTGACTTTGATATACCCAGTGTATCGAGATAACCATAAAGATTAAATCATACCCCTCTGCAAGTATATAAAGTGATCGACTTTATTATACCTATATTATGCATAATACTTAATGTCAGCGGCGCAAAGGTCGAATATCGACCGATAAAATGTTCCCTTTATATAAAAGGTTGTTCTTCTCGGTCTCGAGAATCAAGATTTTTTGATTTAACAACGAAATCTTGTGATTTCAATTTCTAATTACTTCTCGATCTAGCCAGAAATAATTGGCATCGATCATCGATAATAATTGAATTCTCTTCTCGAACCTATCAAGTTCTAACAAATGTTCGTCTAGCGAATAATTAGCTAAGACATTTCTCAACATAATTTGACAATAAGCAGGAATTATCATGTCTATCAATATTCTAGCTTCTACGGATATGAATATCCAACAACGATGATTATTCTACGAATGTATATTTTACGAATCGGTAATTCAATTTGAATTATTAAACATGCACTAGCTGCGAATAATCAACAATAAATTCTTGGGCGTGGTATAATTAACAATAATTAACCACTATAATAATTTAAACAATATTAACTTTCGAGGTTGAGTTAGGAAACTTGCCTCTTCATTGATTCTGATTACTCTGATAATAAACTTATCTGCGTTTGAAAGACCTATAACCAATAATATCGGTCTCACAATTAGCACAATAATTTATAACACATAACACTGTAATTCACAGTCAATCTTCTCCTAGACACATTACCACATAGCCACATCAGTGTTTATAACCTATATAAACACTTATCAAGTCTAACTATTTGATGCAGTTGGACTTGGTCCATTCTCGTTATTACGGTCACCTGTCAGATAATTAACATAGTTATTGTCAATTAAATTTGGTTTCTAAGCTTCAATATTATTTTAGATAAGTCAAATATCATTAATAATATTTTTGGAAGCTTTTAATAATTTATAAACAATTATTATAATTTATAATAATTTTTCAAACATTGAAATCATTTTAAATGATTTAATTATCAAATAATCTTATCATCATTAATATTTAATAATATAAAAATATTAATAACATACTTATCAAAATATTAAAGTTATTATTAATAACTTAAAATATTTTTAAATCATCAATATTCTACTTAAATGATTTTTAAAATAATTAAAATCATTTTTAAATCATCACCATTAATATTTAAATATTAATGAAATTATTATCATCAAATATTAAAAGTCATTAATTATAACTTAAAATATTTTTAAATCATTTTCTCATTTTTAAATGATTTTTAAATCAATAAAATCATTTTTAATTCATTTATTTAATATAATAATTAAATAAATCTAATATCATTAATATTAATTTATTAATGAGAATTCTCCAAAAATATTGAAAATTATATTTTATAATTCAAAAATATTTTCTAACACTTTATTCTCATTTAAAATGATTTTTTAAATCAATAAAATCATTTTATCTTATTTATTTAATTTAATAATTAAATAAATCTAATATCATTAATATTAAATTATTAATGAAAATTCTCTAAAAATATTAAAAGTTATATTTTATAACTCAAAATATTTTTAAATACATTATTCTTATTTAAAATGATTTTTCATAATATTAAATCATTTTTCTCTAATTTATTTAATATACTAATTAAATAAATTAAATATCATTAATATTCAAATAATTATAAATATTAATGAAAAATATTCAAATTATCAAAAAAATTATTTTCATAATTTAAAATAATTTTTAAAACCATTTTAGTAATTTTTATAATTTATTTCTATTTTTAAATAATTTTTGGAAAATTGAAAAATTAAAATTAATTAAATAATAAGTAGTACACATCATCTATCAATAGGCCTTTAGCGAACAAGAATCTATGGCTCCTGACGTTTGCTTGTCAGACCAAAAATTTGTTCTTGGACAGTTTTTGAAAAACACAATTTTAAAGCACTTTGATGCTATGGATCCATGATGGATCAACATAGATCATCTAAAAATATCATATAACATAAGATCAAACACTTAAACAAAATTTTTTACAAAGCATGCTAGATCAAAATGAAACTTAGGGTTTATACCTCTCTCTCCCAAATCTATATATATCAAGATATATTACATAGATTTGATGTTTGGCTAGCTGATATTGCTGGATTTTATGTCACAAAGTCAATGTAGTGGTTTACCAACTAAAGCTCTTGGAAAATTTACAATTTACATATTTAAAAATCCAAAAAGGGTATTTTGGTCTTTTTTCTTCCCATTTTAATGGCACACTTGACAATTGTATAAACCTTTAGGGTTTAACCCTAAGGTTCTAACCCTTAGGTTTTAAAACTTTAGCTTTCTAGGATTTTCTAATTACAATTTTTAAATTAGAAAATTAAAATTTTAAAACTAAAATTAGGGTTTCCTAATTAAATTAGGTTTTCCTAATCATATTAACATTTATTAAACACATTAAGCTCGCCAATTAGGATTTGGGTTTCCTAATTAGGGTTTAGGATTCCCAGATATGAAATTAGGGTTTCCCTTCATACAATTAGGGTTTCTAACTGCGCGTTAGGGTTTCTAATCCTGAGATTAAGGTTTCTAATCTCTTATTAGGGTTTATAAATTTTAAACCTTATCTAATCAATCATTAATCAAAATCTCTATACAGTACAAACACGTATTCATCGATACAATTATTTTAATTGCATTTTCTATCGAAACCCTTTCCAGAAATTAGGGTTAGGGTTTCTAAAGTTGTTAAGCACAACTCTACTCTAATTTCTCAGTCAATACACATATTGACTAATTCTCGAGACTCATATCATAGATACACAGTACAATATTAACCATCAATGTCAATATTAAATATAAAAAAAATTATTCATCAAATTTAGATTATTCGAAATCCCGAGTTATTACAGAACCTTCATGCCAAAAAGCCGTTAGAGTAACCTAAGATAGGTCAGCCTCTGATAAACCAAATGCGGAGGAAAGTCTCTTCATGCTTTCTATTTTTCAATTACTTGTAAAAACAAATTACTTGTAATTTTATTCCATGTTCATCTATATGTACACTACTAGAAAATCAACCTATAGCGAGGGTCGGCGACCGTTGCTATAGTCCTAAAGACCGTCGTTATAGGTTTTAGCGACCGTCGCCGACCATCGCTATAGAAGCCATCGGTAAAGCTTTTACCGACGATCTTTTGGCCTATAGCGACGGTCGCCGACCGTCACTATAGGTCATGTCAAAATCGTATATTTTCTCTTTACCAGCGGTCGCTGAAAGTTATTGCTACGGTCATGACCGTCGCTATAGATGTCTATCATGACGCTTCGACGGCACCGTCGCTATAGGCCTGTGTTTTATAAAACACTATAGCTACGATCGATGACCAAAAATCGCTATAGGCTTTTATATTTAAAAAAAAATTAATTAATAATGCACATTTATCCAACAAACACAAATACAATATAAAATAAAATATAAAAAATATTATATACATCATTTAAAATCATTCACATTACAACATTACAATATAATAGTTGAATAATTCATCTCCTCAAATATGATGATCATTATTATATCAAACTACTAAATTAATAATTTTTACAATCTATCATTACAATACAATATTTTAGTTACATCTAAGAAGAAGAGATACTGAAGCAGCCTCAAACTCACTTTTGCCATCCTCTTACAATGAATTGTAGACTGCCAACATGCCATGTTGGATGTAACAGTGTAAATAAAGTTTACATCATGAATATAAATGCATGTATACAAAAAACCATAAGCTAATTTGTAATATTGTCAAGAGATGAATATAGTACCTTTTAACACAGTCTTATATGCAACCTTGTTTGTTATCTTGAATACAAGATTGGGTTTTCCAGCATCTGGCCCATTTGCCCAGGTGGAATAGCAATTAGCATGTACGCATACACAATAAGTGATATGCATTTACACAAATTATACAACTGCCTACCTTAGACATCCTTTTGAGAAAGGAGGTAGTATATCATAATTAGTTAGCAATACTAATGACAAGGAAACTGTTTTCTGCACAAACCTGTTGTTATCTCCCCATCAGGGCCTGCAGTCTTCAATGCTGGTTTCTCTTGTGCATCCTTTTCTGGCTGACCAAATTTGTCCTTCAATGATTTTAAGGTTCCACCAGTTTGTTGTTGGCCACCTGTTTGAGGACTAGTCGCCTAAAGTGAAGTGCAGAAAGTAAATAAATTATACAAAAAAATTGGGGAAGAGAGAGTAATAAGTGAATTTCTAGCTCACCAATAAAAAAAGTTTCCAAAAAAAACCTCCAGATTAAGCAAATGTTATGTACCCTATTCAATATGGATTGCTCCCCATCAACTGTCCTTTTAGAACATCAATTTTTCAGCTCATCCTCACGCCTCTTCTTATCTATCCTGGTAGTGTTTACACCATTTTGACAGGTAGAAATTATAAGAACATATCAATCTCTAGTGACTAGAACTAAAAGATTATAAGAAAAATGATTAAATTGACTGGAAAAATACTTCCACAAATATGCTCATTTTAACATTTAGCTATTAAAATTTTTAGGTTGCCGAGAATACAACAAAGTTGTTAAAAAAATAGCAAAATATTATGCCTACCGCCTCTGCACCAAACGGATAAAGTGTTGTGGTGGGACAAATGCACGTTCCATATCAACAAGCGCAACTACCATGTTTTTTGCTTCATTTTTAAAACCATCTAGCGCCGTAGTCAATATCGCCACGACCTAGTTATGTAATATAACAGTCAATTTTTTTACCACAGTACATTAAGTAAACTAAATGGTGCCAATGTAATACGTAGAGTATATAGTGTGAAGTTGTAAGATATATTTACCTCTCTCTTAAAAGGAGGATATCTTCCAAGCCCTGGGGTAGCATTTGCAGAGGCTGAAACTATATCCACAAGTACACGATGCACCTATATTGAGTGACCCATCCACTGTAGTTATAACAGTTATTGAGTGACCCAACAGATAAAAATGACATAACAAGCAGAAAGGAGATCAAACTAGAAAGCAGCAATAAAAAAGTTATATCATCAAATAAACGTTTGCACTGCCATCACATAAACGTGCAAGAAGTATGCAACAAAGGTTTACCTCATCAACACAAAGGCGTGATGGTTCTTTAGCCAGCTCTAAAACACACTTTATTAAAGACCTTAAACCTTTCTCAGGAGATATGAGATAAGGTTGATAACCATCTGCTTCTAGAACAACCTAATACCACATAAATGGGCCATCGTTATAGTCAAGAATAGAAACATAAGAAGATCCTTCACAACATGCAAAAAAGTAAGTAACAATAGAGAAAATATACCCTCTTGACATTATTTATGTCAAAATGTTTGTCTAAGGGGAGCTGCTTAATCCTGTTAGGGAAGTTTCCTTCAAAACAAGCAACAACTTTCCATCCAATACCGTGCATAAATAAACATACCAGCAGGATGTAGATTCCATCATCATGATAACAAAGTTCCAGATCAATAAAGAACAGAGAGTTGTCTTTATACCCATTCAATTCCACACAGAGTTGTCTTCTGCATGATATGATCCACTATATAATCACTTAATCACCACTGCAGGATGTAGATTCCAGTTCGGTTACCTGTTACACCAAAAATCAAGAACAGATTGTTACAATCTTCTAGCACTCGTGACTTCTAATTATGATATTCTTAACTCCTAATGGGCCACTCATGACACCTACCACAGAAACCGAGGCAATTAACATGATTCTTGCATCTGCTAGAGCAAGATTAGCACATGATATCACCACGGGAAGATCACCTTCAGCCATCATAGTTAAAGATCTTTAACACATAAAGCAATAAATAAGGAAAGACACTCCACTAATATTAAACAGTGAAGCAATTACTGCCAAGATAATAATAACAATTTTACAGTTAAATGCTGAGAATTCAGCATAATATAGTGATGCTATGAACTGAGATCTTACAATCTACTTCCCTGCTCAGTAAGCTAGTACGCACCATTCAATATGGAAGTGGTCAAGTATAAAACAAAATCAGGAAGAACTCAAAAAAATCAAACATGAGATAAAACAATTTAGGTATTTGTCAAGCCAATTATTATTTTTGGTGCTCCTTTATTGAGTTGAGCTTCTAGGCACTAACTGATGAAAGTTGTAAAATCCCAAATTTTATGAATAAAGATTTAATTTTCTCGAAATATTTTTTTGAATATTAGGTGTAAATTTGAGATAATGTTATAGTTGTGGGTAGTATTTATAAATTTTGCAAAGTATGCAAGTTGTTATATAATATTCGATTGGTCGGGGAATATTCTACGACGGCACAATCATTGGTGGACCCCACAACAGAATTATTGTCGGATTGAGAAAACGACAAAAATATTTTTATAAAAATAACGGCGGAAGTTTTACCATTAATACTGTTGAACTACTCGGTAGTAAAAATACAGTAATACACGTGGTTGCATAGTAGCACATGGTATTGATTATTGATGTTTACGTGAGAAGTCACTCAGTTTTGTTCAATTATTGCTACAGTGGTTGCTGCATAATATCTCACGTTATTTTATTCAATTATTGATTGATTATATATATATATATATATATATATATATATATATATATATATATATATATATATATATTGTTTTATTAGTATTATTAATGTAATAAAAGCAGAAAAGCTTTTTTATATAAAAGCAGAATACTTTTATAAAGTTATTTGTTTTATTAGGCTAATAGTAAAATCTTTTTATATAAAAATGAATACTTTTATAAAGTTATACATTTTATTAGACAATAAGTAGAATATATTATATTTTATTATGCATAGTGTTTGCATAAGTGCATGCATAGTATTTGCATAGTAAAATATTTTTATATAAAACAAAATACTTTTATAAAGTTATTCTATAAATAAAACATATTATATTTTATTATGCATAGTGTTGATATAGTACTGCGATAGTATTTTTGCATAGTAAAATCTTTTATATAAAAGCAGAATACTTTTATAAAGTTATTCGTTTTATTAGATTATAAATAGAATATATTATATTTTATTTAAAAGATTTTGCTTTAAATATGGACCGTCCAGATTAAAAGTAAATCAATCTGGACCGTTCATGAATTAGTTATTATCTGGGTCCATTCTTCTTATAAATAGAAGCTCATTCCTTCATTATTTCTTACGAATTCTTTGAAACTCCAAGAGAGAAACTGTAGAGAGAATTATTCTTCTATAATCTTGAGCGTATTTCTTTAGCGTTTAAGAAAGCTTTGAGCGTAGTGCAAGTTTCTTCAAGTATATCCCCGCCCTACTCGGTGAGTACTCTTCTTTATAAGGTAAGGGGTATTATTTCTTTTGTATTCATGAAGAGAACTTCTGTTATTCCATTCTTTATTATTCTGTTGGAATAACCTGTATACGCGGGCTACCCTATACTTAGTGAAATTCTTCTTTTATTCAATTCCTTATTATTATGTTGGAATAACTTGTCTATGCGAATTACTGCATACATGGTGAAATTCTTCTATTATTTCATTCCTTATTATTATGTTGGAATAACCTGTTTATGCAAAGTACCGCATACATGGTGAAATTCTTCTATTATTCCGTTCTTTAACATTCTGTCGGAATATCACGCATGCGTTCTGTGGGACTGGTTCCATTATTTATTATTCTGTTGGAATAACTTCTATCATGACGTCTATCGTATGGTGATTTCTATTGTTATTTCATTCTTTATTATTTTGTTGGAATATCGCTTTGCGCGGACACGTACGTACCTTTGACACAGTTATTTATTATTACGTTAGAATAACCTCGTCTATGCAAAGCACCGCATGCATGGCGATTTCTTTTGTTATTCCATTCTTTATTATACTCGGTTGGTTAAAGTTTTGACTTCTATACTCCATGAAATTAGTGGAATATCCTTGATATTTGCGCTTCATCCAAAGATCTTTTCATGGAAATATTCTTCTCGAGCATTCTTGAATTTTACTCTACAAAGAAGTATCATGTTGACAATTTAGGCGTTATTAGTTCTGGATAATTTAATTCTTGAACTTGTTTTATTGAATTCTAATATCATTGTCATCATCCTCATGTTTATATTTTGTTGAAAGTCATCTATGGCTGTAGTGCATAGATGGACTTGAAGTATGATTATGGCGAGGATTATTCGGTATAATCTTGGTAGTAATGTTACAAATGATCTGGAAAAAATCTTCATTTGTCCGTAGTGCATTGATAGACGAGTTTTTGGTATGATGATTATGGCTATGCATTCTCTTGACCAAGGAGCAAAGATGAATTATTTTATGGCATGATCAGGACCGTTGATGAAAACACAATTATCTTTGGCCCGTAGTGCATGGATAATTCGTGGTCGTGATACTAAATAATATCCTTGGCCTATAGTGCAGGGATGAATTGATAATGTGGATTATTTATTAAGCTGAGTCCCAGCGATAAAAGTGATGAAAAACTTTTTAAATCATAGAAGATGGTAGATTTTATTCTCTACTTGACTCTTCTAATGGATTGCTTGTTCATTCGCAGATTAAACTTGATGTTTGTTATATTTTATCGGTTTAACATTGTTGAAGACTAATGATAATTTATTCGCATTATCTTAGTCATAATATTTCTTCTTGGGCTAGTTGAGCTCACCTTTCTTTCACCGTTCTCTTGAGAAATGAGAACGTGCTTAGGGACTAGTCGGGAGCGGGTAGACGGTCCGGATGATAGTATTAGTAGTCCTCACTATTCTATTAAATAGTGTGACAATAAATGTAATGAGGACTTATTCGAGAGTGGATATTGTCTAGAAGACAATATTTGTATTAAAACTCACAGCTTTCTTTTTGTATATTAAAGATTGTATTTGTATTCTATACCATGTATTTGGTGACTCAAGATGGGTGATGTATACCTGTTTTGGGGGCGTCACAGTTGGTATCAAAGCTTAGGATATGATCCTGGTGAGATATGAGACAAGAACTAGAGGAGGAGAGCGGAGAATTTCTTCGCTAGTTTGACCTACCTAAGTTTATTTGGTATTTAATTGGTCGGTCAGAGTATAGGGATAATATGTGATATGTTAATTAACCCTTGTTTTGTAACAGTGTTTACGAATGACATCTGAAAATATTGAGATAAGCAATGAAGCACATGAGACCGTTGAGTCAGCTCAACCAAAAGGTAACGAGCAACAACACAATAATAATCGTACCGGTGGCAACGACCATCGGAACAATGATAACCATTGTGGGGAAAATTATCACGCTAAGAATGGTAACCACTTCGGTGGTAATCATGACCAAGATAATAGAAGTGGAAATTTCAAGAAGAGAAGGTCATTTAGCCCGATTCTGTCGTTCACCAAAGTCAAGTCCAGCTGGGATGGAGGCATCAAAGGGTGTCCCAGACAAGTCAAAGCCGGTAGTTTAAGTGAGAGTGTTTGTCGAGGAACCCGAACGAAGTTGTCACGGGTAAGTTAATCATAAACGCTTACGAAGTCTATATCTTATTCGATACCGGTTCTACCCACTCTTGTATTTCACCTAGTTGTGTTCAATGTTTGAACTTGGCTATTGAGAAATTAGACTTTGACTTATCTATTAAAACTATGTTAGGAGAAACCTTCGTTACATCCATTGTTTATAAATCTTGTTTGATTCAAATCGACACTTTCACGTTACCTGTCGATCTTATCTCTTTGAAAATACTTGTCTTTGATGTGATTTTTGGAAACAATTGGTTAACTACTCATCATACTTTTCGTAAGGTTGTTAGCTTTCATACTCCTAACCAACCTGTTATGCAAATTCAAAGTAACCAAACCACTAAAGTCAATCATTGTCATATCAAGCCATAAGTAAAGAGCCCGATCCTTTCGTTGTTGACTTCCTTGTGTGGAATGCATCGAAGCCAGACTTTCTGTAGGCGACATCGTGAATGAAGATGGCAAGTTGATAGGTATCAATGTGACGTACTATCCAAGTCTTGGATGAGAGTCACAGTTTTGAATGATATTTCTATCGTTAATAAATTTCCTGACGTATTCATAAAGACTTCCTAGCCTACCCCTAGAGCGTGAAATCGAATTTTGTATTGACCCCAGTACAAAACCCATTTCTTAAACCCTCAAATATTTCTTCAACTAAAATGAACGTAACATGCGCCAAAGACGTTGACTCGAGCTGTTGAAGATTACGATCGTATCATTTAATACCATCGTAGGAAAAGCGAACCTGGTAGCTGATGCGTTGAGTAGAAGATCGTATGCGGTTACAAGTGCGAATATACGAACCCACGTGAAGATAACAAATATACGAGTAAAATCGACTTTAATCGATAAAGTTAAAGCCGCTCAAGCTACGCACCCGGAGCTGATGAACACGAAGAAGAAGGTTCAAGAGGGCGTTATTTTAAATAGCAAGAGTTGCTGAAATCTGAACCCTCGATTTAATTGGCCCATTTGAAATCCTCGATCGAGTAGGAACTGTGGCTTATAGACTCGTTTTACCGCCAAGTATGTCGCGTATTCATAACGTTCTTCACATATCGAAGTTACGTAAATATGTGGACGACCCGAACCACATTATTGATTTAGAACCGGACGAGATAGCGGATAATTTAACGTATGAAGATGTACCTGTTAAAATCCTGGAATGTATTCAACACTCAAAGGTTGTACCTCAAGAGTTAGAATCGTGAAGTGTCCTCATATCCATTAAGCATACAGTGCGTACATAAATTTCAAGGGCAAAATTTTATAAGGAGGGGAAATTGTAAAATCTCAAATTTTACGAATAAAGATTTAATTTTCTCGAAATATTTTTTTGAATATTATGGTGTGAATTTCAAATAATGTTATAGTTTTGGGTAGTATTTATAAATTTTTGCAAAGTATGCAAGTTGTTATATAATATTCGATTGGTCGGGGAATATTCGTTTTAACAGGGAATATTCGTACAAAGGCACAATCATTGGTGGACCCCTAATGTAATTATTATTTCGGATTGAGAAAACGACAAAAATATTTTTTATGAAAATTACGGGCGGAAGTTTTACCGTTAATCTTTGTTGAACTACTCGGTAGTAAAAGTACAGTAATACGCGTGATTGCATAGTAGCACACGGTATTGATTATTGATGTTTACGTGAGAAGTCACTCAGTTTTGTTCAATTATTACTACATTAGTTGTTGCATAGTATCTCACGTTATTTGATTCAATTATTGTTGATTGTTATATATATATATATATATATATATATATTATAAGTTTTGTTTTATTAGTATTATTAATGTAATTAAAATGAAAATCTTTTTATATAAAACAAAATACTTTTATAAAGTTATACTGTTTTTATTAGACAATAATTAGAATATATTATATTTTATTATGCATAGTGTTTGCATAGTGCTGCATAGTGTTTGCATAGTAAAATATTTTTATATAAAACAAAATACTTTTATAAAGTTATTCTATAAATAGAATATATTATATTTTATTATGCATAGTGTTGCATAGTGCCTGCAAGATAGTATTTTGCATAGTAAAATCTTTTATATAAAATGTAATACTTTTATAAAATTATTCGTTTTATTAGATTATAAATAGAATATATTATATTTTATTTAAAAGATTTTGCTTTAAATATGGACCGTCCAGATTAAAAGTAAATCAATCTGGACCGTTCATGAATTAGTTACTATATCTGATCCATTCTTCTATAAATAGAAGCTCATTCCTTCATTATTTCTTACGAAATTCCTTTGAAACTCTAAGAGAGAGAAGCTCAGAGAGAATTATTCTTCTATAATCTTGAGCGTATTTCTTTAGCGTTTAAGAAAGCTTTGGCGTAGTGCAAGTTTCTTCAAGTATATCCTCACCCACCATTTAGAGTACTCTTCTTTATAAGGTAAGGGGTATTATTTCTTTTGTATTCATGAAGAGAACTTCTGTTATTCCATTCTTTATTATTCTGTTAGAATAACCTGTATACGCAGGCTACCCTATACTTGGTGAAATTCTTTTATTATTCAATTTCTTATTATTATGTTGGAATAACTTGTCTATGCGAAGTACTGCATACATGGTGAAATTCTTCGGTTATTTCATTCCTTATTATTATGTTGGAATAACCTATTTATGCAAAGTACCGCATACATGGTGAAATTCTTCTATTATTCTGTTCTTTAATATTCTGTCGGAATATCCTGTCTGTGCGTTTACGCCGGACCTGGTTCCATTATTTATTATTCTGTTGGAATAACCTGTCTATGCGACGTACCGCACGCTTGGTGATTTCTGTTGTTATTTCATTCTTTATTATTCTGTTGAAATATCCTGTCGGTGCGTATTACGCTTTGACACGGTTTCGTTATTTATTATTCGTTAGAATAACTTTTATATATGCGGCAATACCGCATGCATGGCGATTTCCTTTGTTATTCCATTCTTTATTATACTTAGTTGGTTAAAGTTTTGACTTCTATACTCCATGACATTAGTGGAATATCCTTGATATTTGCGCTTCATCCAGTATCTTTTCATGGAAATATTCTTCTGAGCATTCTTGAATTTTACTCTACAAAGAAGTATCATGTTGACAATTTAGGCGTTATTAGTTCTGGATAATTTAATTCTTGAACTTGTTTTATTGAATTCTTATATCATTGTCATCATCCTCATGTTTATATTTTGTTGAAAGTCATCGTATTTCGTAGTGCATAGATGGACTTGGTATGATTATGAAGCGGAGGATTATTCGGTATAATCATGATTGTAATGTTACAAATGATCGGAAAAAATCTTCATTGTCCGTAGTGCATTGATGGGACGCTTTTGGTATGATTATGGCTATGGATTCTCTTGCCAAGGGAGCAAAGATGAATTATTTTATGGCATGATCGGGATCTGTTGATGAAAACACAATTATCTTTGGCCCGTAGTGCATGGATAATTCGTGGTCGTGATACTAAATAATATCCTTGGCCTATGAAGTGCGGGGATGAATTGATAATGTGGATTATTTATTGTTGAGTCCCAAATGATAAAAGTGATGAAAAACTTTTTAAATCATAGAAGATAGTAGATTTTATTCTCTACTTGACTCTTCTAATGGATTGCTTGTTCACCGCAGCTTAAACTTGATGTTTGTTATATTTTATCAGTTTAACATTGTTGAAGACTAATGATAATTTATTACGCATTATCTTAGTCATAATATTTCTTAATGGGCTAGTTGAGCTCACCCTTTCTTTCACCGTTCTCTTCTTGAAATGAGAACGTAGCTTTGGACTCAAGTGGGAAGCGGGTGAGCGGTCCAGATGATAGTATTAGTAGTCCTCACTATTACATTAAATAGTGTGACAATAAATGTAATGAGGACTTATTACGAGAGTAGATATTGTCTAGAAGACAATATTTGTATTAAAACTCATGACTTTCTTGTTGTATATTAAAGATTGTATTTGTATTCTGTACCATGTATTTGGCGACTCAAGATGGGTGATGTATACCTGTTTTGGGGGCGTCAGAAAAGTCATCAACTCCAAACATTACATATTGACCAAATGTAAAATTGATTACTTTCCAATTGTCTTTTATTATTGCATATTGGAATATAACTTGATTACTGCCTCAAAATTGTTGGATTCCAAAACAGTAAAAGGCATCATCCTTTTTAAATTTTGTAAAAAATAGACAAACACTACCTTTTTTTCCCAAAAACTAACATCTTAAAAAATGTGTTCATGATTATCACGGTATCGTAAACACCATTACTGGAGTAGTAAATGGCACCAAAAAAGCACTAACTAACCTGCTCTAATACTCTACTCACGACCATATCAAAACCCAAATGAAAATGTGCTCTTAATTGATCTCCAGTCCTTCTAAATATACTATGCAAATTCAATCTTTATGTTTCCAATTGCCCGGCAATGATTTGGGCAATTTAAAATCGTAACTTTTATAATGCTCCAAATAGCAAAAGGCACTATCAAGCTCATATATTTGGTACTTTGATTAAGTCAAATCTACCAGCTCTATAATTAAAAATATTTCTTTTACGAGGCCCCAAATTACAGCAAGCATTTCCTAGTCATACGTGCATAATAAAATATAAAAGCAATTGCAATTATAAACTTTCAAGAACTGTATAGAACCCAATTGATTTAGTGATCTAGGTTTGATCAATTCCAACATAAGAACCCAACACAGGCTTCGATTTATTGCACAAAAAAATCGTGTAAGTGCAGAATATATAAAACTTTTATTTACTGCACAAAAATTCAAAACAATTAAACAAAAAAACAAACCATAAATTTTGCTCTAACAGATGGATTAACAAATAATAAGATTGAGAGAAAGTATAGATCGAGGATTGTGTTCTTCACCAGTAGTGACGGCGACCGCTTCTAGCCTTACGATCGGAGCGACTTATGCTCCCCTATCTTCATCTTTGCCGACAACAGTTTCTTCATCTTCTCTGTGCTCTGGATCGTTGATGGCCATTTATGGGTTAAGTAAGATGATTTCGTGTTACGAGATTTACGGTTGGGTACGAGAGATTTAGGACTGGCTATAAGAGATTTAGGGGTTTTGAGAGGGATCGAGTTTTTGGGATAAAAAAATTAGTATACTGAGAGTTTTTGGAGCTTGAGAGAGTTTTTGGAGCCTGGAAATAATGGAGGGAGTAAATTTAGGTTGGAGCGAAATTCCCATTAGTTACGGCCAAATAAAAGGCCTCGGTGTAGGGCCTTTTTTTATGTCTATAGCGTGGGTCAAGTAGCAACCCTTGCAATAGAGCTGTGTTTTCTCTCTATACCTACGGCCATTTCGTGACCGTGTCTATAGACACCCTATAGCGACGGTTCCGTCCCGACCGTCGATATAGCTCGTCGCTATAGGTTAAATTTCTACTAGTGGTAATGGAAAATATGAAGAATATTTGCACATGCATGTTAATACATGACATGCTATCAAATGATACCCATTTTGCAGGACAATATTCCTAATATGGACACATTATGATAGCATGTAAACATTTATACATTCTCCAAGACTAAACTACATAAGTTTTTATAGGGAAACAATTGGGCCTGTTACCCGCTCAAAATCCAAAAAGGCCGCGAGCCTACAGCCAACTATGTCTTCGTCTAACCAGTCTAATCCTGCTCCTATCTCACGAGAAGAGTTTGATGGATTAAGCAAGCAAATCATAGATTTGGTTGTTCTGCTTAAGGAATTACACTAATCCACTCAGGGTTCATGAATACCCGTACATACAGAATCCTCTGCACAAGGAGGAACACAAGTTCAAATAAAACAAATCCTTAACTTCAGTTGGATACGACCAAAAAAATTCCTGAAAACACCTATCTTAAAGAATATCTAAACACCGGTGATATCAGGAAGAAAGTCCTTCATATGGAGGAAACCATCAGTTTTATTAAAGGGATTGGAACACACGGGAGTGTTTCATATACTGACCTTTGTATATTCCCTGGTGTGAATTATTTAGAGAATTTTAAAACTCCTAACTTTGAAAAGTATGATGGGTTAAGGGATCCTTACACACATTTGAAGATATTTATAGGAGAACTTGGATCTTATGCAGAGGACGAGAAGCTCAGAATGTAGCTGTTCCAAAAAAGTCTTACTGGAGAAGCCTGGACGTGGTATACCAAATTAGACAACTCAAAGATCCATAGCTGGGAGGAACTAGCTCATGCCTTCCTCACTCAGTACATCTTTCAATCTCAGATGGATCATGACCGGTACCAGATTACCAAGGTCAAGAAACAATATATTGAGTCTTTCAGAGAGTATGCTCAACAGTGGAGGCGCCTTGTTGCTCAAGTTATTCCTTCCATGATGGAATCAGAAATGGTCATAACCTTTATAGACATACAAGAAGCTCCTTTCTATGAAAGAGTTTTTGCTGGCATTGGCAAGCCATTTTCTGAAATGATCAAGCACGAAGAGATGGCTGAGATGGGATTGAAGTCAGGAAAGATTCAAGACCTAGCCGCTCTTAAAGTAGTTGCTGAGCACATCCAGTATGGAACTTATGGAAACAACCCCCGGAGGGTCCATAAAAAGAAAGAGGAAGATGTTTCCTTGATACTACAAGGTCAAAAAGGCAGTCAGAATATGCCTATCCAGAGGAGAAACTACTCCCCTTTGCAAGAACATAATCTTCAAACCCTCCATTGCCTAAAGGTGGAGAAGTCAGAGGCCCCTGAGTGTTCACACCCTTAGGGGACTCCCTCGAGAATATCCTTGCTCTTCTGACTACTCAGAAGAAAATTACACATCTTCTTCCACCAGCCAACTCGAATGGGAAGGGTTTCAATGCTACTCAGAAGTTTGCTTATCGTGTCGAGGCATCGGGACATGACACTCAGGATTGCTGGGCCTTGAAACACAAAATCCAGGATTTAATTGACAATAGGGAGATTGTCGTGACTAAACCCGACCAACCTCATGTGCAAGACAATCCTCTTCCTCAACACAAAGAAGGAGAGGTCAATATGATTAATTGGAGCAGTGGACAGACTTCCAATTATGTTATTGAATCTTCCCAGACTAGCAAAGGCGGTTGTGATGCCCCCAAAATAGGTATACATCACACACTTTGAGTCGTCAATAACATGGTATAGAAACAACTACAACTTTATTAATACAACATATAAACAGTGAGTTTAAATACAAATATTGCCATCTAGACAATATTCACACCCAAATAAGTCCTCATTACAATTATTGATACATTATTTTACAAAAATGGTGAGGACTACTAAGACAACTTTCTAGAACCATCATTCCACACCCCGACTAGAACTCGCTACATTCTCGCCTCCTGAGAAGAAAAATGGAACAAAAAGGAAAAGGGTGAGCTCAACTAGCCCAGTAAAGAATATTATGACTAAGATAATATAGAAAAAATTATCGTTAGTCTTCAACAGGAAAAAATCTAATAAAATACAATAGACAACAAGTTTCAGATCAATATTCACAACAGAAATAATAATTCATAGATGAGTTACGTAGAGAATGAAATCTACTATAATCTATGAATTTAAATGTCCATCATTAATATTTTATCCCTATAACATCAATCAATATTCATCTTGAATCAAATATTCATCTTTTCACTACAGGCCAAAGATATTCATCAGTTGGTCATGTTCATCTCAACACCTGTACATCTTTGCACTACGGGCCAAAGATATTCATAGGAAAATCAACCATCTTTGCACTACAGGCCAAAGATATTCAGTAATACCATCATTTAGGACTGAGGATGATGAAAAATATTTTAAAGAAAGCGAATCCAGTGAAACAAAAGAACAAATATTAAGGATTCGTACTTTAAACAATCCGAGTTCAAAATACTTCATTAATAATCATAGTGAAGTAAAATTCAAGAATGATCAAAACATGGATACAATCAAAGCTAGTATCCATAATAGATATTTTGGACAAAAAGCAAAAATTTAATTTTTCTGTGAATAGTGTCGTATTCGTGAATAGTGCCGTATACGTGAATAGTAACCCCGACACTAAAGGACAAGAATTTCACAAGAAAAATCTTACCAATAATCCGACATAATGATATTAGAAGAAATAATATCATTTTTTAAAAAAAATATAACATCCCTTACCTTGAAAAGAATAGTACTTCTGGCTGGAATACCGGATATAGTGCTGAAGGGAATTTGCACCGTATAGCAACACTCAAGGTATCAAAATACTCACAAGAATACGGTCGATAATATAGAGAGAGAAAACTTTAGTTTCTGGTGTGATTTTCAATTCTAACCTAAACACCCTATTTATAGTAAAATGCTTAGAACACCAAAGCAGAAAATTTAATAAAATATTAATATAATTATAAAAATTTCACGCCCATCTTAGAAATCTGATTTCAGATCATTTACCACACATGTGGGGCCCACCAATAATGAAAAAAATGTTTTTCTTAAAAAAAATAATTAAAACTTCAAAAATTAATTATTCTAGAACTTCGGAACTTCAATAATTCATAATAAATAGCCCTTTTATCAGAAAAAATCAAAGTTTATGTCCTTTCCATAGGAAATTCCATTCTCTACAACTTTGCAAAAGAAAGTTTTTCCAAATTCCAAATAGAAATTGATAAGAAATCCACAAACCAAGCGATTTTTGTGCTATAATCAAATTTCAGTCAAGAAATGGGGTCCACGATCATGTTTAACATGTTTTAAACAATTTTAGTGACAAAAATACTCCTCCTCCTCATATACTCATATATCCCACATTCATTGTAAAAATATCATCATTATTATATTATTAAAATATAATAATATATTTAAAAGAATTATTTATCAGAAAAGATAAAATATCAATTTTTCAACAATTGTCACTTTAAAATTTTCTCCATCTATATCCACATAAAATGAATATTTTCCTTATCATATAAATCAATAATTAATTATTCACAAATAATATTACGTAATCACAATATTGCAATCGGTAGTTTCCTAAGAAAAGAGGGCTTTCAATAAGGATTTCTCCTCATCACTGGCAGCATTTAGATGACCAAGCCTATCCTTAGACAGAACTTTCTAGACATTGCCAATAATGTTATCTAATAATATTATTCAAATAATATGAATTATTGATCTGATAATGGAAAATACTGTGTAGTGACAATCATTGAAACAACAACAATATAAAATATCAACGTAGCAATTATTGAATCCATAAAATAAAATATTGAACAGTAATTACTGTAACAATTATTGAGTAGTGCCTTCTTACGTAAGAATCAATAATTGGTGCAATACCGTGTGCTACTGTGTTTTTAACCACTGGGTATTCCAACAGTATTAGTGGTAACAACTACACTGTTATTTATAAACAACTTATATTTGTCGTTTTCTTTCATCCAATCGCTTTCTGTTATGGGGCCCATATAAGGCTGCGCCGTCATACGAATATTCCCCGATAGTAAGAATATTCCACGACCAAACGAATATTCTCCGCTAAAAATGAATATTTTATAACCACTTGCTTATTTTAAATATTTGCGCATTTTACCCATAACTAACCTCATTAATCAAATCAACCCTTACTATTTCAAGATAATAAATAGAGGAAATTCAATTTCATTTAATAATAAGTTGGGTTCTTACAGCGGTGCTAACAGATGGGATTATGCGCAGTTCCAATTTATTATGGAGCGAAAGATTAAAGCTCTTAGCAAACAAGTAGATCAGTTGGCAGAACTGGTGATTCATCAACACCAAGTCACATGCCAATTAATCAGTTAGGAGCATGCTAGTCTCCTTCCTTTTGTCATGAATATTCCATCATCGCCTTCAGACAGTGAAACATTGGAGGATAAAGTTGCGAAAAGAGCAAGTGCCAAAGCCCGTCGGGATTTTGCCAACAAACTGGAATTTACATATCTTAGCTAACCTATGGAGGAAATATTTCAGATGTTGATCAATGCAGGAAGAATTACATCCCTTCTACCACTAATCAATCCCCATTCCAAACTGTTTAATTCTGAGGGAGTATGCCAATATCACTTCCACTCTCGCAGTCACAACATAGAAGAATGCTGGGCACTCCGCCACCTCATTTAAAATTTAATTGACAGCGGTGTCCTACAAATGATAGATGATGACACTTTGTTACTCGAGAGTGGGAACACATGTCCTACAAAATGGAAGGAAGACATAGTTGTTATCTCCATTGAGGATGATTTGGCTGCCAGCCCACTCACAAAACAAGCAATTCAACTCAAAGGAGCTGGCTATCCTTTGAAAGTGGCTGCACCAAAGCCAATTAACTTACCATTCAGACCATAGTATCCTGTTGTTAGCTTACATAAATTCCCATGGAGTTATGGGCAGGATGAAGGATTTACTTCACATACTACTGCTGCAGTGTCGAAGGAGAATCCACTGTATCTTCCCCATCGGGTGATGAAGCCTGCCATCAAATCAAATGGGAAAGTTTCCATGGAAAAGATTAAAGAATTCCTCCGTACCATGGGCCATAACAAAGCCAAAGTGGTTTTAAGCTTGAAAGAAGCTCCACATCAAATTCCCATATTGGACTTGGTTTTCGCTTCCCAAGATCACAAGAAGGTATTGCTAAGGGTCTTCAAAGAAGCCCATTTACCGAAA
The DNA here is from genome assembly GCA_020205605.1 of Panax ginseng. Classification (NCBI taxonomy): domain Eukaryota; kingdom Viridiplantae; phylum Streptophyta; class Magnoliopsida; order Apiales; family Araliaceae; genus Panax; species Panax ginseng. The sequence goes on along the minus strand of CM035133.1, from coordinate 95,210,440 downwards.
TCAGTGGATGTGGAAAAATTCCAACATCTGGTTGATCACATTTTCAACAACAATGTGATATCTTTCACTGATGACGACATACCCACTGAAGGGACCGGTCATTACAAGCCATTGAATATGGCAGTTTTGTCCTCCGGATACATGGTTAGATGAGTCTTGATAGATGGAGGTTCATCTCTGAATATATGTCCTTATGCTACCTTGGAGAAGATGAATATCAACCCAAAGAGGATCAAAAGCAGCCATACGGTTATCAAAGCTTTTGATGGATCCCGACGAAACGTTGTTAGAGTAATTGAATTACCAGTGGAGATTGGTCCTCATATATTCAGTGTATCCTTTCATGTGCTCAAAATAACCACAGGATACAACCTGCTGTTGGGACGACCATGGATTCATATGGCTGGAGCTGTCCCTTCCACCCTTCATCAGCAACTCATGTACATTATCAACAATAGCCTAGTCATTGTTAATGCTGAGCCGGAATGTCCGGAACAAAGTGATACGCCACTAATTAGTTTCAATTCAAAAATTGAGCCAGTCAGTTTCCACGCCCTGGAGGTGAGCAACACTCATTACAATCCCATTGTGGCGCCAGCTCTTACACCCAAGATTTCTGCCGAGGTTATGTCGGCCACTCAAGAGATGACGTCGTTGGGTTATCAACCTGGACAAGGGTTGGGCAAAGATCATCAGGGTATTAAGCACCCGATTCAAGTGCCCAGTCAAACAGGAACAGATGGATTAGGCTATTATGCTAGCTCCAGTCACAGGAATCCTCATAAACACAAATAGGTTCCTTCAACTTCAGCCATACGACGATTTGCTCCACCTACAACTCCTGAGCTGATATAGTCTCCGGTAAATGTGCTAGTACCGGTAAAAGCATAAGAGGTCCTGATTCCTAATCTCAAAGTGGAATTGAAGGAACGGAAAATGTAAATAAGACATTGCCCTGATGATGTCAAGCATATGCATCATTATCCATGATGAGCATACAAATAGATACACCCCAGATGATGATTGCCCAGATAACATGGTCATCATCAGGGAGAAAGAGGACAATGATAGCCCCTCCATCACTGCAGTCCATAAAGACTTTACCCTCGACAATTGGAACAATACTCCATGCATTGGTCGACGAGGGTAAAACGGACAGAAATTCCATCTACCCTGTAGATAACTTTAGCTGCTTACTTTTCTGTACAGTATTAGCAGTTGTTTTATCAGTACATGCTAACACTTTGTATGATTAAACAGTTTCATATATTAAGTGAAAGCATATTTTGTTTCAGGACTCTGAGTTTAGATGTGCATGTACTTACTGATGAGGTGCATTTTCTCCACAAGGACTGTAACTTTGATGAAAAGTTGGACTCAGACTTGATGGAAATACAAGAGGACATTGAGATACCTCAGGAGATCAAGGAATGGGTCAAAGACAAACCTAAACTTAATCTTGATCAAACCACTTCTTTCAATCTCGGAAACATAGAAAACCCTAAACTAATCCAGATTGGTTCAGACCTCACTCCAAAACAACGGAATGACATGGTTGTGCTATTAACCCAATTCCAGGATGTGTTTGCATGGTCTCATAAAGACATGGTAGGTTTGTCTACTGACATTGTCCTTCATCGCCTTCCCATTAAAGAGGGATTCAAGCCAGTCAACAGAAGCTCAGGCCATTAAAACTTGAGTGGAGTTTAAAGGTTAAAGAAGAAATTGTGAAACAATTTCAAGCCGACATCATCATGGTGTCTACATACCCTGAATGGTTATCAAACATAGTCCCCGTGCCTAAACTAGGAGGAAAGGTGCGAGTTTGCATGGATTACCGGGATCTGAACAAAGCTTGCCTTAAGGATGGCTTTCCCGTGCTATTTATCCACATTCTCATTGACAATACTGCTCAATACGACATGTACTCTTTTGTGGATTGCTTCGCGGGGTATCATCAGATTATGGTTGCTGAGGAGGATCGTGAGAAACTTCTTTCATCACGCCTTGGGGAACCTTTTGTTATAGACGGTTGTCATTTGGCCTCATCAATGCTGGAGCAACCTATCAGCGAGCTATGATGGCTCTTTTCCACGACTTAATGTATAAAGAGATAGAGATCTATGTGGATGACATCATTATCAAGTTTCGAAGGGAGGAAGACCACTTAGACCATCTCAAAAAGCTTTTTAATAGGTTGCATAAGTACAACTTGAAGTTAAATCTAGCCAAGTGCGCCTTTAGTCTTAAATCAGGTAAGTTGCTAGGTTTTCTAGTTAGCCACAAAGGGATTGAGCTGGATCCCACCAAAATCCAGGCCATCAAGGAAATGGCCATTCCTCATACAGAGAAGGAAATAAGGGGATTTTTGGGAAGAACCAACTTTATTAGTAGGTTTATTTCTTAACTCACAGCAACATGTGAGCCCATCTCCAAGCTGTTAAGGAAGAACTCCTCCATGAAATGGAATGGTGAGTGTCAGAAAGCCTTCCTTACAATCAAAGAGCAATTGCTTAATGCTCCTATTTTGGTACCTCCCAGGGATGATGTTCCCCTGTTTATGTACCTGTCAATTAATGACAATGCCATGGGCTGCATACTGGGACAGAAAGATAATAAAGGCCAAGAGCGAGCTATCTATTACCTCAGCAAAAGATTCAGCAGTAGTGAACATAAGTACACTCTGATTGAGAAGACTTGTTATGCTTTAGCATGGGCTTCCATGAGGTTATATCATTACCTCCATGGTCACACAACCCATATCATATCCCGCGTGGATCCTCTGAAATACGTGTTTAGTAAGACCATACTGAATTATTGGATGTCCCAATGGATGTTGATTCTACAACAATTTGACATCATCTACGTGACACAAAAGTCCATTAAAGGACAAGGAATTGCAGATCAACTGGCCGCCGCACCTGTAGGGGATTACAAACCCTTAGAAACATAGTTCCCCGATGAAGGGGTTATGGTAATTCAGCAACACCATCAATACGAAGCATGCCATAAGTGGAAAATGTATTTTGATGGAGCTGTTAACATAGAAGGTTCTGGAACTAGAGCAGGTCTAGTATCTGGTACAGGGGAGCAGTATCCCGTCGTCGTCAAATTGCAGTTTGTCAGCACCAACAACATAATCGAGTATGAAGGCTATATCATGGGGCTAAAACTTGCTCACTCAATGAACATCAGACGCTTAACTGTCTTTGGGGATTCGAAGTTGGTAATAAAACAAACAACGTGAATCTATCAAACCAAAGAGCTATATTTGTTGCCGTACCATCGTCAAGTTTTATAGATGGCTTCGGAGTTCGAAGAAGTACACTTCCTTCACATTCCTCGGAATAGGAATGATTTTCTGAATGCGTTAGCAACTTTGGCCTCCTTGATCAACATACATGATAAGGAAAACATGCCAAGCATCCCATTTTCCTTACAAAAGGCTCCAGCCAATGGGAATTACGTTGGAGAAGTATCGAATGAGCTACCTCCCATCCAACACCCTTGGTATCAGCATATCAAGGACTATCTACGAGATGGATCTACACCCGCTGAGGGGAGCCCGACTGAAAAAAGGTGGATCCATCGAATGACTATGGAATTCTACCTGAGCGAAGATGCACTCTACAAAAGAGATTCAGGATTAGGTCTACTCAGATGTCTGGACAAAGACCAAGCTCAGAGGCTCATGGATGAAATCCATGGTGGAGTATGTGGCACATATATGAGCAGCCTTCTACTTGTTAAGAAAATTCTTAGAACAGGGCATTACTAGCTTTCGCTTAAAGCTAACTATGATGATCACTGATAAGTGGATTTCATATCCATGAATCGGTATCTATTTCATGTTTAATTGTTGTTATTTTCTTGTGTTCATGTTCTTTTTTATTTGTTTTTGTGTTCTTTCATGTGTAGGATGGTTGTTGTGGCTTTTAACTAAAATTGGAGGAATTTGGAGTCAATTGGGTGCATTTTGGAAGGATTCATGAAGCAAAAGAAATCACTCAGCAGGATAGACCCCCGCCGGGGCGGGCTTGTTTGGCTTGTATACCCCCGTCGGGGCGGGGGGTCTTCATATGACTTAAGAAGAATGGTAGCCCACCGGGGCGGGCTCATATAAGGCATACACCCCCACCGGGGCGGGGGGTCTCGACTTATGCAGACTCCTGTTGTGCTTTGAACTTTATTGGGAGATGGTTTCTAGCATTTGAATAGCTTATGGACTCTAATCAGTAGAGAATTTCAACTGGGATTTGTGTGTTGGATGCTTATTACTCAATGAACATGGAATTAAACAACAGACAAGGCATATTACGAAGATCAATTCCAGTTTTTCTTAGCAAGCATTGGAGGAAGATTTTGAGAAGATTTCGGGAAGATTGCAAATTTAGGCTACGTGAAGGGTGTTTTTCACTATTCTTCTTCTTAAACTATTATTTCTAATTGAAAGAATGTTATCTTTGATTTATTCAGTAGTTATTTCATTCATGATGAACTAATTCACTTTTTAGGCTTGTGATGGATCCTTAAGTGATACAATGATTTTGTAAACCTTGATTTCCAGTTTAATAATCTATTTTCCAGTTTATCTATATTAATTTGGGCTTGAATTTATGAATTGCCTGATCAACAATTCTTTGTGGATTTGTATGGAATCGAGAGAGGATATTCGAATCTAGACTTAGTTAATATAGCATGTGTTCCTGAATTTTGTGAGTAACAGAATCTTGATGAATGTTAAGGTAGAGATATACTTGACATCGCTTATAATCGGATAGAGAACTTAATCTTAAACCTTCTTTAATTATAATTCACATAGAGATATAGTGAGTTAGTTGATTAAGGTGATTAACTTGTTTCTATCTAATTTGTGGATTTAAGTTAATACGGTATTAGTGCATCGAGAGGTGGCTATTACTACATTCGTGTTCTTGATTAATAAACTGGGATAGTGATTTGAATTGGAATAAAGGTGTAGAAATCAGAGTGAGCTTAAGGTGAAATCATAAGTCTAAATCTCCATTAATTGTTTGAAATTCCAGATTTTGATATTTGTGATTGTTTTGTGGTAATTAATTTATTTCTTAATTTAGTTTCTATAATTATAATCATTGAATTGGATAGTTTAATAAAATTAGGGTTAATAAGAAATTGATACTTGTAAGGTTAAATTTCTTACTACTTTGTCTATGTGGGAACGATACTCTACTCATTACTATATTACTTGTTGACCACGTATACTTGCGTGTTGTGCGTATATAGATTTTACCCAACAAGTTTTTGGCACCGTTGCCGGGGATAATTTAGTATAGATCTTAATATTTTTACAATATCAGTTTAATTAATCCAGTTTTACTTAAACATTTTTATTTTTGTTTTGTTTTTGTTATTTCAGGTGTTTGAAGTGGTTTATGCAAACTCTGTCCAAAAATCCAGAGTTGCTTCCTTTTGAGGACGACATTGAGAAACGGTTCTAGAGGTTAAGTAAGTGGATTAAGGAAATGAGGCAAGAATTTGAAACATCTGAGAAAGAAAAGGAAATGGTAGCTGAAGATCAGAAAGCGTTAAGGGACTTCGCCACACCCAGGGTGACTGAACTGTAGTCAAGCATCACCAGGCCTGCAATTGCTTCAAATACATTCAAAATCAAGCCTGGAACTATTCAGATGATCCAGAATTCAGTTTATTTTGGGGGATTGACAAATGACGATCCGAATGAACATCTAGTCAACTTTCTGGAGATTTGTGACACCTTCAGGTAAAATGGGGTGTCGGATAAAGTGGTGAGACTTTGCTTGTTCCCACTCACTTTACGGGACAAGGTGAAGAGTTGGTTACATTCTCTATCACTGGGTTCGATAACTACATGGGAAGACTTAGCTCAGAAATTCTTTGCCAAATTTTTCCCACCAGTGAAAACTGCTAAAATGAGGAATGAGATAACAATGTTTGAGCAGCAACATGGGGAGTCGTTATATGAGGCATGGGAGAGATACAGGGAGTTTCTCAGGAAGTGTCTGCATCATGGATTGCCCAAGTGGTTGCAAATGAATAATTTTTATAATGGACTACATAGGAATCTCAGAACCAGTATTGATGCAGCGTCGGGTGGAGAGTTCATGTCTAAGAGTTACGAGGAGGCCTACAATTTGATTGAAACCATGGTGGCTAATAACTACCAATGGCCCACAACAAGAATGATACAGGCGAAGGTAGTTGGGGTGTTAGAAGTAGATGGGGTGACAGCAATACAAGCACAAATTTCTGCGCTATCTAAGAAGTTGGATGCTATAACAGGGGCTCAAATACAGCAGGTTGTGGTCGTATGTGAGTTGTGCGCGGGTGACCATTCTACAGATCAGTGCGTAATCAATCCAAAGCATCCGTCCAGTTTATAGGTAGCTACAACAGGGGTCCACAGAATATGTACCAAAACACTTATAACCAGGGGAATAGGAATATTCCAAACTTTTCATGGAGCAATAATCAGCAACATCAAGCTCCACGACCGTCATATCCCCCAGGTTTTAAGAATCACCAACAACCATCAACATCAAGAAAGAAAGTCAGATTTAGAGGAGTTGATGTCGAAGTACATAACTAGCAATGAGGCAGCAATGAAAAATCAAGCAATGGCCATCAAGAACTTGGAAAATCTGATGGGGCAAATTGCCTTAGCATTAAATAACAGGGCATTAGGGACCCTACCAAGCGATATAGAGAGAAATCTGAAGGGAAACCACGAACAGTGTCAAGCAATTACGTTGAGGAGTGGAAAACAACTCGTTGGTCAAGATGCAAAAAATTCAGCGACACTGGATGATATAGTTGATGACAGTAACAAGGTTGAAGGAAATAAGGGTGAAGAAAACCAAAGTGAGAAAATGAAGTTAGACGACAAACCAGCTGTATACCCACCACCACCGTTTTAGTAGAGGGTTCAAAAATAGAAATTAGATAAGCAGTTCGCAAAGTTTTTGGAGGTTTTCAAGAAACTTCAGATTAACATCCCGTTTGTAGAAGCCCTAGAGCAGATGCCGAGTTACGCAAAATTCATGAAAGGGATTCTGTCAAGAAAGAAGAAATGGGAAGACTTTGAAACAGTGGCACTAACAGAGGAGTGTAGTGCGGTGTTACAGCAGAAGTTGCCACCCAAGTTGAAAGACTCAGGGAGTTTCACTATTCCATGAACGATCGGGGATGTCTTTTAACAAGTGTTTATATGATTTGGGGGCGAGTGTGAACCTTATGCCATTGTCAGTATACACAGAATTGGGTTTGCCCGTGCCAAAGCCTACAAATATTTCATTACAGTTGGCAGATAGGTCAATCACATATGCGAGAGGCATAGTAGAGGACATACTAGTTAAGGTGGATAAGTTTATATTCCCTACGGACTTTATGATTTTGGACTTTGAGGAGGACAAGAACATCCCGATTATCCTAGGGAGACCTTTCTTGGCCACGGGTAGGACACTCATAGACATACAAAAAAGAGAACTAATTGTGAGGGTCCAAGATCAAGAAATCAAGTTTAACGTGTTCAAGGCCATGAAATTCCCTACGGATTAGGAAGATTGTTTTCAGATGGATATAATTGAGCAAATTAACAGTGAAGATATGGGCAAGAGTTTGGTCAACGATCACTTAGAGACAACTTTATTGGGGGATGAAGAGTTCGACGACCCGAAATTCGTGGACTACTTACAGTTGTTAGATTCGTTGCCACGACTTAGTCGATTCAAAGAACCATTTGAACCTTTGAACACTGAGGAGACAGCCACAGAAAAGTTGAAACCGTCATTAGAGGAGCCACCAACTTTGGAACTTAAGCCATTCCCTAAACATCTCAGGTATGCATACTTAGAAAATTCAAATTCTTTACCTGTTATTATTTCTGCTACACTTAATGAATTTTAGGAAGAAAAGCTACTGAGGGTGCTTAGGGAACATAAATCAGCGATTGGGTGGACGATAGCGGATATAAAGGGAATCAGCCCTTTGTTTTGAATGCATAAGATTCTAATGGAAGATGATGTAAAATTGACGGTGGAACAAGAACGTCGACTTAACCCCATTATGAAAGAAGTTGTGAAGAAGGAAATTTTGAAGCTGTTGGATGCCGGAATCATCTACCCGATTTCTGACAGTAAATGGGTTAGTCCGGTCCAGTGTGTGCCGAAAATGGGAGGAATAACTGTGGTGCAAAATGAGGATAACGAGTTAATACCGACAAGAACAGTGACATGTTGGACGGTTTGCATGGATTATAGGAAGTTGAATAAGGCAACCCGAAAAGATCATTTTCCACTGCCCTTTATCGATCAAATATTGAATAGATTGGCGGGACATGAGTATTACTATTTATTGGATGGATACTCGGGCTACAACCAGATCATCATCGCTCCTGAGGATCAATAGAAGACTACATTTATGTACCCTTACGGCACATTTGCATTCAAGAGAATGTCATTCGGGTTATGTAATGCACCTGCGACCTTCCAACGGTGTATGATGACCATTTTCTTAGACATGGTAGAGAAAAATGTTGAAGTCTTCATGGACGACTTTTCTGTCTATGGGGACAACTTTGATACTTTCCTAGGAAATTTGGTAATGGTGTTACAGCGATGCAAGGATACGAACCTCGTACTTAATTGGGAAAAATGCCACTTCATGGTTGAGGAGGGCATAATTTTGGGTCACAAGGAATCGACACAAGGATTGGAGGTTGACAAGGCTAAGCTGGAAACAATCGAGAAACTGCCTCCACCGAGCTCAGTTAAAGGTATTAGAAGCTTTCTGGGACATGCTGGGTTCTACAGAAGATTCATAAAGGACTTCTCTAAAATTGCAAAACCTTTATGCAGTCTTTTAGAGAAGGATGCTATTTTCAGTTTTGATGAAAAGTACAAGTCAACTTTTGAGTTATTGAAGAAGAAGTTGACTACAGCCCCTGTGATTGTCACACCGGATTGGAATATGTTATTTGAGCTAATGTGTGATGCAAGCGACTATGCGGTTAGGGCTGTTTTGGGTCAAAGTCGAGACAAGGTGTTTCACGCCATATATTATACAAGCAAAATGCTCACAAAAACTCAAATGAACTATACAACAACGGAAAAGGAATTACTTGAAGTAGTGTATGCGTTTGACAAATTTTAGACATACTTAATCAGGACTAAGGTGATAGTCTATACAGACCATTCGGCTATTGGGTACCGAATTGCGAAAAAAGATGCTAAGCCATGCCTTATCCGATGGATTCTCCTACTTCAAGAGTTTGATTTAGAAATAAAGGATAGAAAATGGATGGATAATCAAGTAATTGATCACTTGTCTAGGCTGGAAAACCAAGGGAAATTGAAAGAGGACAAGTGTGAAATTAACGAATCATTCCCGGATGAGCAATTGTTTGGGATAAATGCAGAATTTCCTTAGTATGCGGATTATGCGAATTTTCTTGTGAGCAACGTTATTCCACCTAACCTCACAAGACAACAGAAAAAAAAGTTTCTTCATGATGTAAAATGGTACATGTGGGACGAACCTTACTTGTTTAAGCAGTGCGCCGACAAAATGATTAGAAGGTGCGTGCCCTACAGTGAAGTGAAGAACATTCTGCATGAGTGCCACTTATCTGTGTATGGGGGACATTATAGGAGTGAGAGGACAACAACAAAGGTGCTGCAAGCCAGATTCTATTGGCCCACACTATTCAAGGACGCCCACAATTTTGTCAAAACATGTGATAGGTGTCAAAGGGTAGGAAACATTTTAAAAAGGAATGAGATGCCTCTATAAACGATTCTCAAAGTTAAAATTTTCGATGTATAGGGCATCGACTTCATGGGGCCATTCCCGTCATCACTTAAAAATCAATATATTCTACTCGCAGTGGATTACGTATCATAGTGGGTTAAAGCTACATCACTACAAACAAACGATGCCAAGGTGGTCCTTAAATTCCTACAGAAGAACATTTTCATGAGGTTTAGCACGCCAAGAGCAATTATAAGTGACGCAGGTAGTCATTTTTGCAACAAGTCATTCACAGCTCTTTTGGCAAGGTATGGGGTCCACCACAAGGTAGCGACGGCTTATCACCCCCAAACTAGTGGGCAGGCTGAGGTGTCAAACAGGGAAGTCAAGAAAATATTAGAAAAAGTAGTGAATCCGAATCGCAAGGATTGGTCGCTCCAGTTGGATGATGCATTATGGGCGTACCGGACTGCATATAAGACACCGCTTGGGATGTCACTGTATCAACTATTGTACGAAAAGGCTTGTCACCTACCAGTCGAGCTACAACATAAGGCTTACTGGGCAATTCAGAAACTCAATTTCGATCAAGCAGCTGTAGGGGAAAAGAGATTACTCTAACTAAATGAGCTCGACGAATTTCGCCTTCACGCCTATGAGAACTCCAAATTATACAAGGAAAAGTTCAAGAGATGGAACGACCAGAAAATTATACATCGAACATTCGAGCCGGGTCAATCAGTCCTTTTGTTTAACTCACGGCTGTGATTGTTCCCAGGAAAGCTTAAGTCAAGATGGTTGAGACCATTCACTATAAAGCGGGTGTTCTCTTATGGCACCGTTGAACTTTATAGTCGGAATCCGTTAGAAATGTTCAAAGTCAACGGTCAACTTTTAAAGAACTATTGGGGTGGTGAGTCCAACACCGATGTCATCACCATCACATTGGCCGACCCACCATGAACAGGGAGTAGTCAGGCTGAATGACTTAAAATCAAGCGTTAATTGGGAGGCAACCTAATCTTTCGTTTATTTCTCGTATTTTCATTCATAATTGTAAAATATAGTTTTTATTAAGTTATTAGGTAGCATTATATAATAAAAGTCTTGTTAATCTCTCCGCAATACTCTATTTTATCAATAATCCACTAATGCTTATGTTTCATGTCTTGTAGGATGGGGAAAGGAACTTTGAGTATCTTAGAATGAGGAAAAGATGAGAAACGGGGGAAGTTAGCAGAAGGCACCCCTGCCGGGGCGGGCCCAAAATGCACTATACCCCCCGCCAGGACGAGGGTCTCCCTAGGACAGAAGCCATGCCCGCTGGGGCGGGCTATTTTTACCTTGTACCCCCCACCGGGGCGGGGGTCCTCAATCGAGTTAGCAGAGTCTATGCGCACCGGGGCGGACTATCCAAGCTTAATACCCCCCGTTGGGGCGAGGGTCTTGGGAACCAACCGACTATTCGGTAGTTACACACATGCTTCTTCCTCTTCCTAACAATTCTACCACCTTTCCACTACTCCAACCAAACCCCATTACACCCACTTCTACCCCACGTTTTCCAATACTCCACTACTTCTCCCCACCTCTTTAATCCACCAATAGACCCCATCACACCACCTCTATATATTTCCACATCTCATCCTATATTACTCACAAAACTCTTCCACTACATTCAACTATTTTCAAATTAGGGCATAAATAGAGGCTACTCTTGAGAGCATTGAGGGTCAAGCATAACACTATTTTTGAGTTCTTCAACTACACTCACCATAATGGCCACATACAATTGAAAAGTTTGGGGGATAATCAACTGTGCATACCAAGTGTTCGACAAAGTGTGTGAACCATGATTGAAGGGGCAAGGCACTGTCACACAAGCATTAGAAAGCACATGGCTTCACAACCAACATCGAAACGCCAAAGGGGAGAGAGTTCAAGGCCCGCACAACCGACACAGACCTTTAATCGTCGGAAATTTATGAGTGCCACCGCCGACCGGTATGAGTACATGCTGACAAAGGCCCTTACACCGGAGCGGGGGTTGGCACTGGATCCCATTGATGGGGAGATGATGCCTCAAATCTATCAGAAGGGGTGGACTAAATTCACCGAAGAGCCGAAACCCGTCGTGGTCAATATTGTCAAGGAATTTTACACAAACGCTGAGGATAAAGCTCCATTCAACGAGTATGTGCGGGGTCGCTTGGTCCTGTTCACTGTAGATGCCATAAACACCTATTATCAGTTGCGGGTACCTCGCCATTGCCAATATGCTCAACTACGAGATTTTGATCCGGACTATGAGGTAATTCTCAAGGAAAGGACTAAACCGGGAACAACATGGATCAAAGGTCGGAAGGGTGGCACAGTGTTCCATAGCAAAGATCTCAGTCAGTATGATAAAATTTGGTACGCATTCCTATGCGCTAAAATGTATCTACCCCAACACACCTCGGACATGACCAAAGAGAAGGCGTTACTGCTATACGCAATTGTGCAAGACTTCATCATCGACGTCGGGGCCATTATTTATTTCTCTATCCGCCGGTGCTTACGTGGAAACTTTTTGCGCGACTTGCCAGACCCAGCACTCATATGTGGGTTGTGTCACCAAGCAGGTGTGAGATGGTCTGACGATGAGCCCACACAGATGCCGCTTGCATTGCTTGATTCCAGAATGATATCGCGGTATTCAGTATAGGCTGGAGGCGATTCCCATCCTCAAGGACTGGGTTTTATTTTTCCATCGACTTTAGAGGATGAAGTTAAAGCTGCAGACACGTCAGAGGTTGAGGATGAAGTTATGGGAGATCAAGGGGACGAGAAGGTACCCCAGACCGAGGCACTATCCAGTCCTCAGTTCCTTGATTTTCAACGTCAAATGGCTGCACACAAGGCAGCACGTCGGGAGATGCGATGACTCGCATTGAGGCAAGACCACATGTTTGATGCTATGAATGCGTCTTTCGTCTCCCTCAACACGACCCTTCTGAGCTTCAATCCAGCTGCACAATTTCCATATCAGCAACCCGTGCCAATGCCAAGGTTTTCACAAAGTGATTCAGATGAAGAAGATCAACAACCACCTCCTCAGACTTAAGTGATTGCAGGGAACTCCTCACGTACTTAATTTTGATTATTCATCCAATGAGGGCATTGTATTACTTAAGTTTGGGGGATTTAAATTCTTGTTTACATGCATATGTAGTACTTAGGTTTAAATTTGTCATTTTAATTCCAGTTTTCCATAGTAATTTAGGAATCATGATGTTGCATATAGGTTTTGACATAGTTGCATGATAACTTAGGTGCATACATAGTAGCTTAGGTTATTTTTGTTATTGCATTGTTTTTAATTTTGTTAATAGTGCATTTTGTATGTTATTAAATAAAAAAAATAAAAAAAATAAGTTAAATATTGTGTTTGCATATGTCCAATAGTGTTGCAGTTCATGTTATTTGTGGGTCAATGATGAGATTGAGAATAAGTTAACCAATACAGCTTTGATTATTAGAACTGTGATATATTCTCTGTTATGAATCAAATCTTGCACTTGTTTGAAACTGGTATAAAAAGGTTAGCACGCTAATAACATCTTTGTTGACTAGTCAGTTTAAGTTAATACATAAATAGTTTTTAAAGGATAATGCTAGAGTAGATGAAAAAATGATAAGGATAGGTAGTAAAGGTGAAAATTACGCAAGAACATAAGTTTGGGGATTATATGTGGGGTATATAAGCTTTATAAAAAAATGAATGAAAGAAGAAAAAAAAATATATATATATATATATATATATATATATATATATATATATCGTGACTAGTCTTGTTTTGGGGCCTTTGTTACTTGAGCAAGTACGCTCGAGGGGATTGTCTTTACACCTAAAACCCTAAGGTCATTTATGGTTTGGGAGTCGTTGGTCGAAAGCTCGCTAAGGGGTAGCACTGTCAGCCTAATGGGATGAGACATTGCACAGTCATGTAAGTATCTATAAAAAAAATGGGAAAAAGAGCAAAAAAGCCCCCGTGTGAAAAATTATTATATAAATGAAGTGTAAGTACCCTGCATGAACCCTTGAGTTTGGTATTGCTTAGTTTTAGTTGTTATGCGCTTATTTTTGGAATTTTTAAGTTTGCACTTTATGATTCCTTCTAAGAATGTGATTATGTATTAAATTTGAGTTCGTAGCAATTATCATAGATGTTGATCACACACGCACACTATACCAGTGATGATGGTTTAAAATTTGAGAATTAATACGGAATTGTAGATTGGTTTTGGTGATTGATGTTGTAGAGTTTGCTATTTTATCTGAGGCCGATGAGATAATTTTAATTCTGCGATACTGTTGGATTCGAAAGCATTTAGATTAGATCATATTCAATCTATCTCATTGCATTGCATTGCATATCATGTAGTTTGTTTTGTGCTCGAGGACTAGCACGGTTTAAGTTTGGGGGATTTTGATAAGTGGATTTCATATCCACGAATCAGTGTCTATTTCATGCTTAATTATTGCTATTTTCTTGTGTTCATGTTTGTTTTTATTTGTTTTTGTGTTCTTTTATGTGTAGGATGGTTGTTGTAGCTTTTAACAAAAATTAGAGGAATTTGGAGTCAATTGGGTGCATTTTTGGAAGGATTCATGAAGCAAAAGAAATCACTCAAATAGAATAGACCCGCTTCGCTTAAGGGTGCTTGTTTGTTTTGTATACCCTGTCGGTGATGGGGGGGTTGGTCTTCATATGACTTAAGCAGAATGGTAGCAGGCCTAAGGCGGGCTCATATAGCATACACACCTCTGGGGGGGGGGGTCTCGACTAATGCAGACTCCTGTTGTGCTTTGAACTTTGCTGGGAGATGGTTTCTAGCGTTTGAATAGCTTATGGACTCTAATCAACAGAGAATTTCAACTGGGATTTGTGTGTTGGATGCTTATTACTCAATTAACAAGGAATTAAACAACAGACAAGGCATATTACGAAGATCAATTCCAGTTTTTCTTAGCAAGCATTGGAGGAAGATTTTGAGGAGATTTTCAGGACGTTTGCAAATTTAGGCTATGTGAAGGGTGTTTTTCACTATTCTTCTTCTTAGACTATTATTTCTAATTGAAAGAATGTTATCTTTGATTTATTCAGTAGTTATTTCATTCATGATGAACTAATTCACTTTTTAGGCTTGTGATGGATCCTTAAGTGATACAATGATTTTGTAAACCTTGATTTCCAGTTCAATAATCTATTTTCCAGTTTATCTATATTAATTTGGGCTTGAATTTATGAATTGCCTGATCAACAATTCTTTGTGGATTTGTATGGAATCGAGGGAGGATATTCGAATCTAGACTTAGTTAATATAGCATGTGTTCATGAATTTTGTGAATAACAGAATCTTGATGAATGTTAAGGTAGAGATATGTTTGACATCGCATGTAATCGGATAGAGAACTTAATCTTAAACCTTCTTTAATTATAATTCACATAGAGATATAGTGAGTTAGTTGATTAAGGTGATTAACTTGTTTCTATCTAATTTGTGGATTTAAGTTAATACGGTATTAGTGCATCGAGAGGTGGCTATTACTATATTCATGTTCTTGATTAATAAACTGGGATAGTGATTTGAATTAGAGTAAAGGTGTAGAAATCAGAGTGAGCTTAAGGTGAATCATAAGTCTAAATCTCCATTAATTATTTGAAATTCCAGATTTTAATATTTGTGATTGTTTTGTGGTAATTAATTTATTTCTTAATTTAGTTTCTATAATTACAATCATTGAATAGGATAGTTTAATAAAATTAGGGTTAATAGGAAATTGATACTTGTAAGGTTAAATTTCTTACTACTTTGTCTATGTGGGAACGATACTCTACTCATTACTATATTACTTGTTGACCACGTATACTTGTGTGTTGTGTGTATATAGATTTTACACAACAATCACGTCAAGAGTTGCTATCAATGCCAAATTCATGGAAATGCTATCCACGCCCCTCCAAGGGAACTCCACAATATGAGTTCACCCTGGCCCTTCTCAATGTGGGGAATGGACGTGATCGAACCCATCGAGCCCAAAGCTAATAATTGGCATCGATTTATCTTCACCATGATTGACTACTTCACTAAATGGGTAGAAGCAGCCTCCTTCCCTAGGGTTACCAAAGAAATCATCATTGCTTTCATCAGAAACAATGTCATTTATCGATATGGACAACCAGAGGTAATTGTGTCAGACAATGCTAAGAACCTCAACAACAAAATGATGGAGCAGTTATGCAGTAAATTCGACATCAAACACCTGAACTCCGTTATCTACCATCCGAAGATGAATGGTGCTGTTGAAGCGGCTAATAAAAACATCAAGAAGATCATACATAAGATAACCGCCAATCACAAAGGATGGCTTGACCTCTTGCCTCTGACTTTATTAGCCTACAGAACTTCAATGCGTACTTCCACTAGGGCAACCCCCTACTCATTAGCCTATGGGATGGCTAGGGTTTGTACTGTTTCACTATTATTGTTCCACAAATTACAATACACACATCATGCTTGTTTATAGCATTGAAATAAATAATAGTATATTATTATTCTCATTCCTTATTCAAAATCCAGACTTAGGGTTTTGAATTTCTATTTGACATAACCTTCATACATACCATTATTAATCAAGTTAAAATAATTAACTTAACTAATATAATAAAATACATATCATAATAATCCTAGTGATCATATCATATATACCATAATCATATTTTTATGGAAAATAAATAATAAATATTGTATTACAAAATTAATTTATTATAAGAATATAAACTATAATTATCAATAATTCTTAAAAGAATTTATTTACAATTATTCATGTAATAAATAATTTTATTTATCACATATATACATATACTTTACTTTAAACATATTCCCACCTTTTATATATATATATATATATATATATATATATATATATATATAAATTATTCGCAAAATTTCTTATTGAAAATATTGGGTTATTACAAAGTCCCTATGCCATAAATAGCTACAGCTGAGGGGGAGATGCAGGAAGATGTAGAAATAGAAGGTATAGAAGCTATGGAGGTAGAAAGGGCTGAAGAACAAAGAAGAAATGAGGAAGTGGTGCAAATTTCAAATGAAGATCGGGAAGAAGAACATGATGATGAAGTTGAGATTATAGCAGTGGGCTAGGATGGATATAGGAGAGCCAACTAAAATCAGTTGTTCTCCTACTTACCAATTATGCCCTACCACAAAGCCCAAATCCTCAACTCCTGGGATCACATGTTCTAGACCTTCAAAGCATAACCAGCAATCTCACTGCTAGCTCATGGATTCCCAGGCAACCTCACTTTTGCTCAGAAGCTAATCACTAACTATCCCTCTTCAGAAAATGGGTGTGAGGTACAATCAATTCCCATCTCTTTCAGAGTTAATCACTGTCCTCCATCAAACTTCAACAAATTCTATGAATTGCCAAGATGGTTGGAAGTGATTCTTCATCCACTAAACCAATTTCTAGCTACAGAATCCAAACATTCTGTAACTGATGAACCAAATATGCCTAACTTCATATTAATATAGTTTTCAACCATTTCTCACTCTTCGAATATCGATCCTACTCAAATCGTAGAGTCACCTACTCAACCAGCTTCAACAACCTCTCCTCCCATAACTCAAACCCCCATACCTGCACCTGCTTCAGATATTCCTTCCTCTTCTCCCAATAATTATTTTGATCTTGCTCTTGCTCACTCACACCTGCAAAATCAAAATACAAGAGCCTCTTCTCCAGGCACTCAACAAATACTTGAACTTCTCTCAGATCTTCCCACCAAATCTTAGCTGTCTAGTGTGTGAGACCCCAAATTTTATGAATAAAAATTTAAATTTCTTGAAATATTTTTTTGAATATTATGGTGTGGATTTGATATAATGTTATAGTTGTGGGTAATATTTATAAATGTTGCAAAGTAAGTAAGTTGTTATATAATATTCGTTTGGTCGGGGAATATCCTTACGACAGCACAATCATTGGTGGACCCCACAACGGAAGTATTGTCGTAGTTAGAAAATGACAAAATTATCATTTTATAAACGACGAAAGTGTTACCGTTAAAACTATTGAACTACCCGGTACTAAAAGTACAGTAATACGCGTGGTTGCATAGTAGCACACGGTATTGATTATTGATGCTTACGTAAAAAGTCACTCAATTATACTCAATTATTGCTACAGTAATTGCTGCATCATATCTCTCATATTATTGATTCAATTATTGTCACAGTATCAACTGCATAATATGTTATATTATTAAATCAATAATTGAGACGACAAAGTTATTCATATTATTATTTGCAATATTGACAAAGTCTAGAAGTTCTGTCAAGGAGAGGTTTGGTCACCTAATTGCGCGCCAATAAGAAGAAATCCTTATCGGAAAGCCCCTTCTTTCCTGGGAATGACCTGGTTGTTAAATATTGTGAATTATAATATTAATGATGAATAAGTTCGTGTTGATTAAAGATGAAATTGATAGTTCCATTGTGTTGGAATTATTAGTGTTAGTGAAAATCGACATTTATTTTGATAATAATTGATGTCTGGAGGTTATATTGACCAATCGGGTAATTAACCGAATAAATGACCAATTAATTGCTATTGATTCACATGATTATAATTATTTGTTCACATGTGTGTACTATTAATTCACATTTATTTACTATTAGTGGAGTTGGTGCAAGATAGATAATTCTTGCGTGACTAAGTTAAAAATGGAGGTATAGATGGAGGTACTATACTGTAATTCATATTTTCACATGTCTAGAACTATTGATTCACATGATTTACTATTATGGGAGATGGTGCAAGTTTGATAATACTTGCAAGACTAAATTAAAAATGAAGGAAAAGAGGAAGGTATTATACTGTAATATTTTGAGCCCCAAAACATGCAATTATCAAAACTATATTTTCCTATAAATAGAAGCTCATTCCTTCATTATTTTTCCCCAATTCACTAAAGATATAGAGCAATTATTATAGAGAAAAATTATAGAGAAAAAGAAGAAGAGAAGTCTACTACCTCACTATTCCAGTATCTAGTCTTCTTTTGAGGTAAGGGGTATTATTCTTTCGTATTCATAAAGAGAGTTATTTTCTTTCAATACTCATATGGGTTGTTATTCCATTCTTTATTATTATGTTGGAATAACCTGTCTATACGAAGTACCGCATACATGGTGAAATTCTTCTGTTATTCCATTCTTTATTATTCTGTTGGAATAACCTATCTATGTGGTCTATCGCATGTCTGGTGAATTCTGTTGTTATTCCATTCTTTATTATTCTGTTGGAATATCCTGTCTATGCGGATTACGCATGACCTGGTTCCGTTCTTTATTATTCTGTTGGAATATCCTGTCTATGCGGATTACGCATGACCTGGTTTTGTTCTTTATTATTTTGTTGGAATATGTTGTCTATGTGGATTATGCATGACCTGGTTCCATTCTTTATTATTCTGTTGGAATATCCTGTCTGTGCGGATTACACATGACCTGGTTCCATTCATTATTATTCTATTGGGAATAACCTGTCTATGCGGTCTATCGCATGCCTGGTGAATTCTTCTGTTATTCCATTCTTTATTATTCTGTTGGAATAACCTGTCTATGTGGATTACCACATGTATGGTGAATGATCCTTCGTATTCATTCCTTATTAAATTGTGGAAATGATCTATCTACGTGGAATACCGCATGGCGGGCGAAAATCCATTTGCAGTTTCATATATTCTTTTATACTCAGTTGGTTAAAGTTTTGACTTCTATACTCCATGAAATTAGTAGAATATCTTGGATATTTGCGCTTCATCCAATATCTTTTCATGAAAATATTCTTCTGAGCATTCTTAAATTTTACTCAACAAAGCAGTATCATGTTAACAATTTGGACGTTATTGATTTCAGGATAAATGAACTTATAAATCTTTAAAATTTATTCTTGAACTTGTTTTATTGAATTATTATGTCATTGTCATCATCCTCATGCTTATATTGTGATGAAAGTCATCTTTGGTTTACGTGCATAGATGGACTCAGTATGATTATGACCAGGAAATATTCAGTATAATCATGACTTGTAATATTATAAATGATGTGGTAAAAGTCCTCAGTGGCCTGTAGTGCATTGATGGACAGTTTTTGGTATGATTATGACCAGGGATTATTCGGTATAGTCATGACCATTGATGATTTAATGAATATCCTTGGCCCGTAGTGCAGGGATGATTCGATGATGTGGTTTATTTATTAAGCTGAGTGTCAACAATAAAAATTGATGAAAACATTTTAAATCATAGAAGATAGTAGATATCATGCTCTACTTGACTCTTCTAATGGATTACTTATTCTGTTGCAGTTAAACTTGATGTCAATTGTATTTTATCAGTTTAACATTGTTGAAGACTAATGATAATTTATTCTGCATTATCTTAGTCATAATATTTCTTACTGGGCTAGTTGAGCTCACCCTTTTGCTTTCATTGTTCTCTTCAGGAAATGAGAACGTAGCCGGGACTAGTCGGGGAACGGAGTGATGGTCCGAGATGGTGTATTAGTAGTCCTCACTATTCTATAAATAAGTGTGACAATAAATGTAATGAGGACTCTATTTGAGAGTGGATATTATCTAGAAGGCAATATTCCTGTTTAAACTCTCAGCTATGTTTTGTCGTATATTACACGACGGTTGTATAATTAAGTTTGTATTTGTATTCTGTACCATGTATTTGGCGACTCAAGATGGGTGATGTATACCTATTTTGGGGGCGTCAAATAGTACCTCACAGAAAGTGACTACAGAAATTCAAGAAGATCTTGAAACTCACTCTCTGTTTGTTCATACAAGGCTAAACAACTTGATAGATGTTGCCAACACTCTTCCCAGCAATATGAGTTCTGAGCTCACAAATAAGCTTAGGGAGATCATCAAGGAAATGATCCACAACATAAATGAAAGGGATCAAATTCACTTACAATCTGTCCGGAAGCACAAGGAAGCAGTTATCCTTCTATAGAAGACTCAGGAAACTCAAAACAAACTTGTTATGGAAAGCCTCTCAAGCCTACGATCTTCCATTAACGAATTTAAAGATTACTCTAGGAATCAGATACAACAAACAGACATTGTCTTGTCCATTCTACAAAAGCACAACTCTCAAACTGATTCTCTAGTTAAAGAAAATCGTGAAGATATTGCTTAATTTAGGAATCAGCTCCATAAACTTGTCCAAGGCATGAATCGTCTGTTAGAAGACATTCGAACCCTTGATGCTGACATAAAGGGGAGAATAAAGGGGAAGAAGAGAAAGGCAAAGGAAGAGGAAAATAAATTGCTCAATCTTAAAGGAGTCCTCCCATAAGACAGCCTCGACATCAGACTCCACGACCAAAACAGCAGCAGCGCCAGCCAATTCTCATGGCGCAACCACTAAAGAATCGAGGGCCATCACCTAGCTCATAAGGTGTAACTACTACTGGCTTGAATATGCCGATTGGAGATCCTGCCTTTATGAATAGACATGATCATGGAGAAAGGATAAGTCAGAGCAAGCTGGAAGATATTGCATGGAGAGATGAAGCTAGCAAAAGAAGGAGAGCTGCAGAGCATGCCAATCCTCCAAAAAGTAAAAGGCAGAAGAAATAGAGATAAGTTGAAATTTATTTCCTACTGATGTAACTTTTCTTTTTTGTAATATATGTTTTTACAAACATGAATAAATTCATGCTTATTCTCTAGAGATTTCAGCTGCTCACTGAAACACTAAGACATATTTACTTTCTAGCATCCTACATTTAGAAATTGATGATTATGATACAAATATCCTTGGTTATGTCAACATCAAATAGGGGGAGATTATTGGGAATTACATATTAAAATTTTATGTTGAAAGTAAATAAACATGTTTATGTGTAAAGTCCTTCAAAGAAAATATGTACAAGGACTTAGGTGATAGATCAAAATTATTAGGTTTTATCTGTGCTAAATGCTTATCATTCTTTAAATGAATGTATAGAAGAAAAGATCAAAACTGTTAGGTTGGTCTATTTTGAGATGTAATAGATAGTTTTCAATAAAATCGTAGTCTGTTGAGCCAGCCAAGATTTTGCAGAAGCCAAGGCAGAATCGTAGAATATCGAGAAAGTTGCTACAAAATCGTAGTCTACTTTAGAGAGCCTCACTCAGAATTATAGAGTTGGTCCAAGCGCTTGCTGAGCCAAGTCAAGAATCGTAGTATGCTTTCAAAAGCATAGAGTCTGCAAAAACGAGCAAGTAAAGATCGTAGTCTACCAATTCATAAGAGAATCGTAGTGTTCTCCTTATCAAGCTGATTGAAGCACGAATATAAAAGGACATCACGATTATGATCGTAGTGCATCATCTCCTGTCAGCATCAGAAGCATCGAGCCTTATCCGTTTGTTTAAGAATAAATTACAACAAATATGGAATGGATTATAGACGTTGAGACTTTTGGGAATCCCAATGCTCATCCTTAGTAAGTATCGAAGAAACGTATTAAAGAAGCTAAGGAAAAGGACTGCAGGCCTACTGAAAAAAAGTTTTTTCAGGTGTTAGGTGAGATAGCAGTTTGACGTGTTAGTGAGTTAGACGGCTGAACATAAAATTTTTAGGAAGTCACCATCAGTGCTCAGAGATTTCTGATGCATTTAATGCATTAACAGACGCCTTCAAACAGACATATTTCAAAGGCTCCTTTATATACAAATCATCAGATACAGATGCAAAAGCAAGCAAGCACACAACGAAAAGTTGAAGAACACTCAAATGCCAAACTCTACGATCTAGAAAGAAACCTTGCTCAGCTACTCAGTTCTTTCGAACATATGCTTAATGGCAACTGAGTAGCACAACTCAAGAACTAACTCTCATAAAGTGAAGTAGGAAGTTCCAAGTCTGCTAGACTTAAAGAGTTCTACGTGAACTAAGAAGTTCCAAGACTACTGGTCTTGAAGGAATCTAAGTGATTCGAAGCTTGTAAAGACATCCTTAGTGGATTTCCTACTCAAGGAGTAGAAGAGTGGACTAGGAGCCTTGAGTGCTCTGAACAACTTAAAAACACTATGTCTTTTATATTCTTGTTATAACTATTATATCTGTCATAACTGCTTATCACCCATTAACTTGGTTTATCTTAAAGGGGAATATACAAATCTTAAATTTTGATGTGTTAAAATCATTAACAAATCTGACAAGTATTTTGAAAAAAAAAATTAATATCTATTCAACCCCCCTTCTAGATAACTATTGTGCCTCTCGGAACTAACACTACTGTCTGCTAGACAGATATTTGGGGTATAACCAAATTGTCAAAGCTCTAGAGGACCAAAAGAAGATGACATTTACGTGTTGGTACCTTTACATTCAGAACGATGTCCCTTGGGCTATGTAATGATCCTGCTACATTTCAAAGATGTATGATGGCCATTTTCTCAAACATGGTTGAGAAAAATATTGATGTTTTTATGGATGACTTCTCTGTGTTGGAAGACTCTTTTGATAGTTGTCATGAAAATCTGATCATGGTGCTAAGGCATTGTGTGGAAACAAATCTTATACTAAACTGGGAAAAATGTCATTTCATGGTTCAGGCGGGAATTATACTAGGGCACAAAGTTTCGGCAAAGGGATTGAAAGTTGATAAAGATAAATTGGAAACCATTGAGAATTTTCCACTGCCTACATCAGTCAAAGAGGTTTGTACTTTTTTGAGACATGTCGGGTTTTACCCAAGATTCATTAAGGACTTCTCCAAAATTACAAAGCCATTATGCAGTTTATTGGAGAAGGATATCCCGTTTAAATTTGATGAGGATTGCTTGGAAGTCTTTGACCTACTAAAGAAGAAGCTAACATCAGCACCAGTAATTATGGCACCTAATTGGTCTTTACCATTCAAGCTGATGTGTGATGCTAGTGATTATAAAGTAGGGGTTGTGTTGGGTCAGCGCAAGGAAAAGATCATTCATGTCATTTATTATGCCAGCAAGACTCTATCAGATGCTCAGCTAAACTACACTACCACTGAAAAAGAACTATTAGCAGTTGTATACGCTTTTGACAAATTTAGATCCTATCTCATTGGGACAAATGTTGTGGTTTATACAGATCATGCTGCTATTAGATACCTGATATCTAAGAAAGATGCCAAGCCTAAATTAATCAGATGGATTCTTCTTCTCCATGAGTTTGATTTATCAATTTGGGACAATAAGCGTACAGAAAATAAAGTTGTTGACCACCTTTCCAGATTAGTAAGTCCAAAGCAAGATAAGAGGGATAAGGCAATGATCAATGAGTACTTCCCCGATGAACAATTGTTCGTAATGAATTCAAAAATTCTATGGTTTGCTAACTTCGTCAACTATCTTGTGAGCCAGTTTCCACCATATTTGACTCATCAAAGAAGAAATTTTGTCATGAAGTGAAGAGATACATATGGGATGAGCCTTTCTTATTAAAGCAGTGTGCAGACCAACTGATTCGTAGATGCATCCCATATAGTGAAACAACTAGTATTTTACATGCATGCCACTCTTCACTACATGGAGGATATTATGGGAGTGAGAGGGTTATAGCTAAAGTGCTTCAAGCAGGGTTCTATTGGCCCACCTTATTTAGAGATGCCCATCAATTTGTTAAAAATTGTGATAGATGCCAAAGAGTGGGCAACATTTCCAAACGCCATGAGATGGCACTAAACTCAATTTTGAAAGTGGAAGTCTTTGATGTATGGGGGATAGACTTTATGGGGCCATTTCCATCTTCTTTCTGCAACCTATACATTCTGTTGGCAGTTGCCTATGTCTCAAAATGGGTGGAAGCTTACCAACTAATGATGTCGAAGTCGTCCTAAAATTCCTTCAGAAAAATATCTTCACCCGATTTGGCACTCCAAGAGCAATAATCAGTGATGAAGGAAACCACTTCTATAACAAATACTTCACAACTCTATTAGCTAAGTATAGGGTAAATCATAGGATTACTATAGCTTATCACCCCCAGACAAGTGGTCAGGCAAAATTGTCCAATAGGAAGGTGAAGAGGATTTTAGAAAAGATTGTAAATCCATTTAGAAATAATTGTTCTATGAAGCTTGAAAACACACTTTGGACATACAGGACTATATACAAGACACCCATCGGCATGTCACCTTATCAGTTGGTATATGGTAAGGCTTGTCACCTTCTTGTGGAATTGGAGCACAAGGCATACTGGGCCATCAGGAAGTTGAATTTTGATCTCGCAGCTACAAGTGAAAATAGTCTTCTACAAATTAATGAACTTGACAAATTTCGTCTGCAGGCGTATAAGAACTCAAAACTATATAAGGAAAAAGTCAAGAGGTGGCATGACCAGAAAATCATAGAAAGAAAGTTTGAACTGGGGCAAGCAGTCCTTTTACTCAATTCCAAACTTAGACTCTTCTCGGGAAAACTCAAATCGAGATGGTCGGGGCCATTCATTATCAAAACTGTGTATCCTCATGGCCCCGTTGAAATAGTGGGTAAGAATCATGAACAACCATTCAAGGTTAACGGTTAGCGCCTAAAACACTATTGGGGAGGCGAGTTCGATCGAAAAGTCCTCAATTATCCTTGCCAATCCATAATGAACCAAGGGGCAGCCAAGCTAAACGACTATAAACAAAGCGCTCGATGGGAGGTACCCCATTCACTCTTCTCTCTCTCCTTACATAATTCTTACTCTATGTTTAAATCTTTCTCCTCCTATGTTTAATTCTTAATACTTTTATTATTAAGAACAATTTTTGATAGAGTTAAGTAGATGTTAATAGTTCATTTTTGGTCTCTCTCAGGTATAATCCATTTGGTGAATTCGTGCAAAGTCAGATCAAAAAGGAAATTTAAGGCTATCTAGGTGCAGAGCAATGCAAACAAGACTCGATTAAACTACTGAAGCTTAATCTAGTTGCGCCCTTCAAAGAAGATCGTGCATTAAGTTCACAGACCATGCAGTTGTGCCCATTTATGAGTTAAGTCCGGCACAGCTACACTCAACCCTGAAGTATGTTTTTAAATAAAGCAAACGAGGTAAATTTCATTTAAAACCCAAACTCAACACTCGACCAAGACATTCTCATCTCCAACAAAAACATATCAGACTCGAATAACCTTTGCCCATTTCAATATTTACTTATCTAATCCATCTCCTACTCAGATTCTACATTTACACTCTCTCTACCCTATATTCATAAACCCTAACTCTCTCTCTCTCTCTCTCAAATCAAGCAAAAGAATTACAGCACAAAAGAGAGCAGTTTGGGGGTTGCACAGTAGTTGTTTGCTAAAAGTTTTGAGAGACATTGGGGGTTAGCATTGATTAGTTTGGGGGGTACTTCTAACCTTTTAAACAATATGAAGCTAAATCTCAACTCAAATCTGCAAGCATGCCAAAATGAATTCAAACTCCGTCTTTTTCCTCAAGAAGCAGTAGTGATGATGGTGAGAGGAATACCAGAGATGTCTTGGACATTTCAAAAATTGTAAACCTCTCAGCCCAACACTACTATTGGGATGTTCTGGTCAGAAAATCCTTTGTGTAAGAAAGGGGATTAAAGCCGAGTAAGGAGGATGGAAAGATGAAAGATATGATTATCGGACATGGTTGGGCATCATTTATAAGCACACCCTTGGCAGTACTAATGGCAGTGGTGCGAGAATTTTATGTCAATGCTCGAGAAACGGATAATGGTATATCCTATATGAGAGGAAAGAAAGTGGAATACACCAAGAAAGCTATCAACAAACTAATTCATAAGGATACTCTCCCATCTGGTGCCACAAATTGGGCGGAATCTTAGCGTTTTGAAACTAACCTAAACAAGCTAATAGAAGACATATGCAAGCCAGGAACTAAGTAGACCACTAAGGCAGGAACCAATAGAAAAGTCCATTTCCTACATAAGCCTTAAGTTGGTACGCCAAGGCTTGGTATAGTTTTATCTATGCAAGTTTGTTGCCTACTACCCATCATACAGATGTCACTACTAAGAGGGCTGTAATTTTATATGGCAACATCAAAGGGAAATCGATTGACATAGGGCATATCATCAACCAATCCATGCTAAGATACATGAGGGAAAGTACTTCAGGGGGAATTCCACATGGATCGATCATCACTCAACTATTCTCGGCTGTCGGAGTCGACTGGGATGATGAAGCTCTACAGCTGCCGATGCACGACATTGATCATACAGCCATTCAGAAGTATAGTATTTGGGATGGAGGATACTCGCACCCTTAAGGCTTGGGATTTATTTTGCCTGATCAGAAAGAGAGTGAAGAGGATGAAGATAATGAAAAGGAAGACACCTCTATACCACAGATAGTGGAGGTGCCTCCAGATTACTTCTCCAGGCTTGAGTATGAGATGCGCCAACTGAAAAGGCGAATGGATGCTCTTCACACCAACTTTCACGCCTTCACTGCTAATTTTATGGGGCATTAACCAATGCATTTAGTTAGCTGGGAGTGCAAGTCCAATTTCCTACATACGGGTCCGTTACACCATACCCACCACCAGACACACCACCCGAGAAAGAAGAGGGTGGCAATGACGATGTCAATTAGGGAAGTTTTCTTAACATTTATCCCCAATGAGGACATTGAATATCTTAAGTTTGGGGGTATTGGTTTCATAGTACCTTAATTTGCATTTATTTAGTGCATGTAGTTGCATCTTAGTGTAATTGCATGTTTAGTTCATGTTTTATTTAGTGTTGATAGTTTAGTTTGTTTAGTTTAAAATGATAGTTTAGTCTAATTCTTGTTATTTGAGATTATAAAAATTCTTTAAAAAGTTTTCATTTTATTGCATTTAGTTTAATTATGTTGCATTTCATGAATCCTAGTATCTAGTTTGTGTGAATTTTATTTGGCTGAAGATGATATTGGGATTACTTAATTCTTGAATAGTGTTGATAAATATAACATGGTCACAATGTTAGAACATGATGTAAATCCTTATCTGTTATTATTGTCGTAATCAGATGGCACTTTATAGTAACCATCATGATTTGTATAAGTATAAGTGGTCACATAATTATCTTTTAGTAAGATAGTTTAGTTTAATGAAAGAATTAAAGTAGATGGGTAGTAAGGGCTATGATAACACAAAGACTCAATTTTGGGAAAAGATTAGGGAGAAGTATATAAAAATATTGCATAAAATGATGAATAAATTGCTTGTCTAGCTTAGTTATGTGGCCTTTAATACTTTAGTAAGTACGACCTAGGGGATGTCTCTGCATCCAGCGCCCTAAAGTCTTCTGGTTTGGGAGTCGATGGTCGAAAGCTCGTTACACGAGTATCACTTTAAAGCCTAAGAGAACTAGGCATTGCACAGTCAGGTGAAAACTGATGAGTGAGTTTAATATCCAAGAATCTTGTGTATTTGAGCTTAATCTTTTCGTTGGTTTTTAATTTTTGTGTGTGAATTTCATACATCTATGTTATTTTGTAGGCTACAACATGAAATTGGCATGAAGACGCAAGGAAAAGAAATTCGGACATCTTTTGGACTAAAATATACAAGTAAATGCAAGAAGGGAGGATTGCAGGGCTTTTAACACCAAGTTGGATGCATGTTCTTGGCTTGGACCTTGAAATTTATTGTAGATATACTTCTTATCTTTCCGGAACATCTTGAATCATCTCAATCAGAGTTCGGTTGCGAGAGTTATGGCTATTTTATCAACAAAGATCAAAGTTAAGAGTTGTCATGCTTGCCATTTACATAACATCTACTTCAATCCCGATTTCAATCTTGATCCTGCTAGAATCTATCAATTCACAAAGAATAAAAGTTTTATATCTCATCAATATCTTTGATTTAATAGGTGGCAGGCCACGTAACTCCTAGCGGATCAAAGGTTATGCCTATTTTACCAAAGGGCGTCGCAGCAGAAAATTTACTGGCGCGGGGCAGGCCAGACCATCAGATTTTCTACTACTGTAGTGTGGGGCGAGCCCAAATTGACCGAGGAGCAGTGCTGGGCACGCCGGTCGATGGGGAGAGACCTGATTTAGATGTTATATTGTCCAATTTGAGTTACAATAGGATTGTTAGTTGCCTAACTTGATAGGGTTTCCATTAGAACTATAAATACTTGATTATAACTTGGATTTGAGAGGCTAGCTCTAAAAATCCATTAAATCCCTCTTGGGATAAACTTCTATATTATTCTTCTTTACTTTCTTTCTTAGATTAGGAACCCTAGATTAACTAAGAACGAAAGATTGAAGCTATTGATTATCATTAGGAATTTAGATTGGAAGCAAGAGAATGCAAATTTGTTTATCAATTTTAAATCCTCTTCTTATTTATTTGTATCTTTTAATGCTTAATCAATTATGGATGATGGATTCTAGTTTAGTTATGAATTAAATTCTATTTTGAGATTACTATGGATCTTATTGTGTAGTTTACTTTAATATGCTTCTTTGTTGATCTTATTGGCTATATTTGTATTGTCTATTATGATTTTCCCTTAATTGCTTAATTACCTAGCTAACAATTACAATGATAATCCATATGAACTTGAGAGACAGATTATGGGTTTGGATCTACATAATAGCATGTATTTATGTGTTCTACATGGCGTTGAAATTCATGATTCGTGCTTAGGATAGAAATAAACCGAGGCATTGCATGTAATCTAATAAGAACTTATATTTAAACTCTTTTTAAATTATAATTCACATAGAGATATTGTGGAATATTTAATTAGGGTGTTCAAGTTGGTTCTATCATCTGTGGATTTGATTTGATATGAGTATGGTGCATTGAGAGATGGTCATATTTTACATTTGTGTTCTTGATTAACAATCCAATATAAATAATTTGGCTTAACAGGAAGTGTGTTGACTTAAATGAAACAATAAGTGAAATTGTAATCTCAAGTCTTCATTATCTTGTTTCATTCTAGGGGTAGTTAGTAATAGTTTATTTAATTATTTTAAATTAAATTATTAAATCATTTGTTTAAATAAGATTAAATTGGTCATAGGTTAGTAATTGGTAATTATTTTTAAATAATTCTCTTAGGGAACGATACTCAACTTATCATTATATTACTTGTTGATCACGTATACTTGTGTGCTGTGCATAATTAGATTTTACGCAACAAGTTTTTGGCGCCGTTGCCGGGGAATTAGTTTAATAATTTTTTCAATATTAGCTTAAATCAAATTAGTCTTAATTTAAACATTTTTTCTTTTTATTTAATTCTCTTCCTATTTTTTTTCTTTCTATTCAAGTACCATGGCAGAATTTAATTATCAATGGTCGTATACAAGAATGACTCATCCAAGGGGAGCGGAGATAGATGGACTCGCAACACTTTCTATATTATCAGCACAGATTGAGACATTTTCGAGGAAGTTAGACGCTTTTGCAGTACAACATCGTCAAAGTATGGCGGTTAATTGTGATTATTGTGCTGGAAATCGTCTGAGTCATCAATGCACCACTAGTTTTGAGCCGGTACAGTATGGCGGTGATGACCCTAATAATTATGCTTATCCCAACAACTATTATCAAGATTAGGGTTATCACCCAGATTTTTCATGGAGCCATACATATCAAGATCAATTTTATATTCCAAATCCAACATACTCATCGGAGTTCTCGTGTCCACCTCCACTACAACAAGAAGAAAATTCAAATTTGGAGGAAATTATGTCCAAGTTCATAGCTTCAAGTGAGGAGAGGAAGATTAGTCAGGAGATAACGAATTAAAATTTTACAAACCAGATGGAACAACTAACCAACGCCTCTAACATTTGTCCTCAATACAGTTGGTCCTATGACTTTGATTTCGAGATTGATGGAGAGCCCGAACTAAATCTGCAACCGGATGTGCCAAATGATATAGATGTTGAAAGAGAGGAGACACTTGGGGACCAAGAAAAGGAGATTAGTGAAGATTTAACTTTGAGTACCAACGAAGATGAGCCGATTTTGATAGTGTCCCATGTACCTTCTCCACCAAAGTTCAAGAATCCAGGCAGTTTTGCAAGACCGTGTCCAATTGGTAGTCATGTCATAGGCAAGGCTATATGTGATATGAGAGCTAGCACAACTTTAGAGCCATGTTGGCATGAGAAAGGGAAGATAGAAGAAGACCGTGTTGTGTTTGACAAGCTTCCATGCCACAATTTGGTCACAAACATAATGGGGAAAGCACCTAGTGGTTTGCCGTACTTAATGAGGATCCTATCTAAAAAGATCATGCTAGGTGACTTAGATTTAATGGCTATTATATGTGGGAATCTCTTAAAAGAGACATTGCTACTTATGGATGGAGGGTTCCTAAATTTTTGTAGGGGAATTGGATAAAAAAATTGAAGAAGTCAGGCTGAGACTATAAAACAAGCGCTTATTAGGAAGCAACCCAAGTTTAATTTTTATTTTTAGTTTTTATTAGGTTTTATATTAGTAGTTTTAAATTTGCATTTATTAGGATTTAATAAACTTGCTTCTATTGTGCTCACAGGTTATTCAAGTCAAATTCAAGTGTGGTTGTGACGCCCCCAAATCTAGGTCTCTTCCAACCCGACATATGGTGCTACACGGTGCTACAGTTCACATAAACATTCAATTAAAATGCCTCAAAAGAACGAATATGTCTTATAAATATTCCAAAACAATACTACCATTCCCCAGGTTCTTTATAACCGTTACATTTGTTCTTGTCATACTATCAAATATTATCATTACATGCCTATACTATTACATAGGAAATCTACAGGTTTGCCTTAGCCTTCCCTTTATCCTTGCCGGATTCTTCGATCCATTTGGTTTTAGCTGCATTCATATGGTTCAAGCAAGAGTGAGCATAACAAGCTTAGCAAGTACAACAATTTTATTTAAACGACATGCTTGAAACATAGGAATCTTATATCTTCAATAACTGAACAATAGTTACGAAGTACTATCGATAATTCAAAATAGCACTTCTTTTCCTTCAAAACATTTTACAATGATAATATTCAGTAAAACATCAATTCGGGTCCAAGACCATGAGCATTTCATAATTTCTTTGGAAAGGACAACCTGGTACTAAGTCCGTAAGTTCGGTATTTCTTACGAGCACTTCTAAGTGATCAGCCTATAGTACTCTATGTTGATCAACACTACACTCATTAAACGTATGTACATTTAAGTTTTGGCAACCTCGCGTGACCATCGAATAATCGATGAAAAATACATTAGTTTATTCATAATCAGGCTTACCTTGAATCCGTTCCAAACAATTGGCGTAGGATAGCGTTATCAATTCTATATGGAAAACTTATAAAGAAATCAATTAATCTTTCAAGAATAGTCCAGCCGAGCTAAAACTGGCATCGACCCTTTCGTAAAACAATTCATGCATCTCATAACATGAATCACTGAAAACCTGGCTAACACGAAGGTTAGATAAGCGATAAGAAAAACTTGCCTTCAGCGTCTGCTACAGTAAAATTACTTTTCCTTTGAGTCTTTATAGTCTCTACAACACATAACCACATAACATACCATATTAGGTCATGAATGAACATACACGGTTCCTAATGAATCTTACCCTTCTTCTCAATCTAATAATGTATTAGATTTGTTATTATTGGTTCCGGCTTGTCGTCGTTCTTTTACATCGTTCTTACCAACTTCTTTCTCTTTTATAACTTAACTAAAATTATTTCATCAATACAACTTATTTCGAGTTAATCATCCTTCCTCATGGCTTACTAACGTCCTTACATTATTAATCAAAACTCGATCGTCATTGGTTCAGTACACTTATTGCATACCGTTCGCGTTCACGTAATATTTAACAACTTTAGGTTGTAACTTGCAACGTTATTGTCATCATCGAAAAATGCTATTTTAAGTTAATTAATTCATTATCAATTAACTATCTTTCCTTTCGTATTTTTAATCGTACTTACTTCCTTAAAGAAACTTGTTTCAAGTACTTATTTTCCTTTACATCTTATTATCATTCATCACTTCAGTATTAATACCTTATGTTCAATTAATCTTTCTTTTAACCTTTAGTGTATTACTTAAGGTTTAAGCATTTTAAACCATGTAATTTTAGGGTTTAGTTCATTACTAATCAATTAGCTTCCTTCTATCTTCACAAGCCTTCATTACTGTACAAAACCTAGTGATGGCACAGCGGCGCCAACTTCTCTTCTCTATGTCGCACTGCGGCGCGAGTCAACAATTTCTAAAACTCGGCCTTGGCACTGTGGCGCCATGCCTAGTTTATTTGGTCGTAAGCACGACGCCGAGACTTCGATAGCTCACGTACCATTCTTGGTGTCATGCGGTACACTTACTTTGCCTTGACTAATGGCTGCTAGGCAAGATTTCAAAGACCAAAAAAATTTGACAGTTAACTTTTTATGTGATATTCCCGGCTTCGTAACTTCTTCGTTGTAAGTCTGAATTGGCTCGTTCAAAAGCCGTTAGTTCACAAATTACATGTTCTACGTATTCATTCAAGAATTTTACAATTTCAAATCCATTAACTCAAAATTCACCTTTCAGTTCATTTTAACGAAAACGATAAACGTTCGTGAACGTTCAACGCTCGTTTCTTCATTCTAAGTTGGAATTCGGTCATTCTTGAGTCTGCAACTCTATAATGCCAAATAAGACTAAACTCCATCAAAAACCAACGTTTTCGAACTCAATATCAAAATTCAACTTCCATTCCGAGAATTTCACGAATTCAACGATTATCGTCCAAACTCGTGAATTCCGCCAAAACATCGTTACTTGAGATTTTTAAACCATTTCAAATGGATTCATTCCATCATACTAACATCTAAATATATATACTTAATTAACTTATAATCATGATAAGTTATTACTTGTTCTTCATAAGTTTAGGACTTATAAAAGTATAAACTACTTATGACTTCATTTCACATGACTTATTATAGATTAAGTCTTTTAACCACCATTCTTGCTTATTATTATCATACAATCTTATTAAGGTAAGCATATGAGAAGTTCATCTAGGTTCCTCATGAGTTCATAACTTATTTAGGTTTGAATTACTTATTCATGACTTATACGTCTTAAGTCCATTAATTTATTCATTCTCTTCATTTCTTAGCATACAAATCCTACCACTACTCACTTCTCTAACAATGGAAGAGAAAGAGAATCATGGTTTAAGTTCTTACCCTTGAAGATCACTTGTTTAGTCCTTGTTCTTCTTCTTGCTTCTTGAAATATAACACCTAGCTTTTCTAGCTTTTCAAGCTTATTATCTCTAACCAATAAGCTCTCAGCTTGTTGGATGAAATGAACAACCAACAAAATGAAATTCAAGCTTGCTATTTATAGGACTTCCTAAGTTAGGGTAGTTTAGTCAATAAACCACTCCCACCTCCTTACTATTCATTACCTAGGCATTAAGTTAACTTGCTCCTCACATAAATTACTTGGCCATCACAATACTTAGCCATTAAGTTATCTTGCTTAGCACAACTTTTATCCTTTGCTTGCTCATCACATTCATTAGCCATTAAGTTTACTTAACTTATCCTTTGTTTAACCCTTAAGTCTACTTGTTCATCACACTTGTTTCTTGGCCACCAAGATCACCCATGTGATCATGGGTTGCCCCATGGGTCACCCTAACCCATTGGATTAATAGTTTGGGCTTAAGGTTTAATTAGTTAGCTTATTCTTGTGGGCTTGCATTACTTTGTTTTGAACTTTACAATAACCAATATTTGGGCTTTAACATTAGTTTACATTGGGCTTAACTCAATCCCAATTAAACTATACACTTCTTACCTAATCCTATAATTATAATTACATATGGCTTAACGCCTTAGAACGTATTAATCTCGTATTCTAACTCGTATATTTATTCAATATATACGACATACCATCATCTATATATACTCGTATAATACCTCATATCGTACTCGTATTCATTACTTCATATAATACCTACGTATTATACAATTATCGTTCAATTCATTAATCGCATTTCATTTCCTTCTCAGAAATCACTTTCCCTAACCATTAGGTTTTAAGTTCGCAGGCGAAAAACTGCGTTTGCCATAACTAAAATATTATCGAATATTCTATCTTACCTCGATATTCTATCGTTACGTATTTCTCGAAAGTTCAAAAATAATTCACGAGCAGAAATGCTTGAATAGTGTTTTTCAAAAAAATTCTCGGAACGCTTTTATTTTCATCTTGGAAATTCAAACACTTTAATTTTACCACGTAGCCAAAACACTACGATGTTCCGACATATCTAGGTCATAGAACGACCTTCAATTATCTTACTCCCATAAATAATCAATTAAATTCATTTAATCCACATAATCAAATAAAAATTTAATTCTCATAAAATTCAATTTTTCTGGGGCGTTACAGTGGGTGCCCAATTTGTTCCATGTGCCTAGTCTATTCTCCAAACTTAGCAGATAAGGAGAAACATTGTTATATCTTCAGGGAAGTCATCTGCTTTACTTTTTTCTATTTCAGCCATTGAGGACAATATCTAGTTTAAGTTTGGGGGAATTTTAATGTCGTATTGCATATAATTAGTTATTTGCATTGTAGTTCGTTAGTTTTATGTGTTAGCATTGTGTTTTTGCATTTAGTGTGCATATAATACATGGTAGTTAATTGCATATTCATATATGTGTTGCATTAGTATGTGTTCATGTAGTATAATTGCATTTTTTGCATGAATCTATGAGATCGGTTGGTGTGGTCTTAGCTCGGCCTATGATAAGATTGGTTTTGCATGTTAACTTGAATAGTGTTGATAATTGATGTGAGTTCTAATTTTAATCATGTTGATAATCTAAGCCTGTCTGAAACTTATGTAACCAGTAAGCACTTAAAGTTTAACTGTTTTAATCCACTTGGTTCAAGGGTTTCGTAATTTGTTTATGGGGGAAAATCTTGGTTAAAATTTAAGGAAATTAGTGAAATGGCGGTAAAGGTTGGAATGACGTATGAAAGGTCAATAATAATCTAGAAGGGGGGTTGAATAGATTATTACTCGTTAAAAATTATATTTAGGCCTTTTTTGAATTTTTAGTAATTAATTAACAGTTTTAGCAACTAGCATGCAAGATAATAAAAATTCAATCACAATGCACAAAGATTTATCTGGTTCACATCATACACCCCTTGGTATGTTGCTACGTCTAGTCTCAAGTCCCTACTAAGAACTTGAGATCCTATTACTATCAGTAATAAAAACTCCTTCAACAGGCGAAGAAGCCTTTACAAAGTTTTATAGACAAACTTCTAACTATTCAACTATTCTATCTTAGACAGCAAGCTCCCCGCTCCTTCCTCAAGCCTAGTTGTACCACCTTTTAAGTTCAGTTCTATACTATAATCTGGTATTAAAACAACAACCTCTTCCTCACCTCACAAGTACACTAGAGATCCAACTTCTTGCTGACCTCTCTAAGACTCTGGTCTTGGTCGAAGAATTACTTGTCTTTCTCACAGGTACATTAAATAAACTAACTCTAACTCTTTCTCTGTTTACAAATAAGTTTACAACAATGTGCTTCTTCAAAAGCTGATAAGAGTTAAGTATAGATTAATGCTTCTCAAATAAGCAGATAGAAACTTAAGAACAAATATATATGTATAAAAGTTCAATGAATTTTATATTCAACAATGAGCTTCTTGAAAGCGGATAGAAATTTTGTTTAAATCCAGTGATGCTTCTAATTAAGCAAATATATGATTTTAAGGCACTTTATAAAGAATTAGCAATTCATTAAAATAAAGAGTATTTTTCTATGGATAATATAGAATTGTTTCTTAGATAGTCTTTGCCAAGTATTATATGAATTGTTTTTATTAATCAATACTTATATAAAAGAATAAATCAAATCACACAATATTTATCAAGTAATATTTAAATCAGTTAAGCACAAATTGATATAACAAATAATATTGTTTAACTCAAATAATATATAAGAATATTTTATCTATTATGTGAACTTTTATAGATAATGTAACTTCGTACTATAAGGAATCGTACAGTTCGAATTCCTCTTGGTAGAGATGTATCTCCGTAGCCTTGCGGCGTCTAAGTACAACAAAATTTATAATTTTCACAATTGATATTTATATAAATATTTTCAATAGATCACTACGATTCTCAAATCCAGTTCGGATGACTACTCTTTTTGGAGCAGTATATCAGTGTCGTTTTAAGCTATCAAGTGTCGTATCTATTTTACAATATTTATATAAATAGTGTCGATAAAATGTTACTGAAGACTATAAGAAATCGTACGGTTTGAATTCCTCTCCGTGGAGGTATATCTCTGCAGCCTTGCGGCGCCCAAGTATCCTTTTATTTGACAAATAGATAAAATAGAGATATATAAAATTGTGTAGAACAATATGTATTTGTATAGCATCTATAGATATAATACAAGTAAGAAATAATTCAGCAGAAATTAAACTTATCTCAATCTTGACCAATTTTTCTCTTCAAAAATCAGAACTTTTATAAGAAGAGATATGAAGCTTTTTAGAGAGAATGTATGCAAGGAGAGTATGCTTTGCTTTTCATTGAATTGGTAAAAACCAAATGAATGAAATACTCCCTATTTATAGAATTTTTTGAAGTTGGGGCAAAAGTGTAATTTTGAAGAACTAATTTTTAATGCGTGGTTGAGATTATTTATTTTTGAATTCTAAGGTCCGGATGAAAATTTTTATACGCGGATTGCCAAACACTTCTGCCCGTTGCTTTTTCAACTTACTTGGCCATTAATACTCATTTTGACCACATGCAAAAAATCATACATGGTTCCAGCACACACACACGGTTTTGTTAAGTCCCATTTTGAATGTCATAAAAGTTTGCGAATCACTTTTGCTTCATATACATGCGTTATACTTATATTATAATAAAGGCTGATTATATATATATATATATATATATATATATATATAATACTTATTATACTTATATGTTTAAATAAGTATGTATATATGCAATGAAGTATTTGTGCCCAACCTTGGTTTTGAAAAAGAAATAGGATATCCTTGCCATGAATATTTATATGAATTAATTTATTTAACACTTGACATATAATTTATCAAGGTCAATAAAAATTAATTCAAGTAAAAAAATAGTTAGAGTAAAATAATAAGGAAAAATAATTACATATTTAATTTAAAACATAATTATTATCATCAAACTATAAAATATAAAATAAAATTATACCTATCAATCTCCCCCTTTTTGATGATGACAATTATAAAAATATTTTAGTTTTTAAGAAAACTCTCCCTTAAACTATGAACACTTTATAACAGTATATATTCAATCCCATGGCAGTTTATAACAGTTTAGATTCATTCATAGTAATCCATTCATAGCAGTTTATATAATCTATTCATAGCAGTTTATGTTCATTCATAGCAGTTTATATCCATTCATAGCAGTTTATATACATATTTTTCTTCTCCCCCTTTGTCATCATAAAAAGTGATGGGGTAAAAGAAAATTTTAAACCTGTAGGAAATATTTTAGAAAACCTGCAAAGAGTGTTAGTAACCAAAAATATATAAAACCAGTATAGAGATATACTTAGTAGTAGTAGTAGTAGTAGTAGTAGTAGTAGTAGTAGTAGTAGTAGTAGTAGTAGTAGTAGTAGTAGTAGTAGTAGTAGTAGTAGTAGTGTAGTAGTTAGTGAAGTATGAGAGAGTGAGGAGAGAAGTGAGAAATGTCAAGAATGTTGCCTTCAGGATCTTCTTGTGGGGGAACATAAGCAGTGAAGTCAGCAGTGGTATTAACAGTGAAGGGATCCATCAGTAGGTTGTTGTTTTCCAATAACAAGCATACCACAGATTTAATAGTGTGTAAAGAGAACTGAACATCTTCTAATTTTTCCAAAATTAGAATTTTATTTTGCAACAGAAGTTGGTTCATACAATTGAGTGAGTCAATTTTTGTAGCCATGTTGATGTTGGTTTCAAGAATCTCATGATCAAGGGGTTTAAAAATAATGAGGGGCTGAGGTGGCAGATTTAAGTGGGATACAATGTTGCTAGTGGGAACGCGTTGAGACTGATGATTGGACAAAGGAATGTTCAAATAATGGAACACATGTGTGAAGAGTAGACCAAAACCAAGATAATTATTTTGAAAACAGTATTCAAATGATGACAGCAAGAAGTAGGACAGATTGAAGGGCATGCATTCATTTAAAAGACTTTTGATAATTTCCAGATCAAAGGGTAGCATTTTTCGATCATCGCGTACAGGCATGAAATTATTTCTTAAGATTTTGCCCAAAAAATGGCACTCAACAGTTAGAAATTCCAGACCAACTTTGCAGGGATAGTCAAATAAAAGAGTTGGTACCATTTGATCAGTTACCACAGACAGATTAAACTTCAATAGCATTCATTCTTCTACAGATATACCAGATGGATGAAGATATGAATTAACCCTAGGTAGTTCTAGAGTGGAAGGATGCAACTGAAGTGCATGGACAAGAAATAATTCATCTATAATGTAAGTTTGTCCTTGGATGCAAGTGGTAATACTCTTTAATAAACCAAAGGAATCAGTTGAAAACTCCGTATGAGCATAAAATTCTGCTACAAGACTAGGATAAATTGATTTATCATAGAAGGAAACCAAGCATTCCCACCCAACATTTTTAAAAATTTCAAACAATGTGAAAAATCAGAAGCATAAGGAAATTTACACTTTAAAGATGGTTTGAATATCAAAAGTTTAATAAATCAGAAATCCTAACCATAAAATTGTGTATGTAGTTGAATGCCAAGAGTTTCACAGATCGAACAACAAATTTTGTGTGAAAAATCAAGTCAGAAATAATTTACAGTGGAAACCCTAAAAGTTTGAATTAAAAAAATAGTTTCTGAAAACCCTAATCATAAATGTATCAATTTTTGGGGTTAGAAAAGAAGGCAAAATTATTTTGAGAACGATTTTGAAGAGATAAAGCACTCTAGAACCAAAATTTCAGAACCAAAACAAATCAGTAGGTGACTTGAAAATTTTCTTTTGATCAAAACCCTAAAAGTCTTAGGACTCGCAAATCGGATCGATTAATTATATCAGACACAAGGTTTTTAGTAAAATGTTTGAGATTCATGATCAGAGAAGAAGAAAGAGATCGGCACAAGAGATAAACCAATACCGGAGGTAGATATCCGAGAGGGCAAAGGAGAAGCCGGAGAACATGAGAGAAAAGAGAGATAGAGTATTTCAGACGCGAGAGAAGAGAGAGTGAGAGAGATAGAGTAGAGTATCAGACGTGAAAGAAGAGAGAGAGAGAGAGAGAGAGAGAATGATAATGAAAAATGAATAAAAAAATGATTTTGGTATAAATAGTTTGTCTTACCAGATTGATCCAATAGTGAAGATTTAATCTGAGTTGAAATGGAAGGCTTGGATTTAATCTTAAAAGGAACAGTTGTGTTTCTTCAATTACCCTAGATCCAATGGCTGGGATGAAGGCTGAGTGTTGATCCAACGATTCTAACTCATAAACCGTGTGCCTCAAGATGGTGGAATCTGATTGGCTTGATGAGGGTTCATCAATTTTGACCATTGGATATGCACAATAATTGATGGTACAGATTTAATCCTTGAATATATATATATATATATATATATATATATATATATATATATATATATATATATATATGTGTGTGTGTATTACCTTAAAACATTTCCATTTAAATATTGTTAAAATAAAATTATATATTTATATTTATAAAAAATACACATTAACTTAGTAAAAATAAAATTTATCAAAAATACTATATATATATATATATACAGTCAAAAAAATAATTAAGTGGAAGATAAATTAAAATTTGTTTAAAACAATTAAAGGGAAATATTTAGCATACATAACTCAATTCTCAATTTGCAGAATCTTTCTGAACTTAGTGGTTTAGTAAATATATCGGCTATATTTAATTCAGTGTCAATGTGTTCTAGTTTAATACTTCTGTTATTAACATGATCACGTAAAAAATGATGTTGAATGTCTATATGTTTTAACCTAGCATGCAAGACTATATTTTTGCTTAGATTTATAATACTAGTATTATCACATAAAATTGACACACAGTCAAACTTCAAGTTATAATCAGCAAGGGTCTGTTTCATCCATAGTATTTGAGAACAGCATCGTGCAGCTGCAATATATTCAGCTTCGGGGCTTGAAATAGATACCGAGTTCTGTTTCTTAGAGAACCAAAAAACTAAACATCCTCCTAAAAATTGGCAGGTACCACTGGTACTTTTTCGATCGACATGATGACCTGCATAGTTAGAATCTGAAAAACATATGAGATTAAATGGTTGATCCTTAGGATACCATAGACCCAATTTAGTGGTTCCTTTAAGATATCGAAAAATCCTTTTTACTGCAGTTAGGTGAGATTCTTTAGGATCATCTTTAAACCTGGCACATTTACAAACACTAAACATGATGTCAGGTCTACTAGAAGTTATGTATAATAGACATCTGATCATTCCTGTATATTTCTTTGAGTCAACAGATTTTCCATTTTCATCAATAATTAATTTATTCGTCGTTGAAATAGAAGTGTTAAGAGGTTTTGCTGATTCTAAGCCAAATTTCTTGATCATTTCTTTACAGTATTTAGACTAAAATATATGAATACCTTTTTATCCTTATTTGATTTGCAGTCCGAGGAAGAAGTTTAATTCTCCCATCATACTCATTTCAAATTCTTTACTCATACTTTTAGAGAAATCATTGCACATAGTAACGTCAGTAGAACCAAAGATAATATCATCAACATATATTTGAATTACCAGAATATCATCATTTTTATTTTTAGTAAATAAGGTAATATCAATAGTTCCTCGTTTAAAATCATTTTTCAATAAAAATTTACTCAATCTTTCATACCAAGCTCTGGGGGCCTATTTTAAATCATATAGAGCTTTATGTAATTTATAAACATATTCAGGATGACTAAAATCTTCAAATCTAGGAGGTTGTTTAACATAAACTTCCTCTTCTATAACGCCATTTAAGAATGTAGATTTTACATCCATTTGAAAACAGTTTAAAATTCTTATGGCATACAAATGCTAATAACATACGAATAGATTCAATTCTAGCAACAGGAGCATATGTTTCATCATAGTCAATTCCTTCCATTTGATTATACCCTTGTGCAACTAATCTTGCCTTATTTTGTACGACAGTTCAATTTTCATCAAGTTTATTACGAAATATCCATCGAGTTCCAATGATTGAAATATCCTCGGGTTATGGGACTAACTCCCATACTTTGTTTCTAGTGAATTGTTCAAGTTCGTCTTGCATAGCCATTATCCAGTCTTCATCTGTAAGGCATCTTTTATCAATTTAGGTTCAATTTGAGACAAGAAAGACGAATGACCAGCTAGATTATGTGCTTGTGATCTAGTGATAACCCTTTTTTCAATATTTCCAATAACATTTTCTATAAAATGATTTTTAATAACATGAGACTCTTTGGGCAACTCATTCAACTAAGGGTTTAGATTTTCAAGGGGATTCTCAACACACTTTAAAGCCTTTCTCTTCATCTTTGCACACACTCTTCTTCACATTGAGAGTCGTGTTGTATGTTTATGCCTGGACTTCGGTCCGTGATTTTCATTTTTTTTTGTAT
Source organism: Panax ginseng (assembly GCA_020205605.1). Lineage (NCBI taxonomy): Eukaryota > Viridiplantae > Streptophyta > Magnoliopsida > Apiales > Araliaceae > Panax > Panax ginseng. Next base: position 95,167,847 of record CM035133.1, on the reverse strand, counting down.
ATATATACTTCATATATATATATATATATATATATATATACATATATATACAGAGGGGATCTGTAGTGAACCTCTTTTCACGGACCAACAAACGGACCAAGGGACACGCGGGTCAAAAGCTGATATCTGGGTCATAAAAAAGAAACCGAATCTCCCCATTCTGCAAACGAATTTCCCCAATCTGAAGTCTACGAATTTCCCCAAACCCTTCGCTACTTCTTCTCTCATAATGAACCCATCAACAAATGTGATCTGAAGCAATTCTCTCAATTACACAGATCTGGAGCTATCGAATTTCACAGAGGTGAAGCAAAGGGGCGATTCTCTCAATTACATCCATAGGAAACCCTCGAAAACTATCGCGAATTCATGAACAGGTATCGCGAATTACACATCTTGAAGTCTAGGTTTTTTTCTCCTCTCAAAAAGGTATATCCTTTGCTTAATTGGTGATGTTTTGATGATGTTTTTATAGCTCAACTGGTTTTTGTTTTTACTTGTACTCTGTAGCATCACTTGTTCTTGTTTTTGAAGTCTTGTTTTTATTTTTACTTGTACTCTGTAGCATCACTTTTACTCTGTAGCTCAACTTGTTTTTGATGATGTTTTGAAGTCTTGTTTTTGTTTTTACTTGTTTTGATGATGTTTTGATGATGTTTTTGTAGCTCAACTTGTTTTTGTTTTTGATGAAGTCTAGGTTTTTTTTGTTTTGATGATGTTTTTGTAGCATCACTTGTTCTTTGAAGTTTCTGTCAAAGAAGTGTAGTTAATAATGACTAGGGATGATTGCAAGCCTTCTTATTTGGAGTATCCTTAAGCAAGAACAACTTTGTTTTATTGCCATGCCACTTTGGATCACAAAAATGGAAATCTAGAGTTTATTTTATTAATTATGAAAGAAACGAAGTCTGCATTAACACTACATTACATTAAGTCTTCATCTAGAGTTTATTTTATTAACAGACAATGATGCTCATGATAATATTCTGCATCAACACCATATTACACTAAGTCTGCATTAACACTAAATTAAAATAAGAAAGAGTGAAATGCCTGAGTAATCATCAATAGTTGATGAACCTGTGAATTGTGCAATTAGAGTGAACCTGTGAATTATAAATCTATTATACTACTACTACTACTACTACTATAATTTAATTGTGATTTTACTTTTGAATAAAAATATTTTATTCATTCAAATATACAATTTGGAATTATTGTTGATCTTTTTTATGCTTGTCTACTGATAGAAAATATGTCATCAAATTCATCTACTACTACATCTGCATGGCCTCCGTTCATATGTCGTTGTGGTACGGGCCCTTGTATAGTAAAACTTTCAATGTCAGAAAAGAATCCGGGTAGACACTATTATTCTTGCCCAAGAATGGTATGTATTTATGTATTGCAATTTTTTTATACTTCTTCCTTTATATAAGTGAATAAATTTATTGTGTCCCAAAATATGCAACAATGTGGTAACTTCATCAGGTGGTGTGACGAATATGTTCGAGTGTTGCATAATCAAGGGAGGTTGCAGATGGACACATCCGAGCGTTTAAATGTAACAACTCATCCAATGAATTCTAACGACTCTAACGAAGTAGCGATGATGAAGATTGAAATTCGTCAATTGCAACTAACTCAACGATTTGTCATAATTGTTAATGTTATGTATGCGGTGTTGTTGTTAATTTTATTAAATCGGTTGTAATTTTGATAATGTTCATTATTTAACCAACACGTTATGTATGAGATTGGTAGATTTATGGTATGAAAAGTACTATGTTCTAAATTTGGATTATATGAAACTATGGTATGAAAAGTACTATGTTCCCCAGCTAGAATGTTAGAATACTGACTACATGCTAATTTCTGTTTTGGACTTGACAAAATGCTAATTGTTTGTGTGAACTCAAATGTATGGTCTGCTATGTTCATTACTTGTTGCAGATGTTTCATTTGATCCCAACGGCATAGGGCAAACAATAATTACAAACCTAGCCGTACCAATGAAAAGAAACACAGACCCTGCACAACCTTACAAACTTATAAAGTACTCCAATGTATTGGGACAACCTTACAGTTTTTCAAAAGAAAACAAAGACCCTGTCATAAAACCAATGTATTGGTACGTTCTAAGCAAAGCAAAATTTGTAATGTCATACAAAATATTGGTACATTCCAAGCAAAGCAATGTCATACAAAAGTAACAAAATACATAGTCTAATATCCAAAAGTAAAAAAATACAACTTCTGCAGTTGTAAATCAGTACATAATTGCAGTTCATTCCCTCATAATTGCAATTCATTCCCTTAGTACATCTTCAGAATTGATTTTACAGTCGAAGCACAGGCAGGATGATATATATTCATTCCCTCATACTGCTTCTGCAGTTGTAAATCAATACATAATTGCAGTTCCAGTTCATTCCCTCGCACTGCTCCTATTCCAGTTCCAGTTCAAATTAGTACATAATTGCAGTTGAAAACAGTACATAATTGCAGTACATAATCAGCACATAATTAGTTTCAAATCAGTACTTAATTGCAGTTGAAAATAGTACATAATTGCAGTACATAATCAGTACATAATCAGTACATAATTCCAGTTCAAATTAGTACATAATTGCAGTAACAAAATACAATGTTAGTTGACAAAATACAATGACCTAGAGATGTTGCATTATCAATATCTACACTTGGGTTGGGAGTTGCGCCGTCATGACAAGGTGAATACCTGCAACAAAAATGACATCTAATAAGCACAATTAGATATAACAATATCTATGAAAACAAATGCAAAATTTGCAATTTCTTACCGATTTGTAAGCATGGGACAATTTCTTTTGTCGTGTGTTTGGCCAACCAAACCACACCCATTACACCGTCTAGCTTTAGAATTTTTTGGTCCCCCTAATGCTTTCTCTTTCCCTCCCTTAAGCCTTTTACCACAACCCTTTGCACGCACTTGACTCGGTTCGTTGTAGTAGTTGCTACCCCCACTCCTTGAAGCAACTACACTTGGAATTTGACTTCTTTCTACAGTATCAACAAAACTTGTACCACAACTAATCATTTGATTAATTTTATCATGTGCACCACTCAAAGCATCAATATAGACCTTAGTTGCTTCTTTGCTAGTAAGGGCCTTGTCAACCATATCTAAGGCTAGTTGCATTAATTGACTCCGCTTCAGTAGATATGACCTGTTATCAGTTATCTCAATGCCACTACCATCAACGACTACCCCAGATTTAACTATTTTTGTCCATCTACTCAAAATGTATTGACTTGGTAATATTTCATAATCATGCATTTTGTGCAAATATCCCAACATGTGTCTACAAGGAATTCCCATGCTCTCAAATTTTTTGCAAGTACATGAAGCAAAATCCTTAACCTTGTCATAATGAATTTGTCGCAATGGATAATTACCGCCACTTTTTCTTGCAATGTTGTACACACAGTGATCTCCATCCTCATCTATAAGCTCAAATTTAAAAGTCAAGCTCTCCTACATCTCATCTTGAAACTTAAAAAATATATCATGTGTATAGATATCAACCATATGCACCAAAAAGTCTTGAATCATTTTCATTTTAGGCTTCTCAATCATGTCTTTGTGATCCGCCAATAATTCTTCATGACGTTGACGCTCAAGTCCCCTACCAAACTGAATCATAAAATCCACCAATGAATTCTTTTTTGAAACATATTTTTTGAAGAATGAGTGAGAGCTTTCAGCTCGTTGGCTACTTGACATTTCAGCCGAGAAAACATGATTCGTATATGCCGGCACCCATTTAGCATGAATTTCAAACATTGATTGTAGCCATTTGTTGTCATTTAACCCACTCTTCTCAACCAACTCTATCCATTTCAAATCGAACTCTTCCTTAATCTCTGTTTTCCATATGCAATTTGAAAACTCCTTATAGTAAGCACTGTATTTAACTAAATTTATCTTCTCAGAAAATTTAGTTAAAATGTGCCAACTACAATATCTATGAAATGTTGTTGGTAGATTTTGTGAAATTGCATTTGTCATAGCAGGATCTTGATCAGTAATGATCATCTTAGGGGCATCACTTGACATGGCTTCCAAAAATTGGTTGAAAAGCTAAACAAATGAATCTATGGTCTCATTACTCAAGAATGCACATGTAAATATTATTGTTTGACCATGATTATTAACCCCCATTAGTGGCGCAAAAATTAATCCATACCGATTAGTGTTGTACGTAGTATCAAAGATCACTACATCACCATAAAAATTGTAAGCCCGTCTAGAGGTTGAATCAGCCCAAAAACAATGAGTAATCATGTTTTCATCATTTGACTCAATTTTGAAATAAAATGATGGATTCTTTCCTTGTTTACCCATTAAAAACTCGTGCAACATATGTCCATCATGTCCTTTTATCTCATTGCGATTATCTCTTTCGAGATTATACAAATCTCTTCACTTGACAACCAATATTCTTAAACCCCGATTGCACTCCAAGCAAATTAAATTGTTGATGCGATGGTATATTTACTATCTGAAGTTGTTGAGTCAGGGCCTTTTGGGCAGTTGATATATTGCGGTGAGATCGCAACAAATGTGTTTTTCGTGGAGTTGTTAATGGGTGACAATGACCCTCAACAAATATACTAACAACATATAAGTTGAAGGTGTCATCACAATAGCAAGTTTTGCTTTACAACCCTCTTTAATTGATCCCCTGCGCCTTGTTGCCTCAATGTTCGCTACTGTTGTAGCACTCCCCTGTTTCCAACAAACAAACTCTTTCCTTATGATCTTACTAATTCCTCGTCTCTTTTTTTCAGACCAATTTCGAACACTAAAGCCATTCTCTTTTGCATATGCATTGTAGAAACTAAAAGCATCATCTATTTTTTGAAATTCTTGACCTATTTTTGGTTTCAGCTCTGCAACTTGAGGATTATACAAATTATCTGAAGATTTAGGATCTAACTCAACATATTATTCCTCATTTAGCCCACTCTCTAATTCAAAGTCTACATTCCCCCCTTCTTCTCGCTCTAAATTTTCTCCCATCTCATACTTTGCTTCAACGTTATCCATTTTGATTAAAACCTATAATAATCAAATTTGGTAATTAACTTTTTAGAATATTATAAAATTGTGAAAACCACAACCAAAATATATTTAATAACTGCCAGCTGTTATGTCAGTTAATGTCCCATTTAAAATTATATAGTATAACACAGGACCATATTGGCCCTATTTGGTTCATTTTAACATGCCTATTTTAAGTATCTTTGTATTAGAAAAGGAAAGAAAGTTGTACACTGGGAATCCATCTGCCCAAAAATGACAGCTTTCCTTCACAGACATGAATTTCGGTTCGAAAGATGGGCAAAATCATGGCAGCTAAATTAAAATTCGAAAGATGGGAAAAATAATAGCAGCTGAATTTAATATAATTTTTTTCTCATTCGCTGCCATTTTTTCTTCAAATTACAATTTAGACTTAGAACCAAACTGAAACAAAATGGAAGTAGTGTTACCTCGTCTTCTTTAGGATCAGAAGGGATGATTTGCTGCTTCTATTATGCAAACCCTAGCTCCAAACTTGCAACTGAAAGGGGCTTTGAGAAAGAATCGGGGAAAAGGGTTTCCATATATTGAGAGAGAATCGAAAGATTGGGGATGGGTTTCAGCAGATTGGGGATGGGTTTGGGGAAATTCGTTTGCTCTGACAAACACGTTTGCAGATTGGGGATGGGTTTAGGGAAATTCGTTTGCTCTGGCTTCCTTCGGTTTCTTTTCTTCGTTTGTTCTGGCTTCAGATCGGTTTCTTTTTTACGACCCGAATATGAGCTTTTGACCCGCGTGTTTCTCAAGTCCGTCCCTTTGGTCCGTTAATTTAGTCCGCTCAAGATCCTCTGTATATATATATATATATATATATATATATATATATATATATATATATATATATATATATATATATATATATAGCGACAAATCATTTGAAATGATAAACCGAGAGTAGAGATCGATATATATCATGTAATGCTATCTGGCGATATATATATATTTACATTTTTGTCAGGCCTGAAAATTACTTCATGGACTTTTACTACTTTATTTACTTTCCGTCCCGCCTGGAGTTTACTTCGTGGCGGTTGATCGTTTTTACTGCTTTATTTATATTTAGTCCCGCCTGGAGTTTACTTCATGGCAGTTAATCGTATTTATTGCTTTATTTATATTTTTGATTCCCCATGGAGGTGATTCGTGGTGGTTGATCATGTCTTTATATATATATATATTTAACGCTTTTATATATTTATATTTCTTATCCCCCATGGAGCTACTTCGTGGTGGTTGATCATGTCTATATATATATATATATATATATAACTGCTTACTACTTTCATATAAATTGCGGCATCATGTGAGCCTAGGAATCATGTAATCACATATTCAGCCTACTGAATCTAGATTCGGTTCCCGTGATGGACATTTTCAACTATAAGCAGTTTGTAAATTATTCATGGTGTTTGAATTTCCTTAGATGGCTTTCATGCCCATGAGGAGTTCGGCACTGCTATATATTATTTTCTCGAGGATGCTTCGCATCTCGAAAATAAAAGCAATCAAGCCGAACACTTAATAAAATGGAAGTATCAAAGGCCTCAATTACTATTGAGCAAAGGGTTTGAAAAACCTCTTTTACAAAACATCATTGTTATATCTTGCTAAAAATTGAATTTTTATACAAATTCAAACCCTGTGTATATAGGTGCGAATGAGGCATAGCACTACTTCCACATAACAGCACATTGACCCACACACACACACACATTCGTATAACAATTTCTTGAAAAGTGGTGGTCAACGTGGTAACACGAATGTCGGGGGGTGCCTAACACCTTCCCTCCGCATAATCAAGCCCCTGAACCCAAATGAATCTCGGTTTCATAGACTCGTTTAGCAGTGTTACATCATTGGGTCAATGTGCAAACCTTTTCTCGGTTGCGTTGGTGCAACCAGTTAAAAACACCAACTGGCAACTCTTACAGTCAAATCATCGACATATACATGTCGGACCTTTTTCACTTGTTTTTTCAAACAAATCTCACCTATCATGAGAACACCAAAGAACAAGAGCAGAAAAGGGATAAATAAAAATCCCGACGTCGACAGATGGCGACTCTGCTGGGGACTCCAGTAAGAGGGCTTAAGCCGCTACTACAAGATTTTTTAAAACTGTTATTTGCTTGTGTGTGGATGTTGCATTTACATTTTTTTTATGAATGTGTATGAATGCATTTTACTTACTGCACTGCAATATATCTATCTGTGATATTAGTGCTTCACACATATCATCATTCCCATAACGGTGAGACACATTGTATGTGAATGTATGTTGTGTGGTTCCTCCACCAGGAGGATATGTTGTCGGTGTTTGATTACTGGACTCGTATGGAGACTAATTCCAAAATTAGGCTCAGGAAAGGCACCACCCAGATTTTCTCCAGTTGAAAGACCGGATTAACTTCCCGTCAAGTAAATTACGATGATCTGGGAACCTTCATGCCAAAAAGCCGCGAGAGTAACCTAAGATAGGCCAGCCTCTAATAAACCAAACACGGAGGAAAGTCTCTTCATGCTTTCCATTTTCAATTACTTGTAAAGACAATTACTTGTAATTTCATTCCATGTTAATCTCTATGTAATGGAAAATATGAAGAATATATGTACATGCATATTAAGGCTTGACATGTTATCAAATGACACCCGTTTTGCAGGATAATATTCCTAAAATGGACACATTATGATAGCATGTAAAAATTTTATATATTACCTAAGACTATACGTAAGTCTTTTTTGTAGGGAAACAATTGGTCCCGTTTCCCGTTCAAAGTCCAAAAAGGCATTAAGCCCACAACCAAACATGGCTAAAAGTGCCCAGCCTGATCTTACTCATGTCTCTCACGAGGAGTTTGAAATATTAAGCTATCAAATTACAGAGTTGGTTGTTATGCTCAAAGAACTACACCAATCTACTCAGGGTCCACAAATACCCATCCACACAGAATCCTCTGCACATGGAGGAACCTAGATTGGCTAAAAGAGTCATTCATACTAGGGGGAAGTCAGGGTATTGGCTAAAAGATGGAAACCCAGATACTTGAACCTCATTCCAATAAAGGAACCAACAAAACCCCTAAAATCACAAAACTCATGGATGATCGAGAAACTGGGGATATAAGAAAGAAAGTCAAGCAAATGAAGGAAATCATCCGGTCAATCAAAGGGGCTGGAAACTATGGTAGTGTCACCTATTCAAATCTCTGCATATTCCCAGGGGCTCAATATCCTGACAAATTTAAAGTCCCAGAGTTTGAAAAGTACAATAAGGCAGGCGATCCCTATACGCACCTAAAAGTATATATTGGCGAGTTGGGATCTTATGCTAAAGATGAAAGCCTCAGAATGCAACTTTTCCAAAAGAGTCTCACTGGAGAGGCTAAAACCTGGTATGCCCGACTTGACAATGCCAAAATCCACAACTGGGAAGAATTTGCCCACGCCTTTCTCAATCATTACGGTTTTCAGTCACAAATGGCACCAGATCGATACCAAGTGACTAAAGTCAAAAAGCAAAGTACTGAATCTTTCCGAGAATATACCCAAAGGTAGAGATATCTAGCAGTGCAAGTCATTCCATCAATTACAAAAACTGAGATGGTAATGACGTTTATTGATATCTAAGAGGCTCCTTACTATGAGAGGATCCTAGCAGGCATAGGAAAGCCATTCTCGGAAATGATCAAACATGACAAAATGGCAGAGCTGGATCTAAAGGCAGGCAAGATTAAAGACTTCACTACCTTGGAAGAAGTCGCCAAGCATATACAGACTGGAAAGTATGCGAGCGATCCCAAGGGGGTACCCAATAAAGGCACTAAAGATGTATCCCTTGTTGTACAGGGGCAAGCTAGTAAACCAACCTACAGTCCCCCTATTTGGAAAAAATGAGACAATCTTCCATTTTAACAACAAGCTACATTTAACAAATTCCAGGACAGGAAAAGAAAATTTGAGAGAACGGAAAATCAGGTGTTCACTCCACTAGGAAATTCTCTTGAAAATGTATTGGCGATATTGATGGATCATAAGAAAATTATCGAACTGGCTCCACCTTTGGAACCAAGGAGCAAAAGATACAATCCAAGCCATAGATGTGCTTACCACTCAGGGTCTCCAAGACACGATACACAAGATTATTGGTCCTTAAAGCATAAAATTCAGAATCTGATCGAAAGTTGTAGTATTGTGGTCCAACAACCTGACCAACAAAATGTCAACACCAACATCTCGATGCAGCATGATACGGAGGAAGTAAATACGATCGGGTCAGGAAGCGCTGAAATGTATCAAAATCATAAGTACATACGAAGGATAGAGGAATACCCCCAAAGGCATAGATCAAATGTCCTAAAGTGGGAAAACTCTGAGGAGGGTATGATAGTAATGAAAAAATTAGAGACTATCCAGAATCAAGTAAATCTGCTTGCTAAGTTGATAGTGCGACAACATCAGGATACAAGGCAGTTTTTCACTCAACTATAAGAAAGCCAAGAGAAAAAAGAGGTCAACTATAATGCAAACCCATATCTCTCCATGATGAGCCAGCTAAATAAAGAAGATCAAAGTAGGCTAAAAGCAAAAGAAAAGGGGATTAATAAAATTGCTAAAAGATCTCGCCAGTGGAAAAATCGATCGGGGGAATGCAAATTCTCAAAGAAGAAAGATCAAACAACCTCCACAAGAGCCCGAAAATTCACCCCTTTGAGCAAATTAAATGAAGAAATGATATACTTTTTGATAAGCGAAGGATGGATTACTGAGTTGTTGCCTCCTATAAATCCCAAGATAAAGAGTTATGATTCCACCAAGATGTGTTTCTACCATTCTAACTCACTTGGACATATGACTAAGGAATGTTGGTCTTTGCGACATAAAATCCAAGATCTCATTGAAAATGAAGAGCTGAAGATAGAATTCCTCATGACTAGAAAAGGCGATAAGAAAATAAAAAGCTTAATATGTCCACTCGAGACAGGCAGTTCCGAGGAGGTAAAGGCCATGAGCACCAATCCTGGCAGAACACAAGATGGATTAATCCTAATGCATTGAATGACAGAGGAGACACGAGAATCCCCAAAGGATATTCCTCCACCAACATACAAAGATAGCAACCACGTTCCTGATTTTACCACCTTGGATGATGAGGAGGAAATACTAATCCTGTCCAAGGAAGGAAAAGCCAAAAAGGAAAATTCTTTGCAAGAAATGTAACCACTGTTCGAGGGAGAGTTCATGGTCGAATCCTCTCAAGCCTAGGAAAAATACGAAGGAATAGATAAAAGAAAAGATGGTGAGATTGTCGGGGAAGCCAACCCATTGAGAATCCAGAGTTCGTCCCTTTTGCGATGGGTCCAGTTCAAGCGTCTATGAGGAATATATTGCATTAGGGGGCGATGATCAAGTTATGGCCATAAGCAAAGATATTCAGAATCAAGAGGTAACCTCTATTGCGAGCCTTAAAGGCAACATCACCACTAACAACTGGACTATCAGGCCTCAACTAGCCAAGAAGATGTAGATCAAGGGGTTAAAGTTGTGAGTTCCAGAAGATGTTGGGACGGTATCACTTTCTTCGCAGTATGCCTTTTATTTTCCATGCATGTAAAAATTGAAAAAAATCAAAAAATCAAAAAAAAAAGTCAAAAAAAAACAAATCAAAATTCAAAAATTAAATCAGTTAGGTTTCAGCTCATGGGGCGAACTACATCGACCTGATCTCCCTGATACCCTGGAGTACGTAGGAAACCATATTTTATATGGCCCGTTCGCAATAAAAAATATAACAAAATCATTTATGCCATTTCTCTATAAAAACAAAAACAACAAAAACATTTCTACACCCTTTTACATTCAGCGTTGAACCTCTTACACCAGGTTTGAACTACGAAAGACATGATCTCCCCTCATCAATAGGAGTACATAGGCAGCCATTTATGGTGCGGTCAAATCAAACAAAAATCCAAAAAACCCAAATAAACACTTCAATGTCATTCCATCAAATCTGACACAAGTCCCAGAAAGGAAGAAACAACGATACATCAGGACAACCAGCAACGAGGACCTTTAAAGAGTCGACACCCTCAATCACAAGTCTTCATCAAATCAGAAGAAAACCATCCAGGCTAATTGCGAGAACAAGTCAGGAACAATGATTAAGGGCATCCAAAGCCCAAATCTACTACCTACTCACCATATGGTACAGAGGTAAAAGGCTCTTGCGATCTCTTCATCTTATCAGCCCATCTGTCAAAGAAACTATCCCAGACAACAAGAAAGGCTGGGGCAATTTCAAAATCGGTGACAACCCGATGTTGCGATTCTTACAATCAGACCGGTGCAATCTCAGAAACAGCGACAACTCAATACTGGGGCATTTATCAACAATCCTAAAGAGGATTATGTACCAGTCAGCACCATCAGCATGGTACATCATCATCAGAGCTTCCCTCACATCGTCTCACTAGCGATTTAGTATGATCATTTAGTCTTTTCCAATCATATTGTTCTCAGAATTAATAATCCACATGTGAGGTATGACTCTTTCATCTCTTTATGAGCTTTTAATCTCCATTTACATGCATTAGTGATAATATACATGTTAAGTATTCTTAGAAAAGGATTTTTCTTAACTTGTTATGAATGGGATTAATTTTCATAAGTGTCCGTGGGGCGAGAATCATGGAAATGATTAGAGATTTAAGACTATTTAACCTTTTAATTGGGCACAACATCCCAGTTCAAAGCGCTTTTTGGAACAGACTTGACCTCATATGCATGTCTGCACTTTGCCATTGCCCTGACTCTTAGTTGTGGGGTATGAACATATGGAAAAAATAATGGCAAATAATGAAAAGATAAAAGATAACCCTAATGTTTTGAATCATGGCCTAGGTTGCTCGAGTTATGAAGCCTGAGGGGTGACTTTACACCTAGTTCCCTAAAGACATCTGGTTTGGGAGTCATCGGCCTAACGCTCGTTACATTGGGTAACTTAGCGCCTAAGAAAAAAATCATTGCAAAAGGCAAAACCTGAGAAGATCCAAATCGTGGCGTAGGTTACTCAAGTAATTAAGCCCGAGGGGTGTCTTTACACCTGGTGCCCTAAAGCCCTCTAGTTTGGGAGTCATCGGCCTAAAAATCGTTACATTGGGTGACTTAGAGCCTAAGAAAACGGATCTGTAAAACTCATGCAAAGAAGCGAATAGAGTTAGCGCCTAACTTATCTCGAAGCATGGCCTTTATTACTCAAGCTAGTAAACCCGAAGGGGTGTCTTAACACCTGGTGCCCTAAAGCCCTCCGATTTGGGAGTCATTGGTCCAGAACTTGTTACATGGGTAATTCTGAATAGCCTAAGAATACGAGACAAGATTAGGCGAGAAAAAAGAAAATTTGCCAAGGCATAGAAGTAAAGCCCATGCTAAGAGTTGCATAACTCATAGGGCGTGTGTCATATGAAGTCAATTCTATAAAAAATAACGTCTAGAGCGAAGATGAAGTTTCTCTGATAAAGGGAGATAAATCTTTTAAAATCTAATTCTGCCCATGAATAATGACCATGGATGTTTACAAATTTCCTTGCGATTTAATAATTTATTCCATTTCATAATTTGTACTTCAAATGCCTTATTCACAAGAGTATACTAATCCTGATAGCCAAGTCGTCAAGCGTTTCATACATTTTGCTCTTTTGATGTACAGGATATTGCTCACTCGTGACTTGGTCAACAAAGAGAGTTTCCCATATAAATCCCCGACAACAACATGCAAAAGGACTGGGCCATTTTCTAATTCCAAGAAATGGAAGGATTTTAAGGCGAGATCAAGCTTCTCATCAAAAGAAAGGAGAGAACCCCTGAAGGAAATCATGGAGACGTAAGCTTGCCCCAATAGAAGAAGGGAAAATTTGTCAAAAAAGTCCTTAAAGAGTAGAAGGCCAATGACGAAAGGTCTAGCGAATGAAATCCTCACCATCAAATATGTCAACCTGCGTCAAGTCCTCACGAGTCGAGGCTTCTACACCGAAGTTCAAATATGGGCAGCAAAAGAATAGGTTGTACCCTTCAGGGAAGTCAGCAGCATTCAGATCATCAGTTCAACCGAGTTACAAATCAAAAGCTCAAGGGAATGGGGCACAAGTACCCCAACAGCGAAGAGAAACTCCAAATTGCCTCAGAAAGGGTGAGGTAAGTTTATACTCCAGACACTTTAAAATGTGTATCAACCTAGGATAATAGACTCCTAAGGACAAATCTAGGTCATCACATCATGCATGATCTCGCATTATGCAAAAGCGCTTACATCAACAGACATCTCCATCAACATTTAGCATGCATCTCCTATAGATTTAAATATGTGCGCACATTAAATATCTAGATTAGAGGAAAATTTAGTCGTAAACATCAGTTGGTTGTCATCAATCCAGCGTAACATCAGGTGGAGTCTAGTGAATTAAGTCATTGAATATTACTTCATCAAGGGTATCAGAAGAACCGGTATTCTAAACCATTGGCATCAATTCTGCATAACATCGAGCCATTTCAGCGATGAAAGCTTTGTATACCACCGTTTGAGAGGGAACCAAAACAGTTTGGCGATGTCAGTGTAGACAATTACTAGCAGGGTAGGCACCATTGTAAACTACCAGCATATGCATCAGGAAGGTTCGATAATTTTAGGACTTCATCCCCAATAGAGATGTAGAAAACATCTCAACTTATCTTCATCAAACAAGCATCAACAACACCGATAAAAAGCCAAACCATTGGAGTCAACACCAACATAGGCATCAACAATAACCGGTAAAGGTAAAGCGATTTGCGATTTGCGATATACGAAATGCAATTTGCGATTTGCAATATGCGAAATACGATGTGTGAATTGCGAAGTGCAAATTACGAAGTGTGATTGGCCAAATGCGAAGTGCAAAGTACGAAATGCGATATGCGACTTGCAAATTGTGATTTGTGAAAGCATTTAAAGATTCATCATAACATTCATTACATTGCGATTTGCATCATTCAAAATACCTTGTCATATTTTAAATGTCTAGTAATCTTTATCATGTCCATTTCATTGTATTGCATGAACATGATAAAGAGGGGCATCTGTAGACACTCAAAATTTTGTTTTCCTGTTACTAACTATGCAGGAGGACAAGAATGTCTTTTTCACACTCCAGAGATAACCCTGGAGGACCATAACATCAATTCTAACCCCGGAGATAGCCCGGGAAAGAAATTTTCGAACCCAGTGATAGCCCCAGGAAATCAGTTCTAACCCCAGAAATAAACCCGAGAAATCAAGTGTAAAGCCCGGAGTCAACCCCGGGAGGTCAAGCCAACCTCAGAGATAACCCTGAGGACATTCAGAGTCGACAGTAGGCCAATCTCAGAGATAATCCTGAGAAAAGACTGCTACAACTGCGCCAAAACTGGAGATAACCCTAGGAGGGGCAAAATGGTCATTTTGCCAACTCAACTTCAACTCAAATCACATCAACTAATTTCAACTCAAACTTCTTTAAAAGATGTCCCACGAGAACCATATCTTAACTTTCGAGCGCAAACTACGTAAAATAGCTCAACGGACTGCCTAACGGAAACTCGGAAAAGCCATTTCGGTCATGGACCCATCTTCCAAGAATTAAAAAGGGCAAATCCTATGTCATTGAATAGCTCTCAGAAAGAGATTTCCATAATGGAATGGCACACCTCAATCAGAGGCTCGAATTGAAGTTTTGCAAGTTTGAGCGGACATCATGTTGCACGCGTGCACATACTTCGAGATGACGGGACCTATAGAGCCCGGGGCACCCCGGGTAGCCGCAAGTGCATCTGCGGCTACAACAAGTACACCTGCGGTTCCCCCTCTATAAATAGAGGGCTTGGGGTGGCCATATTTGCAAGAAAAAAGGCGAGAAAGCTCTGTCCAATTTGCTTTATACACACTATAAACTGAGCGCTTTCTCATTTTAAACACTTGTGAGCTCTTATATTGTCATATTTTTTTCGGCGGGAGCCGAGTGTTCATCTACTTAAAGCTATAGAAGTCTTCTTTGGCAGTCCACTATAAGCCTTCTTACACACTTTAAAGCCTTTCTCTTCATTTTTGCACACACTCTTCTTCACGTTGAGAGTCGTGTCGTGTGTGTATGCCCAGACTTTGGTCCGTGATTTTCATTTCTGTTTGTATAAATATACTTATATATATTTATATATATGGACTAACATTATCGAGTTATGCCTCGATTGAGCCTGGACTCACGTCCGGAGCGTTTACTTGCTTTTATATATATATATATATATATATATATATATTTACATTTACATTTACATTTACATTTATGTCAGGCCTGGAGTTTACTTCGTGGCCTTTTACTGCTTTATTTACATTCCATCCCGCCTGGAGTTTACTTCGTGGCGGTTGATCGTTTTTACTGCTTTATTTACATTTAGTCTCGTCTAGAGTTTACTTCGTGGTGGTTGATCGTATTTATTGCTTTATTTATATTTTTGATCCCCCATGGAGGTGCTTCGTGTTGGTTGATCATGTCTTTATATATATATTTACCGCTTTTATATATTTACATTTCTGATCTCCCATGAAGTTGTTTCGTGGTGGTTGATAATGTCTATATATATATATATATAACTTTTATATAAATATAACTGCTTACTGCTTTTATATAAATTGTGGAATCATGTGAGCCTAAGAATCATGTGATCACAGATTCAGTCTACTGAATCTAGATTCGGTTCCTGTGATTTCAGCTGTAAGCAGCTTGTAAATTATTCACGATGTTTGAATTTCCTTAGATGGCTTTCATGCCCATGAGGAGTTCTGCCCTGCTATATATTATTTTCTCGAGGATGCCAAACACTTAATAAAATGGAAGTATCAAAGGTGTGACACCCCCAAATCCAGGTTACCTGACTCCCGAGTTTGGTGCTCACGATCCACAATATAAATAACATCTAACTACCCATTTAATTATGAATAGACATATAAACCACATTAACTGATATAGTTAATACATTCGTCCCAGGTTATCTAACCTTTATATTACAAATATACCCTTTAGATATACAAAAAGGGTTTACAAATACAACATAATATATATGTTAAACACAACTATCACAGCATAACACATTTTCCTTTTATCTTCACAGCTCCTTTGGCTTCTTCGTCCCTAGCTGAAATGTTTTATTTAGCAAGGGTGAGCAACAAATTTGCCCCGCAAGTTAAGATATATAATAAATGTATCATAATCAAGACAACAAACTATCTTATTCGATAGAATGACTCCAAAGTTCGGGGAACTTTGAAATAGTTGAACAATTTATTCTTTTCTAACTAATCTTCTCGCAACATATTCAACAAATTAACGAAAGTATATAATGCTTTCAAAGTTTCTACGATATTCTAATGAATAATCAAGAATCAATTCTGATAATAGCAAAGTGGAATGTTTTCAGATTTATCGCCGAGTGGTCACACAAGACCTTGAACTTTTCTTTCCTGCAGATATCAAAGATTTACTTTGATATATACTCAGGTGTATCAGATAACCATAAAGATTAAATCATACCCCTCTGTAAGTATAACAAGTGATCAACTTTATTATACCCTTATATTATGCATAATACTTAATCATAACGTGCAGTAGTCGAATTTATGACCAATAAAATGTTCCCTTTATATAAAAGGTTGTTCTTCTCAGTCTCAGAATCAAGATTTTGATTTAATCAACGAAATACTGTGATTTCAATTTCTAATTACTTCTCGATCTAGCCGAAATAATTGGCATCAATCTGTCAATAATAATTGATTTCTATTTTCGAATCTATCAAGTTCTAACAAATGTTCGTCTAGCCAGAATAATTAGCTAAGACATTTCTCAACATAATTTGACAATAAACAGGAATTATCTGTACTGTCAATTCTAGCTTCTGTGGATATGAATATCCAACAACAATTATTCTACAAATGTATATTTTCTGAATTAGTAATTCAATTTAAATTATTAAACATGCACTAACTGCGAATAATCAACAATAAATTCTTGGACGTGGGATAATTAACCACTACAATATTTATATAATATTAACTCAAGGTTGAGTTAGGAAACTAGCCTTTCGCGGTGATTACTGCTACACAATATACTTATCTGCTTTCATAAGACCTATAACCATTAATATCGGTCTCACAATTAGCACAATATTTCATAACACGCAACACTGTAATTCACAGTCAAACTTCTCCTAAACACATTACCACATAGTCACATCAGTGTTTATAACCTATATAAACACTTATCAAGTCTAACTAATTCGGTCTGGTTGGACTTCGGTCCAATCTCGGTGTTCTGGTCACCCTATCCGACAACTAACACAGTTATTGTCAATTAAATTATGCTTCTAAGCTTCAATTAATTTAGATAAGTCAAATATCATTAATAATATTTTTCAGAAGCTTTTAATAATTATCAAACAATTATTATAATTTATAATAATTTTTCAAATATCTAATCATTTTTAAATGATTTAATTATCAATTAATCTTATCATCATTAATATTTAATAATATAATAATATTAATGACATACTTGTCAAAATATTAAAGTTATTATTAATAACTTAAAATATTTTTAAATCAACAATATTCTACTTAAATTATTTTTAAAGTAATTAAAATCATTTTAAATCATCACCATTAATATTTAAATATTAATGAAATTATCATCCAAATATTAAAAGTCATTAATTATAACTTAAAATATTTCTAAATCATTTTTCTTATTTTTAAATAATTTTTAAATCAATAAAATTATTTTTAATTCATTTATTTAATATTATAATTAAATAAATCTAATATCATTAATATTAATTTATTAATAAAATTCTCCAAAAATATTGAAAATTATATTTTTATAATTCCAAATATTTTCTAACACTTTATTCTCATTTAAAATGATTTTTAATTCAATAAAATCATTTTAATCGATTTATTTAATTTAACAATTAAATAAATCTAATATCATTAATATTAAATTATTAATGAAAATTCTCTAAAAATATTATAAGTTGTATTTTATAACCCAAAATATTTTTAAATACATTATTCTTATTTAAAATGATTTTTTATAATATTAAATCATTTTCTAATTTATTTAATACACTAATTAAATAAATTAAATACCTTTAATATTTAAATAATTATCAATATTAAAGAAAAATATTCCAATTGGTCAAAAATTATTTTTCATAATTTAAAATAATTTTTTAAAACCATTTTAAATAATTTTTATAATTTATTTCTATTTTTAAATAATTTCAAAATTAGAAATTAGAAAATAATAAAATCGTCATTTAAAGACCTTTTAATGACACTGTTGTCATTGTTGGTGTTCTTGAGCCTCAAGAACACGCGATAACTCGATGGTTAAGGAGTCATGTTTGACCATCTTTAAATCTCGATCAAGCTTGTTACGGACAATCCAAGACTTTTATATTGTAGTGTTAATGTAAAAATACAACATCCAACCATCACTTTTGTGACGCCCCCAAAATAGGTATACATCTCCCATCTTGAGTTGCCAAATACATGGTACAAAATTCAAATACAACTTAATAATACAACTGTCGTGTAGAATACGACGAAACATAAACTGAGAGTTTAATACGAATACTGTCTTCTAGACAATATTCAAACTCAAATAAAGTCCTCAATATATTTATTATCACACTATTTCATAGAATAGTGAGGACTACTAATGAAAACATCTGAACCGTCACTCCATTCCCCGACTAGTCCCTGCTACGTTCTCACTTCCTGAAGAGAATAATGAAAGAAAAAGGGTGAGCTCAACTAGCCCAGTAAGAAATATTATGACTAAGATAATGCAGAATAAATTATAGTTAGCCTTCAACAGTGTTAAACTGATAAAATATAACAAACATCAAGTTTAACTGCAGCGGAACAAGCAATCCATTAAAAGAGTCAAGTAGAGAATAAAATCTAATATCTTTTATGATTTAAAAAGGTTTTTCATCACTTTTACCGCTGAGACTCAGCTTAATAAATAATCCACATCATCCCTGCACTACAGCCAATGATATTCATTAGTATCACAACCACAAATTATCCAGGCACTACGGGCCAAGGATATTCGTGTATTAATCAATGGTCATGATCATGCCAACAACTGTCCATCAATGCACTACGGGCCAATGAGGACTTTTACCACATCATTTGTAACATTACGATCATGATTATACCGAATAATCCTCGGTCATAATCATACCAAGTCCATCTATGCACTATAAAAGCCACGATGAATTTCAACATAATATAAACATGGGGATGATGACAATGATATAAGAATTCAATAAAACAAGTTCAAGAATTAATTTATCCAGGAACTAATAACGTCAAAATTGTCAACATGATACTTCTTTGTAGAGTAAAATTCAAGAATGCTCGGAAGAATATTTCCATGAAAAGACATGGATGAAGCTATAAATATCAAGGATATTCCATTAATTTCATGGAGTATAGAAGTCAAAACTTTAACCAACCGAGTATAATAAAGAATGGAATAACAAAAGAAATCACCGTGCATCGATAGATCAGCAGAGACAAAGTTATTCCAATGAAATAAAAAATAACGGAACCAAGTTATGGGTAAACGCATAGACAAGATATTCCAACAGAATAATAAATAACGGAACTAGGTCAAAGTGAAATTGCACCAAGCGGGGATGTTCCAACAGAATAATAAATAATCGAATTCAGTCATGCGAAAGCGCACGCATGCAACGGTATGTTCCAACAGAATAATAAAGAATGGAATAATAGAAGAATTTCACCATGTATGCGGTACTTCGCATACACAGGTTATTCCAACATAATAATAAAGAATAGAATAATAGAATAATTTCACCATGTATGCGGTATTGACATGACAAAAGTTATTCAAACATAATAATAAAGAATGGAATAATGTAAGAATTTCACCAAGTATAGGGTAGACAGCGTATACAAAAGTTATTCCAATGAATAATAAAGAATGGAATAATGTAAGTTCTCTTCATGAATATACAAGAAATAATACCCCTTACGAGTACAACAAATAATATCCCTTACTAGTAAAAGAAGAGTATTCCAACCTGGTAGTAGGAGAGGATATTCTTTAAGAAAACTTGCACTACGCTCAAACCTTCTTAAAACTCTAAATAAATACGCTCAAGATTATAGAAGAGAATTCTCTGAACTTCTGGTGTGATTTTTAATTCTAACTGAGCATCCTATTTATAGGAGAATATAAGGGGTACTGTTAAGAAAAATCACAGACGCAACAGTAAGTTTTCACGGGCGAATTAATTTGGGATTCACGGATGTATTAAGAAGAAACACGGACTGATTTTTCAATGCAACCCACTCATACCCATCACTTTCAAACACTCATACATTACTATCATCATACAAACATGTCCATATTATTCCACTCACACAATATTATATATATATATATATATACATCCAACACACACATGCTATATATATATATATATATATATATATATATATTAAATATATACACCCTTTCTCCCAAGGCATCCAACCCTTCCCCCTTTTCTAATTCACACACACACGAACATATTATATATATATATATATATATATATACATTTCCTCCTTAATACGTTACGTCTCCTTCCCCCACCCCATTTTCATCATACACACATACATCACTTTCACTCTACACCCATCACTTTCACCCACCACTTTCCGCTCACACACACATCATATTATATATATATATATATACACTATATATATATATATATATATATATATATATATATATATATATATACACACACATCACATATATATAAATTCTCTTCCTTACAAGTCATCTATTCCCCACCCCTTTTTCTTCTTTTATTTTCATCCCACTGTATAATACATTTCTCCCACCTTCAATTTTCTTCCCACATGTGGCCCCACCATTAATATACTGAATAACTTTCTACCGATTATTTCAAAAAATGGGTAAGTAGGGATCCAAATAATAAGCAAATTTTTAACAACTACTTCATAAAAATCCTCTCAATATTTTTAACAACATTTATCATCATTATTATAATTCGCAATATTTAACAACCAGGTCGTTCTTAGGAAAAGGGGGCTTTCAAATAAGGATTTCTCCCTATCATAGCCATAATTAGGTGACCAAACCTCTCCTCGTGTAACTTCTAGACATCGTCAATATTGCAAATAATAATATGAATAACTTGTTATCAATTATTGATTTAATAATATATAAAATATCGCATAATAATTGAATCAAATAACGTGAGATACTACGCAAAGAATTATCGTAACAATAATTGAACAAAACCGAAAGTGACTTCTCACGTAAGCATCAATAATCAATATCGTGTGCTACTATGCAACCACGCCAGACATCGTACTTTTTACTACTTGGGTAGTTCAACAGTTTTAACGGTAAAACTTCCGCCGTTATTTTCATAAAAAGATATTTCTGTCGTTTTCTAATTCCGACAATAATTCCGTTGTGGGGTCCACCAATGATTGTACCGTCGTACGGATATTTCCCGACAAAAATAATATTCCCCGACCAATCGAATATTATATAACAACTTGCATATTTTTCAAAATTTCTAAATATTACCCACAACTATAACATTATCTCAAATCCACACCATAATTTTGAAAAAAATATTTTGAAATAATTAAATCTTTATTCGTAAAATTTAGAATTTTATAATCTTCCCTCCTTATGAAATTTCGCCCTCGAAATTTATGTACGTACCTGGTATGCCGAACATATGAGGATACCTCGACTTCATTTCAGATTCTAACTCTTGAGGTATAACCTTTGAGTGTTGAATACGATCCTTCTTATCCAAGATCTTAACACATATCTCCTCATATGTTAAATCTTCTGCTATCTCGTCTAGTTCCAACTTAATAATGTGGTTCGAGTCGTCCACATATTTACGTAACATCGATACGTGAAAAACGTTATGAACACGCAACATATTTGGCAGTAAAATGAGTCTATAAGCCATAGTTCCTACTTAATCGAGGATTTTAAATGGGCCAATAAAATCGAGGGTTGAGATTTCCTCTCTTCATCGATTCTTGCTTCTAGAATAACACCCTCTTGAACCTTCTTCTTCGCATTCATCAGCTCTGAGTATGTAGCTTGAGCGGCTTTAACTTTATCGACTAAAGTCGATTCTAATCGTATATTCGTTATCTTCACGTGGGTCCCTAGAGTCTTTAACTCTATATTCATCATTTGTAAGTTATACGAAATGGGTCTTTTTGTTAACAACATCGCACTCGTAAACGCATACGATCTTCTACTCAACGCGTCAGCTACCACGTTCGCTCTTCCACGATGATATTGAATGGTATAATCGTAATTTTCAACAGCTCTAGCCAACGTCTTTGGCGCATGTTACGTTATTTTTATTTGAAGAAATGTTTAAGGGTTTCAGAAATGGGGTTTGTACTAGGGTCAAGACAAAATTTGATTTCACGCTCATGGGTAGGCCTAGAAGTCTTCAGAAATATGTCAAAGAAATTTATTAACGATAGAAATATCATTCAAAATTGTGACTCTCATCCAAGACTTGGATAGTACGTCACATTGACACCTATTAACTTGCCATCATCATTCACGATGTCACCTACAGAAAGTTTGGCTTCGATGTATTACACACAAGGAAGTCAACAACGAAAGGATCGGGGCTCTTTACTTATGGCTTGTAATAACAGTGATTAACTTTAGTGGTTTGGTTGCTTGAATTCGCATAACAGGTTGGTTAGGAATATTAAAGCTAACAACCTTACGAAAAGCATGATGAGTAGTTAACCAATCGATTCCTAAAATTACATCAAAGGCAAGTATTTTCAAAGAGATAAGATCGACAGGTAACATGAAAGTGTCGATTTGAATCAGCAAGATTTATAAACAGTGGAGGTAATGAGGGTTTCTCCTAACGGAGTTTCAACAAATAAGTCAAAGTCTAATTTCTCAGGAGTCAAATTTAAACGTTGAGCGCAAGCAAGAGAGATAAAAGAATGGGTAGAACCGGTATCAAATAAGGTATAGACTTCGTAAGCGTTTATGATTAACTTACCCGTGATAACTTCGTTCGGTTTCCTCGACAAATGCTCTTACTTAAACTATCAACTTTGACTTGTCTGAGATATCCTTTGGCATCACTATCCCAGCTGGACTTGACTTCACTACACGACAAAATCGAGTTAGGTGACCTTCTCTTCCGCAATTGAAACACGCTTTGGATTGCTGCGTACAGTTTAGACGGATGTGTCCCACTTGCCCGCATTTGAAACATACGACCGGTGGTCGTTCTTCTTCCTTTGAAATGGGTGCTGGTGCTACTGTCTTTCCATCATTATTGAACCTTCTCTTCTTGAAATTTTCACTTTTATTATCTTGGCCATGATTACCATCGAAGTGGTTACCATTCTTGGCATGCTAATTTCCCCCACGATGGTTATCATTGTTCCGATGGCCGTTTCCACCGGTACGATTATTATCGTGTTGTTGGTCGTTGCCTTTTGGTTGTGCTGACTCATTATCGCGCTCCAATAACTGAGCCCTATTCACAACATCTGAATATAAACAAAGTTTGTGAGAAATGAGGTATTAATGTATTTCAATTTTCAAACCTCGCAGAAACATTCGCGTCATTCTCTCCTCATTATCTACCAAATGGGATGCAAACCGGGATAACTCCGAAAACTTAGCCTCGCATCACTACACTCGGCCATATTGTTTCTTTCTTGCAACTTGATAAATTCTACCTCCTTCATGTAACGTAATACTTTCGGAAAGTACTTGTCATTGAACAATTCTTGAAACTTCTCCCAAGACATCTTGAAAAGGCCAGTCGGGTATCGCTTTTCTGATTCCCACCAATGATCTGCTTCTTCATGCAACATAAAGGTGGCGAATGGAACCTTTTACTCCTCTGAGCATTCCAAGACATCAAATATCTTGGTGTTCTTCTTTATCCACGTCTTTGCCTTAAGTGGTTCTGGCTTTCCCAAAAACTCCAGTGGTCCCAGCTCCTTGAACTGCTTCGCGGTGACCAACCGTGGGTTGCCATTATTTCCGCCTGCATTATGAATAGGAGTCTCTCTCATTTGGTGTTGCATGAACTGCACAAAGCCTCTGAACATCCCATCGTTCATCATTTGATTGGTGTCGTTGTTTACCTGAGGATTATTGTCTTCCTGTTGCACATTATCCTGGGTATTGATCTGTGGTGACTCAACAGTCTCTTGTTCTCCATTGCTATTCTCAACATTCTCGGATGTCATTTTCAAACACTGCCACAAGACAATGGTTAATTCACATGCAACATATTATCCCTATATTCTGTCCGACCAATTAATTACCAAATAAACTTAGGTAGGTCATACTAGCGAAGGAATTACCCGTCTCTCCCCTCCTAGTTCTTGTCTCACATCTTAGCCATTGATCATATCCCTAAGCTTTGATACCAACTGTGACACCCCCAAAATAGGTATACATCACCCATCTTGAGTCGCCAAATACATGGTACAAAATTCAAATACAACTGTCGTGTAGAATACGACAAAACATAAACTGAGAGTTTAATACGAATATTGTCTTCTAGACAATATTCAAACTCAAATAAAGTCCTCAATACATTTATTATCACACTATTTCATAGAATAGTGAGGACTACTAATTAAAACATCTGAACCGTCACTCCATTCCCCGACTAGTCACTGCTACGTTCTCATTTCCTGAAGAGAATAATGAAAGCAAAAGGGTGTGCTCAACTAGCCCAGTAAGAAATATTATGACTAAGATAATACATAATAAATTATCGTTAGCCTTCAACAGTGTTAAATTGATAAAATATAACAAACATCAAGTTTAACTGCAGTGGAACAAGCAATCCATTAAAAGAGTCAAGTAGAGAATAAAATCTACTATCTTTTATGATTTAAAAAGGTTTTTCATCACTTTTACCGCTGAGACTCAGCTTAATAAATAATCCACATCATCCCTGCACTGCGGCCAAGGATATTCATTAGTATCACGACCACAAATTATCCATGCACTACGGGCCAAGGATATTCGTGTATTCATCAATGGTCATGATCATGCCAACAATTGTCTATCAATGCACTACGGGCCAATGAGGACTTTTACCATATCATTTGTAACATTACGATCATGATTATACCGAATAATCCCTGGTCGTAATCATACCAAGTCCATCTATGCATTACAGGCCACAGATGACTTCAACATAATATAAACATGAGGATGATTACAATGATATAAGAATTCAATAAAATAAGTTCAAGAATTAATTTATCCAGGAACTAATAACGTCCAAATTGTCAACATGATACTTCTTTGTAGAGTAAAATTCAAGAATGCTCAGAAGAATATTTCCATGAAAAGATACTGGATGAAGCGCAAATATCAAGGATATTCCATTAATTTCATGGAGTATAGAAGTCAAAACTTTAACCAACTGAGTATAATAAAGAATGGAATAACAAAAGAAATCACCAGGCATACGATAGACCGCAGAGACAGGTTATTCCAACAGAATAAAAAATAACGGAACCAAGTTATGTGTAAACGCATAGACAAGATATTCCAACAGAATAATAAATAACGGAACTAAAGTCAAAGTGAAATTACTTGCAAGCGGGATGTTCCAACAAAATAATAAATAATCGAATCCGGTCATGCAGAACGCATAAGCAGGATGTTCCAACAGAATAATAAAGAATGGAATAATAGAAGAATTTCATCATGTATGCGGTACTTCGCATACACAGGTTATTCCAACATAATAATAAAGAATAGAATAATAGAATAATTTCACCATGTATGCGGTACTTCGCATAGACAGGTTATTCAAATATAATAATAAAGAATGGAATAACAGAAGAATTTCGCCAAGTATAGGGTAGACCGCGTATACAGGTTATTCCAACAGAATAATAAAGAATGGAATAACAGAAGTTCTCTTCATGAATATACAAGAAATAATACCCCTTACGAGTACAACAAATAATATCCCTTACCGTAAAAGAAGAGTATTCCAACTGGTAGGGCGAGGATATTCTTTAAGAAAACTTGCACTACGCTAAAACCTTCTTAAAACTCTAAAGAAATACGCTCAAGATTATAGAAGAGAATTCTCTGAACTTCTGGTGTGATTTTCAATTCTAACTGAGCATCCTATTTATAGGAGAATAGAAGGGTATTGTTAAGAAAATCATGTACGCAATAATTGAGTTTTCACTCATGTAATTAATTTGGGATTCACGGATGTATTAAGAAGAAACACGGACTGATTTTTTTTTTTTTTGCTAAGTTTGTTTGTTTGTATAAAAGGACCAAATACAATGGCTAAGGGGCATACCCCAGAATATAGGTGATGATCTGAAACACGGAAGAGATCCCAAAATAAAGTTAAACTAACAACCAATTACAGTAATTTGAAACAAATTGAGAGCAGCCTAAACTAGTCGTCCCAGCTCGTCCACCACTCGAAACACAGCAGCTACTCGCCCGAAGCCTCAAGCTTGCCAAGCTCACTCGAAACCACATGCTCGCCCGAAACCATAGTTTGGGCTTACCATAGACTACCACATGCTCTCCCAAAACTATATGCCGGATGAAGCCATACCTTGGGCTTACCATCGACCACCACATGCTTGCAGCTCAAGCTAAGTCGGTTCGAAGCCTAGCTCGCCCAAGCCTTGCTCGTCGTCGGGCCATGCCGCCTCAAGCCTTTTTCCAAGTCTTGCTCGGCAGAAACCATGCTCATGAAAGCTATACCTTGGGCTTATCATCGACCACCACATGCTTGCTAGAAGCTAAGGCCGGCCCTCAAGCTTAGCTCTCGCTCCAAGCCTTTTCGCTTCATGCCATGCCTCGCCAAGCCGCCTCGTCCAAGCACCCATCCAACCTAAATCAATCTGTTGTTGGAGAGTGGAGATTACACGTACCTAGCTACCCACTAGCTAAAATGGCTAAACTAACAACCAATTATAGATATGATTACAATTTGTGGCCTTGATAAAAGAGTTACATTTAGAAAGTCTAGACTTAATGAGATGGATAACATCTTTGGCTAGGATCCTAGGAGGAATAATGGAGCCATTATGGATCTTGTTATTCCGAGCCTCCTGCACTTTATAGAAGCAAGTGGCCACGATTAAGCATAGGATATTCTTGGACAAAAGCGAGCCTTGGTATGAAATCGTAAGCAATAATAAGATCCCAAGAGAATGGAAAAGTGGTCCAATTTCCTAAAGTCAAGCACTTTGGAGAATGGTTGAAGAGTAATCACATTCAAAAAACAAATGGTTAAAGGATTCTAACTGTTGATTGCAGAGAGGACAGTTCCATGTTCTGCCAGTGTAGTGTTTGGTCCGGTCGTTTGTGGAGAGTTTTTGAAGGAGCCCAAGCCAGAGAATGAAGGAAAAGCGAGGAACATGAAACTTATTCCAAAGAATAGAGCTCCAAGGAACCTTGGGAGATCTTGCTCGGATTGATTCCCAAATCTGTTTGGCCTTAATGATCTTAATATTACAAGTTCCCCAAAAATTTGGTCAGCCTAGGAGAAGGGATGGGAAGGTGGCGATTCTTTCTTGGGAGGAGAATGACTTCGTGGTGGTTCTTGTTGGGAGGGCCCAGGAGTTGCCGGAGAGGAGAAAGCTAACCGTGGCAAGTGGGGGAAGTCCAGTATTGGAAAGGAGAGAATGAGAAGGGTTAATAGTTGCCCCATTCAACCAAGGATCATACCATAAGCTTATGTGTTGTCCATCCCCCACAATGTACTTTAGATGTTGAAGAGCGAGAGGGCGTAATTTGAGGAATTGCTTCCATATCCAGGAGCAACCGGGGGAAATAGGAACTTGCCAAATAGTCTTAGATTTTAAGATAGTGGCTTTCATCCAGTTTGCCCAGAGAGAGTGGGATTGATAGCTGATAAGGCGGACTAATTTTTCAATGCAACCCACTCATACCCATCACTTTCAAACACTCATACATTACTATCATCATACAAACATCTCCATATTATTCCACTCACACAATATTATATATATATATATATATACATCCAACACACACATGCTATATATATATATTAAATATATACACCCTTTCTCCCAAGGCATCCAACCCTTCCCCCTTTTCTAATTCACACACACACGCACATATTATATATATATATATACATTTCCTCCTTAATACGTCTCCTTCCCCCACCCCATTTTCATCATACACACATACATCACTTTCACTCTACACCCATCACTTTCACCCACCACTTTCCACTCACACACACATCATATTATATATATATATATATACACCATCACATATATATAAATTCCCTTCCTTACAAGTCATCTATTCCCCACCCCTTTTTCTTCCTTTATTTTCATCCCACCATATAACACATTTCTCCCACCTTCAATTTTCTTCCCACATGTGGGCCCCACATGTGGCCCCACCTTTAATATACTGAATAACTTTCTACTGATTATTTCAAAAAATGGGTAAGTAGGGATCCAAATAATAAGCAAATTTACAACAACTACTTCATAAAAATCCTCTCAATATTTTTAACAACATTTATCATCATTATTATAATTCGCAATATTTAACAACCAGGTCGTTTCCAGGAAAGTGGGGGCTTTCAATAAGGATTTCTCTCTATTACAAGTAATTAGGTGACCAAACCTCTCCTCGACATAACTTCTAGACATAAATCAATATTGCAAATAATAATATGAATAACTTGTCATCTCAATTATTGATTTAATAATATATAAAATATCGACAATAATTGAATCAAATAACGTGAGATACTACGCAAAGAATTATCGTAATAATAATTGAACAAAAGCGAGTGACTTCTCACGTAAAGATTAATAATCAATACGCAAGGCTACTATGTAACCACGCGTATTACTATACTTTTACTACCGGGTAGTTCAACAGTTTTAACAGTAAAACTTCCGCTGTTATTTTCATAAAAAGATATTTCTATCGTTTTATCATTCTGACAATAATTCCGTTGTGGGGTCCACCAATGATTGTACCGTCGTACGAATATTTTCCGACAAAAAGAATATTCCCCGACCAATCGAATATTATATAACAACTTGCATACTTTTCAAAATTTCTAAATATTAGCCACAACTATAACATTATCTCAAATCCACACCATAATTTTGAAAAAAATATTTCGAAAAAATTAAATCTTTATTCGTAAAATTTGGAATTTTACAACTTTGGTCAAATAACATAACAAAAAAGAGATCTAAGTCCTCAAAGATGTTGTCAGGTGGGTTCTGGGTTTTTCAGAAACCCAGTTTGTTCAACCAGACACTTTCATGCTCGATTAATTCTATGTTCCAGTTATCAAATGGCGAGATTTTTAGTCCAAACATGCAGTAGTCATGACAAGGAACACATAGGAATCAACAGATCGTTTAAACAACAACACACCTGCTAGATTAATCTCGGTCAAACCCTATCAGAATCATGGTTCAACAGATTTCTGGGTTTTCCAGAAATGGTTTCCATGTTCGACATGCCCAGTTTGACCATCCACTATATCCCACATGTTTGTTGTTTAAGAGATCTAAAAGTATAGATCTAAAGTACATATTATAAGCTACAATTTGGTTACCAAAACATCAACAAACAATCATCAAAGATGTCAGATCTGGGCCATTTAAAAGTTGTCAGACGCTGATCTTACACTTTCTGGGTTACCCAGAAAGTTCATGGTCATGCCCGGTCAACGGGTTTTGACCATGAATAACTGCAATTTTAGACATCAAATGAGACTGATTCCACTTGCAGATTAAAGACCACATACCAAGCTACTTATAACAACTTTAAAACATCAAAAACCATAAACATATCAAGATCTATGTCTACTGACATTTCTTGTCAGACCATGTTTTAAACTCAAGAACAGTTTGTGAAAACTCAACTTTTACCCACTTTGATGTTATGGATCTATGTTATATCAACATATATCATCATAAAACATCATCTAGCAAAGATCTAAACACATAAACACATATATTTTTTTCTTAGCAACTTGGATCAAAAATAAAATTAGGTTTATATCTTCTAGCTTCAAATCCTTGATCTTAATCTTCCTAATTGATATTGGTTGATCAAGGGGATGTTTATGTGACTGAGGAACTTGCAATATTCGGAGGTTTGGGAGAGAGAGAGAGAGAGAGTTGGTGAGAGTTGGATATCAATTATGCAAATTTGATGAACTTTCTCTCTCCAAATCTATTTATATTACTTTGATTCATTGCATGTGCTGTGATTGCTAGCAAAATAGACTGATTTGTTGGAGTTGTAGGTTATAAAAAGTCAAGTTATTAGTTCACCAACTAAAGGTATTGCCAATTCTACAATTTAACTCATTAAAAATGTGAAAAGGGTATTTTTGTCATTTGCATTCTAAATTTAATGGCATACTTAACAATTGCACAAACCCTTAGGGTTTAACCCTTAGGTTTTACAACAATAATTTCCAAAATTCTCAAATTAGGGTTTTTATAATAGAAAATTAAGATGATAAAATATAATTAGTGACTACTAATTACATTAAATGTTATCAAACACATTACGACTTACTAATTAGGATTAGGGTTTCCTAATTACGATTTAGGATTCTTAGATTTTAAATTAGGGTTTTCCGGCTTTTGATTAGGGTTCCTAACTATGCGTTAGGGTTTCAAATCTTGAGATTAGGGTTTATTAGTTTTAAACATTATCCGATCAATCATTAATCATTATCAACATACAGTACAAACACGTTCTCATCAATATAATTATTTTAATTATATTTTCTATCGAATCCCTATCCAGGAATTAGGGTTAGGGTATCTAAAACTGTTAAGCACAACTCTACTCTAATTTCTCAGTCAATACACAAACTGACTAATTCTCGAGACTCGTATCACAGATATACAGTACAATATTAACAGTCAATGTCAATATTTAATAAAAAAAAATTATTCGTAAATTTTGGATTATTCGAAATCCCGGATTATCACAAAAGGCCTCAATTACTATTGAGCATAGGGTTTGAAAAACCTCTTTTACAAAACATCATTGATATATCTTGCTAAAAATAGAATTTTTATACAAATTCAAACCCTGTGTATATAGGTGCGAACGAGGTATAGCACTACTTCCACATAACAGCACATTGACCCACACACACACACACACACATTCATATAACAGTTTCTTGAAAAGTGGTGGTCACCGTGGTAACAGAGATGTTGGTGGTGCCTAACACCTTCCCTCCACATAATCAAGCCCCCGAATCCAAATGAATCTCGTTTCATAGACTCGTTTAGCAGTGTTACATTACTAAGTTAATGTGCAAACCTTTTCTCGGTTGCATTGGTGCAACCAGTTAAAAACACCAACTGGCGACTCTTACAGTCAAATCGTCGACATATACATGTCGGACTTTTTTCGCATGTTTTGTCAAACAAATCTCACTTAACATGAGAACACCAAAGAACAAAAACAGAAAATAGACAAATAAAAATCCCGACGTCGACAACTTGTATAAAAGAATAAATCAAATCACACAATATTTATCAAGTAATATTTAAATCAGTTAAGCACAAACTGATATAACAAATATTACTGTTTAACTCAAATAATATATAAGAATATTTTATCTATTATGCAAACTTTTATAGATAATGTCACTTAGTACTATAAGGAATCGTACGATTCGAATTCCTCTTGGTAGAGTTATATCTCCGTAGCCTTGCGGCGTCTAAGTACGACAAATTTAGAATTTTAACAATTGATATTTATATAAATATTTTTAATAGATCACTGCGATTCTCAAATCCAGTTCGGATGACTACTCTTTTTGGAGCAGTATCTCAGTGTTGTTTTAAGCCATCAAGTGTCATATCTATTTTACTATATTTATATAAATAGTATCGATAAAAGGTTACTGAAGACTATAAGGAATTGTACGGTTTGAATTCCTCTCCGTGGAGGTGTATCTCCGCAGCCTTGCAGCGCCCAAGTATCATTTTATTTGACAAATAGATAAAATAGAGATATATAAAATTGTGTAGAATAATATGAATTTTTATATCTATAGATATAATACAAGTAAGAAATAATTCAACATAAAATAAACTTATCTCAATACTTGGACCAATTTTTCTCTTCAAAAATTAGAACTTTTATAAGAACAGATATGAAGCTTTTTAGAGAGAATGTAGGCAAGGAGAGTATGCTTTGCTTTTCACTGAATTGGTAAAAACCAAATGAATGAAATACTCTCTATTTATAGAATTTTTTGAAGTTGGGGCAAAAGTGTAATTTTGAAGAACTGATTTTTAATGCACGGCTAAGATTGTTTATTTTTGAATTCTAATGTCCGAATGAAAATTTTTATATGCGGATTGCCAAACACTTCTGCTCGTTGCTTCTTCAACTTACTTGGCCATTAATGCTCATTTTGACCACATGCAGAAAATCATACACGGTTCCGGAACACACACACGGTTTTGTTAAGTCCCATTTTGAATATCATAAAAGTTTGCTAATCACTTTTGCTTCATATACATGAATTATACTTATATTATAATACAAGGATGATTATATATATATATATATATATATAATTCTTTTAATAATAGTATACTTATATGATATCTAAACATTCAGTTATACATATATAGTATACTTATTTATATATATTAATCCGATTTATATATATATATATATATATATCTGTGTGTGTGTGTGTGTGACGCCCCCAAAATAGGTATACATCACCTATTCTGAGTCGCCAAATACATGGTACAAAATACAAATACAATCTTAAATATACAACAAGAGCTGTGAGTTTTAATACAAATATTGTCTTCTAGACAATATCCACACTCAACGGAGTCCTCATTATATTTATTGTTACACTATTTAACAGAATAGTGAGGACTACTAATGCTATCATCTGGACCGTCACTCCGTTCCCCGACTAGTCCCCACTCACGTTCTCATTTCTCGAGAGAACCGTGAAAGAAAGGGTGAGCTCAACTAGCCCAAGAAGAAATATTATGACCAAGATAATGCAGAATAAATTATCATTAGTCTTCAACAATGTTAAACTAATAAAATACAATAGACATCAAGTTTAACTGCAGCGGAACAAGCAATCCATTAGAATAGTCAAGTAGAGAATAAAATCTACTATCTTCTATGATTTAAAAGGTTTTTCATCACTTTTATCGCTGAGACTCAGCTTAATAAATAATCCACATAATCCATGCACTACAGGCCAAGGATAATCGTGTTTTCATCAACGGTCCTGATCATGCCATAAAACAATTCATCTTTGCACCGTTGGCCGAAGAGAATCCATAGCCATAATCATACCAAAAACTATTCATCAATGCACTACAGGCCAATGAGGACTTTTTCCACATCATTTGTAACATTACGGTCATGATTATACCGAATAATCCCTGGTCATAATCATACCAAGTCCATCTATGCACGTAAGTCAAAGATGACTTTAATCATAATATAAGTATGAGGATGATGAAAATGACATAATAATTCAATAAAACAAGTTCAAGAATAAATTTTAAAGATTTATAAGTTAATTTATCCTGAACTCAAAAACGTCCAAATTGTTAACATGATACTTCTTTGTAGAGAAAAAATCAAGAATGCTCAGAAGAATATTTCCATGAAAAATACTGGATGAAGCGCAAATATCAAGGATATTCCACTAATTTCATGGAGTATAGAAACCAAAACTTTAACCAACTGAGTATAATAGAATATATGAAACTGCAAATGGATTTTAGCCCGCCATGCGGTAATCCACGTAGAAAATCATTTCAACAATTTAATAAGGAATGAATACGAAGGATCATTCACCATGCATGTAGTAATCCACATAGACAGGTTATTCCAATAGAATAATAAAGAATGGAATAACAGAAGAATTCACCATGCATGCGATAGACCGCACAGACAGGTTATTCCCAATAGAATAATAAAGAATGGAACCAGGACATGCGTAATCCGCACAGACAGGATATTCCAACAGAATAATAAAGAATGGAATAACAACAGAATTCACCATGCATGCGATAGACCGCACAGACAGGTTATTCTAACAAAATAATAAATAATGGAACCAGGTCATGCGTAAACGCACAGACAGTATATGAAATAATAGAAGAATTTCACCATGTATGTGGTACTTCACATTGACAGGTTATTCCAACATAATAATAAAGAGTGGAATAACAGAAGAATTTCACCATGTATGCGGTACTTGTGATATACAAAGTTATTCAACGAGAATAATAAGGATTGGAATAATGAAGAATTTCACCATGTATGCAGACTTGCAGCATACTGAGTTATTCCAACATAATAATAAAGAATGGAATAATAGAAGAATTTCACCATATATGCGGTACTTCGCATATATAGGTTATTCCAACATAATAATAAAGAATGCAATAACAAAAGAATTTCACCATGTATGCGGTACTTCGCATAGGCAGGTTATTCCAACATAATAATAAAGAATGGAATAACAGAAGAATTTCACCATGTATGCGGTACTTCGCATAGACAAGTTATTCCAACATAATAATAAAGAATGGAACAACAGCTCTTATAAGTATTTGAAAGAAAATAATTCTCTTCATGAATACGAAAGAAATAATATCCCTTACGAGTACAACAAATAATATCACTTACCGTAAAAGAAGAGTATTTCGACTGGTAGGGCAAGGATATTCTTGAAGAAAACTTGCACTACGCTCAAAGCTTCTTAAAACTCTAAAGAAATATGCTCAAGATTATAGAAGAGAATTCTCTGAACTTCTGGTGTGATTTCAATTCTAACTAAGCATCCTATTTATAGAAAAATAGAAAGGATACTATCTTAATAAAATATATATATATATATATATATATATATATATATATTTTATTTAAAATCTAATAAAACAAATAACTTTATAAAAGTATTTTGTTTTATATAAAAGATTTTACTATACAAAATACTATGCAATACTATGCATAATAAAATATAATATATTCTATTTATAGTCTAATAAAACAAATAACTTTATAAAAGTATTCGCATTTTATATAAAAAGCTTTTCTGTTTTATTACATTAATAATACTAATAAAATAAAATTTATATAATATATATATATAAACTTCGTGACTTCATAAAAAGACACCTCAATATATTTAATAACATTTAGCATCATTATTATAATTCACAATATTAATCGACCAGGTCATTCCCAGGAAACAGGTGGCTTTCCAATAAAGATTCCTCCCTATTGACGCGCAATTAGGTGACCAAACCTCTCCTTGGCAGAACTTCTAGACATCGTTAATATTGCAAATAATAATATTAATAACTCTGTCATCTCAATTATTGATTTAATAATATATAAAATATCGACAATAATTGAATCAAATAACGTGAGATCTTATGCAACAATTCATTGTAGCAATAACTCGAACAAAACTGAGTGACTTCTCACGTAAGCATCAATAATCAATATCGTGCTACTATGCAATCACGCAGACATCGTATTACTTTTAACAACCAAGGTGTTTCAACAGATTAACGGTAAAAACTTTCGTAGTTATTTTCATAAAAATATTTTTGTCGTTTTTCTCAATCCGACAATAATTCCGTTATGGGGTCCACCAATGATTGTGCCATCGAACGAATATTCCCTGTTAAAATGAATATTCCACGACCAATCGAATATTATATAACAACTTGCGTACTTTGCAAAATTTATAAATACTACCCATAACTATCACATTATCTCAAATCCACACCATAATATTAAAAAAAATATTTCGAGAAAATTAAATCTTTATTCGTAAAATTTGGGATTTTACAATATATATATATATATATATATATATATATATATATATATATATATATATATATACACACACACATATACTTATTATACTTATGCAATGAAGTATTTTTGCCCTACTTTGGTTTTGAAAAAGAAATAGGATCTCCCTGCCTTGAATATTTATATGATTTAATTTATTTAACACTTGACATATAATTTATCAAGGTCAATAAAAATTAATACAAGTAAAAATAGTTAGAGTAAAATAATAAGGAAAAATAATTACATATTTAATTTAAAACATAATTGTTATCATCAAAATATATAATATAATATAAAATTATACCTATCAACGTAAAAGCTTGAGTTTGGGGGAATATATGGGATATATATATATATATATGTAAAAAAAATATACAAAAAAAAAAAGAGATTATGAAAAAATAGAAAATCCAAAAAAAGAAAAAAAATATATAAATAAATGCATTGACTAGTTTGGTTCTGTGGCCTTTGTTACTTGACTAAGTACGCCCTATGGAGTGTCTCTACACCTTGTGCGCTAAAGCCATCTAGTGTGGGAGTCGTTGGTTGAAAGCTCATTAATGGGTATCATTAAAAGGCCTAAGAGAACTAGACATTGCACAGTCAATTGTAAACATGAGAAAGAGCAAAAATGTCATCGTGATTGAATAAAGGTAGAAATAAATCATGTATTTACCCTTAGACTTGGTAATTGCTTAGTTTTAACTAGAGTTGTCATGTTCACAAAAATAATTTAATTGGAACTGAAATTTTCCTTCTAAGAAGTTTGTTATGTGATTATCTTGAACTGTGGTTGGTTAGAATGGTTAACAAGCACACATACAACATGGGTGATGACAGGTTTGGATTGACTAACTGGTTAGAGTTATGGACTCTGACTTGATTGGATATATTGTTTGAGTATCATTGCTATCTTTGAGGTATGTTGATATATAACATACTGATTTATTACTAGGTTCGTAGGTATATTAAGAAGTAGATCATCCATATGCATAATTGTAGTTGAGTTAGTTTGTCTATTTTTAGTTCTTTTGTATTTTTGCTTGAGAACAACCAAATATTTAATTTTGGGGGTATTTGATGAGTGGGTTTAATACCCAAGAATCTAGGGCATTTGAGCTTAATCTTTTAGTTAGTTTTTAAGTGTTGTGTCTGAATTTCATACATTTTATTTTATTTTGTAGGCTACAACACGACATTGGCATGAAGACGCAAGGAAAAGCAATTTGGACATCTTTTGGACTAAGATATGCAAACAAATGCAAGAAGGGAAGATTTCAGGGCTTTTAACACCTAGTTGGATGCATGTTATTGGCTTGCAACTTGAAATTTATTGTATATCTACTTCTTAGCTTTTTAGGACATCTTGAATCGTCCTAATCGGTGTTCAGATGCAAGAGTTATGGCCTTTTTATCAACAAAGATCAAAGCTAAGAGTTGTCATGCTTGCCATTTACATATCATCTACTTCAAGGCCGATATTGATCTTGATTCGGCAAGAATCTGTCAATTCTAAAAGAATAAAGGTTGTATATCTCGTCAATATCTTCAATTTGATAGGTGGAAGGCCCCGTAACTCCTAGCGGATCAAAGGTTATGCCTATTTTACCAAAGGATGTTGTAGCAGAAAATTTACCTGCGCGGGGCATGCCAGACCATCAGATTTTCTGCTACTGTAGTGCGGGGCACGCCCAAATTAGCGTACGAGCAGCGCTAGGCGTGCCGGTCGTTGAGGAGATAGCAGATTTGGGTGTTATATTATCCAAATTAAGCTAGAATAGGATTATTAGTTGCCTAACTTGATAGGGTTTCCATTAGAACTATAAATACTTGATTATAACTTGGATTTGAGAGGCTA
Organism: Panax ginseng; assembly: GCA_020205605.1. Taxonomy (NCBI): domain Eukaryota; kingdom Viridiplantae; phylum Streptophyta; class Magnoliopsida; order Apiales; family Araliaceae; genus Panax; species Panax ginseng. Next base: position 95,129,785 of record CM035133.1, on the reverse strand, counting down.
GCTCTAAAAATCCATTAAATCCCTCTTGGGATAAACTACTGTATCATTCTTCTTTACTTTCTTTCTTAGATTAGGAACCCTAAATTAACTAAGAACAGAAGATTGAAGCTATTGATTATCATTGGGAATTCAGATTGGAAGCAAGAGAATGTAGATTTGTTTATCAATTCTAAATTCTCTTCTTATTTATTTGTATCTTTTAATGCTTAATCAGTTGTGGATGATGGATTCTAGTTCATTTATGAATTAAATTCTATTTTAAGATTACTATGGATCTTATTGTGTAGTTTACTTTAATATGCTTCCTTGTTGGTCTTATTAGCTATATTTGTATTGTCTATTATGGTTTGCCCTTAATTGCTTAATTACCTAGCTAACAATTACTGTGATAATCCATATGAACTTGAGAGACGGATTATGAGTTTAGATCTGATCCTAATAGCATGTATTTATGTGTTCTACATGGCGTTGGAATTCATGATTCGTGCTTAGGATAGAGATATACTGAGGCATTGCATGTAATCTAATAAGAACTAGTATTTAAACCCTTTTTAATTATAATTCACATAGAGATATAGGGGATTAGTTAATTAGGGTGTTCAAGTCGGTTCTATCATCTGTGGATTTGATTTGATATGAGTATGGTGCGTTGAAAGATGGCCATATTTTACTTTTATGTTCTTGATTAACAATCCAGTATAAATAATTTGGCTTAACAGGAAGTGTGTTGACTTAAATGAAACAATAAGTAAAATTGTAATCTCAAGTCTTCATTATCTTGTTTCATTCTAGGGATAGTTAGTAATAGTTTATTTAATTATTTTAAATTAAATTATTAAATCATTTGTTTAAATAAGATTAAATTCGTCATAGGTTAGTAATTGGTAATTCTTGGTAAATAATTCTATGTGGTAACGATACTCAACTTATCATTATATTACCACTACTAAAAAAATGGACATTTGTGATGGCCGAAATTCATCACAAAAAGTAAAAAAAACAATCACGAAAGGTTTACGTGATAGCTTTAAGCATCACAATGGTCGTCTTGTATACGCCCATCATGAAAGGTTTTACGTGATGATTTTGGCAATCACGCAAATGCTTATTGCTTTTGTAATGATTAATATAATCACATAAACACGTAATCTATTGTGATTATCAAAGTCATCACAAAAAAAACAAGACTAGGGATCAAAGGTAAGAATGTGAATCTCTATTTACATATAATTTATTTTACTACATTAATTATATCCAATAATACTTGTAGGACTCGAACCCTCCCCCAATTTGCAAACTAAATAACGAGTATTGCCACTACACCAAAGCCCAGAGCCCAGATCATGATTATAATTTTAAAACAAAATATATAAGAAATCATATGTGAGTTGACTTACTAAACAAAATTACTTCCACATATGATTTGGTGATTGCAATGACAGTCATAAATACTCTATAATGATGGTAAAATTAGTCATCACTGAAAGCTATCATATATTTTATTGTTTTGTGATGGCTTGAAAATTCCATCACAAAATACCTTCTTTTTTATAATTGCAAATAAAAGTCATCACAAAAAATAATCTATTTTAATGATTGTCATGGTAAAATCATAAAATATTATTTTGATTATTTCTTATATTAAAATATTAGTGATAGCTTAAATGCGATCCATTTAAAAGGTATATCTATAAGTGATGACTTAAAGTCGTCACAAAAGAAAATTTATTTTGCGTGAAAAATTTTGTGTGATTGACATGACCATCACAATTATAATACATTGATGGCAGGATTAGTCATCACTAAGAGTCATCATATATACTATTATTTAGTGATTGCTTAAAAAGTCCATCACAAATTACTATCTTTTGTGATTGTTTTTAAAAACTGTCACAAAATTCTGTCGCATAGTCTTGTTTTTCTAGTAGTGTACTTGTTGATCACGTATACTTGCGTATTGTGCATAATTTGATTTTACCAAACAAAAATGCGAGAAAAGTGCAAAAATCACCCCCGTGAGTGAATAATAGCTAAGCTAATCCCTTTTTGATTTCTAGCTTGGTCAAAGTAAAATCATTGCATGTACTTGTCCCACCTGCTGATATTCTTGAGTATGAGCTGTGATTATCCATCAAAAAAGCATATTATGTGAAGAACTTATATTATAGCAAACTTTATGGTTACTACGCACACTACACACTACAGCATTAATGACAAATTTTTCTTACAAAGTGTTATAACTTAGTGATCTGTCTATTTGTGATATTTAATTTGGGTGGTTAATGTAGTTTCTCTGAGGCATTTTTATTGGAATTCATTGCTTGCGTGATATCGAGATTCGTAGGCATTTTAGTTTTAGCTTGCATGTTAGTTAGTTGATATTTTTTTCATTTTCTTATGTTACTTGAGGGCAAGCAACAGTTCAAGTTTGGGGATAATTGATAAGTTGGTTTTATACCCACTTATTCGATATCAACTAACTCCACTTGTTGCTTATCCTCGCATGTTTTAGTTATTCTTCATGCATTTTAGTCTTATTTTGTAGGTTTTATGCTCAGGAACTCTCTTGGTAGCATTGGACAACAAATGGTGATTAGAGCAGCTCAAAGTTGATGGAATATGAAGTAATGGAAAGCTTAAGTGATCAATGCATGCAAGGAAATGAAGGAAGGACAGCAGCAGCAGAATCTACAAAATTTCTCCTAGCGCAATTGCTTGCTTGAAAATGTGAGCAATGATGATTGTGCCCAGCCCAAGGCTTACCAGATTGTCCTCATGTGTTGTTGCACTCAATTAAAGCATAAGCATGGCATAACACGCCATGATCCTTGTAGGGGCAACTCTAACATTTTATTTAATGGACCAATTAGATTGTTTCTAAAAGTAGGGTTTATTGGAAGTGAGGTAGAATATATAGAACGTCTTTTTAGCAATTTTAGGGTATCTAGCTTCTCCTTAGTCTATATTCCTTTTTGGTTATTCACCTTAGTTGTTATTTTCCATTTCTATACTAGTTTAGCTTGGATTTTGGGGTTTGAAGGAATTAAAGGCTATTGAAGATTCAAGGCTGGAACTACAGAGAAACCTCAAATTTGCACTACATTTCTTAACTTCTCTTTATTCCTTTACTTGTACTTTTTATGTATATTAATTGTTGATAATGGATCTTGTTTTTATTATGAGCTAAACTCCATTTTGGGATTATAATGAATCTTATTGCATAGCTGAGATTGGTTTGCTTCCTTGTTGATATCTTATTGATTATGAATGGACTGTCTATCATGATTTGGTTTAATTGTTTAATTGTTTGATCACCAATTACCATGATAACTTATATGAATTCGAGAGATGGATTATGAGTTTAGATCTGATCATGATAGCATGTGTTCGTGAATTCTACATGACAATGGAATGTATGATTAGTGCTTAGGATAGAGATATACTAAAGCATCACATGTAATCAATTGAGAACTTGTGCTTAAACCCTAATTAATTGTAATTTATATAGAGATATAATGAGTTAGTCACTTCGGGTGTTCTTATTATTTCAATCATCTATGGATATAATCTGGTATGGATATGGTGCATTGAGAAATGACTATATTTTACATTCGTGTTCTCGATTAACAATCTAAAGTAATCAATTGTAACTTATAAGAAGTGGATCAACCTAAGTGAAGCAATAAGTGAAATTATAATCTCAAATCTTCTCTATCTGATTTAATTCTTTATTAATTAGTTTAATTTGATTCATAGTTAATTTTAGATAAATCATGATAACTTCATCTATTTAAAGAGACTGAAATAGTTATAAAACCAGTTTTTGATATATTAGATTATAGTTGTTATTCCTCATGGGATCGATACTCTACTTCTTCTATATTACTTGTTGATCACATGCACTTGTGTGTGATATGCTTGATTTGATTAATACCCAAACAAACCAACATGGTCCCACCATCTTAAAGTCTTTGAAACTAGTTATATGTGCTGTCGGCGGATTCACATTAGCGTGAGGGTTAGGAGGATTCCTATTTTGAAAGGCTCTTACCAGCAAATCTATAAACTGTTGCATTGGGTTAACTTGTTCTCTCTTTTCATTATTAACGGATTCTTCCACCCTTCAATTTCTTGGTTCTCTTCTTGGCGTCATCTTTCTGTTAATAAAATATTTATCAATATTAATATTTCATTAACCATTTCAAACCATTTAAATCACATATACTAGCACATACTTATCACCAAGCATACTTAACAAATATTTTTATTAATATGCTTCTTATAACATATTCCATTTTATAGCTTCTGCTATTTCCATATTATATTCTTTTATTACATACAAAATGAAGAAATTTATATTTATCTCACAACTTATACAAAAGTTGGGAGTAGTACATTACACACATATGCATATACACACCATTTACTACACATATTCTTAGAATATTTATCCTAGTTATTTCCTATACTTGCCCGTGATCCTAGACAAACTTTTGCTTAGTGACCTACCAACCCACATATAAAATATTTCCTTCTTCGGATTGGCACAATGAGGATAGATATGTCCCTCATGTCCACAATTATAACATACATTTTGCCCTTTCCTGTATACGCCTTGATGCTTCCTTTTACTTTTTGTATATTTTCCTATATTTTTAAAGTTTCCTTGGTTATTTCCAGAATTTCCTGGATCGCTGTCGTTCATCTTTTTTTTCCCCTTTTTACTTGGAGCTTCACACGGTATGCTGCATTTAGCTCCCATTTTATCAATTTAGATCTTCAGCTTATCTTGTTCTTCCATTATTTTGATTAACGCCTTTTGTAATTGACTATTTAATAGTTTTTCTATTTCCCATAATTTTTTAGAAGAAGACACCTTATTCTTCTGATTCTGCACTTCCATTGATACCTGTTCAACTCTAACTTCTGTGTTCGAATCACTATCTGTTAGTACCACCATCACTGGTTCTGGTACTATATTTTCCAAAATGACCACCTTTTCAAGGTTGCTTTCAAGTGAGCATCTATTTCATCTATTGACTTAGATATTGGTTCAGGTGGAGTTATTTTCTCCCCATTCACGATATGAGAGTCTCCTAATCCTTTTTTTCCTGACATCTATACACAAATTATCTTAATTAGTACATAATATACATTAGATACACATAGCAAACAATAATTTCATTTAAGTTATTTTTTATTTCGTTTTACAATGAATTTTCTTAATTCATCTTCTTTAAATTCTTTTTTAAGTTATTCTTTTTTTGATGCTTCTATCTAGCCTAAGGTATTTCCACCTAAGGTTTCTAACATAAAGCTCTGATACCAACATAATGCCCCCAAATTCGGGTACTTGAAACCCGTACTTGGTGCTTCACGATACCATTCATTCAAACTACTTAATATATTAACAAATTAAAAATATTACATTAGAGTTGTCTATTGCTATGTACGAAGACCTTTAAGTACTTCATGACATGATAGATAATATATTAACTCCTTACAAAACTCTAGCTATTATAAATAACGTCATCCAACTACTCATTCAGCTTTCCTATACCCTTGTCCTTGCCAGACCCTTCTATTCGATCTTGTTTAGCTGAAAAAATTTAATTTCAAAACAAGAATGAGCATTAAATTGCTTAGCAAGTAAAAGTAGTTAATAAACATCAGCGGAAGGAAATAAATATTTTCTTTAAGGTATACTTCTACAATGAATCAATAATTATGAAGCAATTTTAAAATAATTTTGGATAACATATCAAAACATTTGCATTTTGAAACAACATATTGACTATAGATGTTGAGCGGACAAAAAGACCATGAACTTTATTTTCAAGTTTGAAAAGGTTTTAACAGAAATTCATTTGCAAATCGTCTGACTTACGGGCACGGTTGGTGATCAGCCCTTTATGCCCTGCATTGATCAATACTACATGCAAGAACGACATTCGCGTTCATCATAACCGCCTTTGGCGCATAAAAATTTCTTGATTTAGGGATGTTCATACTCAGTCTGGAGTACTAACCAAAACAGTTCAGTTTGATGAATCTACTATATGAAATATTTAAAATTATGTCTAGCTAGATCAATTAGCTTAGACAACTTTTAAACCATGTACAAATACCAATATTCAATAGTATACATCAAAACTTGCTATATCAAAGAATTTGAGATTAAGGATACTTGTTTAATTGTAACAATTTATACAAGTGATGACACTTGCATAACCAAACTTAATACACAAAGAACAGAACAATTTTGATTATATATGAATCATATGAGAAAAATATTTAGATACTTGTAATCAATGAATAGATTGAATAAAGTTCAAGAACTTACTTCTATAGAATTTAGAAAGTTATAGATAGAATATTTGCTTACAAATATCCACCGCATAAAGTAAATGCAAAGGTTAAGATACTTGCCTCATTCAAGGACTACTGCTACGCATTTTAATATAATCTCTTATTAAAAGACATGTCATTAATTAGATTGATCTCTCAATTAGCATAACACATCATGCCTCATAATACTACTACTCTTTATCTAACATTTAGTCACATAAACAATCATTAGATAGTACCTTAAACTATTAGTAATATTATCATCCCTTGATAATATTACTATCACATAATCATCATCTTAAACTCTCGTATAATATTATTAATCATTTAATAATATTTCATTTAATTCTTAATATTATTAATCACTTAATAATACTCTAATCATTTACCTTTAATAACATCTTAATCAATTATTAATCTTTAATAATATTTTATCATTCAATATTATTAGTCATCTAATAATATTTTAATCACTTACTAATATTATTAATCATTTAATAATATCTTGTTCACCTCATCATATTTTATTCATCACATAATATTATTAATCATTTAATAATATCTTAATCACTTAGTAATATTATTAATCATATAATAATATTTCATTTACTTTTTAATATTATTAATCACTTAATAATATTTTATTCAATTATTAATAATATCTTAATCATTTACAAGTATTATTAATCATTTATCGATATTTTAATCACTTATTAATATTATTAATCATTTAATAATATTTTAATTAATTACTAATATTATTAATCATTTAATAATATTTGAAGAATTCTTTAATAATATTTTAATTATTTACAAATATTATTAACCATATAATAATATTTTAATCCTTAAATAATATTATTAATTAATAATAATATTTTAATCATTTATAAATATTATTAATCATTTAATAATATTTTAATTAATTATTAACAATTTTAATTCATTACTAATATTATTAATCAATTAATAATATATTAATCTAATATTATTAATTATATAATAATATTTTAATCTAATATTTATTAATTATTAATAATGTGTTAATCTAATATTATTAATTATTTAATAATATTTTAATCATTTATTAAAATTTTAAACAATTAAATTCAATTGTTTATCTCTTACTATTTCATTTATTTAATAAACATAAAATGCAATACACATAACATTTTATCATAAATGATCAAAATACCCTCTAAAAATCTGATCACATCATATTAAGGGCTTTTTATCAATAAAATCATATTTTCACCATTTATAACATCGCATACCTTAATTTATCCATTTATTCATAACTCAAACAAAGGCATGAAAAATACCAAAACATCTCCGAAAATTTTTCTTTTCTAGGAAATATCAATATATGGTATTCCCATGAACATATATTTTTTCAAAAAAAAAATTCAATTCCTTTTACTATTATTAAATGGTCAAAAATAGTCAGATCTTTCACCATTTATCATAAATTATCCTTATGTCCAAAAATTACCAAATTTTTTGTTTTGTCTCCTGTTATCATTATCTAACCTCAGTAAAAATTTCACAATTTTCTGAGTTGTAAACAAGGAGTTGTTTCAATTTACTTTTAAAATCACTATATCTTGTAAAATCCATAACTTGAGTTCTAGACATCCAAAAATTCTCATCTTTGGACAGTACTTAGTTAACTTGACATACTATCATACCAAAAAAAACTCAGAATTTTTAGTTCATCATAAGTGGCCAAAACAGCCTCCATGAAAAATGGACAGTAGCCAAATCTGATTTTTTCAGTTTTTATCGGCAGGAACTGTTTTGCCAAAAATGACGCCACGGTTTGCTCATTTAATATTTTTGAGTGCTACAACTTGGGATCATTAGATAACTCATAGATCGAACTCACCTCTTTGACGGATCTCAAAAATAATTTACAAATTTTAAATGAAAAAGGTCCAAAGTGGACTGAAATTTTAGGGTTTTTGACCAAGAAAATTATTTTTGTTCTCTTTTGATTTCCAAGTTCGTCAACACATAAAATGGTTAGATCTAAGAATAAAACATCACAAAACATGTAGATCTAGTGTTATAAGGTTTAAGATCATGAACTTATTATTTTGTCAAAAACCATCACAATAAAATACATAACTAGATTAGGGTTTGAGTTTTAAGAGATTTTATACCTTTATGTGGATGTTCTTCTCTTACTTCTCCCAAGGTATGAAATGAAGTTTGTGAAATAATATAATTCCCCTGCCTCTCATTGATTTACAAAGGTCCATAATATACATGAATTACCAACGGTTACAATCATGATACTAGGCTAAGAATCAGGAAACTGATATTACCTAATAAATACAAATAACTATTTGCTAAATATATACATATTCTATCACACCCCCGCAGTTGAAGCGGGAGGTTGTCGTATGCTGAGACTGTCCCTGAAATCTTGAAATAACACCAAAGGAAGACCTTTTGTGAAAATATCAGCAATCTGATAACGCATGGGGACATGTAGAACACGTACTTGTCCACGGGCAACCTTCTCACGAACAAAGTGAATATCCATCTCGATGTGTTTAGTGCATTGATGTTGAACTAGATTTTTGGCAAGATATATCGCACTAACATTATCACAGTAGACCAATGTAGCTTTATGGATAGGACAATGTAACTCCAGAAGAAGATTGCGTAACCAACATGACTTAGAAACCACATTGGCAACACCTCGGTATTCGGCCTCAGCACTGGAGCGAGATAGTGTGGATTGGCATTTAGAAGACCAAGAGAGCAAGTTTTTGCCAAGAAACACACAATAACCAGAAGTATATTTCCTGGTATCTGGGTAACCACCCCAATCGGCATCTGTATAAGAAATCAGAGAAGTAGTCGATGAAGGATAAAGATGCAATCCATAATGAAGTGTACCCTAAACATGTCGCAGGATGCGCCTGAGAGCATGCATATGATCATCCATCGGATTATGCATAAATAAATAGATCTGTTGTATGACATAAGAGATGCCAGGTCACGTGAATGTGAGGTATTGGAGAGCGCCTGCAAGGTTGTGGCAGTGAGATGGATCGTTATATGGAGTGCTGGTTTTAGCGCTAAGTTTCGTTTTAGTATCAACCAGAGTTGGACAATGCTTACAAGATGACATGCCAGCACGTTCAATAATTTCTTCGGCATACTTTTTTTGAGACAAAAATAAACCCCCAGCATGTCGAGTGACTGCGATACCCAAAAAATAACTCAGTGGACCCAAGTCTTTCCTAGCAAATTCAGAGTTGAGAAGTGACATGATAGACTAGCGAAGAGCAACAGAAGAAGCTGTGAGGATGATATCATCTACATAAAGAAGAATGTAAGCCAACTCCGTACCTTTCTGGTAAATGAAGAGAGAGTTGTCAGACTTGCTCTGAGAGAACCCAATAGAAGAAATATAGTCGGCAAATCATTTGTACCAGGCTCTAGGAGCTTGTTTGAGCCCATATAACGATTTTCGAAAAAGACAAGCATTATTAGGATTATCCGGATCCTTAAAACCCAAGGGTTGATGTATGTACACTATTTCTTTTAGTTCACCATGTAAAAAGGCATTTTTAACATCCAACTGATGAATGTGCCAAGCCTTAAAGAGAGCAAGACTGAGCATTATTTGAATAATCACCGGTTTAACTACCGGTCTAAAAGTTTTGCCATAATCCACGCCAACATGTTGACCTGCACCATCACCGACAAGTCGGGATTTATGCCATTCAAAAGAACCGTCAGATTTTTCTTTATGTCTAAAAATCCACATAGACCGAATAACATTAACATCAGGTGGACGGGGCACTAAATCCTACGTCTTATTTTTAATGAGAGCAGTATATTCATCATCCATATCCATTTTCCAATTCGAGTCTTGGAGTAAAGATACGGTGTTACGAGGGATAGGAGACTTTGTGACTTGAGTAAGTAAGCCATGGTGATATTTAATATTTGGTTTAAAAATACAATGTTGACTCTGTGTAACGGGTTTGTTTTCTGAACTCGAAGTTGGTTGGAAAATGGGAGGAAGGGGGAGATGTTGTGTTTGATCTAAATGGGGGCTGAGATCTGACTGGCCCAAAGTGGAAGGTAATGGTGTTGGGTTGGTAGAGGTGGACTGGGCCGGCTGTGGGGGTGAGGAAGTTGAGTGGGCCGAATGTGGAGAAGAGGGATTTGACTAAGTGGGAGCCGGGTCAAGGTGAAATGACCGGGTCAGCTGAGAAGGGGAAGGAGAAGGTTGGGTCTGCACTTGAATTTGAGGAGTAGTGGACTGATGTTATAAATGGTGTATCACGTAAGGTGATAATCCATTGTCAAGAAAATCATAGGTTGAGGAATTAGGAGTATGCAGCTTGGAGAAGGAAAATTCATTTTCCTTAATGAATTATCAGTTACTAAAATTATATATATATATATATATATATATATTATTTATAATTTGTTTAAATAATTTATAATTCAAAAGAAAACCAAAAGCCATAGGGCTTTGTTTGGGAAAACCCTTTAATTTTTAAAGAATTAATATATTAAGCCTTGTTTGGTAAAAACTAATTTAAACCCTTTTTAATTTATTTTAATAAACACTTTTGTTTATAATTATAATCACATACTATTTATTTGGATTTTCATATCCAACATTAACCCATTAAATTAATCACATACTATATTTTAATTAAATATAGCCTTTTAGCAAATATCATAAAATTATAATTTTTATTATAACTTTATTTAATAATTTAATATACCATCTAAATTATTAACTCAAAACAACAATATAACATCTCATGTTATTTTACAACTCTCTAAATTATAAATTAATTTAATTTAGAAAATTCTCTAATAAATTTAGATTCATCAATTCAACAATAGACACATCAAATAAATATTTATATTATTCAATAAATATTTAATATTATAATTTGAAATTTCAGATCGTTACAATTACAATGTCCTCATTGTAAAATAAAGCATTAAATAGAAGAGAACTTCCCTGGTAATCAGCTAAGCGTGAGGTGATGGTGGCATGGCACAAAGACTGAAAAACTCATCTACATCAGAATTTGAAGGAGGATACTGTGTCATGGGCTCAGGCTGCTGGCTTCCATTTCTATAATCTTTTGCCTATCCAGTGAACCTCCAATACTGCAATGAAGAGAGACAACATGGATTAGAATAGCACTTTGGATTATAGAGATTTTAATAAGCAAATTAATTCTTATCTACTAAATAAACTAGTAAAACATATAAATATAAAAAACATTCATGGGTTGCCTCCCCGTCAGCGCTTGGTTTATAGTCTTTCAGCCTGACTTTGTCTGGTCAATGCTATCCAATTCCTCTTCGATAATTGAGGAACCCTCCATCCATTGGAAATAATGTACCTCTTGGCAAGTTCCCATTTGTGATGGCTTTCAAATTAAAGTCACCTAGCATGCTTTGTTTAAATAAGTGCCCAATTGAGAATGTTGAATAACTAGGTGTTTTTCCGTCCGTTGAGTCTATGATTAGAATTGCGCTTTGAGGCTTGGCAAGCACAATGGGCTCTTCTTCTATCTTCTCCTCCTCATCCCACCATGGCTTCACATTTATACTAGATCTCATGTCAAATAGAGCCTTGTCGACGACATAACTACCAAGCAGGAACGGTTTTGCAAATCTAACCGGATTCTTAAACTTTGGTGGAGAAGGAACTTGGGGAACTAATAACATAAGCTCATTCTCGTTGGTTCTCACAGTTAGTTCTTCACCGACCTTATTTTCATTATCCCCACGTGTCTCCTCTTTTTCAACGTATATTTAGTTCGGGCACTTCGTCATACTCGGAATCCTCATTATAAAACCAATTATATTAAGGACAGTTGTTCAAGACTTTGAACATTTGATCTATCTTATTCTGTAGATTTTGAATTGATATCTCTTGATTAATCCTCCTCTCCTCATTTGATGCTATGAACTTGGACAACAATTCCTCCAACCTTAAATTATCTGTCTCAGTTTTGGAATCCATGTATTGAGGACCAAGGGTTGAAGTGGTGTTGAGTTGTTCCATTTGGTTCTGAAAATTATGGCTCGATATTTCTTGACTCGTCATCCTCTCCTCTTGGTTTGCTATGATCTTTGACAGTAATTCCTCCAAATTTGACTTTTCTTTTTGTGGCAATGGAGGTTTGACATAAGAATTCCGAAGTGTATGTTGGATTTGGAGCAGAGTATTGATATTGATAGTTATAGCTCCATTGTGCATCTGGGTGATACCCCCAAACTTGATTATAATTGGCATATGCATAATCGTTGAGGTAGTCATCACCATACTGTACCTACCCAAGACTGATGGTACATTGATTACTCGGGTGATTGCCAGCATAATAATTGCAAGTAACTGCTATCATTCGATTACGTTGGGCTGCAACAACGTCCAACCTCCTCGAAAGTGTTCAAGTTGTGTTGATAATGCAGAAAATGCATTGAATACATCAATCCCTGTGTCCCTTGGTTGAGTCATATTCGAATATGGCCTTTGATAATTGCATCCATCCATGGTACTTGAAAAGACAGAAAAATAGGAAGAGAATTAAATAAAAAGAAAAAAATGTTTAAATTAAGACTAATTTGATTAAAGCTAATATTGGCAAAAATATATTAACTAATTCCCTGGCAACGGCGCCAAAAACTTGTTGGGTAAAATCTAGTTACGCACAACACGCAAGTATACGTGGTAAACAAGTAATGCAGTGAAAGTAGAGTATCGTTCCCACGAGGAATTATTAATATAAATTACCAAATATTAACTCTTAACCAAACTAATCTTATTTAAATAAACAATTTAATGTTATAAATTAAATTACTTAATTAAACTACTTCTAATTACCACTAATTACAAATCAGATTATGGAGCTTTAAGATCATAACTTCACTTATTGCTTCATTTAAGTTAACACACTTCTCATCAATTAGTTTTTATCCTGAATTGTTAATCAAGAACACTAAAGCAGATAAAACCACCTCTCAATGCATAATACCATACTCACTTAAATCCACAGATGATAGAATTAAGCAAGACACCCTAATTAACTAATCCACTATATCTCTATGTGAATTACAATTAAAAAGGATTTAAAGCACAAGTTCTCTATAAGATTACATATGGCGTAAAGGCATATCTCTATCCTAAACACGAATCATGAATTCCATCTATGCAGAAATCACAAACACGTGTTATCATGATCAGATCTAAATCTATACTTCATCTCTCGAGTTCATATAGATTATCACGGTAATTGTTAGCTAGGCAATTAAGCAATTAACACAAACCATAATAGACAATCCAAAAATAATCACAATAATTAATAGAGAAGCATACTAAAAATAAACTATGCAATAAGCTCCATTGTAATCTTAAACAAAAGATTTAGTTCATGATTAATGAATTAAAAATAAGAATCCACACTTGAAATAACATTGAACGACAAAAATAAGAGTAGAGTGAAGAATAAATTTGTTGTCAGCAAATCTCTCTCTTCCTCAAGCTCCTGGTCTTGATCTTCAATGGTCTCCAAGTTGCATCAATCTCCAAAACTAATAAGAGCTAGGGTTTTTTCCCAATCTACTCTAATCTAATCTAATGGAATTCTTCTCCAAAACTAGCCTCTAATCCTTGTAATTCTCCTCCTTTTATATGCCTCTTTATATGTCTTTAAGTCCTCTTAGAAGTCCTTGAGTCAATCAGCTCGAACCAATCCTTCTTAGACTCAAATTCTGACAAAAACTACTCTTTATGCGCCTACCCAAGCCCCAGATTGCTTGTTACCTTGCAAATAGCAAGCCCTGGCTTGCTATGCTACTGCTTTTTGAACTCAGGACCCCAAGCCCCGGCTTGGGTATAAGTTGTTAGTTATTTTTTTATTGCAGTGTCCTCTGGTAAAACAGCCATAACTTTTGATCTGTGAGGAGTTACGAGGTCTTCCACCTATCAAATCGAAGCTATCGATGAGCTCTACAACTTTCATTCTTTGAGTTTTGAAAAATAACGAACGGATGAAGGTCAAAATTGGACTGGAAATGACTGCTATTCAAATGGCCACCCAAAACAATGAAGTTCAACGACGTCCGTTGGTATAAATATCATAACTCTTGTATCCGAACTCCGATTGGAATGATTCAAGATGTTCTGGAAAGATAAGAAGAAGCTCTACAATATAGTCTAAGTTCCAAGCTAAGAACATGAAATGAACATGAAAGCCCAAATGATGTTCGGATTGCTTTTCCTTGTGTTTTCATACGAATAGTCGCTCACACAGCTCCCAAACATATAATCTACAAAATGAACACAAAATGCATGAAAAGTAACTAAGAAACACAAGTTTAAGCAAATAATTCAAGTAATAAATACCGGATAAGTAGGTATAAAATCTACTTATCAACCAAAAGCTAAAATAGAACAGATGCAGAACCATGTCTACATATCATTAAAGAAGGGGCAGGGAATGCTAAGTGCCAGACGAAGTCTACCAAAAGCTCAAAGACTTAGAAAACCTAACTGGTGATGGTGCACAACTGACATCGGATGAAGATGAGATGAATAGTATAAAAATTAACTGCATCAAAAAAGAGGTGGTCCAGACTTTACGCAGGATGCAAAGAGGACCACGCCAAGCTGCTAAGTACAAAAGATGTTCAAGTTTCAAGACATCTTAGTAGCAAAGCACCAACAACAACTACAACAACACCAAGTAGTCAGGGCTTGAGGGGTCCTTGTCCGGAGGGACTAAATGAAGTTCCAAGCCTATTGGGCTTAAAGAGTTCTTAGTGAACTAAAGTTTCAAGGCCGCTGGCCTTGAAGGAATCTTAGTGATTCAGGGTGCTACCTTTCCTTAGTGGTTTTCCTGCTAGTTGAAGCAGAAAAGTGGATTAGGAGCTTAAGTCTCTGAACCACTTAAAATTCCTTGTGTCTTTTACATTCATTCATTTACATTATGTACCTAACTACTATAAATGCTATGTATGTATTAACTACTTACAACTAAACTAACTCCACGAACAATATATGAATGTTTATGAATATATCAATGAAGGGAATCTTTTATTTATTCCGATGTGCTTGAAAATATTCATATGTTTGTCATATGCTAATTCATGAGCAATACAAAATAAACAGGAAAAGTATTTGAAATCAAAAAGGATCTATTCAACCCCCCTTCTAAATCTATTATGTGCCTTCTAGGAACTAACAATAGGTATCAGAGCATGTTCTCATGCTATTCAAAAGCTAATCGCTTTGAGTCTGATCGTAGGCACAAACATTGTTCTAAACTTAGTTTAGTAGTAAGTCTCTTGTAAATGCAGATGGACTCGCATGTTGGAAATAATATGTACAAGTAAATGTGTATATACGCCTGAAGCTGCTCAGATTGTTCTATGCTCTTAAATGCCATAGCAACAAGACCAACCCTTGTTCATAGTCAATCTTGTAGTCTGAAGACCAGAGATGGGAGGTCAAGAGGCATCAATAGCAAAGAGTTATGCATCCACCAGTTTGAAAGATGAATGGCCATATATGCTAAGAAACACTTATCCAGAGAAGAAAGAAGAATTTCTTAAATATGTATTTGGCTAACCAGCAGCTGGATGTGAACCTTAAAGTTCAAGGTTGTCAAAGAACTAAGGATGACAAGATTTTCCTAGCTTACATCTTCAAGATTAGAACTGATTGATCGAAGGACAACATGAGCAACAAGCTATCAGAAATGAATGAAAAAAAATATATTCACATCAATGCCTAACCTCATTATATCAAGATAAATAACTGTCAAGATACTGACAGTGGAAAGGTACGGTTCCTTATTAATATAAATGTGTACATCATGTCGCATCACCTTATGTACTATAACAGTATTCTATCAAGAGACCATATTCTTCCTAAAAGGGGGGAGGGAGAAAGTACACTTAGGTTGGAAACTCAACTTCTAAAAAACTTTCTCTCCATCCAAGTTTTAGGTTGAAGATAACATCTTGAAAGAAGTCTAAAATAGGTCATAAGCATATCAAGATTTAATTAATCTTAAGTGGAGTAATCCTTGCTAAAGGGTTAGTATGTATGTACAAACCTATGCTCTAGGTTTTTGATAATACATAGAGTATGATCAATTCTACAAGCGTATCTTGAAGATTCGTAGAAACTGATCATCTCCATGAATCAACCAGATACAAACATGTGATAGAGTTGATTATCACTCTGTGAACATTTAAAATATGTGAACATAACCAAGCAAATGATGAAACCATCAAAGAAAAAGGAGTGTCTTATTAAAGTGGTTAATCTCACACACACTCATCATCATGCATTTTAAAATGTCATATCTAAATTGGATACATGCATGTATATGATTGTTGATGATCAATGTGATGAAAATTCAAATATATGAGGAATAGGGATTTTGGAAACTAACCTAGCAGGACCCATTTAACCATGGGGACCAAAAATAGAAATTTATCTAACCTGAAGATACTAGGTCTATCTGACCACACTAAGGAATGCTGAAGCAGATGACTTCAGTCAAGAAGATTCTACCAGCTGGAGGCTTAAGACATTTCAGAAATGTTCTTGACAAAAATCATTATTTGTCAAAGCTTGTTCTTGAAGACTTTCTGAGCTAACATGAATGAAGATCACCTGGTTGCTGACCTCCATATGGAAGCAGAACATTCATGGGTCTTATATGCTTATTCATGCAAAGCATATCATCTGAGAAGAACCCAAGAGGAAGTTCACATCAGAGGATCATCGAGCATTGAACATGAAGAACTCATCATAGAAGCAGAACTCCATGAGTGCAATCTGTCAAAGAGCTTAAGGAAAATCATAGTGTTCTCTACGATCAAGACTAAGTCCAGCCTATACAAGATAACACATAACGATTATAATAAAGAAGACTACATTCGTAGTTTTGTCAACAATCATGAAGTGATCAGTCCTGAAGACTCTATGATCCAAGGAGGTTTACATGATAGTGATGATTTCAGTCAGAAGGAGATATGCAAGGCTGCCTTTTGATGCATATGAAGAAGGAGAACTCATACCTCTCTAAGAAGACAGTATCAACTATGGAGGAGCACACCAATGTATGTCCAGAGTTGGTAGATGAACTCCCCAGCAGAGAGATCAAATGCGATATCAGTACTAATCATGCCTAAAGTTTTTCATCTGGTAAGCACCTCAAGGACAAACCTGACCCTTAGTTCAGTCCAAGAGGTTGGCCCTTCTTGAGCTACCTTAATAAACCAGAAGGAATGATTGGTCAGAGATCATCACAAGAACCAGGACAGACAATGATCACAGAATATGATCAGCAGTAAACTCAACAAATGTAAAGCAGCCTCAGCGATCGTAGTCTTCCCAAAGGAAACACTAGCTCATAGGGAGCTAAGGGCAGATCAATATTTTCCACACCATTTAAAATCATGGATCTCGACAGAACCCAACGCGTGCCCCCTATTCAGATCGTGTGGAGGGAAGTTACAAATAATTTTGAAGAGGCATTTTGGAAATTCACCTCAGAATGTTTGTGCCCAAACTCTCGTGGGGCTTATAAATGGTCGAGTCATTGAAACATCTCTCAGAAGACAATCATTGAGTTGACAAAGAAAGTCGTAGAGTCTATAGCTATCTCCTTAAGCAACTTTATGTACTAAAAAAGTCAACGGTCAGCCTACATCAATTAAAACTAAAAAATTGATCAGAATATGGAGAGGTACAGTTTCTTACTGGGTATCGTGCGACAACTGGCTGATTAACACATCATAGCTTATGCAGAGTTAGAAGGAATTGTCTTAAAGACAAATTCAAAATTCCCAAATAGTTATCAAAAGTTATCAACATTCTCTCCCTCTCTTTTTCAAACCCTAAAATCCTCTTCAAAGCTTGAAATTATTAAATCTCGAGCTTCGCCCAAATTTCATTTAACTATCCCTCACAAGAACTCTAAAATTAAATACCCATATACTTCGAACTCTCAAAATGGAAGAATGGTGAGTAATCACTGGCATTCAGCTCAGAACCAAGACGTTTGAGAAATTTGAGAAAAAGTTTAGAGATATTCTTGAACTTGTGAAGAAGGCTGGATTCTCAGAATATCTTGAGTCAAACACTCGAATATATGTTGACCTGGTTAAAGAATTTCACTCTAACGCAACCATAAATTCTGGAACCCTTTCCACAAAGGTCAAAGGTCAGATTCTGAAGCTGAAATCTTCTAACATCAATCAATGCTTAGGTTTTCCTGAACTAGGTCTGAAAAGCCTTGATGAGATCGACGCTGAAAAAGCTAAGAAATTATGTTGTATAAAAGAAACCCTAGTCTAAAGGACATGAAGAAAAAGGAGTTTCCTAAAGAATTTGAGTTCCTGGCAAAGATAGTGGGCAAGTGTATTCTATGCAAGGACACTGCACATAACACTGTGAGTGATCAACAGCTAAAGATCATGTCTGTAATAGTTCTGAAGAAGCGTATCAACTTTGGAGTTATCCTGCTTGACCAAATGTCCAAATGGCTGGATAAGGCAAAGAAGAAAAGGTTAACAGGAAAACTCCTCACGAAGGTTTTCCATGGAAGGTTCTTGAGTATCATTTTGAAGAAAAAGCTAAATAATAAAATTAAGGATGATGAAAGTGAAGCCCTTAATAGTCATAAAGTGATGACTATACAGCTGTTTGCAAATTGGAAGAAGAACCCTATGGAGAACAAAAAGCTGACAATGTATGGTAGCACCATCAAAAACACTACAAAGAAAATGAAGGCTAGTGCTATGAAAGAGGAGGAGTTGTCATTCACTGAAGATTCAGACATCCCTGAGTCCAAATCTGTGAGACCACCGAAGAAGAAAACTAAGGTGATAAAGAAATCCAAACCAGTTTCCCAAAGAAGTCTATCTACTAAAGAAGAAAACGTAGAGTCAGAAGATGAGAAGGGAACTGAGAGCTTCAAGGACGAATCCTCAAGGAGCAAGTCCACTAATGAAGAAGAAGTTGAATCCAAGAAGGAGAAAGTTGCACCTATGAAAGGAATAGATAAATCTGGTGATGAAGAAGAATGTACAAGTCCTATGGATAACACTCAGAGTAGCCACTCCGCTGATGAAGAAGGTTCAAAAGCTGGAATAATTGGATCTCCTACTGCTAAAGCCCTAATAAGTTCATCTGATGGTTCAAAAGACGTTGAGTCTAACAAAGAAGGATCTGCTCCTACTGTTGCTGAACATCAAAGAAGTTCATATGATGATTCAAAAGCTTCAAATTCTGAAGAAGGAGAAGAGTCTGAAACTCCTAAAGCTAAACCCCCAAGAAGAAGGAAGAGCAACAGACTGATTGCTAAAATGGTTTCAAAAAGGGGAGAATTATTTCCTAAGACAATTGTAATCAGTAATGATGAGGATGAATCTAAGGGATGAGATGCTAAGGGAAAAAGGAAGAAAATATCAGCAAAGGCTAGCTTTAAAAGGCTCAAGACTGTAACGATCCAGAATTTGGAATTTCAAATTGTAATTTTAAATATTTATTGAATTATATAAATATTTATTTAAGGTGTTTATTGTTGAATAAATATTTTATTGATGTAATGGTTGTTAGTAAATATTTATGAATCTAAATTTATTAGATAATATTCTAAAATAATTTAATATATAATTTAGAGAGTTGTAATATAACATGAGATGTTATATTGTTGTTTTGATTTATTAATTTAAGTTGGTATATTAAATTATTAAATAAAATTATAATGAAATTATAATTTTATGTTATTTATTTAAATGGTATATTTATTTAAAATATAGTGTGTATAATTAAATTATTTGATTAATGTTGGATATGGAAATTCAAACAAATAAGATGTAATTATAAATTATAAACTAAATTATTTATTAAAATAAAATAAAGGAGTTTAATGTGGTTTTGCCAAACAAGGCTTTAATATATTAATTCTTTAAAATTTCAAGGGTTTTGCCAAACAAAGCCTTATGGCTTTTGGATTTCTAATTTTTGAATTTAATAAATAATATAAATAAAATATTATTAAAATAATAAATATAATATATTTATAATATATACGTTTATGTTGTAACTGTTATTACAATTAGTATGCGTATTAAGAATTAGGAGTTTTATTCTTACGCTTGGCCATATCAGTTTTTTTTACGCATACTTGGCTAAGTCTGAGAGTTCAGAGAATTGAGAGTTGAGAGAAATTGAGAGAAAGCCTAAGGATTACCAAGCAGTTTCAGTGGTTTAGCAAGAATTATCTTAACAAATTGAAGGTATGTTCCATAATCTCTATATTATAAGCATGTATATGTGTTTTACGGAAAAATTCTATATACTCTGTGAATTCAAATTGTTGAATTGTTGAGATAAATAACTAATAATTCTGAGTATATGTGTTTATGATGCTAGAGATTATGTTTAAAACAAGGAATTTCATGCTAATTTCGTTCTAATAGTAGAAAATTTTGACAGTATATGTATTTTTCATATGGCTTATGTAAGTACAATTTTTAATGGTCAAAAGGTATGCTAAACTATGATTTGAGGCTTGTATATGTTAGTTCGTTAAGAAACGAGCATAACGTAATTTGAACGAAGCAATTTGGCCAAGAATAGAGATTACAGTGATGATTTTGCAAGAGATGTCAAAAATGGAGTTTTCATATGAAAATATGGAATTTGAGAAATTAAACTAGTTTTAGTTGATGTTAAATTGTTCTAATTGGTTGAAAATGTTAGCAAACATGTTTATGATTAGTTTATATCAATTGTATGTGCTAGTATTACTGTTTGGTGGGTGAAATTCGTGCTAGTTGGGCTAAAGTCACCATCGTTCATGTCGCTCTCGCCTGTTATGCACATACCGGTAGCAATTCTTATTTGGTTACAAAAAGGAAAAAAGCTTAATTGCATACGTATACCTCAGTTTGAGACAATCGACTTCTATTGCTGCTGCAGTTATGGAATAGCGATATATATTGGACTAATGATGTGTTAGTAAGATAATCATGTAGTAACAAGGCTAAAACAGAGTCGTGTGATGTGGTTAGAAAATTCAAAGTTTCAAATGATTATTAAGTAATGAACGTGTTATGTGATAACTTAGTATACACAATGAATGTTAGACAAGTGTTGTAAAGTAAAACACTTGGAATTTCTGAAATGTAAATGGTAATGTAAGACTTGTGCTAATATAATAAGTCTAACTAGAAATGCTTATGGTACGTGAATGTTAGTATATCTAATAGGTATTGTGGTTCTAAACCAATGTGTAGGTGAACGTGAGTTTAATATTATAGCTTACGCTCGAGGCAAGTTTTCTAACTGTACATTTACGTTGAGCAAGTTTCTAAACCTTATCTTTTTATATTAAGCAAGTTTCTTAATTTAAACTTTCATTTAAGTGAACTCTTGTATTCTTAATCATTATTTGAGCAAGCTAGCTACACTTTGGCTTCATTCGAACAAGATTTGAATTCCAATATTTATTGATGTATTCTAACTTATTTATTGTTAGACAAGTTTCGTTATTGTCATTCGTGTATTATGAATGAAATTTTCTTGAATTCTAATTCTAATGTTGAATTATCTTATTTCATTTACTTGACACAAGTTATTCTCATATTGAGCAAGCTTTATTTTTTCAGCTTTATTACTTAATGTATATTCAATAATTCATAGTCCTAGCTTAATATTGTTCAAGCAAGGTTTATTGTCATTCAATACTTATGCATTGTAGTTGTTTCTAAGCATGAGTTCGAAATATAGTTAGTTCGCTTACACTTATTCATTGTTCCATATTATGTTATTATTGATCAACTGTTGTGTTATCAAACACTATTGATTCAACTAGTCCTCTGGTTGATGATCGTTAAACTTCAAATTACCCCTAAAAGCTTATATCCAAACCAAACTTTCTTTGGTGCAGACTTATACTCTAAATACTGAGATGAACAACCCTATTATTAGGGGAAATTTACGCTTAGCATTGAAATGTTTGTGCACAATACATTGTACGAAGGGCTAATCCCCCTAAGTACAAGGAGTCCTTATAGTCTTATGACTGTTAAAGTTGGAGTTGAAAGATTACTCGCAACTGTGGACATAGTTCATGGTCTTATGACCCTTAGATATTTATATTCAATATTTTGATTCCAGTCTTTGGTTATCATTGATAGAGTACTATTCAGTTTTGATGAGCCTATTTATTGGCAGCTATTATATTCTTGTTGACTCATTGATATATCTAGTGAGCATTTATTTTGCTCACTCTTGCATATTTATACACTCATTGCAGCTAAAGTTGAGAAGGTAGATGAGCCTTCAACTAGCAAAGGAAAGGGGAAAATGTACAAGTGATGCAAACTTGTAATTTTTGTTTATTGTGATGGCCATAGACTTTTAAATAATGATATGATGTAATAATTTTATTTCCGCACTTGAATGATGTTTAAAGGTTAGACAACCTGTGAAGATTTTATTTAATAATGTAATCCTATTTAAAGGGAGGATTTATGGTTAAATGTTATTTTATTTGGGTAGATAGATATAAATGATTGGATAGTGAACACCAAATCTTGTGGGAATGAAGTACCTGGATTTGGGGGTGTCACAAAGACTGCAGATCTAGAAGAGGCTAGTAAGTCTATAAAGACTAGTCCTGATAAGAAGAATGATGATCAAATGAAGGAACAAACTGATGAGTCCGTTGAAGGAAGTCTACACAGGTCTAACTCCAGTTCAGGACAAAAAGAAGGTGGAAAAGACTCCAGTTCTGCAGAAGAAGAGCCAGAAGATTTCCATATTCCCTACCCTGTTCATCGCAAGAGAAGAATTGTAGTGCAAATTGATGAAGAATCACTAGATATGCTTCCCAGCAGATGGATTAATCATGGAGACGAAAGGCTAAATGTTGTGATGATGACCTCAAAAAATGCGCTCAATAATCATGAGGCTATGAAGTTGGACACTTCAACTATTATATAAGAGCCTGAAGTTAAGAATCATGCAATAAGGTGGTTTTACTCTCATATGCCATGGGAAAAGGCATCCCTCAATAAAGATAACAGCTATCTCACATGGGTCTTCTCTCACCTTCCCAACCTAGAGCTGGTGGCACAGGACTTTCCAAGAGTAAAGAAGTTTGCAAATCAGATGATCAAGGACCAGTCTCACTTCATGATCTATCAACACACTTGAAATCATTACATTCCCTACGATTGTCGAGTAGGTTTAGATGGCAGACGGATTATACCCAAGTCCATTATTGTAGAGTCCCCTCACCCTACCAATGAAGATGACCATGCTGAGTTTGAGAAATTCTATGCTAATCCGACAGTGTTGAATGACATTTCTTCGTCCTCTAACAGTGATTGGCACTCATCAATCTATCAGATTCTCACTACATTTAAAAAATTATCCAAGAATGAGAATCGTGCAGTCCAATCTGGTGTTCGGCAGGAGGCTAACCAAACAGCTGATCAAATGGAGAATGAACAACCTGATGTCGGATCTTCTCAAAAGCAAGAGTTGTTAAAGAACTCTGAAGAATTGATTGAGGATATCTCTCTCATTGGTGCAAAAATTAAAGACATGTCAACAGGAGAAGACAATGAGCTATCCAAAAGGCTTCAAGCCAGACTCTCAAACATATCCCTCAAGCTTCAACTAAGGGATCAAGTTTTTCTGAAGGCTATGAATGATTAGAAGGAAGAAGCTCTATAAGCTCAAAAGACTAATGAAGAGCAAATTCTATCTCTCTCTGATAAGATTGACAATCTAAATCAGTCTTTTTCCCTACAACTTGAGTTAAGCCAACAAGAACTCAAGATTGAGGTTGGTAACTCATCTCACCTGATGGAGCAGCTTATATCAAACATGGAGCAGCTCTCACAAATGATGAATGACAAAAAGGGGGAAAAAGGAGACATAGAAAGAGGCACTCAAGGAGGAGTAAGGAGAAAAGAATGAAGGAAGAAAAGAAGGCCAAGAGTAGAAAGGTAAAGGAGGAGAAGAAGAAGACAGCAGCAGCAGAAACAAAGTCATCATCTAAGGGGGAGCTAAAGGATGATGATCCCATGAACACAGAGTCTGAGGGGGAGCCAGACAAAGAAGAAGAGCATGCACCAAAACCAAACCCAGTGAAAGATGAAACAATGGAGCATGAATCTGAAGGGGAGCAGAGAAAAGAAGAAAAAGAAGTAAAGAAAGATGAGTAGCTGAGTAGCTGATCAACAGACATCCTGGAGACACACATGGAGCCAAAAACGTACATCTCTATCTAGTTAGGTATGTTCTGGATCCACGATGTAGAGTGTTATAGTTTATGTAACTTTATATTATCATCAATGATATTTATGCTTATCTATTTTAAAAATACAGCTACTCACTGTATATAAGATTCATTCATCTCATGCATATGCACTAATTGTTTTTGTCATAATCAAATAAGGGGAGATTGTTAGGAATATACATGAGAATGTTATTCCTATATGATTTGTTATGATATAAATGAATGAATATGCAAGTATGCTTACATTAAGGAAAGTTGTAAAGTCCTTTGATAGATAATAGGAATATATGTATAAGGACTTAGAATATTGATCAAGTATGTTAAGTTGATCCTACATAAGAAAAACAGCTTTGTAAAGTCCTTAAAAAGAAATAATGTACAAGGACTATAAATATAGAAAGATCAAGCTTGTTAGGTTGAACTTATAATGTAATAGATAGACATGTCTAATCGTTCAACATTGCTCCAGCATCATAGTCTACCAGGAGAGTTAAGGAAAACTCAAGAACTATCAAGGCAGAATCGTAGTTTGCAAGATAGTAGATCTCGGAGTTCGTAGTCTGCCAGGAGAGACGAGGAAGGATCGTAGTGTGTCGAGAAGTACTTTCTCAAAGTCATAGTCTTCTAAGGAAGTCATGTTCAGAATCATAAAGATAGCCTGTCTAAGAGCTGACCAAGCATCTGCCAGAGCCAAGTCAAGAATCGTAGGCCACACTTGAAGTAGTAGAGTCTACTGATCATATCAAAGGCAGAGATCGTAGTCGAGCCAAATTAGACGAGGATAGCAAGCATAAAGATAGAAATCGTAGTCTATCAAGATCTAATCTCAGAGTCATAGTGTATGCAGAACCAAAGCTTAATCGTAGTCTGCAGAACTAAGGCTTAAACAGAAGTGCTCATAACGCCAAGGCAGAATCCTAGAGTCAACACGATTCTCAATAAATGA
Organism: Panax ginseng; assembly: GCA_020205605.1. NCBI lineage: Eukaryota > Viridiplantae > Streptophyta > Magnoliopsida > Apiales > Araliaceae > Panax > Panax ginseng. The sequence continues at coordinate 95,104,153 of CM035133.1, read as the reverse complement.
GCACTCCTAGAATATCCGAAGTACGAAGCCTCTGGTCTAAGTTGCAAAGATACATTCCACTTGAAGGAAACCAGAGAGCACTCAACGAATGGAATGTAAGCTAACAAGAAGATCTAAGCACCAACCCAATCAACATCTAGATTGAGTTGTGAATCCATTCAAGATGAAGTCTTCCACAAGTCGATCAGAAGAAGACTTCAGTAAAAGTGACTAATTAAAGAAAGTCAGCAAGTGCAGTAGATGTCAAAGGAATAGAAGACAACGATCTTGGGATTAACCAGGATCATAGTGTTTGCCAAACAAAGCAGGAACTGATGCAGTTTACACAAAGATATTGGCCAGCTTATGAAAAATAAGGCAAAAGTGATTAAGCATGGGTTAGACCATTGATGATAAGTGAACGGGAGATCAAAAGGAGAAAGAAAGTTGGGCATGCCATAAATCTGATGTGTCTTGTTATTCAGAAGAGGCCGGAATAAGAAGTCAATCTATCAGTTCTTGAGATCAGTCAAGGCAAATAGAAGTGTTGAAGCACTACACAAGAGAAGGAAGATGTGTTCTACATTGAAGATCCAATGAACACTCTTCAGAATTGTAGTGTTGTCTCAACCAGTCAATGAGCAACATTCAACAAGATACACTACGATCAGGTCCAAGAACATTTTCATTAGAATCATAGAGTTCGATCATCTGAAGATTGAAGCATTGGCAACGGTTTAATCTGAAGACTGATATTCGAACGTTTCTAATTGAGAGCATAGATGCAGAAGGATAATTTCTGATGTTCTGATCGAGAAGTCAGAAAGAAGAAATAAAGGGTGACTACCAGCCTGACACAGAAAGGTGACATCTCTAAGGTGGTAGGTAAGGTAGCAGACTGGTGTGTCAGTAAAGTCATAAAGGAGCTATCGATAATTCAAAATAGCACTTCTTTTCATTCAAAACATTTTACCAAAAAAATATTCAGTAAAACATCAATTCTGGTCCAAGACCTTGAGCATTTCATAAGTTCTTTTGAAAAGGATATCCCGGCACTAAGTCCGTAAGTCCGACATTACTTACGAGCACGTCTAAGTGATCAGCTTATAGTACTCTATGTTGATCAACACTACATTCATTAAACGTGTATACGTTTAAGTTGTGGTAACCTCATGTGCCTGTTGTTAAACGACAAAACATTTTTAGCATACTCAGTCTTCGTTTGAAAACCACACCAATATAACTTGGTAAACATTGACCATGCTTGATAGAAATATAATATAAGTTTAACCGAAAGAATTGGCTTAGACTTCACCATACAAGACTTCATGCGTAAGGATACATGAATTTCAAAGCTTGTCCAGATTGAACTGGAACAAGGGTTAGAATACTTACCTTTAGCGTCTGCTACAGTTATAATACGTTCTCGGTTTAAGTCTTTAAGTTTCTACTGTAATATAACATCACATAACACATTAGGTCATGATTGAACATGCTTGGTTTCTAATGTATCTTACCCTTGTTCTCAATCTAACTATAACTTAGATTTATTCTTATTGGCTCCGGCTTTTTGTTACATCATTTCATTACGTTCATGTTTGATTACTTATCTTCAACCTTTAGACAACATAAATAAGGTTTAACAATACCTTACAATACCTTATTAAGTTACTCAATTCATTACTAATGAGTTACTGTTCATGTTATACTTGTAAACCTTCATCACTGTCTAAAACCTAGGACTGGTGTTGCGGCGCCGGTCATAGCCTTACATCTCGCGTTGCGGTGCGAGTTAAGCGATAGCGAGTTCTGGCCTTGGCCATTAAATTTTCCACACACACCACCACTCATGTTTCATGGTGTGGCGACTCTCTGATAAGTCGTTCAGATCCTTGTATGTATGAAAATGTAGCCACCAATATACTTTAGGTTGGCGCGCCCACTTCAATATGAACTCATGCACCAAAAAAATTTTTACAGACTTTTATTTTTGCGAAACTCCCAGACACATAACTTCTTCGTTATAAGTCCGAATTAGCTCGTTCAAGAACCTACAGTTCACAAATTACATACTCTACACGTTCATGCAAGAATTTTATCTATTTGACTTCGTTTGCTAAAATTTCACCTATTAGTTCATTTTTAACGAAAATGATAAACGTCCGTGAACGTTCAACGCTCGTTTCTTCGTTCTAAGTCTGAATGTGGTCATTTTCAAGTTCGCTACTCTATAATGCCAAATATGACTTGCCTCCATCAAAAACCAACATTTCTGAGTTCAAACACAAAATATGACTTCCATTCCGAGAATTTCATGAATTCGACGATTATCGTCCAATCGTGTGAATTCCGGCGAAATCTCATTACTAACGATTTAATCAATGTTTTAAATGGATTCTAACCATCATATGAACACTTCAAACTTCTTATCACATCAACTTATTATCAAAGTAAGTTTTTACTTATTCTCATAAGTCCATGACTTAATCAACTTAATAAACTATATTTTCCATTTCTTATGACTTATTATGGACTTAAGTCCTTTACTCAATGTTCTCACATCATATTGAACATACTAACAACATATGACAATCATATGACAAGTTCATCAAAAGTTATCAACTTATTTAGGTTTAAGTTGCTTATTCATAACTTATTCGGCTTAAGTCCATTCATTAATCTATTCTTATGATTGCTTAACATGCATGCTTATTAAGTTACACTTCCCTTATCATCCTACAATGATAGAGATAGAAGATGTATTAGACAAGAGTCTTACCCTTGAAGAACTTTTTCTTCTCTTCTTTAAAAATCTAACAAAGGTTGACTTGACTTATGTGAGCTTATTCTCTCTAACACTTAAGCACTTATCTTGAAGGAAGTTGGATGAAATTAATTAAGCAACAAATGAATTGTGGAGCTTGATATTTATAGGCTTGGCCAAGTTAGGGTAGTATGGTCATTTGAACATTCCACCTCCTTTATTCACCTCCTTACTATTCAATTTCTTAACAACTAAGTCTACTTGCTTATCACTTCTATTACTTGGCCATCACAACACTTATCTTATGTTTGGCCAATACTTCAAGTACTTGGTCACCAAGTCTAACCCACATTCATCTTGGTTTGCTCCATGGATCATGGATAACCCATTGGTTCATTACATTGGGCTTGCTTAATTAATCTAGCTTATTCCTTGTTAGGCTTGCATTACATTAGTTTGGGCTTGTATCTTAATTCTCATTGGACTCTACCAATTTAACAATAATCCTACAAGTCCATTCCATTTAATTAAAAGCCTTATCATTTATACTATACGTATACTTCTCGTATGCTAGCTTGTATATAAACTCGTAATATACGTTATTCTATTCTCCATACATATTCGTATAATACTTCGTATTATACTTGCATTCAATACCTCGCACAATGCATACACATCATACGATCAATACATTTTCTTCTTACGCTTCCTATTCCTAACATTCTTTAATTAAGTTCGCATGCGAAATATTGCGTTTTCCATACTTAGATTATTATTACATAATCCATCTCAACTTGATATTATAACGTTACGTATTTCTCGGAAGTTCAAAAATAATTTTTGAACGGAAATCGATGAATAGTATTTTTCAAAAAAATTCTCGGAAAGATTTTATTTTCGTCTTAGAAATTCAAACACTTTAATTCTCTCACGTAGATAAAATAGTACGACGTTCCAACGTTTCTAGGTTATAGAACGACATTCATTTTATCAACACGAAATAATAATAAATAATATTATTTTATTCATTATTAAAAGTATTTACAAAAGGTTCGATTTTTTGGGGCGTTACAATCACCATGAACCAAAAACTAAAATAGAACAGATGCAGAACCATGTCTGCATATCATTCAAGAAGGGTTCAGGGAATGCTAGGTGCCAGACAAAGTCTACAAAAAGCTCAAAGACTTAGCAAACCCAAATGGTGATGGTGCACAGTTAACATCGGATGAAGATGAGATGAACAGTATGAAGATCAGCTGGATCAGAAAAGAGGTGGTCCAGACTTTACGCAGAATGCAAAGAGGACTACGTCAAGCTGCTAAATACAAAAGATGTTCAAGCTTCAAGACATCTTAGCAGCAAAGCACCAACAACAACTACAACAACAACAAGTAGCCAGGGCCTAAGGGGTCCTTGTTCGGAGGGACTATATGAAGTTCCAAGCCTGCTGGGCTTAAAGAGTTCTTAGTGAACTAAAGTTCCAAGGCCACCGACCTTGAAGGAATCTTAGTGATTTAGGGTGTTGCCCTTCCTTAGTGGAATTACTGCTAGTTGAAGCATAAGAGTGGATTAGGAGCTTGAGTCTCTGAACCACTTAAAATCTCTTGTGTCTTTTACATTCAGTCATTTACTTTCTATCATTTACATTATGTACCTAACTGCTATAAATGCTATATATGTATTAACTACTTATAACTAAATTAACTCCATGAACAATATATGAATGTTTATGAATATATCAATGAAGTGGATCTTTTATTTATTTCGTTGTGCTTGAAAAGATTCTTATTTAACAAATTGAGATATAAAAATAACTCTCTTAAGCTAGTCCATTATAAATAAATATAACACTTAAGTTATTTAATATAATTAGATTATAAGGCTTTCATCTCAAGCTTAGTTAGTTAGTAACATAAGCTTAATTAAATAATTTCTTATTTCTTGTCTTTCTTTTTTGTTCCACTAATTCATTAAATTTTATTAGCCCTAATTTGTTTGATAAATTATTACACATCTTTATCCACTTAATATTATTCATACTAATTAATCACTTAATGATTATAAATCTTTTCACTAACCATTCAAGGTTAACATTCAAGCTATGTTAATTTATACATAAATGTATCTTACTTTTCTTCAATCAATTTGATTAGTTATTCATCTTGGCCTCCCTTCTTAGTCAACTTAAAATAAATAAATTGATTAATTTAATTAACTTAAATCATATAATACATATTCACCCATATGCTTAAAGTAATAAATAAAAGAATATACATATATAATCATATAAAATCCTTAGTCCTTACACATCTTGCCCCCAGTTTTCTTTACTTTGAAAAATCAGAAGTAAAGAAAATTCTTGAAATATTCCTCAAATTTTGTCTTGGTTACTTTAATCGGTTGACTTCTAACTCTCATCACTTCAATCGGTGAATTTTTTTTCTTATTTTCGATAGTTTTATCGGTGAAACCTCTTTAGCTCTAGTCTTTAGTGGTATTCACTAGTGAAATCTTCGTTAGCCTTCTATTGTTATCAGAGGCCCACTTTGAATGCCTTATGAAACCTCTTGTTGCTTCTGCATGTTTGACCTCATATATCATTCATTGTCCCTCGCATGCATCTTTCATTGCCTTCAGCATCTCCATCTGCATAGCTTTCATTAATAGCTAGTCTCCAACCGTTTCTTTACATTTTATGTTCGTACTTGTTTGTCCGGTGTTGGTAGGTAATTGATCAGCCACATATGAAGAACTTGATTGTCCTTCTGAGGTGTCTTTTATGATAGGTCTGTCTATATCCATATTTGCACCTTGAAAAGCTTGATTCAATCGCCTCAAAGCTGGATGCGGTGACGTAATACTTGTGGTCGGAGAATCTTTACACGTTCTTCCACTTCGAGTTATGGTCATACTGTAAGACCCCGAATTATATGAAATGAAAGTATCCAATTTTCTTATAATTATTATTCTATTTAATAAATGGTTAAATTGATAAAAGCTTAAAGTTAAGGGTGCTATTTGAAAATTTTGCAAAGTAAGCAAGTTGATATAAAATATTTGTTGTGTCGGGGAATATTTGTTTAGTTGGGGAATATTCTTTTTGTCAGGGAATATCCGTACGACGACACCATCATTGGTGGACCCCACAATAGAATAACTGTCGGAGTTAGAAAATGACAGAAATATCTTTTATAAAAATAACGGCGAAAGTTTTACCGTTAACTATTGAAATAACTGGTGGTAAAAATATAGTAATACTTGTAGTTGCATAGTAGCACACGGTATTGATGCTTACATAAGAAGCCACTCAGTTTACTCAATTATTGCTATAGTAATTGATGCATAGTATCTCACGTTATTTGATTCAATTATTGTCACAGTAACATCTGCATAATATTTGATATTATTAAATTAATAATTGAGATGACAAAGTTATTCATATTATTATTTGCAATATTGACGATGTCTAAAAAGTTCTATCGAGGAAAGGGGTTTGGTCACCTAATTGCGCACCAATAGGGAAAAATCCTTATCGGAAAGCCCCCTCTTTCTTGGGAATGATCTGGTTGTTGAATATTTTGAGTTATAATATTAATGATGAATAATTGTTAATAGATTAAAAATGTGTTTATTAAAGATAAATGATTTGTGGTAAATATTTATTCAATTTTTAATTTAAATATAGAGATTTATTATGAGGCGTTTGTTATAAGTTTGACTTAGTATTCCATGGGAAGATTTACTAATTTTATGGACCGTCGATGGTGGTTTTAATAGTTAACTAATCTGGACCATAATAGTAAATCAATCTGAACCATTGATGGTGGTTGTAATAGTAAATCAATCTGGACCATTGATGGTGGTTTTAATAGTAAATCAATCTTAACTGTCGGTGGTTGTTTTAAAAGTAAATCAATCTGGACCGTCGGTGGTGGTTTTAAAAGTAAATCAATCTGGACTGTTGGTTGTGGTTCTAATAGTAATCAATATGGACCGTCAGTTCTAATAGTAAATCAATCTGGACCGTTTATGAATCAGTTACTATTTAGTCCATTCTCCTATAAATAGAAGCTTAATTCTTCTTTCATTCTCACCAATTCACTGAGATTCACAAGAGAAACTATAGAGATCAAGAAGAAGACTATTCTGCTATTTCACTATTGTAGTATTCAGTCTTCTACTAAGGTAAGGGGTATTATTTCTTTCATATTCATAAGGAATACTATTTTTCGTATTCATCCTTTAATATGTTGGAATAACCTGTCTACGCGGATTACGTACCACATGACAGGTGAAAATCCATTTGTAATTTCGTATATTATTTCGTTTCATATTCTTAAATCTAAACTTACTATGGTAATTATTGCTTCTATAATCCCTGAAATTAGTGGACTGTCCTTGAGTTTTGTGCTTCATCCAGTATCGTTTCATTGGAATATTGATCTGAACTTTCTTATTAAATATTAATATTTTTCTCATGGTACTATCCATGGGTTACTATTCACCCGGATACTATTCACTCTAGTATTATTCACTCGGGGATTTGGGATACTTTTCAAGCCAGGGTATTATTCATAGGTTACTATTCACCCAAGTACTATTCACTCTAGTATTATTCACTCGGGGATTCAGGATACTTTTCATGTCGAGGTACTGTTCACGATGACTATTCACGGGGTACTATTCAACCGGGTACTATTCACCCAAAAAATTTATTTCTTTTATATCCAAATTATTTTTGATACATGAATATTATTCTTGAATTTTACTCCACAAAGCAATATCATATTGAAAATTTGGACATTATTGAATTCTGGATAAATTAAATTATAAGTCTTTAAAATTTATCCTATGCTTTCATTTAATTGAGTTCTTATATCATTGTCATCATCCTCATGCTTATATTGTGATAAAAGTCATCTTTGGCCCGTAGTGCATAGATGGACTATTGATTGGTATGATTATGACCAGGGATAATTCGGTATGATCATGACCATTGATGATTACACGAATATTCTTGGCGTAGTGCGGGAATAATTTATGGACATGATACTAATGAATATCCTTGGCGTAGTGCGAGGATGATTCGATGATGTGATTTATTTATTAAAGTTTGAGTCCCAAATGATAAAATTGATGATAAACTTTTTAAATCATAGAAGATAGTAGATATCATGCTCTACTTGACTCTTCTAATGGATTGCTTGTTCTGATGCAGTTAAACTTTATGTCTATTGTATTTTATCAGTTTAACAATGTTGAAGGCTAACGATAATTTATTCTGCATTATCTTAGTCATAATATTTCTTATTGGGCTAGTCGAGCTCACCCTTTTGCTTTCATTGTTCTCTTCAGGAAATGAGAACGTAGCCGAGACTAGTCGGGGAACGGAGTGATGGTTTGAGATGGTTGTTTTGAAACACATAAGACCGTAGAGTCACCAACGATCAATACCCATGATAATGTGCATCAGGAAGACAATAATCCTCAGGTAAATAACAACACCGACCAAATGATGAATGATGGGATGTTCAGAGGCTTTATGCAATTCATGCAACATCAGGCGAGAGCGGCTCCTGTTCAAAATGCAGGTGGAAACACTGACAACTTACGAATGGTCACCGCTAAGCAATTCAAGGAGCTGGGACCACCGAAGTTTTGGGGAAAGCCAAAACTAGTTAAGGTAGAGACGTGAATAAAGTAGATCACCAAGATATTTGATGTCTTGGGATGCTCCGAGCAGTAAAAGGTTCCCTTTGCCACCTTCATGTTTGGAGGAGAGGCAGATTACTGGTGGGAATCAGTAAAACGTACTCAGCCTACCGCACTCAAAATGTCTTGGGAGAAGTTCTAAGAACTATTCAATGACTAGTACTTTCCCGAAAGTATTCTTCACCTGAAGGAGGAGGAGTTCATCAAGCTAGAGCAAAACAATATGACTGTGTCACAGTACGAGGGTAAGTTTGCCGAGTTGTCCCAGTTTGCATCTCATTTGGATGATAATGAGGAGAGAATGACACGAATGTTTTTGCGTGGTTTGAAACCCAAAATACTCATTACCTCATTTCTCACAAACTGTGTTTGTATTCAGATGTTGTAAATAGAGCTCAGTTATTGGAGTGCAATAATGAGTCAACCCAACCAAGAGAGAGTAGCCGGCAAAGCAATAATACCAGTGGTAGCAGTCATCAAAGCGGTGACAACAAACGTGGAGGAAATCAACAAGCCAAAAATGGTAACCACTTCGGTGGTAATCATGGCCAAGACAATAGGAGTGGAAATTTCAAGAAGAGGAGGTTCAATAATGATGGAAACACGTCAGCACCAGCAACTATTGTTAAGGAAAGAGATCGACCACCGATCGTATGTTACAAATGTGGAGGAGAGGGACACATCAGTCCAAACTGTACGCATCAGTCCAAAGCATGTTACAATTATGTAAGAGAAGGTCACCTAGCCCGATTTATCATGTAGCGAAGTCAAGTCCAGCTGGGATAGAGGCACCAAAGGTCATCCCAGACAAGATAAAACCGGTAGTTCAAGGGAGAGCGTTTATCGTGACCTCCCAAAAAGCGAGGAACCCGAACGAAGTCATCAAGGGTAAGCTAATCATAAACTCTTGTGAAGTTTACACCGTATTTGATACCGGTTCTACCCATTCTTTAATTTCTCCTACTTGTGCTCAATGTTTAAATTTGACTCCGGAGAAATTAGACTTTGACTTATCTGTTAAAACTCCATTGGGGGAAACTTTAATTACATCCACTTTTTATAAGTCTTGTTTGATTCAAATCAGTAATCGCACATTACCTGTCGATCTTATCTCTTTGAAAATACTTGCATTCAATGTGATTTTAGGGATTGATTAGTTAACTACTCATCATACAAAACTTGATTATTTTCATAAGGTTGTTAGCTTTCATATTCCTAACCAACCTATTATGCGAATTCAAGCAACCAAACCATTAAAGTCAATCACTGTCATCTCAAGCCATAAAGCTATTCGTTTATTAAAAAACAGATGTTAAGCTTTCTTAGCTCATGTCATGGATTTAAACAAAAATACGTCAGTCTTGAATGATATTTCTATTGTTAATAAATTTCCTGATGTATTCCATAAAGAACTTTATGGCCTACCCCCAGAGCATGAAATTGAATTTTGTATCGACCTTGAGCCCGGTACAAAACCCATTTCCAAAGCCCCATATCGAATGGCTCCTATTGAACTTCAGGAGTTAAAGACCCAACTGCGAGAATTGTTAGACATCGGTTTCATTCGTCCTAGTACGTCTCCTTGGGGTGATCCTATTCTCTTCGTAAAGAAGAAAGATGGAAGTATGGGACTTTGTATTGATTATCGGGAGTTAAGTCATGTCAACATCAAAAATAGGTACCCGTTGCCACACATTGATGACCTATTTGACCAGTTGCAAGGCGCCAAATTCTTTTAAAAGATCGATCTTCGTTCCAGATATCATCAGTTAAAGATTAAAACTGATGACATCCCAAAGATTGCTTTCAGAACTCGGTACGGGCATTACGAATTCCTAGTCATGTCTTTTGGATTAACTAATGCTCATGTTGCCTTTATGGATATGATGAACCGAGTATTCAAGGAATATTTGGATCACTTTGTGGTCATCTTTATTGAAGACATCCTTATTTACTCCAAAAGCCATGAAGATCATGAACAACACTTGAGGCTGATTCTCCAAAAGCTTCGTGAGAACAAGTTATATGCCAAGTTAAAGAAATGTGAGTTCTGGCTTGAGAAAGTAGCATTCCTTGGACACGTAATATCAAATCGTGGAATATCTGTTGACCCAGCAAAGATTGAAGCAATTCAAAGCTGGGAGCAACCTAAGTCAGTGACCAAAGTACGTAGCTTTTTGGGCTTAGCTGGTTATTATCGGAGATTCGTGGAAGGATTCCTTTTAGGATTTGGATTTCTATTCCTCACGAAGACTATTCACGAGGTACTATTCAACCGGGTACTATACACCCGAAAAATTTATTTCTTTCCAAATTATTTTTAATACATGAATATTATTCTTGAATTTTACTCCACAAAGCAGTATCATGTTGATAATTTGGACATTATTGAATTTTGGATAAATTAAATTATAAATCTTTAAAATTTATCCTTTGCTTTCATTTAATTGAGTTCTTATATCATTGTCATCATCCTCATGCTTATATTGTGATGTCATCTTTGGCCCGTAGTGCATAGATGGACTATTGATTGGTATGATTATGACCAGGGATAATTCGGTATGATCATGACCATTGATGATTACACGAATATTCTTGGCCCATAGTGCAGGAATAATTTGTGAACATGATACAAATGAATATCCTTGGCCCGTAGTGTAGGGATGATTCGATGATGTGATTTATTTATTAAGCTGAGTCTCAGCGATAAAATTGATGATAAACTTTTTAAATCATAGAAGATAGTAGATATCATGCTCTACTTGACTCTTCTAATGGATTGCTTGTTCCGCTGCAGTTAAACTATATGTATATTGTATTTTATTAGTTTAACAATGTTGAAGGCTAACGATAATTTATTCTGTATTATCTTAGTCATAATATTTCTTATTGGGCTAGTTGAGCTCACCCTTTTGCTTTCATTATTCTCTTCAGGAAATGAGAACGTAGCCGGGACTAGTCGGGGAACGGAGTGACGGTCTAAGATGGTTGTTTTAGTAGTCCTCACTATTTAGTGTGATAATAAATGTAATGAGGATTGAATTTGAGTTTGGATAATGTCTATGAGACAATATTCGTGTAAAAACTCTCAGCTCATGTTGTATAAAAAAGTTTGTATTTGTATTTAGTACCATGTATTTGGTGACCCAAGATGGGTGATGTATACCTATTTTGGGGGCGTCATAGTTGGTATCAAAGTTTAGGATATGATCCCTGGCTGAGATGTGATACTAGAACTAGGAGGGGAGAGACGGGTAATTCCTTCCCTACTATGACCTACCTAAGTTTATTTGGTATTTAATTGGTCGGAGTATAGGGATATTATGTTGTATGTCAATTAACCCTTGTTTTGTGGCAATATTGAAAATAGCATCAGAAAATGTTGAGATCAGCAATGAAGCACTTAAGACCGTGGAGTCACCAACGATCAATACCCATGATAATGTGCATCAAGAAGACAATAATCCTCAGGTAAACAATAACACCAACCAAATGATGAACGATGGGATGTTCAGAGGCTTTATACAATTCATGCAACATCGGTGAGGCGACTCTATTCGAATGCGGTGGAACATCGATAACTCACGGATGGTCCGCTAAGCAATTCAAGGAGCTGGGACCACGGAGTTTTTCCTTTTACCATTCATACATTCATTGGAAATTGAAAAGTCTCTCGAAAAGCTAACTAATATACCTTCATTCAATTGAAAAGTCTCAAAGAACTAATATATATATATCAAAATAATATTACATTTCCCAAGTTCTTTATAACCCATTCGTTCGTTCTTGTCATAATATTCAATATATTAAAGACATTCAACTATTCTATTACATAAGTAATCTAAGGGTTCGTCTTCGCCTTGCCCTTGTCTTTTGCACGAGCCTTGAGGTCGCTCGATCTTAGTTGTGTTCATATGGTTCAAGCAAGAGTGAGCATGACTAGTTCAAACAAGTACTACAATTCTAATAAACAACATGCTTGAAACATAAAATTCATATATCTTGATGGCGAACAATAATTACTGAAGTACTATCGATAATTCAAAATAGCACTTCTTTTTCATTCAAAGCGTTTTTTCAACAACAATATTAGGTAGAATATCAATTATGGCTCAAGACTATTGAGCGGTTCATAATTTCTTTTGAAAAGAATAACTCGGCACTTTCGTCAAGTAAGTCAAAAGCATAGCTTACGAGCACTTACGGGTGATCGGCCCATAGTACTCTATGTTGATCGACACTACATTCATTAAAGCGTGTATACGTTTAAGTTGTGGCAACCTCACGTGCACTGTCGTTAAGCGACAAAAACATTTTAGCATACTCGGTCTTGATTGAAAACCATACCAATATAAACTTCGGTAAACATTAATCATGCTTTATAGATTCATAATATAAGTCTAGCAAGAAAGAATTGGCTTTGACTTCATCATTCAAGACTTCATGCGAAAGAATACATGAATTACAAAGCTTGTCGGTGAAGCTGGAATAAGGGTTAGAATACTTGCCTTTAGCGTCTGCTTACTGATTATCACACGAACACTTTAAGTCTCTAAGTCTCTACAATACATGATCATATAACGTACCACATTAGGTCATATATAATCAAGTACGTATACTATTATGTCTTAACCTTCATCTCAATCTGAATTGTGACTTAGATCTGTTATTTATGGGTTTTGGCTTTTCATTACGTCATTCACATTACGTTCACTTTCAATTGATTATTAACTCTTAATCATCATACAATTAGGTGTCTAATAATGCCTTAACAATGGTATACTAATACCTTAGTTCATTACTAATGGGTTCTCTTTCATTCTATATCTATAATCATTCTTTACTGTCCACTTCATAGGGTTGGCGTTTGGCGCCACCCCACTCTTCATTCTTCTTCATGTTGCCTGCTGAGTTAATAGTAGTAAGTCCGGGACTGGGTATTGTTGCGCACTATGAGTCCTTATTCTATAGGTCGCGTTATCGTGTGAGTTAGTAGATGTCTGCTCGAGACCTTTATCTTCGTGACTATGGCGCCACTCATTTGGCCTTGGGTTGGCGTCGCGACACCAACTCTGTGCCTTAGAAAATTTGCAACTTTTGTAAATTCGGCGAAACTCCGGGACGCATAACTTCTTCGTTATAAATCCGAATTGGCTCGTTCAAAAGCCTACGGTTCACAAATTACATACTCTATGCGTTCATGCATGAATTTTATCTATTTGACTTCGTTTGCTAAAATTTCACCTATTAGTTCATTTTTTAACGAAAAGCGATAAGCGTTAAGTGAGCGTTCAACGCTCGTTTCTTCGTTCTAAGTTAAAATTCGGTCATTTTTGAGTCCTTGACTCTATAATGCCAAATATGACTTGTCTCCATCGAAAACCAACGTTTCGACTTCAAACACAAAAATCGACTTCCATTCGAGAATTTCACGAATTAAGCGATTATAAATCAATCGTGTGAATTAAAAGAAAAACTTCATTACTAATGATTCTAAATGGATTTTAACTAACATATGAACATTACAAGTTACTTATTACACCAACTTATTCTCAAAGTAGGTTTTGACTTATTCTCATAAGTCAATGACTTATTTTAACTTATTAACTACAAATTCTCATGCTTATGACTTACTATGAACTTAAGTCCATCAATCAATGTTCTCATACTATATTGAACATACTAACATCATATGACAAACTTATGATAAGTTCTTCACAAGCTTATCAACTTATTTAGGTTCAAGTTGCTTATTCAACTTATTCGGCTTAAGTTCATTCATTAATAACTTATTACATGCTACTATCATACAATCCCACTTCTCTATCAATCATATCATAGAAGAGATAAAGATAATAGACATGAGTCTTACCCTTGAAGACTATTACTTCACTTCACTTTGGAAAATCTAGCAAAGGTTGAAATGACTTATAAGTGTTTATGTGGCTTATTCTCTCTAACAATTAAGTTACTTATCTTGAGAGGAGTTGGATGAAATTTGAACAAGCAAAAATGAATTATGAAGCATGGTATTTATAGGCTTGACTAAGTTAGGGTATTATGGACATTAGGACATCCCACCTCCTTAACTAACCTCCTCGACTTCCACCTCCTTACTTATTCATTCACTTAACAACTAAGTAATCTAGCTACAACACTGACACTTGCTCATCACACAAATTGTTTGCCCATCAAGACTACCCATTTTACACTTGGTTTGCTCCATGGATTATGGCTTAATCATTGGGCTTGCTAATTATCTAGCTTATTTCTTATTGGGCTTACATTACAATAGATTGGACTTATGATTTACAAACACTTGGGCTTGCATATCTCTTTCCATTGGACTTCTACCATTAAGCTAATAATCCTACAAGTCCATTACCTTTAATTAAGAATCTTAACATATGTACACCACGTATAATTCTCGTATGCTAGCTCGTATATTAATTCGTAATATACGTTATTTCATTCTTCATATCGTACAATGAATACACATCATACGATTACAACTTTCTTTCCTTAACGCTTAATAAACCTAACATTCCCAAATTAGGTCCGCATGCAAAATATTACGTTTTCCATACTTAGATTATTATTGCATAACCAATATCACCTTGGTATTATAACGTTACGTATTTCTCGGAAGTTCAAAAATAATTCCCGAGTAGAAATTGATGAATAGTGTTTTTCAGAAAATTTCTCGGAAAGCTTTTATTTTCATCTTAGAAATTCAAACACTTTAATTCATTCACGTAGTTAAAATACTACGACATTCCGACGTTTCTAGGTTATAGAACGACATTCATCTTATCAACACGTAATAATAATAAATAATATTATTTTATTCATTATTAAAAGTATTTATAAAATGTTCGATTTTCCGGGGCGTTACACTCTCTCCCCCTTATAAGGATTACATCCCCATAAATCTATAAAAAAATTACACAAATAATTGAGGTAATTCTTTTTCATCATTTCTTCTAACTCCCCGTTGCTTCTTACGCATCGTGGTTCTTCCATATCACCTTCACGGAAGGTATGACTTTATTCATGAGAACTTGTTTTTTCTATCGACAATTTGAATCGGCGTTTCTTCGCATCGTTAAGTCCTTCTCGATATGAATAGGTTCATATTCTATCACGTGCTTATAAATCGGCTTATAAGGGCGTAATACGAATCGTGAAATACATTATGTATTCGTTCTAGGTGCGGAGGTAATGCTATCATATATGCTACCTCACCCACCCGTTTTAATACCTCAAAAGGTCCTATGAACCTCGGACTTAACTTTCCCTTCTTCCCAAAGCGTATCTTTCCTTTCCAAGGAGATACTTTTTTAGGAATATGTCTGAACCTACTTCAAACTCTCGATTCTCTCTATGCGGATCAGTAAACTTCTACATGCATCTTGAGGCTGCTAGAAGGCGCATTTGTATCTTCTTGACAATGTCATTTATACATTGCACCAATTCTGGTCCCAACATTCGGCGTTCTCCTACCTCATCCCAATACAGTGGCGTTCTGCATTTCCTCCCATACAAAGCTTCGTAAGGTGGCATACCTATTCTTGCATGATAACTATTGTTATTAAACTCCACTAATGGTAGATGATCATCCCAACTACCCTTGAAATCCATGGCGCAAAGATCTTAACATATCTTCTAATGTCTACGAATTGTTCTCTCGCTTTGTCCATCCGTTTGTGGATGATACGCGTACTAAACTTCAATTGCGTTCCCTAGCTGCTCTTGTAGACTCCTCAAAAGTTCGATGTGAATCGTGGATCACGATCGACACAATCGATCTTTGGTACTCCATGTCTAGAGATTATTTCCTTAATATAGAGTCTAGCTAATTGAGTCTAAGTTATACTTGACCCTAATTGGCAAAAAGTGAGCCGACTTTGTCAATCGGTCTACTATTACCCAAATCGCATCATACCCCTTTGGTTGTAGTGGAAGTCCTACCACAAAATCCATTGTGATATTTCCCACTTCCACTCTGGAATTTCCAATGGTGTAACAAGCCACTTGATGCGTTGATGTTGGCCTTAACTTTACGGCAAGTTAAGCACCTACTCACGTACTCTGCTATCTCTCTCTTCATGTTTGGTACAAAAACTCATCGAAGGTCTTGATACATCTTAGTGCTACCGGGATGAATCGAAAACCTCGAACTATAAGCCTCTTGTAATATCTGCTCCTTTAATTACGTCTCATTTGGAACCCAAATTCTTCCTTCAAATCTCAATAATCCCTCATTATCAAGACTATACTTACTATCTTTTTCATTGGTTGTAGCTCCTTCATCTGGTCACACTCATCCGTTTTGAGTTGTACCTCTTTAATTCTCTCTCTACGATGGTAGATTGCATCTCCATCATAAACAACATTTGTCCTCCTTCACTTGGCGGCTTCACTTCGACTCCATCCTAGCCATCGTCTGTTATTAACTTTCGGTTTGGTTGTTAACAAAGACAACTTTTCCCGACCCTTTCTACTTAAAGGCGTCGGCAACTACATTGGCTTTTCGGGGTGATACGAGATTTCACGAGTCGTAATCCTTTATCAACTCCGACCATCTCCTCGCCTCATATTCAACTCCTTACGTGTGAAGATATATTTTTAGACTTTTGTGGTCCGTGTATATCTCACATTTTTCTCCATAAAGATAATGTCTCCATATCTTTAGAGCAAAAACTCTGCGGACGAGTTTCGGATCATGAGTAGGATAAACTTTCTCATAATCCTTCAACTGCCTAGATGCATCTGTAATGACCTTGCCATCTTTGCATGAGCACATGACCAAGTCCTCTATCTGAAGCATCGCTATAAACTACAAAATTTCTGTGTCATCGGTGATGACAAAGCAAGCGCTTCACTCGACCTCTTCTTTAGTTCTTGAAAATTGTCCTCACACTTGTCGGTCAAGCGTATTTCACCATCTTCCTTGTCAAGTTAGTCAAGCGGAGTAGCTATCTTGAAAAATCTGGATGAATCTCGATAGTAACCCGCTAAACCTAGGAAACTCCGCACCTCGATTCGGCGTTTTCGGTTGTTCCTAATTCATCACGGCTTCCACCTTATTTGGATCTCTGAAATTCCCTCATGGTGATGACATGACCTAAAAATTGTACCTTCTCGACCAAAATTCACACTTAGTGAATTTCGCATACAACTTCTCCTTTCTTAGTGTCTCGACACTAATCTTAGGTGTTGACATGATCTTTTGGCGTCTTAGAATAGACTAGAATATCATCTATAAACACCCGACGAACTTGTCCAAATATTGTTTGAACACTCTGTTCATCATATCCATAAATCACATTTGGTGCATTTATCGACCCAAACGACATCACGAAACTTCGTAATGACCATGCTTGAGTCACGAATCTTTGTCTTTGGTACATCCTCCTTCCTAACCTTGTTGATGATACCCGTTCTTAAATCTATTTTAGAAAAATACTTAGCCCTTTCAATTGATCAAAAGATCATCGATCTGGGCAATGGGTATTTATTCTTTATCGTTAACTTGTTCGACTCTCGATAGTCGTCGATGATACACGGTCTTACGATCCATCCTTCTTCTTGACAAATAGATCGGTGCTCCCCACGGTGAAACACTCGGTTGAATGTACTTCATGTCCAGCAGTTCTTGTAAGCGCACCATCAACTCCTTCATCTCCCTTTGGCGCCATACGATACGGTGCCACGGAAGCTAGTCTTTAGCTCTGGCACGATGTCTATCACAAACTCGGTCTCCTATCCGGCGGAAGACCCGACAATTCACTTTCGGAAATACATCGGTGAATTCTCTCACTATAGGTATTTGTTCCATGGTTGCTACCACTCTACGGGTATCAACAACATGACACGAAATAACCTCGCATCCCTTCTCGATAATTTCCTAGTTTGTGTCATGGTTGAGACAACCACGAGCGTCCGGCGATCTATTTCGTAAAATACTACGAGGTTGTTTTAACGTCTTAATATTCACACATTTCTTTTGACAATCTATAATTGCCCCATGGTTAACTAACGATCCATTAGAAATTACATGAATTCTCCTAACTTTATCGGTAACAAATCTACAGATAATTTACAACCCCGTATATCTCTGCAACAACTCCTATGAATATCTTGATGAGGAATTATTTCTTCGTTTGCTACCTTAATATTTAAAGGTATAGGCAACTTTTAGGGAAGTAATCCTAATCGTCTAGCAAAATCGCATCTTATAAGCGAACAAGTAGCACCCGAATCAAGCAACACGTAAGCATTTATATCGTTGATCGGAATAATACTGTGACGGCGTCCCCGATCTGTTGCATCTTGGAATATCATGTTAAAGTACGACCCATCGGCCTACCCAATTTGTGCGTTGGTCCACTAATAGCTAACTTCGCTATTAGTGCCCGGTTTCCGTCCGTCC
The DNA here is from genome assembly GCA_020205605.1 of Panax ginseng. NCBI lineage: Eukaryota > Viridiplantae > Streptophyta > Magnoliopsida > Apiales > Araliaceae > Panax > Panax ginseng. Next base: position 95,085,260 of record CM035133.1, on the reverse strand, counting down.
CCTTCTTTGGCGAGTTCTTTGCCATGTGGTTGGTTGACCCACACACAAAGCATCCGTGATTCTTCTTGGACTTGGGGACGATTAGGTGCATGATGTGCCCCTCATCCACAATTATAACAGACGGCCTTCCCCTTGAGGCAGAGACTCTAAGTGAGTCTTCCAGAGTCTTGCAGGCCTCCATTCTCTCTCTTGGTCTCCTTGCTTCCTCTGGTATTCCCGAGCTAAATACCTTCCTCTTGACCCTCGCCACTACTGCTTTGGCTCCCTCGATCTTTACTCCCCATCTACTTTACCCTTACTCTTCTTGTCTTTGTGGTATTGACTTCGAGCCTCACTACCACCCTCGGCGATTATCGCCTTCTCTAAAATGGTTTCAAAAAGAAGTACTTTGGAACACCAAAATCTGATTATAGAGCCGGGGTTTCAAGCCACCTTTCGAGCCGTCGCGCTTTTCTCACCTCGGTATCCACTTGATGTGGAAGCGAACCTCGTTGATTCATTAAACTTGGCGGCGTATTGGGGAAGCTGTCATGTCCCTTGTTTCAACTCGAAAGCCGCATCTCCATCATCCTCCCTGCATCTTTCGTGGGAAAGTAGTTCTCGAAGAATATCTCCTTGAACCTATCCCACGTTAGATTATTTATCCGACCCTAGCTTTGATTGGCTTCCACCAAAAGTTGGCCTCTCCCTTCATCATATAGGTTGCAAAGGCAACCTTTTGGGCCTCATCGACATTCTTATCACAAATGCCTTCTCTATCTCCTTAACCCACGTTTGGGCTTCAATAGGGTCGTAGTTCCTTTGAACTCCGGCGGACCCACACTCTTGAAATCCTTAAAGGTAGTAGCTCGTCTTTACTCACAGATTCTGAGGATATTAGCCCTATTCTATTAAAAGCGGTTATTTAATAGTTAACAAACTCTGCATCGGATTAATCGGACCTCCCTCTCGGTTGATTCACGTTAGCACCTTGATTACATTGCCACTCTTCTCGGTGGCATTTTCGCGTACAATAAACACATTTCGTTATTATTCCTTTCTTTATTAGTTATCATTTAATATTAAACAATAACTCCAACATCCATAACTCATTGCTTTCCATATAAAAGGACTTATATTCATTCTCCGTAGTATAATACTACATCGGTTACATACTACGACCTAAGATGATTACATTACTTTCCATTATTGCTTTTCCAAAATTGGGATTTACAAAAGACTACCCCTTTACTATACAAAAAGGGCTTTACGTCACTACTAATTACAAAATATTTACATGAAACTACTCTAGCTACTACTAATCTACATACGCCTTAAGGCATTATTAAAATCTGCCTTGGCAAGGCCGTGATGATATCACGGCTAATAGTATGCGTGTTTGCCCCACCTCTACGGGATATCCACTACTACTGCTTTGGAAATCGTATGAGAACTCCTATGGATATAGGACATTCTCCCTATCTTACGCACCTTGGTCTTTAGCTCCTCCTTGAGCTCAAAGACCTCATGCTTTAACTTCGTGGACTTTGTCCTTGGCCAAAATCCTCTCATCATGTTCTTTGCTCCCACATGGACTCGACATCAGTCTTGTCCTCTATAACCATTTGGAGCTCGCTTTGACTCCTTGACCTCCTGACGGTAATGGATATTTCTATCAATCTTGACATAAAAGAGAGACATCATTGACCCCCCGGGAGCTATCTCTTTGCTTATAGCTCTTTGGATTAAAGGACATTGTCTCTACTTCCTCCTCTATCATTCCATCGAATATTGACATGTAGTCTAACATCATCTGAGTCTCCGGACTCAATAACTACCACCTTCGATCTCTGCTTTGCTATAGGATTCGGTATAACCTCTACTTGGATCACCAACTCTTCGCTAATGGTTTGACCATTTACAAACATTTCGTTTACTCCTGACATCTACACAAAACAATTAAGTTGATTAGTACATGTCAGTAGAATAATAAAAACACATAACATAATCATAATGCATTTTTATAAGGTTATTTTCTGCTTGTACTTCTTTGACTTCTCTTAAGGTTATGACTTAAGGTTTTTTTTTAATCCCCCCTTAAGTTTTATAACCTAATGCTTTGATACCAACCTGTGACGCCCCCAAATCTGGGTATCTTCCAACCCGACAGATGGTGCTACACGGTACTACCATTCATACATTCATTCAATTGAAAAGTCTCAAAAGAACTAATATATCTTCTATATATTCAAAATAATATTACATTTTCCAAGTTCTTTATAACCCATTCATTCGTTCTTGTCATAATATTCAATATATTACAGACATTCAACTATTCTATTACATAAGTAATCTAAGGGTTCGTCTTCGCCTTGCCCTTGTCTTTGCACGAGCCTTGATTCGCTTTCGATCTTAAATTTGTGTTCATATGGTTCAAGCAAGAGTGAGCATGACTAGCTCAACAAGTACTACAATTCTAATAAACAACATGCTTGAAACATAGAATTCATATATCTTGATGGCTGAACAATAATTCTGAAATACTATCGATAATTCAAAATAGCACTTCTTTTCATTCAAAACGTTTTTCAACAACAATATTCGGTAGAATATCAATTATGGCTCAAGACTATGAGCAGTTCATAATTTCTTTTGAAAAGGACAACCCGGCACTAAGTAAAGTAAGTCGGCATAGCTTACGAGCATACGGGTGATCGACCCATAGTACTCTATGTTGATCGACACTACATTCATTAAGCGTGTATACGTTTAAGTTGTGGCAACCTCACGTGCTGTCGTTAAATGACAAAAACATTTTAGCATACTCGGTCTTCGATTGAAAACCATACCAATATAACTCGGTAAACATTAATCATGCTTTATAGATTCATAATATAAGTCTAGCCAAAAGAATTGGCTTTGACTTCATCATTCAAAACTTCATGCGAAAGAATACATGAATTACAAAGCTTGTCGGTGATCGAGCTGGAGCAAGGGTTAGAATACTTGCCTTGACGATGATAACTTCTTGATTATCACATTACACTTTAAGTCTCTAAGTCTCTACAATATATGATCATATAACGTACCACATCAGGTCATATATAATCAAGTACGTATACTATTATATCTTACACTTCATCTCAATCTGAATCCTGACTTAGATCTGTTATTTATGGGTTTCGGGTTTTCATTACGTCATTCACGTTACGTTCACTTTCAATTGATTATTAACTCTTAATCATCATAAAATTAGGTGTCTAATAATGCCTTAGCAATGTTATGCTAATACCTTAGTTCATTACTAATGGGTTCTCTTTCATTATATATCTGTAATCATTCTTTACTGTCCACTTCATAGGGTTGGTATTTGCACGGCGCCACCCATTGCTCTTCGATCGCGTCTTTGCCTTGAGTTAACGATGAAAGCAGCATTTGGGACTCGTATTGTATTGAGTCCTTACTCATCATGTCTCGTGGCGTGTGCGAGTTAGTAGTGTGCTCGAGACATTTATCTGCGTAAGCTATGGCGCCACTCATTTGGCCTTGGGTTGGTGCTTGGTGGCACTGACTCTGTGCCTTAGAAAATTTCTGACTTTTGTAAATTTGGTGAAACTCCGGACGCATAACTTCTTCGTTATAAATCCGAATTGGCTCGTTCAAAAACCTACGGTTCACAAATTACATACTCTATGCGTTCATGCATGAATTTTATCTATTTGACCGTTTGCTAAAATTTCACCTATTAGTTCATTTTTAACGAAAAGCGATAAGCGTTAAAGTGAGCGTTTGGCGCTTTCGTTTCTTCGTTCTAAGTTAAAATTCGGTCATTTTAGAGTGCAACTCTATAATGCCAAATATGACTTGTCTCCATCGAAAACCAACGTTTTCGACTTCAAACACAAAATCGACTTCCATTTCAGAGAATTTCTGAATTTGACGATTATAAATCAATCGTGTGAATTAAAGCAAAACTTCATTACTAATGATTCTAAATGGATTTTAATCAACATATGAACATTACAAGTTACTTATTACACCAACTTATTCTCAAAGTAGGTTTTGACTTATTCTCATAAGTCAATGACTTATTTTAACTTATTAACTACAAATTCTCATGCTTATGACTTACTATGAACTTAAGTCCATCAATCAATGTTCTCATACTATATTGAACATACTAACATCATATGACAAACTTATGATAAGTTCTTCATAAGCTTATCAACTTATTTAGGTTCAAGTTGCTTATTCAACTTATTCGGCTTAAGTTCATTCATTAATAACTTATTACATGCTACTATCATACAATCCCACTTCTCTATCAATCATATCATAGAAGAGATAAAGATAATAGACATGAGTCTTACCCTTGAAGACTATTACTTCACTTCACTTTGGAAAATCTAGCAAAGGTTGAAATGACTTATAAGTGTTTATGTGGCTTATTCTCTCTAACAATTAAGTTACTTATCTTGAGAGGAGTTGGATGAAATTTGAACAAGCAAAAATGAATTATGAAGCATGGTATTTATAGGCTTGACTAAGTTAGGGTATTATGGACATTAGGACATCCCACCTCCTCAACTTCCACCTCCTTACTATTCATCACTTTACAACTAAGTAACTTGCCTAGCACAACACTTGCTCATCACACAAAAAGCTTGCCCATCAAGACTACCCACTTTACACTTGGTTTGCTCCATGGATCATGGCTTAATCACATTAGGCTTGCTAATTATCTAGCTTATTTCTTATTGGGATTACATTACAATAGATTGGACTTATGATTTACAAATACTTGGGCTTGCATATCTCTTTCCATTGGACTTCTACCATTAAGCTAATAATCCTACAAGTCCATTACCTTTAATTAAGAATCTTAACATATGTACACCACGTATAATTCTCGTATGCTAGCTCGTATATTAATTCGTAATATACGTTATTTCATTCTTCATACATAATAGTATAATACGTAGTATTATACTTATGTTCATTACTTCGTACAATGAATACACATCATACGATTACAACTTTCTTTCCTTAACGCTTAATAAACCTAACATTCCTAAATTAGGTCCGCATGCGAAATATTACGTTTTTCATACTTAGATTATTATTAGATAACCAATATCACCTTGTTATTATAACGTTACGTATTTCTCGGAAGTTCAAAAATAATTCCAAGCGAAATCGATGAATAGTGTTTTTGGAAAATTTCTTTTATTTTCGTCTTAGAAGCTTTTATTTTCGTCTTAGAAATTCAAACACTTTAATTCACATTTCACGTAGTTAAAAATACTATTTTGACGTTAGTAAAAGCGTTTCTAGGTTATAGAAGCGACATTCATTTAATCAACTACCACAGACTCAAAATAATAATAATAAATAATATTATTTTATTCATTATTAAAAGTATTTACAATAAATGTCGCAAAGACGAGGCTAAGTTTGTGGTAATCATGGCCAAGACAATAGAAGTGGAAATTTGAAGAAGAGGAGGTTCAATAATGATGGAAAGACGTCAGCACCAGCAACTGTTGTTAAGGAAAGAGATCGACCACCGATCGCATGTTACAAATGCAGAGGGAATGGACACATCAGTCCAAACTGTATGCATCAGTCCAAAGCATGTTACAATTATGGAAGAGAAGGTCACCTATCCCGATTTTGTCGTGCAGCGAAGTTAAGTCTAGCTGGGATGGAGGCACCAAAGGCCGTCTCAGACAAGATAAAACCAGTAGTTCAAGGGAGAGCGTTTGTCTTGACCTCCCAAAAAGCGAGGAACCCGAACGAATTCATCACGGGTAAGCTAATCATAAACTCTTGTGAAGCTTACACCTTATTTGATACCGGTTCTACCCATTCTTTAATTTCTCCTACTTGCGCTCAACGTTTAAATTTGACTCTGGAGAAATTAGACTTTGACTTATCTATTGAAACTCCGTTGGGGGAAACCTTTATTACATCCACTGTTTATAAGTCTTGTTTGATTCAAATTGGTAACTGCACGTTACCTGTCGATCTTATCTCTTTGAAAATACTTGCATTCAATGTGATTTTAGGGATTGATTGGTTAACTACTCATCATGCAAAAATTGATTTTTTCGTAAGGTTGTTAGCTTTCATATTCCTAACCAACCTATTATGTGAATTCAAGCAACCAAACCATTAAAGTCAATTACTGTCATCTCAAGCCATAAAGCTATTCGTTTATTGAAAAACGGATGTCAAGCTTTCTTACCTCATGTCACGGATTTAAACAAAAATATATCAGTCTTGAATGATATTTCTATTGTTAATAAATTTTCTGATGTATTCCCTGATGAACTTCTTGGCCTACCCCCAGAGCGTGAAATTGAATTTTGTATCGACCTTGAACCCGATACAAAACCCATTTCCAAAGCCCCATATCGAATGGCTCCTATTGAACTTCAAGAGTTAAAGACCCAACTGCAAGAATTGTTAGACATCGGTTTCATTCGCCCTAGTACGTCTCCTTGGGGTGATCCTATTCTCTTCGTAAAGAAGAAAGATGGAAGTATGCAACTTTGTATTTATTATCGGGAGTTGAATCATTTTACCATCAAAAATAGGTACCCATTGCCATGCATTGATGACCTGTTTGACCAGTTGCAAGGCGCCAAATTCTTTTCAAAGATCGATCTTCGTTCCGGATATCATCAGTTAAAGATTAAAAGCGATGACATCCCAAAGATCGCTTCGAACTCGATGCGGGCATTACGAATTCCTAGTCATGTCTTTTGGATTGACTAATGCTCTCGCTGCCTTCATGGATATGATGAACCGAGTATTCAAGGAATATTTGGATCACTTTGTGGTCGTCTTTATTGATGACATCCTTATTTACTCCAAAAGTCGTGAAGATCATGAGCAACACTTGATGTTGATTCTCCAAAAGCTTCGTGAGACCAAGTTATATGCCAAGTTGAAGAAATATGAGTTCTGGCTTGAGGAAGTAGCATTCCTTGGGCACGTAATATCAAATCGTGGAATATCTGTTGACCCAACAAAGATTGAAGCAATTCAAAGCTGGGAGCAACCTAAGTCAGTGACCGAAGTACGTAGCTTTTTGGGCTTAGCTGGTTATTATCGGAGATTCGTGGAAGGATTTTTTCAAATCGCTACTCCATTAACTCAGCTGACTTAAAAAGATACAAAATTCGATTGGAGTGAGGATTGTGAGAAGAGTTTTCAAGAACTCAAGAGGAGACTCATTTCAGCACCTGTTCTGATAATACCATCTGGTTCGAAGGGATTTGTCATCTACGGCGATGCTTCAAGCAGAGGGTTAGGATGTGTTCTCATGCAATATGGGAAAGTCATAGTCTATGCCTCGCGACAACTCAAAGAATATGAGAGGAATTATCCTACTCATGATCTAGAGTTGGCAGCTGTTGTTTTCGCTCCTAAAATCTAGAGGCATTGCCTGTATGGGGAGAAAGTGGAGATCTATACGGATCATAAAAGCCTCAAATATTTTTTCACTTAAAAGGAACTCAACATACAGCAACGACGTTGGCTCGAGCTGTTGAAAGATTACGATCATACCATTCAATACCATCCTGGAAAAGCGAACGTGGTAGTTGACGCGTTGAGTAGAAGATCATATGCGGGTACGAGTGTGATATTGTCAACAAAAAGGCCCATTTTACATGACTTGTAAAGGATGGAGATAGAGTTAAAGACACCTAAGACCCACATGATGATGTCAAATATACGAGTAGAACCGACTTTAATCGATAAAGTTAAAGCTGCTCAACTTACGGACCTGGAACTAATGCGTATGAAGAAGAAAGTACAATGATGAGTATGAAATATGTTATATTTTTATTCCTTAATACTCAATCTTTTGTATTTATTTTGTGCCCAAATAAACTCATTATTCTTATATTTTTATTTTAGGTACAATTGAAGGGGTTTCATGATTTGGAAATAAATTGGAGGATGTTTACGGGATTCCTAGCAAATCAAGGATTCAACAATTAGTATCATAAATGGATTTGGATTCACGTGGCAAGGAGTTTAAGCACATGACAATTGTGGGATTTAATTTCAATTTTAAATCTAGATTTTGGATTCTAGAATATTAGTTTTTACAATTCTATTATAATTAGGATTTCTTTTAGACTAAGATTTATTTCCAAATTGAATTCTATTTCTTTGTGGAAATTAGTGTAATCTGTAATTCCTTTTAGGATTTGGATTTCTACTTCCTATAGGATTTAGGACTTTGTCTAGCACTATAAATAGAGGATGAGAGTCATGGTTTTATTCATTCAATTATCAACTATCATCTATTGGAGTGCAAATTCAAGAGCATGTCAGGCTAGTTCTTTTCATTCAGTTCTAAAGGGAGCTGAATCCTTGTTACAAGTAATTAATTAATTGAGTATTATTACTTATTTCTTCTTGTGTAAAATTTCTTCTGATAATCTGTTTTAATTGATTGCATGCTAATTTATCTATTTAATTTGATATGGCCAATTGAATTAGTTTGATCATTATCATCTGCTAGATTAAGATTGGTATTATGTGTAATTGATATATGTCTTCATCACAAGTAGCAACTTGGTAATAATAATTATGGACAAGCTTTTGTTTATTGCTAAGATTATCAAAAAACAAGTTAAACAAATCGAGCTTATGTGTTTGTTGCTTGGATTAGCCTAATTCTCTATTTCTTAATGCTTCTATCATATTAAATCTAGAGAGCTTATTCTAGGTTGTATGCTAGTTAGAATCTGGTGGAGAGCTTGTTTCATACAGTGATAATCTAAGGAGAATTTCGGATAGCAGAGCTTATTGTTATCTAGGGCTAATAGTTTCATTGAAGGGAAAATAATAATAACTTAATTAATTGATTGTTGTACTTGGTGAAACTGAACTGCAGAACTGAAGTTTTTATATATTTGGTTAATTTCATCATTAATTCTTGTTCTCTTAGTTTAAAAATAATTTTCAAAAACCCCCATCTTTATTTTTTGTGTTGAAATAATAGAATAATTCTAAAATAACTTTACTCTCTGTGGGATCGATCCTTACTTGCTATTGTGCTAATTATTATAATTGTGAAGTAAAAGTGAGGTAAATTTAGGAGTGTAAACGACAGCTCCCATACAAGAAGGTGTTGTTTCGGAAGCAAGAATCGATGAAGAAGGAATACTTTGAGTCAACTTCAGACTTTGTGTTCTAAACGACCCTGATTTAAAGTATAAGATCATGATGGCGGCGCACAACACACCGTTTTTAATCCATCCTGGGAGTACCAAAATGTATCGTGATCTTCAACATACATTTTGGTGGAGCAATATTAAGAGAGAGGTAGCGGAGTTTATCTCAAGGTGTCTAACTTGTCAACGAGTAAAGGCGGAGCATCAAGTGCCAAAAGGTTCATTACAACCACTTGAAATTCCAGAATGGAAGTAGGAGCACATTACCATGGATTTTGTTACTAGTCTTCCCAAGGATTCTCAAGACATAGATGCGATTTGGGTCATTGTTGATAGATTGACCAAGTATGCTCATTTCTTACCTATACGAGAAACTTATTCACTTGAACGTCTTGCTCATATGTACATAAATGAGATTGTAAGACTGCATGGCATGCCATAGTTTCGGATCGAGACCCAAGATTTACTTCACGATTTTGGGTTAGTTTGCAAAAGGCTATGGGCACAGATTTATGATTTAGTTCGGCATATCATCCTCAAAGCAGACCAGGCGATTGGAGAAGACTATTCAAACTCTTGAAGATCTATTAAGACTCGTGTCCTTGACTTCAAGGAAGTTGGGACAAGTTCTTCCCATTAGTGGAATTCTCCTACGATAACAGTTATCAAGCAAGTATTGGCATGGCTCCATTTGAGGCGTTGTATAGACGCAAGTGTCATTCTCTAGTATGCTGGGACGAGGTGGGTGAAGCAACGTTGTTGGGACCAGAGTTGGTATGTATGACTACGAAAAAGATTCAAATGATCCGACAACGTATAAAAAACCTCACAAGATCGGCAAAAGAGTTATGTTGATCTTCATCGTAAGGACGTGGAATTCAATATTGGAGATCATGTGTTGTTACGTGTTGCTCCATGGAAAGGAGTTACAAGATTTGAAAAGAGAGGAAAGCTCAATCCTCGATTCATTGGGCCATTCAAAATCCTCGATTGAGTAGGAACTGTGGCCTATAGACTCGCCTTACCGCTAAGTATGTCTCGTGTTCATAATGTTTTTCACATATCTATGTTACATAAGAATGTGGAAGACCCGAACCACATTATTGAATTAGAACCAGATGAGATAGCGGAAGATTTAACATATGAAGAGGTACCTGTTAAAATCTTGGATAAGAAGGAACATATTCTACGCTCCAAGATTATACCTCAAGTCAAGGTTTTGTGGAGAAATCACGATGTTGAGGAAATGACCTGGGAGTTTGAATCCGAAATAAAATCAAGATATCCTCACCTCTTCGTCATACCAGGTATATACACCAATTTCGAGGACAAAATTTCATAAGGTGGAGAGGTTGTAAGACCCTGAATTATATGAAATGAAAGTATCCAATTTTCTTATAATTCTTATTCTATTTAATAATGGTTAAATTGATAAAAGGTTAAAGTTAAGGGTGATATTTAAAAATTTTGCAAAGTAAGCAAGTTGATATAAAATATTTGTTGTGTCGGGGAATATTCATTTGGTCGGGTAATATTCTTTTTGTCAGGGAATATCTGTACAACGACACCATCATTGGTGGATCCCACAACGGAATAACTGTCGGAATTAAAAAATGACAGAAATATCTTTTTATAAAAATAACGGCGAAAGTTTTACCGTTAACTATTGAAATAACCGGTGGTAAAAATACAGTAATATGCGTGGTTGCATAGTAGCACACGGTATTGATGCTTACGTAAGAATCCACTCAGTTTACTCAATTATTGTTACAGTAATTGTTGTATAGTATCTCACGTTATTTGATTCAATTATTATCATAGTAACATCTGCATAATATTTTATATTATTAAATTAATAATTTAGATGAGAAAGTTATTCATATTATTATTTGCAATATTGACAATGTGACAACCCGATATTTTCTATATAAATAAATCTTAAATTTTACGTATAAATTTTTTTTTTTAGGATGAGGATTTGTACAAGATTATGTATATATGTATTTATGTGGTAAATAAAAATATATTACATGAATATTTACAAGTAAATTTATTTTAGAATTATTGATTATTATAAAGTATATTCTTATAATAATTAATTTTAAGATAGAAATGATTTTATTAATTATTTTCCATGAATATATAATCATATATTATTTAAATAATATATGAAGTGATTTTTAGAATAAATATAATAATTATTTTATTATATGAATTTTTATGTCTGATTATTAAGTTAATTATTTTACCTTAATTATTAAGGTTAAATATGAAAGAATAATCGGATATGGAATCAAACCCTAATTTTGGATTATTGTCAAGGTATGAGAATAATAATATAATATTACTTATATTTTGATTTTCAGAAGGCCATAAATATATACTGTATATTTTCGAATCATTGATGGTTGACCAATTATGGTATATTGACCAAACCCCTAGCATTAATTGATTTGACCCTTTTTCAATTTAAATAGGAAATTTAAGATTATTAAATATCTCGTGTTAGATGATATTTGTTATGTGTTACTTCATGGTATGCTAATTAGGAAACCCTAATTATAAATGTCAAACCCTAATTAGATTTGAATTTCTGATATTAGAAACCCTAATCCGGAGGTTTGATCTGTCAAGAATTGTGTTACAGTGATTAATAACACGTGTGATAGACTTTAATTGCTAATTAAAATAAACGTAATTAATAAATTAAAACCCTAAAACCTAGAACCACTAATTTAATTTCTAGAAACCCTAATTGTATTTCTAGAAAGCCGTAATGATCGATGTTTTAAACCTAATTGCTTTATTAGCCAAGTTCATTATGATTAGGGTAATAAACCCTAATGTTCATGTAATTACAAACTTAATTAATTAACAAATTTATTTTGCAAAATTTTAAAACTAAAAGTTATTTAAATTTATTTATTTAATTTTATTTATTTAATGTGAAACCACAAATTGGAAATCCTAGATTTTGTTTACTTATAAAACCCAAATTGGCTCAAACCCTAAACCCCAAATCAAACCCTAAACCTAAGGGTTTGTCGAGATTTCTGAAAGCCATTTAATTGATTTATCAAATGACCAAAATGCCCTTTTTAGCATTAAAGAGGCTAGCTTCAGAGGTTTTGACAAATTGGTGAAGTTGTTCACCAAACCAACAACTCAATATATGCAATTTTGCGACAAATCGGCTCTAGATCGGTCCATTATTCATGCACCTTTGTGGGTCTATTTAAGGATTGAAGGAGAGAGAAAGTAAGTTTACTAACCTAAAATTGTCCAACACTCGATCAAGAACTTCTCCCACTAGAACCAGCGAAAATATATAGTTATTCAGGTCTATTATTGAAGCCCACGAAATCCAACAACAAATCAATAGCGAAATCAAGAATTGAGCATAAAAGGTATAAAACCCTAATTCAAAATCATCCAATTTTTGGTTGTTAGATGTTATGTTTGGGTGTTAGAATATGTTGTTTATAAGATATTATGATGATCAGGTTGGTATTTATCAAGTCCATAACATTAAAGTGCTCGAAATTAAAGATTTTCAAAAACTGAAATTTTTTAAAAGAGGCGTCCGACAAACGAATGTCAGTCGTGTAGATCTATGCCGGTGTTTGATTTTTGTGTTATAAGTGTTGAATATAGTGATCTGTTATGAGATCTTTGCTCTGGATCAAGAATCGGACCTAGATCGATTGTAGATTATAAGTTATAATAAGCCAAAGGTCGTTGACCAACATTATCGGGTCATTTACGGGTAACCCGAGAATGAGCCCGAAACTTCGACAAGTTCTTAAATGGCTTGGGTCCGGCGGTGGTTTGATGTATCGTTATGGTTCTTGCATCTAAGTTGAAGTATGTTTGTTAGACTACATCATCATGCCTTAATATCACTTATTTACGTAAATGGGTTGGATTTGATGGGAATGGTCGAACTAGCAAGGTCGAGCACATTCTACGCTTTTCTGGGTAACCCGGAAAACATATGAACATGTCGTGACATACAATTTAACCGAGTCATAACTTTTGGATTCGTTCATGTTAGTTGTATTTTATGTAATAGATCTACTCTCTTGCATGCTAGCTACAAACTGAACCCTTTATATCACAAGAACAGATTCATGTGTTTGCGTTATAGTCGATCAAAGTGGTCACTCGAAGGCTGTTCTTCATTTCGAGCAACCAGAAAATGAAGAACGACTCATGACATCTTGGGCAACTTAGATCTAGCTTATGTTAGATTGTTTGATCATGTTGTTTATTAGAACATGTAGTCTTGAACTTTGTCTACAACATCTAGCTTTTGTAAATTCAAGAAACACAATACACGAGAGAATTAAAGTCAAATGAAGCACTTAAGAACTCGCCTATGAAGATCTGGGTTTAAGTATGAACATGAAGAACACCTATAACGGACAGTTACGCCGCTATAGGTGGCCTTTTATGACAGCATGATTAATATTTTAGGAAATTAATTAATAATTATAGAAAATTAGTTTTAAATTATTAAAATACAAAATAAATTATTAAAAATTATTTTAAATTCTAAAAATTAGTTTTTAATTATTTTAAATATATTTCATAAAGATTTAATATTTTTGAAATATTAAAAGTAATTAATTTATTTAATTATAGTATTAAATAAATTATTTAAAAATGATTTTAATTCATGAAAAATCATTTAAAATTATCTTATGATATAAGAAAATATTTTTGAGATATTTTGATAACTTTTAATATTATGTGATAATTTTCATAAATAAATTAATATTAATGATAATTAAGTTATTTATTAAATGAATTAAATAAATGAATTAAAAATGATTTTATTATATTAAAAATTATTTTAAATAATAAGAAGGTATTTAAAATATTTTAAGTTATAAAATATAACTTTTAATATTTAAAGGTAAATTTCATTAATTAATTATGATTAATGATAATAAAGTTATTTAATAATTATATTAAATAATTTAGTTTAAAAATGATTTTATTATTATAATAATCATTTTAAATAAAAATAAAGTGTTTAAAGATATTTTAAGTTATAAAATATAACTTTTAATATTTAAAGGATAATTTCTTTAATAATTTAATATTAATGATTATTAAATTATTATAAATGATATTAAATTTATTTAATAATTATATTAAATAAATAGTTTAAAAATGGTTTTATTTATTTAAAATCATTTAAAAAAGGATATTAATGATTTAAAAATATTTTAAGTTATAATTATTGACTTTTAATATTTGGATAAATAGTTCATTAATATTTAAATATTAATGGTAATTATTTAAAAATGATTTTAAATGTTTTAAAAATCATTTAAGGGTAATAATTAATACTTTGAGTTATTATACATAACTTTAATATTTTGGCAATGGTTTCATTAATAATTTAATAGTGATTAAATGTTAATGATAATAGAATTATGTAATACTTAAATCATTTAATAATGATTCTGATATTTCAAAAATTATGATAAATGATAATAATTATTATAAGGCCATGAAAAATAGTGTGACTAATGTTTAAGTTATCCAAATGGATATTGAACTACGGTTTAGAGTCTTAGACTCGATAATTACCCGAAAAAAGTCAGCCGGAGAGATCGACATATTTCGTAAATTGATCCGGACTTAGAAATTTAGTTAGTTAATTGTTTATTTGTGATTCAATGGTTGTTAAGGTTGTATAATGACAATGTGATTAGGAAGGTGTTGATGTTTGATTATGAGTCAACGATTGTTAAACATGTGTGATAAGGTGATTAGGTTATGTCTCAATCGCAATAAGCGGTGTTATGTATTACGTTATGATGTACTAATCGTTAGAATGATCCGATTAATGTTAGGTGATTTCATAAAAGATAAAACTAAGTTACAAAGTGTAAGCGGTAGCATCGCAAATATCCTAACTTTGCATTTTCTTTTATGCAATGGACAAGTGTAAGAATGTTTTGAAGAATTATTGTTATTATTATACAGATTATAAGCCTATATTATATATGCCCATTGATTATCAACATGCTAGTATATGATAATTCGGATAAATATATTACATTCGTTAATTTCTATAAATGATTATACAAGTGTCCCCACTTGGACAATCATTGCTTTTCATCGCATGTTGATACCCTTTGATATACATATATGTTGAATTATATAAGACCTTTGTTATGAAAACCCGATGAGATATGAACATCCGAAAATGGGAAAATTTTATGCGCCTAATGACAGAGCGAAACGATAACATCGTTCATGTAAATGTAGTATTGATCAACACAGGTACAACAGGCCGATCACCCTGCGTCAGTAAGTCGTGACCATTTCTGAGATGAATTCTCTGTTTAAACCTTTTGAAAATGAAAAACAACGTTCATGGTATGTCACGAAACCCCATATATAGTCAATAATGTAGTTTCAAAAATTTGAATGAGGGTTGTTATGTTATTATTATTGGTACAGATTACTTCACAACTACCGACTAGTTGTAGAAGAATATTATTAAGAAAACATTTAAATTCTTTCAAATATATATATATATATATATATATATATATATATATATATATATATATATATATATATAATACTTGTTGGGCACTCAAATGCTCATCCTGCTTAATTTAAATATTTTCAGCTAAGTGTGAAGGACCAGAAAGTTGAGTAGAGACAAAGGAAAAGGAAAGCTAACCAAATAAGAATTAAAAGATTTGTAATAGTTTTATAAGACTATGAAGACTATGATATATATATATATATTATGACATGTAATGAATGTTTAAAGGTTACGTACTTGGGAGAAAGACTCTGATGTATATGTAAACTTAAGTTAAGTTTTATATTATTGTGATTATTATTAGTATTATTCCGCTCATAGAAATGGTATCGTGATGTACCGAGTTCGGGTTTCAAGTATCCGGATTCGGGGACCTCACAGACAATGTCTAGAAAGTTCTATCGAGGAAAGGGGTTTGGTCACCTAATTGCGCGTCAATAGGGAAAAATCTTTATCGAAAAGCCCCCTCTTTCCTGGGAATGATCAGGTTGTTAAATATTGTGAGTTATAATATTAATGATACTCATTCTAAATTCCCCATAAAAAAAAAAATACACTTCCATAAAATTTTGGCATCCCCTTCCTCTTCTCTCAACATCCCTTCTCACCCCCTTTGTCTTGCATTAAAGGACCTTGGCTTTCCAAATGTACAAAGCAATAATAATTGATAAAGAATAAAGCTGAACACATAATAGCCCCTTTGGAAGCCAAAGTTCTATTCAAATATTAGTATCTCTCCTCAAACTCTGCAAAAAAAAATCTTTATTCATTTCAGGAAGGAGCAAGTACTACTAAGACTTGACCATTTATAAGGCTGAACATATATGACAACCAAATTCTCTTTGCATCATCAAAAGCCTTGCCATTATTAGACACTAACAAGGATTGTGCAGAAGGCATAGTAGATGGACAGGTCAAGACTCAAGATGGACAGACTAATTATAGAGAGAGAGAGAGAGCTCTGTCATTAGTTTCATTCCAAGTCTCCATCACTGCAAACTACTCCCTCCGTCCCAGGATAAAAGTCCTGGTGGATTTTTCACGCATATTAAGAAGAGGAATGAAATGACAAAATTGTCCATAATAATGTCATTAATTATGGAGAGAATTAGAATAAAAAAAGTATGAGATATTTAATGCTACGGGTATAATAGGAAAAAATGTGTAAAAGTTTGATTATTAAAGGAAAGTAGACATTTAACATGGGACTATCCAAAATAGTAATAAGGACTTTTATCATGGGACGGAGGGAGTATCTTTTATGGTTCCATGAGAGTTTACAACCACTCGGATTTTGTCAAGAAACCCTCATTCACAGAGGCAAACCAAATTAAAAAAATTTCCTTAGGGATAATAGATTACCAGGCAAGATAGTTGAGATGACCAAGTCGGTCTAAGGCGCCAGATTAAGGTTCTGGACTGAATGGGCATGGGTTCAAATCCCAATCCCAACATTAACTGTTTTACCTATTACAATTATGACTGTTTAGCAGGAAAAGTTCTCCACGATTTATCTGAATTTGTTTCAAACATCTGCTGTTAGTCGACAACTTGCATGAAGTATACAAAGCCTTCTTAATGAACCAAAACTGCTACAAATATTGGAGGACATTCAACAAGAACTTTGGTATTATGTTTCCCCTTCCAACAGATACTTATTTGTAACAAACCCCGCATTATGTTCAGCAGATACTAAATTGTAACAAGCCAGATTAACCAGAAGTTGAGGAAAAAAAATATACTTGCCTATGCATCAAGAGGCGCCCTTTGCTACATGAGCAAATTTCACTAAGACTTCAGCAGAGTTCAAAAAAATTGTTGTGATAACCATCACCCTAGATTTGGAATCTTAACCTATGTTATTGAGACTCTTCAATTTGACCTAAAGCACCCGACACTCGAACAAGATATGGGTATGGACACTTCATTTTGATGTAAAAAATTAGCAAAATTGCAAAGTAAACATGTCGAACTCTTGAAAATACAATGTCCAGCCGGACACTCCATCCGAATCCGCATAACATAGATATTAACACAAATCACGCTCGCTAAGTAAATTTCACACATGAAACTCAAGAAAGTTCAAAAGTCAATAGATAAGCATTTTTGTGCATTACTATGCCGTTAACTTGGACTAAGTTTGATATCAGTGACAACTACAACATTCTGCCCATTGCTTGACCAGATGGGAAAAGCTCATGCCATAAGTTAAACGCTCAGATATTTCACCTCACCTACTCCATTCTTATTCTTGAACTCCCATCAAATATCTCATTCAACCTAATTAACCAAGTAAAGACCATTACTTCTGCCTTATAAATGTATTTTCGACACAGTCAAGACTCAAAATCATCAAATTTAACCCAAACTAAGTCAAAGGAACTCAGCTATTACGGCTCATTGTTTTTGCTTCTCAAATATGCTATACCAACTAACTGTTGTTGATAAACTCAAGTAATTCACCTAATCCACACAGTCTCGATTATCAAGAACCCACCCTGAAATCACATTGCAATAAAGCAACTAAGTGACCAAGTAAAGCAACCGACTTTAAAACAGTATACACTATACTGTATAGTTGTATGAATGAAAAATTGACCAAATTCTAACTACATTGACTTATCAAAAATAAAATAGAATTCTAACTATATTGCCAGAGATAAGCACAACAATTTAGCTTTTACTCAGCTAAAACTACTGATTATGCAATCACAGATGACTTACCTACACTACACTGTCTGGAGTATCAAAAAAACCATACAAATCATCAGTAGTTAAGTAATTAAGTATATACCACCAGCATAAATTTAAAACAGTAATTTAATTCAATACATGACTCAAATTTCACCCAGTTTACTAAATTATTGATAATTAAGACCGCACAGAAAACACATATTAGGTAATCTGAATTATATAATCTCAAGTAACTCAACTATTTAAACAGCCTGAATGTAAAACCCACCAAATAAAAAAATACAAAACCAACTGAAAGACCACCAGAAGTAAAACTAAACAGTAGAATTAACTACACAGCCACAGGAGACTCAAAATATTCACCAAATTCACTACAACTAACTCACCCAGTACTGCCGCGACAGCAAGTCCGTAGCAGCCTCGCTTCTTTCCCGCACCGAATCACCACTCTGATTACCCCCCAAGCTCAGCAGCGTTGCTGCACGGATCTGCTCGCTATCCGGGTCATCACGAGAGTCCCGACCCGATACGCTAAGCGCTAGGGCTAGCTGGACCTGGTACTCCTCTTCCGACGAGTAGTAATCCTGCCGATTCACCGCCGGAGCAGCCGTCACGGTGGGGGAGGGAAGTGAAGAAGTGGAGGGACTGGACGGAGAATTGCTGGAAATTTGGTGGTGGTCGGTTATGGCTGGAAAGAAAGATGATGGAGGATTCTCGTTTAAGCGATTGGGGTCGTGATTGCTACCTATGTGTAGCTTCTTAAAAATATTCTTCATCGTTCCCACAGCTTCCACGGTTCTACCTCTCTCCAGATTTTCTCTATCTATATCTATCAGTCTATCACCTCCATCTCTTACTCAATTTATGTAATTATGTAAGGAACATTCATGGAAATAGCATAGAGCAATTTCGCGCCAGGCGCGTGAAGGTTCCGAGTGGATCCTCCATTGAGAGTGGCGTAGATTCAAATACGTGACATTGCGGTTCTAATTGACTTTAGGTGGGCGGCGTTACAAATCATTTGATACAAGATAAATAAAAATAACGCAAATTATTACTTATTATGCCATTAAATTTTTAAGGTTAGATTCAGATGACCACATGAGATTTTGTCGATTTTCTATTTAACCATATATAGTCCGTAAAGTTACATTTAAACACTCCACCTTTTGAGTTGAAGTGAAAAAGTGTTTTCCGTCTTCACTCCGTTATTTGAGTTGGCTAATGACTTATTTACCCTTCATATATATATTGAAAACGACAGAAGCCATAAGGGTTTTGTTTCATTTCATTTCAGTCTGATATCGAGACTCAAAAGGGGCGAGCGATCATGGATAAAATCTAGGGCTAGAGAGGTGAGAGCAATAGGGTGTGGGTTAGTGTGTTCGTGTTAGATCTGTGGGCAAGGACTGGGTTCCCACCTTCGATTGGGGTCTGTGATACAAGAAGGTGCCGATTAAGGTAAATTTCTCCTTGTCTAATAGATATCATATCTAATTTGTTAATTTTATGAGTTGTTTGTTGTATATGCATGCATGTTTGCCACTGAATTTGGTCCCCTTTTTGTGGAATTATTTAGTATATTCGGTCCTGATAAATTATACTGAGTACTATGGTCCCCCCTTTCTTTATTATTATTATTGTCCCCCAGTGTCTGCCACTGAATTTGGTCCCCTTTTTGTGATACTTGTTTTAATGTTTTGTATATTATTCAACCATTTCTCCTTCATTTGTTTAATGCTGAGAATGTCCATCGTAATTATTTTTCATTATGGTGGGAAGTTTGTTCAAGATCCGATTACATAAATATGTTGGGGGTAGTGAACAAATAATAGAGAATGTTGGGTTGGATTACCTTTCTTTGCTTAGTATACATGAATACTACTCTACTTTATGCCTTGATTTCAAATTTGAATATTTATTACCTTATCTAGGGATATGAAATTTGGGAGGGTGGGGCATTAGTGATGCAAAATGACAAAGATGTCATTGATATGATTGATTTCTTAGTTAATGCAGAGAGTGAGGAGGTGCATATTTATGGACAAGAAATGAAGGGTCCCTTAAAAGTTGTTAGAAGCGGAAGAAGTTGAAAATGAACCCATTAGGTATATTTGTGGTTTGACAATCGATAATAACATGAACCAAAGTGAAAATGAAAAAGACTTTGGTGTTCAAAGTGAAACAACTGATAACATTAAACAAAGTGGGGCTACTGATAAAGGGAAGCAAAACAAAATGCATATCTGAGCGCAGAGAAAAGCAGAATAAAAGAAAAGGGAAACAAACTGAAATGCTTAAAAATCAAACAAAACATACAAAGGAAAAAATTAAAAAACAGGCTGATAATGATATTGGGGAAGAAGCAGAGCATCCACCATGGATGGATGAGGATCTAGAGGGGCCTGGGGATGATGATATATTCGAAGAGGGGAAAAATAGATGAACCAAAGGTGAACATGAATGATGTCTTTATAGAGGATTGGTGGAGTGATGGTGATGATGGAGAAGGGAAAGATGCATTAAAGAAGAAGTTTGTTCTGTCAAATGATGAGGATAATTTAGAAGGGGATGAATGTATGGAGTTTAATGAGGCAACTGATATGGGTAAGATAGAATTTGAGATTGGAATGGAATTTTCAAATCATGAGGTTTTTAGACAAGCATTAGTTGAATTTTCTGTTAAAGGGGGGTTTGACATAAAATATATTCAAAATGACAAAAAAAGAATAACTACTAAGTGTAAGGGTGAAAACTGTAAATAGAGGATTCATGCATCAGTCAAACAGGGTGAACAAACTTTTAAGATAAAATCTTTGGGGGGGGGGGGGGGACCATACATGTGCTGGACAGGATAAGAATCATCTTGTTGATAGTAGATACTTGGCCAAAAAATATATGCATGACTTGAGAGATAATCCTATGTGGGATTTGCAGGCATGGAGGAAGAAGGCACAAAAAGAATGTAACTCTAGTCTAAGTAAATCATCCCTATATAGAGCTAAAAGAAAGGCTTTACAACATATGCAAGGTGATGTAGGAGAGCAGTATAACAAGCTGATGGATTATGTGGAGAGTGTCAAACAGTTCAACCCTGGAACAGTCTTCAAGTTTTGTAGTGAGGGTCTAGATGAAAGACCTGGTTCACTACCTATTTTTCAGAGGCTTTATATGAGGCTTGCTGCTTCCAAACATGGTTTCCTAGTTGGGTGTAGACCTATTATAGGATTAGATGGGTGTTTTTTAAAGGGGGTTTTTGGAGGCTACTACTGAGTGCTATAGGAAGAGATGCTAATGACAACATATTTCCCATTGCAGTTGTTGTTGTTGAAATTGAATGTAAAGATAGTTGGCAGTGGTTTCTTACACAACTTCTAGATGACATAGGTGAAAATGAAACAAGAAGGTATGTTTTCATTTCTGATAGGCAAAAGGGGCTAGTAGAGGTCTTCAATACAATGTTACCCAACAATGAACATAGATTTTGTTTAAAGCATTTGTACAACAACTTCAAAATTAAGTTTAGGGGGGAAGTCGCTTAGGATTTGTTCGGAATGCTACCCGATTACTGTGGCATGTTCTCATTTGAGGACCGTGAGTAAGGTGCAAAGTCGATGCGTTGCCAAAGTGGTTAATGGTTGTTGGGCCAAAATTTTGGGCCAGGTCTCATTTTTCACCCCATTGTAAGTGTGATGTAGTAGTGAACAACTTGAATGAGTCATGGAATAATTACATCCTAGAGGCAAGGGATAAAGGTATAATAAACATGCTAGAGTGGATAAGAAAGAAATTAATGATTAGGTTTCAAGTAAAAAGGGAAGGCATGGACAAGTATGAAAGGGTCACTTGGGCCCAGAATTCAAAAAAAATTGGAGATTATTAAGAAAGCTTGTAGAGGATGCACTGCTTTGAAGTCTGGGTGTGGAAAATTTGAAGTAGAAGTTGATGATAGAACATGGGTTATGAATTTGAATGAGTGGACTTGTGGTTGTAAAATGTGGTAGCTTAGTGGGATTCCTTGCAGACATGTTATATCTGCAATATGGACAAATAGGGAGCAGCCAGAGGCCTATTGCCATCAGTGCTATAGCAAGGATGTGTACTTGAACACATATAACCACATCATAAAGCCTGTGCCAAGTCACCATGAATGGGTTCACTCTAATTTTGCAAAGATTCAACCTCTAACCTATCATAAGTCCACTGGCAGACCAATGAAACTCAGAAGAAAGGCTCCAGATGAACCAAAAAACCAACATAAAGCAACAAGAAAAGGTGGCACTGTCACATGTACAAGGTGTTTAACACTAGGGCATAACAGCAGGGCATGTACATTGCCTTTTCATCCTAAATCAAGAATGAACAAGGTATAAGCATTTATGTTTTCATTTCATACTATCAATTGTATTTTTTAACACATGGTTTATAACATTTTAACATGTTTTCATTTTCAGACAACTAACAAACAACATCAGTCAACTGCACAATCAACTGAAGGGACTGCACAGTCAGACATTCCTACCAGACCACATCAGTCCACTGGAGGGACTCCAACTAATGTGCAGCAGATTCCTGTTAAGGTACAATATAATAGATTATTGGATTAAGCTCTCAACCTAATCCCACACCAAGTTTGTCTACTATGTGGAGTAATCAGCCTGCTTCAAGCTCACAGCCTACGAGGAAGAACATAAAGAAGGGAGCCATAAAGAGCAAGATAGGCAAATCACCAAAGAAGGGAGAACTGGGGGGATTAAGGCTTTAGTATATTAAATGGGTAGTTTTTCGATCATGAATGATGTCTTGTAACTATTTTTACTCTGTGTACACTCCATCAGTTCCTTCTTTGTGTGGCAAACACTACGATCCCGGTTGCTTCTAAGATCGTCGTCTTCTATCTACTTGATAGTTACTGCACTTGCTGAATTTCCTTAGTCAGTTACTGAATTCTTCTTCTGATCAACTTGTGGAAGACTTCATCTCGAATGGAATCACAACTCAATCTGGATGCTGATTGGGTTGGTGCTTAGATCTTTCGTTAGCTTGCATGTCATTCGTTGAGTGCTCTCTAGTTTCCTTCAGGTGGGATGTATCTTTGCAGCTTAGATCAGAGGCTTCATTCTTTTGGATATTCTGGGAGTGCTCATTTGTTGAGAATCATGTTTACTTTACAATTCTGCCTTGGTGTTGTGAGCACATCTGTTGAAGCCTTAGTTCTGCATTCTACGATTCTACCTTGGGTTGTGCAGGCACTACGACTCCGAGATCAGATCTCGACACTCTACGATTTTTGTCTTTATGCTCGTTGTCTTCATCTGATCTTGCTCGACTATGATCTGCCGCCTCGATGTGATCGATGAGACTCTCACGACTCGAAAGTGTGGTCTCACGATCTGTGACTTGGCTTCGGCAGATAGCTCTTCGACACACTACCATCCTTCCTCGTCTCTCCTGGCAGTCTACGAACTTCGAGATCTACTATCTTGCAGACTACGATTCTGCCTTGATAGCTCTTGAGTTTTCCTTGACTCTCCTGGCGACTCACGATTTACAGTGCAAAGGTTTCGGCGATCGAAACAAGCCTATCTATTACATTATAAGATCAACCTAACAAGCTTGATCTTTCTATATTTATAGTCCTTGTACATCATTTCTTTTTAAGGACTTTACAAAGCTATTTTGCTTATATAGGATCAACCTAACATATTTGATCAATCATTCTAAGTCCTTGTACACATGTTCCTATTATCTATTAGAAGACTTTTCAACTTTTCTTAATGCAAGCATACTTGCATATTCACTCATATATATATATATATATATATATATATATATATATATATATCATAATCAAATCATATATAAACAAGAATATCATTCACATGCTTATTCCTAACAGAATATTCTTGGCCCGTAGTGCATAATATTATCTTAGTCATAATATTCTTTACTGGGCTAGTTGAGCTCACCCTTTTCTTTCATTGTTCTCTTCAGGAAATGAGAATATAACTGAGACTAGTCGGAAAATGGAGTGACGGTCCAAGATGGTGGCTATAGTAGTCCTCACTATTTTATAAAATAGTGTAATAATAATTATAATGAGGACTTCATTTGAGTTTGGATATTGTCTTCGAGATAATATTCGTATTAAAACTCACAACTTATATTTAAACTCAGCTTTTGTGTTGTCGTATTTTGCACGACAGTTGTATAAATGAAGTTTGTATTTAAATTATGTACCATGTATATGGCGACTCAGAATGAATTATGTAGACCTATTTTGGGGGCGTCACAGTTGGTATCAAAGCTTAGGGATATGATCCCTGACGGATATCTTTCGCTAGTGTGTCCTACCTAAGCTTATTTGTTATTTAATTGGTCGGTCAGAATATAGGGATAATATGTGGCATGTCAATTAACCCTTGTTTTGTGGCAGTGTTTGAGAATGACATTTGAAACTTTTGAGATAAGTAATGGAATGCATGAGACCGTTGAGACACCGCCAATCAATAATCAGGATAATGTTCTTTAAGAAGGCAATAATCCTCATGTAAACAAAAACATTGACCAAATGATGAACGATGGGATGTTTAGGAGCTTTCTGAAATTCATACAACACCAAACGAGAGATATTCTTGTTCAAAATGCAGGTGGAATCAATGGCAAATCACGGCTGGTCACTGCTAAGCAATTCAAGGAGCCGGGACCACCGGAGTTTTTGGGAAAGCCAGAGCCACTTAAGGCAGAGACGTGGATTAAGCAGATCACCAAGATATTTGATGTCTTGGGATGCTTAGAGGAGTAAAAGGTTCCCTTCGCCACCTTCATGTTGCGAGGGGAGGCAGATTACTGGTGGGAATATGTAAAATGTACTCATCTTTCCGCACTAAAGATGTCTTGGGAGAAGTTACAAGAATTATTCAACGACAAGTACTTTCCAGAAAGTATTCGTCACATGAAGGAGGTAGAATTCATCAAGCTAAAACAAAACACTATGATCGTATCGCAATACGAGGCTAAGTTTGCCGAGTTATCCCGGTTTGCATCCCATTTGGTTGATAATGAGGAGCGAATGACACGAATGTTTTTAAGAGGTTTGAAACCCGAAATTCGTCAATACCTCATTTCTCACAAACTTTGCTTGTATTTAGATGTTGTGAATAGGGCTTAGTTATTGGAGCGCGATAATGAGTCAGCCCAACCAAAAGATAGCAGCCGACAAAATGATAATAGTCATACCAGTGGTAGCAGTCATCGAAGTGGTGACAACAAACGTGGAGGAAATTATCATGCCAAAAATGGTAACCACTTCGGTGGTAATATTGGCCAAGATAATAGAAGAAATGAGTCAAGTGGAAATTTCAAAAAGAGAAGGTTCAATAATGATGGAAAGATAGCAGCACCATCACCCGTTTTTAAGGAAGGAGAATGACCAACGGTCGTATGCTACAGATGCGGAGAGGAGGGACACATCAGTCCAAACTGTACGCAATAACCCAAAGTGTGTTTCAATTGCAGAAATGAAGGTCACCTAGCTTGATTTTATTGTACAACGAAGTCAAGTCCAGCTGGGATGGTGACACCATAGGTTGTCCTAGACAAGTCAAAGTTGGTAGTTCAAGGGAGAGCGTTTGTCGTGATCTCCCAAAAAGCGAGCAACCCGAACGAAATTATCATGAGTAAGTTAATCATAAACTCTTACGAAGTCTATACCTTATTAGATATCAGTTCTACCCATTCTTTTATTTCACCTACTTGTGTTCAATGTTTAAATTTGACTCCAGAGAATTTAGACGTTGACTTATCTGTTGAAACTCCGTTGGGAGAAACCTTCGTTACATCCACCATTTATAAATCTTGTTCGATTCAAATCGATACTTTCACATTACTTGTTGATCTCATCTCTTTGAAAATACTTGCATTTGATGTGATTTTAGGGATTGATTGGTTAACCACTCATTATGCTAAAATTGATTATTTTTGTAAGGTTGTTAGCTTTCATATTCCTAATCAACCTATTATGCGAATTCAAGCAACCAAACCACTAAATTCAATCACTGTTATATCAAGCCATAAAACCATCAGTTTATTAAAAAATGGATGTCAAGCTTTCTTAGCCCATGTCACGGATTTAAATAAAAATACGTCAGATTTGAATGATATTTCTATTGTTAATAAATTTCCTGACGTATTCCCCGAAGAACTTCCTGACCTACCCCCAGAGCGTAAAATCGAATTTTGTATTAACCTTGAACCCGGTACAAAACCCATTTCTAAAACCCCATATCGAATGGCTCCTATTAAACTTCAGGAGTTAAAAATCCAACTGCAGGAACTATTATACATCGGCTTCTTTCGTCCTAGTACGTCTCCTTGGGTTGCTCCTATTCTATTCGTAAAGAAGAAAGATGAGAATATGCAACTTTGCATTGACTATCGGGAGTTTAATCATGTCACCATAAAAAATAGGTACCCGTTGCCTCGCATTGATGACCTGTTTGACCAGTTGCAAGGTGCTAAATTCTTTTCGAAGATCGATCTTCGTTCCCATCAGTTAAAGATTAAAATTGATGACATTCCAAAGACTACTTTCAGAACTCGGTACGGGCATTACGAATTCCTAGTCATGTCTTTTGAATTGACTAATGATCCTGATGCCTTCATGGATATGATGAACCAAGTATTCAAGGAATATTTAGATCATTTTGTGGTTGTCTTTATTTATGACATCTTCATATACTCCAAATGTCGTGAAGATCATGAGCAACACTTGAGGTTGATACTCCAAAAGCTTCGTGAAAACAAGTTATATGCCAAGTTGAAGAAATACGAGTTCTGACTTGAGGAAGTAGCATTCCTTGGGCACGTGATATCAAATCATGGAATATCAGTTGTTTCGGCGAAGATTGAAACAATACAAAGTTGGGAGCAACCTAAGTCAGTAATCGAAGTATGTAGCTTTCTGGGCTTAGCTGGTTATTATCGAAGATTCGTGGAAGGATTTTCTAAAATCGCCACTCCATTAACTCAGCTGACTCAACAAGATACAAAATTTGGATGGAGCGAGGAATGTGAGAAGAGTTTTTAAGAATTCAAGAGGAGAATCATTTCAGCACCTATTTTGACAATACCATCAGGTTCGGAGGGATTTGTCATCTACAACGATACTTCAGGCAAAGGTTTAGGATGTGTTTTCATGCAGCATGGGAAAGTCATAGCCTATGCCTCACGATAACTCAAAGAATATGAGAGGAATTATCCTACTCATTATCTAGAGTCAAGAAGTGATCATTTAAGGCGCTTAAAGATATTGAGACATTACCGTATGGGGAGAAAGTGGCGATCTATCTGGATCATAAAAGCCTCAAATATTTCTTCATGCAAAAGGAACTCAACATGCGGCAACGACGTTGGCTCGAGCTATTTAAAGATTACGATCATACCATTCAATACCATCTTGGAAAAATGAACGTGGTAGCTGACGCGTTGAGTAAAAGATCATATGCGGGCACGAGTGCGATATTGTCAAAACAAATGCCCATTTTGTATGACTTACAAAGGATGGAGATAGAGTTAAAGACTTCAAGGACCCACGTGATGATGTTAAATATACAAGTAAAACCAACTTTAATCGATAAAGGTAAAGCTGCTCAAGCTATAGAACCGGAGCTGATGTGTATGAAGAAGAAAGTTGAAGAAGTGCTAATCCATAACCAAGAATTGATGAAGAAGGAATACTTCAAGTCAACTCTAGACTTTGTGTTCCTAACAACTCTAATTTGAAGTATAAAATCATGATGGAGGCACACAACACACCATTTGAAATCCATCCTGGGAGTACCAAAATATATCGTGATCTTCGACATACATTTTGGTGGAGCAATATGAAGAGAGAGATAACGGAGTTTATCTCAAGGTGTTTATCTTGTCAACGTGTCAAGGCGAAGCATCAAGTACCAAAAGGTGCATTGCAACCACTTGAAATTCCAGAATAGAAGTGGGAGCACATTAACATGGATTTCGTTACTGGTATTCCCAAGGTTTCTCAAGGCATAGATGCAATTTGGGTCATTGTCGATAGATTAACCAAGTCTGCTCATTTCTTACCTAGACGAGAAACTTATTCACTTGAACGTCTTGCTCGTATATACATAAGTGAGATTATAAGAATGCATGGTATGCCAGTATCCATAGTTTCTGATCGAGACCTAAGATTCACTTCATGGTTTTGGGTCAGTTTAAAGAAAGCTATGGGCACGGATTTACGATTTAGTTCTGCATATCATCCTCAGACAGACGGGCAGTCAGAGAGGACTATTTAAACTCTTGAATATCTACCGTTGGTGGAATTTTCGTACAAAAATAGTTTTCACGCTAGTATAGGCATGCCGCCTTACAAAGCGTTGTATGGAAGGAAGTGCCGAACTCCATTGTGTTGGGATGAGGTTGGTGAACGTCGGATGTTGGGACCTGAGATGGTACAACAAACGGCGGACATGGTGAAGATAATACGTGCTCGATTAGTTGCGGCCCAAGATAGGCAGAAGAAGTATGCAGATCCTCACAGAGAGAAGAGAGAATTCGATGTAGGATCTTTTGCTTTTCTGAAAGTATTGACTTGGAAGGGGAAGATACGTTTTGGAAAGAAAGGGAAGTTAAGTCCAAGGTTTGTAGGACCTTTTGAGATTTTAAGAAGGGTAGGAGAGGTAGCTTATGAAGTAGTTTTACCTCCAGAAATGGAACGCATTCATAATGTGTTTCATGTGTCTGTGTTGCGTCTTTATAAACCGGACTATAAACACGTAATAGAGTATGAATCTATCCAAATAGAGAAAGATTTATCCTATGAGGAACTTCTAATTCAAATTATTGATAGGAAGGAACAAGTTTTAAGAAATAAGGTCATACCTTCAGTGAAGGTGTTATGGAGAAACCACAATGCTGAAGAAGCAACGTGGGAACTCGAGAGTAAAATGAAGGAAGATTTTCCTCATTTGTTCATGTAATTATAAGCTAGATTCTGGGGACAAAATACTTATAAGGGGGAGAGAATGTAACGCCCGAGAAAATCGGATTTTTATGACAATTAAATTTTTATTTGATTATGTGAATTAAATGAATTTAATTGATTTATTTTGCGAGTAAGCTATGTGAAGGTCGTTCTATGACCTAGAATGTTTTTATATGGTTAGTAATTTGGCTACGTGCTAGAATTATTTGTTTAGAATTTCCAAGACGAAAATAAATGTTTTCCGAGAAATTCCCTTAAAAACACTATTCATCCATTTCTGCTCGGGAAATTATTTTGAAATTCTGAGAAACGCGTAATGATAGAATATCGAGATAAGATGAAATATCTAATAATATTTCATTTATGGCACGAAGTTTTCGCCTGCGGACTTAAAACCTAAGGGTTGAGTGAAATGATTTCCGAGAAGGAAATGAAATGCGTAGAAGGAATTGCGTTATAGTTAAAGCATGTGTTATACAAATATGATACTATCTAGTATCTACGTATAATACGATGAGTTAATACGAAGTACAATATGATTATCGTATGAGTAGTATACGGAGAGAATAAATGAATTATACGTATAGAATATGATTCGTACTATAAAATTAAGTTAAGACTTTATGATAATTCATTTGAGTTGGATTATGTTTAGTCCAACCAATGGTATAGGAAAGCCCAATGAATTAATGTGTTAAGCCCAAGTTAAGGCTCAATATTAGATTGGTTAAGCCCAATGCAAGAAAACCGAACTGTGGATCGAACCGGTGGGTCATCGAATGGGTAAAACCCATGGGGCAACCCATGGGGATGACCCATGGGCATGGTGGGCCAGCCCTTGGTGTGCAAGGCAAGCTTAACACTTGGTCACCAAGTATTTTACTTGGTGACAAAGTGTGGAATAGTAAGGAGGTGATGGTGAAATGTCCAATTTGCCCTCCATTTCATTTGCCTATAAATAGAAAGCTAAAGTTTGTCTTTTGTGAGTTTTTCAAATTGCCAACCTAGATTTTGAGAGAGAGAGAGAGAGAGCTAGACTCAACCAAAAGTTCTACTTTGAAGCTTTGCTTAAGAGTTTGTGAAGATTACCTAAGAGTTCTTAAGGTAATATTCCTTAATTCTAATTCCATCTCTTTTGGTTTTCTTTTAGTATGGAGAATCATAAATGGGTGGTATATGTCTAGTATGGTGGTATAAGGATGACTTATTATAGATTCAATCTCTATAAGTCATGAAATCATAGAGATCTTAAGGGTTGATATAGATTTAAATCATGAAAATATTGATTGTTGAGATTGATTGTTGATAAACAATTAAACTCCATCAATACGTAAATATGTGCATCTTGCTTGGTTAGGATGTAGATATGAAGTCCATGGAGAATTCCATGTGATTTGGCCTAGAGAACGTTAGTAACGAAGTTATGGCGAATTTCACGGAAATAGACATTAAACGTCGAAAACGTTGAAATTTCGGATTGGTAGTCAAAAGTTGTCGTAAGACTTGAAAACGTTGTTTTTCAATGTTAACACGTGAGATAGGGTATTTCAGAGTCGTGGGTTTGAGAATCATCAGATTTTGACATAGAACGAAGAAAACGAGCATTGAACGCTCATTAACGTTTACGAACGCTTAAAAATGAACTAAATAGCGAATTTTGAGTTAACGGATTCGAAAGTATCGAATTCTTATATGAACTCGTAGAGTATGTCATTTATGACGTGTAGGCTTTTGAAAGGACCAAATCGGACCTATAACGAAGAAGTTATGGCTCCGAGAATCTCACTAAAAATTTTATCTGTAAAAAATTTTGGCACCGAGGTCCGGCGTCATTTGAAAGTGAAAGCCGCAATGGCCATCGATAGAAGGAAGTCTCGCGCCACATGTCACGAGACCCTGACCGGTATCGCTTTAATCTGAAATGCCAGTCACGGCCTTCTTGTACTAAGAAGTCACACCGCAGTGCGGGTGATTGTTGAATGACTTAGGTTTTGAACTGTAATTGTTCAGAGTCCTATAAGAGTAAAGTTTATGCACTTCATAAGTGTATTAAAACTATTCCTATACTTCCTATACTAAGGTATGGTATTGAAACTTAGGAATTGAATGTATGTTAGTAAGTTATGAATGAAGAACACAAGGTGTTATCAATGAACCCTAATCGATAAACAACGTTGGTACTTCGCCAACGATGATAGAGTCCGGTTAATAACTTAAGTTGGTTAATAAGCCGGGACGAAGGGTAATAAGTCGAGTTGACTTTAGTAATGATATTAAGTTAACAAAGACATGGAAGAGAAAGAAGTTGGTAGGAACAATGTGAACAACTGTTGATAGCTAATTACAGTGTGCTATGTGAATATATCGTGTAGATTATGTAAAGGTTGTGGTCAATCGATTAAGTTATTTGAAGACGCTGAAAGGAAAGTTTTCTTAACGCTTGTCTAACTTTCAAGTTAGTCAAGTTTTATGTGATTCATTGTACTGAATTGCACGACTGGTTTTAAAGAAAGGGTTAATGCCAGATTTAACTCGGCTAGACTATTTGTAAGATATAGATTGATTGATATTCATATCTTTCTATATAGAAATGTTAACGCTATCCTATGCCAAGTAATTGGTACGGATGTGAAGGTAAGGTTTGTCTATGAACAAACAAAAGTATTTTTCATCGATTATTCGATGGGCACGCGAGTTTGCCAAAACTTAAACGTAAATACGTTTAATGAATGGGTGTTGATCAACATAGAGTACTATAGGCTGATCACCTAGAAGTGCTCGTAAGTAATGCCGATGTACAACCTTAGTGCTGTGATATCCTTTTCAAGTATGAAAAAAGAAAGCTACTGTTCATGGTCTATTAACCGGTTCAGAATTCCTAATCTACTCTATACTTTGGGAATTGATGTTATGAAATGTTAAGGTATTATTGTTTCATAATACTTCATAATTATTTGTTCAGTTATGTATGAATTGTTATATAATTCATGAATGTGGTATTACTGTTATCCTTTGTTAAACTTGTTGAGCTCGTTATGCTCACTTCTTGCGTGAATTATATGATTGCAGTTAAGGATGAACGTACTGAGAATCCTAAGAGAGATAAGGGCAAGGCTAAGATGGATACTTAACCATCGTGTAATAGATTAGTATGTTTGTATGTATTATACATTATGAACAACAAACGATGTAATCGGTTTATGAGCCTGGGAAGGATTATACTTTGATTGTAATAAGAAGATAGTAATTACATTCATTTTGTTGTATTTCAATGGAATGATTGTATGGTTATGAGTACAGTGTAGCACCATATGTCGGGTTGGAAGTTACCCGAATTTGGGGGCGTCATAGGTTGGTATCAAAGCATTAGGTTATAAAACTTAAGGGGGGGTAAAACCTTAGGCTAATAACCTCGTAAGTAAAGTAAAGTCCGAAGAATGAAATTTAAGTCAATTGAATTAAGAAGGTATTGAGATAACTCAGTACCGAAAGATTTAAAAGATGGAAATTAATCTTAAATAAATTAAATGTGATTTGTGCTTATACTATTGTGTATTATGTACTAATCAACGTGTTATGTGTTTTGTAGATGTCAAACGATAGCTTGATGTTTAGAGACGTTGAAGTGATAAGTGAGGATTCGGTGAACCAAGTGGAGATTGTACCAATGCCAGTGGCGGAGGTACCATTAGTGGTTCTAGAAGACTCAGACATTGAGGAGTACATCTCTGAGGAGGAATACTCTGAGGAGATGATGAGGATATCGTCATATTTGAATGTGATGCTTGACTTGGAGGAGGAGATGGAGGTGACATCGATTAATATGGTGGTGCCTACTCAGGAGCCAACACCTCCGAATGCAATGAGATCATTGTAGATCTCGGGTCGTTGGATGGAGGAATGTGCAATCGCAAGACCGTGGTGCGTGTATACAGAATGAGGAAATAACTGCCCTATATGAGGCGAAGGAGTCTGCAGAGGCATATTTTGAGTCAAAGCACGACAAGAAAGTACTTATGACAGATAAAGCACGGGACTATAAGGAAGAGGCCGTAGATCTTCGAAAGAAACTAGTTGAAAAAGACCAGAAAATAGCTATGATGTCATACATCCACGAGTGCACTCATGAGGATTTCAAGCTGAAAATTGCTTGTTATTCCATTGAGTCTGGGTAGACTCGAAATACCATAAGTCGAGATATTGTGTCGATACTGGCAAATCAGAAATATGAGAATGCCATACGACAGTGTTAGTAGATCGTTAGATCTTTTTGTATATAAGTAGTGACGTAAAACCCTCTTTTGTATAATTAAAGGGTAGTCTTTTTGTAAATCCCAATTTTTGTAGAAATCAATTGCGGGATAGTATGTAATAGCTTTTTGGCTAAGGAACATGATGTAAATAGTTTTGACTATGAAAGAATATTAATATAATGAAGTTTTATTTAATGTGCTTGTTGTGGTATGAGTTGTTATTTGAGAATGATAACCAAGCAGTTAAATAGATAATAATGAAACTTTATTTATTTAATCAGAATTATGCTGCCAAGAAGGAGACAACGTAACCAAGAGGCCGAGTCTCATAATGAGAATCAGGGGGGTCCTAATAACCCTATGCAAGAGTTTGTTAATTTATTAACGGCTGCATTTAACCAAGTTGGGGGTGGGATTCCTGTAGCTCCTGGGGTAGTAAGAACAACTACCTTCAAGGAATTTAAGAGTGTGGGTCCTCCTGAGTTCGAGAGAGGCAGCGGACCCACTAGAGGCCTGAACATGGGTAAAAGAGATTGAAAAGGCATTTGTGATAACAAACGTAGGTGAGGCGCAAAAGACTTCTTTTGCGACTTACATGATGAAGGGGGAAGCCAACTACTGGTGGGAGGCTCAACATGGTGGGGCTAGGACAGAAGCTGTTACGTGGGAACAGTTTAAGAAGGTCTTCTTCGAGAACTACTTCCCTACTAGCATGCAAGGTAGGATGGAGATTAAGTTCTTAGAACTTAAGAAGGGGGATATGACAGTTCCCCAGTATGCCGCCAAATTCAATGAATTGGCGAGGTTTGCTCCACATCAGGTGGATACGGAAGAGAGGAAGGCGCTTGAGTTTGAAAGCAGGGGCTTAAAACCCCGGGTTCTACAAAGAAATATCGGTTTTTCAGAAAGTGCTTCCTATGGGACCATTCGGAAAAGGTGATTATAGCTGAAGGTGGAGGTGAGGCATTGTCTCAGTTCCACAAAGAGCGGAAGAACAAGAGTAAGTTAAAAGGAGGTAGTAAAATTTGAAGTTACCAGTGAGCAAAGAACTTGCCTAAGAGGAAGAGTTTCAACCACAGGAATCTGGGGTAAAGCAGGAGATCCCAAGCGAAGGACTGAGGCATGCAAGACATGCGGAAAGACTCACATGGGAGTCTGCTTAAAGGGAAATCGGTGCTTTATATAGTGTGGCGGAGGGGCATTTGTCACCCAACCGTCCCTAACCCTAAGAAGAACGAGTGGGTGTTTTGTCCGTGGGTCATTGGACCACATGGCAAGAAATTGCCCAAGAAGGGTTTAGAGGGAAATAAGGGTTCGGTAGTGGTAAATTAGCCATTCATGGACCAACACCATCGATGGGTAGAACCCTCACTCATACGTTTAATATGATCGCCTCAAGATGCGATTGCATCAACGGATGTGGTAACAGGTATCATTCCGGTCAATGAGATAAATGCTTATGTGTTATTTGACTCGGGTGCTAGTTCTTTTATAGCATGTGAATTTGCTAAGCGATTAGGTTTAATCCCTGAAAAGTTACCAATACCTTTAGATGTTAAGGTAGCAAACAAAGAGATAATCCCCATTGAACATATTCATAAGGATTGTTGCGTAGATATTAGAGGGAATAAGTTATCGGTAGATTTGGTACCGATAAGTTTAAAAGAATTCGATGTAATTCTTGGTATGGATTGGTTGGTTAACCATAAGGCGATAATAGATTGTCATAGGAAAAGTGTGAACCTTCAGCTTTCTAAGAAAACCAAGGTAGTGTTCTTCGGTAGTAAATCACCGAGACGCTCTTGTTGTCTGTCGATGACACAAGCTAGGAAGATGTTGAGAAAAGGGTGTGTAGGTTATCTGTGCCAAGTTGTGGATACCCAAAGAGTGGGAACATCCTTGGACCAGACACCTATAGTGCAAGAGTTTGCGGATGTATTTCCGGAGGAGTTACCGGGTATTCCAATCGACAGGAGGTTGAGTTTGTAATTGATCACATTCGCACGCACGACACCAATTTCAAGGGCACCATATCAGATGGCGCCAGTCGAGATGAAGGAGTTAATGGTTCAATTGCAAGAACTATTAAATAGAAAGTACATTCAACCGAGTGTGTCTCCTTGGGGAGCACCGGTGTTGTTTGTAAAGAAAAAGGATGGGTCGTTAAGACTTTGTGTTACGCCCCCAAAATAGGTCCACACGACCCATTCTGAGTCTCCAGATATCACTCTATAAAAATCAAGTACAAACTTCATTTATACAACTGTTGAACTGTCGTGCAGAGTACAACAACAAATATATAAGCTGTGAGTTTTAATACAATATTGTCTCGTAGACAGTATCCAAACTCAAATTGTTACAATGCCATATAAAATACAACAGCAAATATTTTAAGACCCCAAAGAAGAACGAGAAGATTACTATCATATTCATTCTAATGAGGTGCACTTTTGACGCTTTCAAAGTCGGGTTCTCATCACCCTATTGTTGTTCGCCAAAATCAATTATTAAGTGACGTATAAAATACGACACACACATTTTAGGTCCTCAATACAATTATCTGTTGCATATCATGCCGTTTTATAATGTATTGAGAAACTTCGACAGTCTCGGACCATCACACTATTTCCCTATTATCCTCATTTCGACCCAAATTTACACTCTTATTACCTGAAAGGTATTGTGAAGCAAAGGGTGAGCACAAATAGTCCAGTAAAGAATATCGTGACTAAAGATAATTAAATTATCAATAGCCTTCGTCAGTAATAAATCAGAGATTTAGAACATATGGTAGATGATAAAACTTTTCAACCATAGTTGCAGCGGAACGAGCAATCCATTGGAAGAGTCAAATAGACAATCAGGTCTATTATCTTCTCCATATTAAAAGTCCACCAATAATATTTTATCTCTATAACATCAATCAACAATTCCTGTCCACAATCATATGAATAACTCATAATCATAATCGTGATTCTAAATTCCTCTTCGCACCCAAGACGAAGATAATTTTCATCACCTATCTTCACCTGAAACATCAAAAATCATGGTTATACCAAATCACAATTCCTGCTCATAATCATACTAATAAATTCATCTTTGCACTACGACCAAAGATATTCATTACCAATTTATTCTTTGCACTACAGGCCAAAGACATACAACTGTATTTTAGAAGAGTCAAGTAGAGCATGATATTTACTATCATTTACGAATTAAAAGTGTATAATCAATATTTTATCGTTGAGACTCAGCTTAATAAATAATCCACATCATTGAATCATCCCTGCACTACGGACAAGGATATTTATGTAATCATCAATGGACATGATTATACCGAATAATCCCTGGTTATAATCATACCAATAGCTGTCCATCAATGCACTACGGGCCAATGAGGACTTTTACCACATCATCTATAACATTACGGGTCATAATTATACCGAATGATCCCTGGTCATAATCATACCAATAAACAGTTCATCTATGCACATAAGCCAAAGATACTCATCAATCAACAGTCCATCTTTGCACGTAAGCCCATATACAACTGTAAAACTAATAATCAACAGTCCATCTTTGCACGTAAGCCAAAGATATTCAACTGTAAAACTAATAATTAACAGTCTATCTTTGCACGTAAGCTAAAGATGACTTTCATCATAATATAAGCATGAGTATGATGACAATGATATAAGCATTAATCAAACAAAAACAAGGATAAATATTAAAGACTTTAAATTTATCCAAATATTATCAATCACTTAATAAACTCATAATCTAATATCATTAATATTATAACAATATTTTAATCACTTCTTAAACTTATAAACAATTTATTTCAATTCTTTACACTTTATCAAATAATGCATTTAATCATTCAAAAATGCCATACTCATAAGATTTCATCACCAATGATCAAATCCCTCATCAAAAATCTGCATATACCCTATATAGGATTCCCAAGCCATAAATCCTATATTTCCAATTTTGTTACTTCACATAACATATTTAATTCATTTACTCATAACTAGTTCATTTTCATGAAAAATACCAAACTAGTCCAAAAATATTTCTTTTCTAGGATTTAACAGAATATAGTCCCATATTGAACATATATTTTTCTCAGAATTTTTAAAATTCATTTACTATTTTTCATATAGCCAAAACTGCTAAATATTTAGACATTTATCATAAATTATACTTTTGTCCAAAAATTCCAAAACTTTCAGGGTATACTCCTGTTATATACATGTACTCCCAATAAAAATTTTATCAATTTTGGAGTTAACCACAAAGAGTTATAAGGGTTTAGTTTTAAAATAGTTTTTTCCCATAAAATCCATAACTCTTAATCTATACATCCAAAAATCGCCATCTTTGGACACAATATAGAAAACTCATCAAATTATCATTTCAAAATTTTCCAGAATTTTTGAGGGTCAGAAAAATTACGAAACTACAAATGGATTTTCGCCCACCATGTAGTAATCCACGTAGACAGATCATTTCCACAATTTAATAAGGAATGAATACGAATGATCATTCACCATGCATGTGGTAATCCACATAACAGGTTATTCCAACATAATAATAAAGAATGGAATAACAGAAGAATTCACCAGGCATGCAATAGACCAAGATAGACAAAGTTATTCCAATGTAATAATAAATAATGGAACTAAAAGTTATGCGAACGCATACGGACATGATATTCCAACA
Organism: Panax ginseng; assembly: GCA_020205605.1. NCBI lineage: Eukaryota > Viridiplantae > Streptophyta > Magnoliopsida > Apiales > Araliaceae > Panax > Panax ginseng. The sequence goes on along the minus strand of CM035133.1, from coordinate 95,046,830 downwards.
GAATAATAAATAATGGAACTAGGTCATGCATAAACGCACAGACAGGATATTTCGACAAAATAATAAATAATGGCACTAGGTCATGCGTAAACGCATATGCACGAGGATATTAAACGAGTAATAATAAAGAATGGAATAATAGAAGAATTTCACCATGTATGCAGATTTAGATGTATGCATTATTCTAACATAATAATAAAGAATGGAATAACAGAAGAATTTCACCATATATACGGTAGTCCGCGTATACAGGTTATTCCAACAAAATAATAAGGAATGGAAGAACAATAGCTCTCTTCATGAATACGAAAGAAATAATACCCCTTATCTCAAAAGAAGACTGGATACTAGAATAGTGAGGTAACATATTTCTCTTCTTCTTTCTCTCTATAATTCTCTCTATAATAATTGCTCTGTAGCTTTAGTGAATTGGTGAAAAATAATGAAGGAATGAGCTTCTATTTATAGGAAAATATAGTTTCGATAATTGCACGTTTTGGGGCTCGAAATATTACAGTATAATACCTTCAACTTTTTTTTCATTTTTAATTTAGTCCTGCAAGTATTATCAAACTTGCACCACCTCCCCTAATAGTAAATCATGTGAATTAATAGTACAATCATGTGAATACATAGTTATAATCATGTGAAAATACGAATTACAAGATAGTACCTCCATCTATACCTCCATTTTTAACTTAGTCATGCAAGTATTATCAATCTTGCACCAACTCCCCTAATAGTAAATGAATGTGAATCAATAGTACACACATGTGAACAAATAGTTATAATCATGTGAATCAATAGCAATTAATTGCTCATTTATTCGATTAATTACACGATTGGTCAATATAACCTCCAGACATCAATTATTATCGAAATAAATGTCGATTTCCACTAACACTAACAATCCCAACACAATGGAAATATTTTTCTCAAAAATTTTATTTTTGAAATTTCAAAGTTTGACTCTTTCTAAAAAAGTCAACTGTTGACTTTTTTGACCAAAAAGTTAACCTCGGCAAATTTTGTGTTTATAGTTTCTACTAATTTCATCATTCCGGACTCAAATATCACGTCCGCGTCTCCAAATTTAACTTCGAACTCAAATTCGATTTTTTTAATAACATTAATCATTAATATTATAACTCACAATATTTAACAACCAGGTCGTTCCCAGGAAAGAGGGGGATTTCCAATAAGGATTTCTCCTTATTGGCGTGCAATTAGGTGACCAAACCTCTCCTTGACAGAACTTCTAGACATTGTCAATATTGTAAATATTAATATGAATAACTTTGCCGTCTCAATTATTGATTTAATAATATAACATATTATGCAGATGATACTGTGACAACAATTGAATCAATAATATGAGAGATATGATGCAGCAATTACTGTAGCAATAATTGAGTGATTTCTCACGTAAGCATCAATAATTAATACTGTGTGCTACTATGCAACCACACGACATCGTATTTTTTTACTAGGTTATTTTTTATGACAACTTGCTTACTTTGAAATTTTTTCACATATCACCCTTAACTTTAACCTTTTATCAATTTAACCATTTACCAAATAGAATAATTATAAGAAAATTGAATACTTTCATTTCATAAAATTCGGGGTCTCACACTTTGTATCTACTATCGAGAGTTGAATAAGTTAACGATTAAGAATAAATACCCGTTGCCCAGGATCGATGATATATTTGATCAGTTGAAAGGGGCAAAGTATTTTTCTAAGATATATTTGCGCACGGGGTATCATCAGTTAAAGGTAAAAAAGAAGAATGTACCTAAGACGACGTTCAAAACTCGTTATGGTCATTACGAGTTTCTGGTGATGTCGTTTGAGTTGACTAATGCACCAGCCGCATTTATGGATATGATGAACAGAGTGTTCAAACAGTATTTGGACAAGTTCGTCGTAGTGTTCATTGATGATATTCTAATCTATTCAAAGACGCCAGAAGATCATGCAGAACATTTAAGGATAGTGTTGGAAACACTAAAGAAGGAAAGGTTGTATGCGAAATTCACGAAGTGTGAGTTTTGGCTAGAACGCATGCAGCTTAGGACATGTTATTGATAAGGATGACATTTAGTAGATCCAAAGAAAAGTAGAAGCGATTAATGAGTGGGAGCAACCGAAAATACCAACCGAGGTTCGAGAGTTTTCAAGTTAGCGGGATACTATAGAAGGTTCATTCCGGACTTTTCTAAAATAGCTACTCCGTTGACAACCGACAAGAAAGTTTGGTGAAGTATGTGTGGACTGAAAAATGTGAGAACAATTTTCAGGAGTTGAAGAAGAGGTTAAGTGAGGCACCTGTATTGTCCTTACCAGACGATACATGGAACTTTGTAGTATATAGCGATGCTTCGCATAAAGGACTGGATTGCGTGCTCATGCAGCATGGAAAAGTTATTGCGTATGCGTCACGTCAATTAAAGGATTATGAGAAGGCTTATCCTACTCATGATCTGGAATTGGCAGCTGTAGTTTTTGCCTTGAAGATATGGAGACATTACCTATATGGTGAGAAGTGTGAGATATACACGGACCACAAAAGTTTGAAATATATCTTCACACAGAAGGAGTTGAACATGAGACAGAGAAGGTGGTTAGAGTTAATAAAAGATTATGACTGTGATATTTTATATCATCCGGGGAAGGAAAATGTAGTAGTCGATGTGCTAAGTAGGAAGGGTAGAGAGAAACTGTAAATGTTAACAATTTAGAATGAGTTGATAACAGCGATGGCAAGAATGGAGTTAGAAATTAAGTTACCGGAGGAAGCGGTGGAAATGTTATTTTCCATGGAATCCCAACCGACCATAGTGGAACGGGTTAGGGGAGTACAATTGAGCAACGAGGAATGCTGGCGCAGATGAAGAAGAGGATAGAAGATTTTTAAGTATTCGATAAGGAGGGATTACTTTGTTTTTGAATTTATAAAATGATTCCGAATTAAAAGGAGATAATGATAGAGGCTCATAGTTTTTTTTTTTTGCTAAGTTTGTTTGGCATACCCTAAAGGGACCCCGTAATATAGGTGATGATCGAAACACGGAAGAGATCCCAAAATAAAGTTAAACTAACAACCAATTACAAGTAATTTGAAACAAATTGAGAGCGACCTAAACTAGTCGTCCCGGCTCGTCCACCACTTCAAAACACATGACTACTCACTTGAAGCCTCAAGCTTGCCAAGCTCACTCGAAACCACATGCTCGCTTGAAACCATAGTTTGGGCTTACCATGAACTACCACATGCTCTCCCAAAACTATATCTTTGGACGAAGCCATACCTTGGGCTTACCATCGACCACCACATGCTTGCAGAAGCTAAGTGGCAGCTGGCCAAGCCTAGCTCGCTCAAGCCTTGTTTCGTCAAGAAGCCATGCTACTTGAAGCCAAGCTCTTCATGAAGCCTTGTTTCAAGTCTTGCTCGCTTGAAACCATGCTCTACTTGAAGCCATACCTTGGGCTTATCATCGACCACCACATGCTTGAAGCTAAGTCGCCCGAAGCTTAGCTCGCTCCAAGCTCGCTCCAAGCCTTGCTCAGAAGCCATGCTGCTTCAAACTGACTCGTCCAAGCACCCATCCAACCTAAATCAATGCTGTTGTTGGAGAGTGGAGATTGCACGTACCTAGCTACCCACTAGCTAAAATGGCTAAACTAACAACCAATTCTGAGATATGATTACAATTTGTGGCCTTGATAAAGAGTTACATTTAGAAAGTCTAGACTTAATGAGATGGATAACATCTTTGGCTAGGATCCTAGGAGGAATAATGGAGCCATTATGGATCTTGTTATTAGAGCCTCCCGGATTTTATATGAAGCAAGTGGCCACGATTAAGCATAGGATATTCTTGGACGGTGCGAGCCTTGGTATGAAATCGAAGTAAGCAATAATAGCATCCAAGAGAATGGAAAAGTGGTCCAATTTCCTAAAGTCACGGCACTTTGGAGAATGGTTGAAGAGTAATCACATTCAAAAAACAAATGGTTAAAGGATTCTAGCATTGATGATTGCGAGAGAGGACGGTTCCGTATTCTGCCGGTGTAGTGTTTGGTCCGAATCGTTTGTGGAGAGTTTTGAAGGAGCCCAAACCGGAGAATGAAGAAAAGCGAGGAACATGAAACTTATTCCAAAGAATAGAGCTCAAGGAACCTTGGGAGATCTTGCTCGGATTGATTCCCAAATCTGTTTGCCTATATGATCTTAATATTACAAGTTCCCCAAAAAACTTGGTGGGGCCTAGGAGAAGGGATGGGAAGGTGGCGATGATTCTTGGGAGGAGAATAACCGTGGTGGTTCTTGTTGGGAGGCCCGGGAGTTGCGAGAGAGGAGAAAGCTAAGCAAGTGGCAAGTGGGGAAGTCAGAAGTGGAAAGGAGAGAATGAGAAGGGTTAATAGTTGCCCCATTCAACCAAGGATCATACCATAAAGCTTATGTGTTGTCCATCCCCACAATGTACTTTAGATGTTGAAGAAGCGAGAGGCGTAATTTGAGGAATTGCTTCCATATCCGGGAGCAAATGGGGAAATAGGAACTTGCCAAATAGTCTTAGATTTTAAGATAGTGGCTTTCATCCGGTTTGCCCAGAGAGAGTGGGATTGATAGGTGATAAAGCGGAGGAAATGTTGCAACAAATGAGCTTTATTCAATCTAACATGATTTTTAGTCCCAACCCTCCCTCATCTTTGGGTAATGTGAGATTAGCCGAGCAACCTTTGCACCATACTTACACAAAGTTGGACCCTTCCACAAGAATACGCCTAGTAATGCTTGAATGTCTCTTAAGCCGCTTTCGGGAGCATGAAATGAGTGCACCGATAGACTTGTAAGGAGAAGAGAATGGAATGGATCAATTGTAACCTCCCGAGAGAAGGCAAGGACCTTAGATGTCCAAGAAGTGGCCGGTTGGTAATCCGTTGAATAAGAAGTCTGTGATCAGGTGTAAGAGAGCTTTTGGATAATAAGGGTACTCCTAGGAATTTAGCGGTAAAGATCCTAATTGAAACCCAAGAGGGAGAGAATGTTGCAGAGTAGAGGTTGCATCGGTGTTGGCTAGGTAATGTGATGACTCTTGTGGGTATTTGGAATAAGACCGGAGACGAGAGAGAAGGATAGGATGCAAGAATTGACAATAGCAATGGAGGGTAGGCTTGCGTGGGGTGAAAATAAGGATATCATCGGCAAAAAGGAGGTGAGTAAGTTTGCAAGCCTCTGTCTTCCAATGATAAGTGAATTCGATGCGGAGGTAGCTTTGTTAAGATGAAGGAAAGCATCTCCATAACTATGACAAACAAAAAAAGGGACGGAGGGTCTCCTTGGCGAAGCCCACGTGAGCTACCAAAGAATCCGTGAAGAGTTCCATTCAATTTAATAGAGAACACGGGTGAGGTAGTACAAGCTTTGATCCATTCTATGAAGATGGTGGGAAGCTGAAAAGCTTTGAGGGTATCAAAGCAGAAAATCCCAATGAAGCAAGTATCAAAAGCTTTCCTAAGATCAATCTTGAGTGCACATCTAGAAGGTCCTGTCGTCTGGTGTACCCTTGGAGCAGTTCTTGAGCAATTAGAATATTGTCACTAATACTCCTACCTTTTACAAAATTTGATTGTCTTTGTGTCAATAATATGGGCGACACTTCCTTGAGTACATTAGAGATGATCTTTGCAATACATTTGTAAATGGTGTTGCGGACGAGGAAATAAGTAGAAAAGTCGCCATTGATGAAGGGTTGGGGCATTTGGGGATCAATGCTAGAAGGCGTGGAGTTAATCCCTTTGGTGGTGCTTGGCTAGCCGAGAAGAAGAAATGGATGACTTTTAAGAAATCGGGTCCAACAATATCCATTTGCTAAGGAAAAAATTGACATTAAAACCATCCGGTCCGGGACTCTTGTTGCGTTTCATGGAGTTTAGAACCTTAAAGATCTCGAGTCGAAAGCAGGAGCAATGAGTTGCGAAGCTTGGAGAGGGCTCACAGATTAAGTGGGGAAAATACCAAAAGTGTCAAACCCGGCATAAGGAGTGTCAGGGCATTAAATAAGGATTTGAAATAGTCAGCATTCTGACTTCAACATTGTCCTTGCCATGCACCATAACTCCATCATCATTAAGGATAGAAAATATTTTATTGGAGTTCCATCGCTCTTCATCATATTAGCAAAATAAGTGTGTTAGGTCACCCAAAGTTAACCGGTTTGCTCTCGATTTACATTGCATTAGGACTTCCTCCTATCAATGGCTGGAAAAGCCTTTGGAGTGCGGTGTTTCTCAAGGATAGGTTAGCCGGGTCAGGGGTGGTCGTGAAGGAGAGATTGTCTTAGAATGCAGATCGTCTCTAGCCAACTTTACTAAAGAAGTGAGATTGCCGATGAGTGAGATTAGAGAGGATAAAGCATGTTTGGTGCGTTTCAACTTTTCGGAGAAGACATAAAAGGGGTTCCCATGTATGGGGGTGTTCCATGCATGCAGCAACCCATTTCTATAAAGCCCTCGAGGAGAGCCATGTGATTAAAGAATTGAAAATGCCTTCTTGGTTTGGAGAACTTAATGCCGGTATTAAGAAGAACAAGTGAGTGATCAGAGAGGCCACGATGGGAAAGGTGGCAAGAGAGAGATCAAAGTTGGAGAACCAAGTAGAATTACCCATTACTCGGTCGAGCTTTTTATATACGAGGCCTAGATAATTGGTTGTTCCACCAAGTAAATAAAGGGCCGATGCCTCACGAGATCATCAATGCCAATCGAGGAGGTGCATTCTTTGAAATCATTTTTCCGATGTCCCGAAATCATCGAGGTTGGTTAGTCTCGGAAAGATCTTTGATAATATTGAAATCACCCATTAAGCACCAACTTCGAGGAGGGAGACACCGCTTTTGACTCGTTCTATAAGTCTCTTCTTTCGATATAGGAGTTGACCCATAAACAAAGGAGATAAAAAAAAGTACTAGTAAAATCTAAGGATTGCACCTTGCGGTGTATGACTTGGGAGGAGGTAAACAAAACATCCAAATTCGGAGATTAGGATTCCAACCCACCCAAATTCTACCATTGCCATGAAAATCATAGTTGAAAGCCCATTTCCGGGAGGGACACGACTTTCGGGAGATTTTCTTGGCATTAGTATCTTGACTCTCGTTTCCATTAATCCAACAATGGATAAATTATAATCAGCAATAAGTTGCTTTACATAGGCTGTTTAAACATTTATTGAGACCACGAATGTTGTAGGTTGCCAACATAAATTAAAGCGATGGTGGGGGGTGTTACTGTTTTACCCTTGCCTTTCCTCTTTTTTGCGACTTTGGGGTTCTCCATACCACCAATCTGTTTGTTTTCAAGTCTTTGCCTTCCTTTTCATCAACAACCTTTAGTCTATTAACTAGGGGATTTGTGGCATTTGGGGATTTAAAGTCGGACCCAAGGGTGGGATCGGGTTGGTCGATTGGATCAAAAGTATTGGACCTTGTTGTTGTGAAAGCATTTGGGGTGGCGTTATCAAAATAAATTTGGCCCCCCTAGCCACATCACCCCACTCATGAGGAGGGGTTCTCCTTTCTATTGAGAAGGATGAAACCTTTGGTGAAGGGACAACCAACTTCGTATGGCTAACCATTCTGATGTCTGTGGCTCTCAGGAAGGGGTGTGGGGTGTACTTTTAGGTACCCATTTGAAGTTGGCTTTAGGGCATTTGACTTGGGAGTGGCCAAATACTTTGCGAGAAGAGGCGGGACGGTGGTCTACTTTGATACTCAACATCAACCGGAACAAAGGTCTTTTCGGTTTCTCGGAGTGCATAATGAATGACTTTGATGGAGGAAGGGAAGAGGATGTGGCAGATACTTCAATGCACACTCGTGCAAAATTTAGGAAGTCATTATTAGTTGTCATCTCATCGGTGAGAGAGGCTTACCAAGGGCACTAGCTATATATAGTGATCCCCTCATCGGACCAATATGAGAGAGGATTTGGCTAAGCTTAACCTAGATGGGGATTTTGTCGCGGTCGGACTTAGTGAACTCCACACCTTCTTGCCATTTTGCTGAACAATCACTTTGGAGGCAAAATGCCATGGGCGAGATGCAAGGATATTGTCACGATCGGTGGAGGAGTTTGAACTTGAATATATAGTAACCCTTGTTGTGCATAAAAACTTTGGTAAGACCAGGTTCCCCACAACCGTTTGGCAAAAGGTTCAACGACCTTAAAGGGAAGGTTAGAGTGAAGGAAATAGCCAACCAAGCTAGTCGACCGGATAAGGTTTCCCTCGCTAGCATGTCATCGGGAGGCTTTACGAGAATGTCACCATTCTCCATAACGAGGAGGATGGAAGAGAGGGATCTTTGGATTTCCCCAAGTTTTTGTAACTCTGACACTCCAACTTTTAGGGACCTCAGCAGAAATTTGGTGGGGAGATTTAGCCTTCTCTGCATGGGATATAGGGACGAAGGTTGAAATAAAAGCATCGGACCCTTTCCCTAAGATAGAGAGGTTCACTGCAGAGCGGATAAAAGGGATGAAGAAATAGGGGCAATTACTTGGCGAGCATGTCCAAGATTTTGAATCTTGCCTTGAGAAAGATAAGCTTGTACATCAGGAGGATATACCATGGTAGAGAGGAAATCCATAAAGGTATTTGTTTTCCTCCTCTCGAACAAGGCTTCATCCACATCCTTTTGGGAGAAATGTTGGTGACTACAAAAATTTCTTTTTGCGTGCACTTGAGAATTTGGGCCAATATTAACCTCAACGAAGGGCAGTGAGTCCTTTGTGAGTCTTAGAGAACTCTTGTCGAGAGCCATGGGGATAGGGTTGATTTCAGATTCGCCCATGCTAACACTTGGACGAGTATCCCTAGAAGGGATCGGTGAGGTGGTCGGGGAGGAGAGTTTGGGTTTGACACCCCATCTCATAAAGAGATCCTAGAAAGCAGAACTAGAAGAGTTCCAGTGAGATAGGTGAGTGGTCTACCATAATGAAGGAAAGAAGGAGAGGAAAAGCAGGAGAGCAGGGGAAGGAAGAGGCCGGGGGAGGAGGGGAGGCGGTGGAGGTTTGGTGGAGAGAGACCAAAGGGTAAGCAGAAAAAGTAGGTGTGCTTGAAATTGTAGGTGGGGATGGGCGGGGAGACTCAAAGGGAAAGAAGGGGTTGAAGGAGGAGTTAACGGTAAAGGGTGAGAGATTGAAAATTTTGTAGAAGGGGGTTGAGAAAATTTGTAGACCATACTTTTGAGAAGAGGAGAAAAAAATCTCAGAAGAGAGAACATAAAAGGAAGATAACATAATATGTTAGTAGTTGCTTAACTTGTCAAAAATTTAAATTTGAACACCAACGACCTAAGCGGGTTGTTGCAGCAATTAGAAATTCAGTGGAAATGGGAGCACATCACAATGGATTTTGTGGAGGACTTCAATAACAAGAAAGGGATACGATGCTATTTGGGTGATAGTGGATCGATTAGCCTAAATCGGCTCATTTTCTACCAATAGGAGTTAGGTATAACCTAGATCAGTTAGCTAAGTTGTATGTCAAGGAAATTATTTCCAGACATGGAGTACCTGTTTCGATTGTGTCAGATTGTGATCCACGATTCACATCGAACTTTTGGAGGAGTTTGCAAGAGCAAATGGGAACGCAGTTAAGATTGAGTACGGCGTATAATCCTCAGATGGATGGTCAGAGTGAACGTACAATTCAAACGCTTGAAGATATGTTAAGATCTTGCGTTATGGATTTCAAAGGGAGTTGGGATGAATATCTACCGTTGGTGGAATTTTCGTACAACAATAGTTTTCATGCTAGTATAGGCATTTGGCCTTACGAAGCGTTGTATAGAAGGAAGTGCCGAACTTCATTGTGTTGGGATGCGGTGGGTGAACGTCGGATGTTGGGACCTGAGATGGTACAACAAACGACGGATATGGTGAAGATAATACATGCTCGATTAGTTGCGGCCCAAGATAGGCAGAAGAAGTATGCAGATCCTCACAGAGAGAAGAGAGAATTCGATGTAGGATCTTTTGTTTTTCTGAAAGTATCGCCTTGGAAGGGGAAGATACATTTTGGAAAGAAAGGGAAGTTAAGTCCAAGGTTTGTAGGACCTTTTGAGAATTTAAGAAGGGTAGAGAGGTAGCTTATGAAGTAGCTTTACCTCAAGAAATGGAACGCATTCATAATGTGTTTCATGTATATACATGTTTGCGTCCTTATAAATGGGACTATAAACACGTAATAGAGTATGAATCTATCCAGATAGAGAAAGATTTTATCTATGAGGAACTTCCAATTCAAATTATTGATAGGAAGGAACAAGTTTTAAGAAATAAGGTCATACCTTCAAATTGAAGGTGTTATGGAGAAACCACAATCTTTGAAGAAGCAGCGTGGGAACTCGAGAGTAAAATGAAGGAAGATTTTCCTCATTTGTTCATGTAATTATAAGCTAGATGCGGGGACGAGAATCCTTATAAGGGGAGAGAATGCTTGAGAAAATTGGATTTTTATGACAATTAAATTTTTATTTGATTATGTGAATTAAATGAATTTAATTGATTTATTTTGCGAGTAAGCTATGTGAAGGTCGTTCTATGACCTATGATGTGTTTATATGGTTAGTAATCTGGCTACGTGCTAAAATTAATTGTTTATAATTTCCAAGATGAAAATAAATATTTTCCGAGAATTTCCCGTAAAAACACTATTCATCCGTTTCTGCTCGGGAAATTATTTTGAAATTCTGAGAAACGCGTAATGATAGAATATCGAGATAAGATGAAATATCTAATAATATTTTATTTATGGCAAACAAAGTTTTCGCCTGCGGGCTTAAAACCTAAGGGTTGAGTGAAATGATTTCCGAGAAGGAAATGAAACGCGTCGAAGGAATTGCGTTATAGTTAAAGCATGTGTTATACAAATATGATACTATCAAGTATCTACGTATAATACAATGAGTTAATATGAAGTATAATACCATTATCGTACGAGTAGTATACGGAGAGAATACATGAATTATACATATAGAATACGATTCGTATTATAGAATTAAGTTAAGACTTAATGATAATTCATTTGAGTTGGATTATGTTTAGTCCAACCAATGGTATAGGCAAGCCCAATGAATTAATGTGTTAAGCCCAAGTCAAGGCCCAATATTAGATTTGTTAAGCCCAATGCAAGAAAGCCGAGGCGAAGTGGATCGGTGGTGGGTCACCGAATGGGTAAAACCCATGGGGCAACCCATGGGGATGACCCATGGGCATGGTGGGCCGCCCCAGTGTCAATGTGAGCAGAAGCTTAACACTTGGTCACCAAGTATTTTACTTGGTGACAAAGTGTGGAATAGTAAGGAGGTGATGGTGAAATGTCCAATTTGCCCTCCATTTCATTTGCCTATAAATAGAAAGCTAAAGTTGGTCTTTTGTGAGTTTTTCAAATTGCCAACCTAGATTTTGAGAGAGAGAGAGCTAGACTCAACCAAAAGTTCTACTTTGAAGCTTTGCTTAAGAGTTTGTGAAGATTACCTAAGAGTTCTTAAGGTAATATTCCTTAATTCTAATTCCATCTCTTTTGGTTTTCTTTTAGTATGGAGAATCATAAATGGGTGGTATATGTCTAGTATGGTGGTATAAGGATGACTTATTATAGATTCAATCTCTATAAGTCATGAAATCATAGAGATCTTAAGGGTTGATATAGATTTAAATTATGAAAATATTGATTGTTGAGATTGATTGTTGATAAACAATTAAACTCCATCAATACGTAAATATGTGCATCTTGCTTGGTTAGGATGTAGATATGAAGTCCATGGAGAATTCCATGTGATTTGGCCTAGAGAACGTTAGTAACGAAGTTATGGCGAATTTCACGAAAATAGACGTTAAACGTTGAAAACGTTGAAATTTTGATTGGTAGTCAAAAGTTGTTGTGGGACTTGAAAACGTTGTTTTTCAATGTTAACACGTGAGATAGGGTATTTAAGAGTCGTGGGTTCGAGAATCATCAGATTTTGACATAGAACGAAGAAAACGAGCATTGAACGCTCATTAACGTTTACGAACGCTTAAAAAATGAACTAAATAGTGAATTTTGAGTTAACGGATTTAAAAGTATTGAATTCTTATATGAACGTGTAGAGTATGTCATTTATGACGTGTAGGCTTTTGAAAGGACCAAATCGGACCTATAACGAAGAAGTTATGGCTCCGAGAATCTCACTAAAATTTTTATCTGTAAAAAAATTCCCGTGCTTTAAATGTCGGCATACATGCAAGACACGATGTAATTGTCTACTAGAAAGTGGCGTACTGGTACCACCGATAGAAGGAAGTCTCGTATGCAGTGGCAATTAGAGACAAGGACTGGTATCGCTAGCTGGCTGGCATGCAGTCGGTCTTATATTAAGATGTCTGCCGCGGTGATGTGTGAAGGGTGATTGTTGAATGACTTAGGTTTTGAACTGTAATTGTTCAGAATCCTATAAGAGTAAAGTTTATGCACTTTATAAGTGTATTAAAACTATTCCTATACTACCTATACTGAGGTATGGTATTGAAACTTAGGAATTGAATGTATGTTAGTAAGTTATGAATGAAGAACACAAGGTGTTATCAATGAACCCTAATCGATAAACAACGTTGGTACTTCGCCAACGATGATAGAATCCGGTTAATAACTTAAGTTGGTTAATAAGCCGGGACGAAGGGTAATAAGTCGAGTTGACTTTAGTAATGATATTAAGTTAACAAAGACATAGAAGAGAAAGAAGTTGGTAGGAACAATGTGAACAACTGTTGATAGCTAATTACAGTGTGCTATGTGAATATATCGTGTAGATTCTGTAAAGGCTGTGATCAGTCGATTAAGTTATTTGAAGATGTTGAAATGAAAGTTTTCTTAACGCTTGTCTAACTTTCAAGTTAGTCAAGTTTTATGTGATTCATTGTACTGAATTGCACGACTGGTTTTAAAGAAAGGGTCAATGCCAGATTTAACTCGGCTAGACTATTCGTAAGATATAGATTGATTGATATTCATATCTTTCTATATAGAAATGTTAACGCTATCTATGCCAAGTAATTGGTATAGATGTGAAGGTAAGGTGTGTCCATGAACAAACAAAAGTATTTTTCATCGATTATTCGATGGGCACGCAAGTTTGCCAAAACTTAAACGTAAATATGTTTAACGTATGAGTGTTGATCAACATAGAGTACTATAGGCTGATCACCTAGAAGTGCTCGTAAGTAATGCGGATGTCTGAAATTTTAGTGTTTGTGATATCCTTTTCAAGTATGAAAACAGAAAGCTACTATTCATGGTCTATTGACCGGTTCAGAATTCCTAATCTACTCTATACTTTGGGAATTGATGTTATGAAATGTTAAGGTATTATTGTTTCATAATACTTCATAACTATTTGTTCAGTTATGTATGAATTGTTATATAATTCACGAATGTGGTATTACTGTTATCCTTTGTTAAACTTGTCGAGCTCGTTATGCTCACTTCTTGCGTGAATTATATGATTGCAGTTAAGGATGAACGTACTGAGAATGCTAAGAGAGATAAGGGCAAGGCTAAGATGGATACTTAACCATCGTGTAATAGATTAATATGTTTGTATGTATTATACATTATGAACAACAAACGATGTAATCGGTTTATGAACCTGGGAAGGATTATACTTTAATTGTAATAAGAAGATAGTAATTACATTCATTTTGTTGTATTTCAATGGAATGATTGTATGGTTATGAGTACAGTGTAGCACCATATGTCGGGTTGGAAGATACCCAAATTTGGGGGCGTCATAAGAAGTGTGACTCCCCTAAAATAGGTATACATCACCCATCTTTAGTTGCCAAATACATGGTACAGAATACAAATACAAACTTAATTATACAACCATCGTGTAATATACGACAAAACATAGCTGAAAGTTTAAACAGGAATATTGCCTTCTAGACAATATCCACTCTCAAATAGAGTCCTCATTACATTTATTGTTACACTATTTTATAGAATAGTAGGACTACTAGAACACCATCTCGGACCATCACTCCGTTCCCCGACTAGTCCCGGCTACATTCTCATTTCCTAAAGAGAACAATGAAAGCAAAAGGGTGAGCTCAACTAGCCTAGTAAGAAATATTATGACTAAGATAATGCAAAATAAATTATCATTACTCTTCAACAATGTTAAACTGATAAAATACAATAGACATCAAGTTTAACTGCAGCGGAATAAGCAATCCATTAGAAGAGTCAAGTAGAGCATGATATCTACTATCTTCTATGATTTAAAATATTTTTATCAATTTTTATCGCTGAGACTCAGCTTAATAAATAAACCACATCATCGAATCATACCTGCACTACGGGCCAAGGATATTCATTAAATCATCAATGGTCATGACTATACCGAATAATCCCTGGTCATAATCATACCAAAAACTGTCCATCAATTCACTACAGGCCACTGAGGACTTTTACCACATCATCTATAACATTACAGGTCATGATTATACCGAATGATCCCTGGTCATAATCATACCGAGTCCATCTATGCACGTAGGCCAAAGATGACTTTCATCACATGAGGATGATGACAATGATATAATCATTCAATAAAACAAGTTCAAGAATAAATTTTAAAGATTTATAAGTTAATTTATCCTGAAATCAATAACGTCCAAATTGTCAACATGATACTGCTTTGTGGAGTAAAATTCAAGAATGCTCAGAAGAATATTTCCATGAAAAGATATTGGATGAAACACAAATATCCAGGATATTTTACTAATTTCATGGAGTATAGAAGTCAAAACTTTAACCAATGGAGTATAATAGAATATATGAAACTGCAAATGGATTTTCGTCTGCCATGCAATAATCCACGTAGACAGATCATTTCCATAATTTAATAAGGAATGAATACGAAAGATCATTCACCATGCATGTGGTAATCCACATAGACAGGTTATTCCAACAGAATAATAAAGAATGGAATAACAAAAGAATTTACCAGGCATGCGATAGACCGCACAGACAAGTTAATCCCAACAGAATAATAAAGAATTGAACCAGGTCATGCGTAATTCGTACAGACAGGATATTCCAACATAATAATAAAGAACGGAACCAGGTCATGCGTAATAAAATGCAGACGAGGATATTCAACATAATAATAAAAAACGGAACGGGGGTACACGCAATCCGCACTGACATGATATTCCAACAGAATAATAAAGAATGGAATGACAACAGAATTCACCAGGCATGCGATAGACCGCACAGACAGGTTATTCCAACACTATAATAAAGAATGAAATAACTGAAGAATTTCACCATGTATGCGGTACTTCGCATAGACATGTTATTCCAACATAATAATAAAGAATGGAATAACAACCCTTATGAGTATTGAAAGAAAATAACTCTCTTCATGAATACGAAAGAATAATACCCTTTACCTTATAAGAAACTGGATATTAGAATAGTGAGGTAGCAGACTTCTCTTCTTCTTTCTCTCTATAATTTCTCTCTATAATAATTGCTCTAAAGCTTTAGTGAATTGGTGAGAAATGAAGGAAGAATGAGCTTCTATTTATAGGAAAATATAGTTTCGATAATTGCACGTTTTGGGGCTTAAAATATTATAGTACAATACCTTCAACTTTTCTTTTATTTTTTATTTAGTCCTGCAAGTATTATCAAACTTGCACCACCCCCCCTAATAGTAAATCATTTGAATTAATAGTTCATTCATGTGACTCAATAGTATAATCATGTGAAAAAACTAATTACAGTATAGTACCTTCAACTATACCTCCATCTTTAATTTAGTCATGCAAGTATTATATATCTTGCACCAACTCCCCTAATAGTAAATGAATGTGAATCAATAGTACACACATGTGAACAAATAGTTATATGCATGTGAATTAATAGCAATTAATTGCTCATTTATCCGATTAATTACCCGATAACTTCCAGACATCAATTATTATCGAAATAAATGTCGATTTTCACTAACACTAAGAATTCCAACACAATGGAACTATCAATTTTATCTTTAATCAACACGAACTTATTCATCATTAATATTATAATTCACAATATTTAACAACCAGGTCGTTCCCACGAAAGAGAGGGCTTTCCAATAAGGATTTCTCTCTATTGGAGCGCAATTAGGTGACCAAACCTCTCCTTGACAGAAGTTCTAGACATTGTCAATATTGCAAATAATAATATGAATAACTTTGTCGTCTCAATTATTGATTTAATAATATATAAAATATTATGCTGATGATACTGTAATTGAATCAATAATATGAGAGATATGATGCAGCAATTACTGTATCAATAATTTAGTATAACTGAGTGAATTCTTACGTAAGCATCAATAATCAATCATCAGGTGTCTTCTTTACGACCCAGCATTATCTTGTATTTTTACTAAGGGTAGTTCAACAGTTTAACGATAAACTTCCGCCGTTATTTTTATAAAAAGATAATTCAGTCATTTTCTAACTACGGCAATACTTCCGTTGTGGGGTCCACCAATGATTGTGTTGTCGTACGAATATTCCCTAATAAAACGAATATTCCCCGACCAATCGAATATTATATAACCACTTGTTTACTTTGCAAAATTTGTAAATATTACTCACAACTATAACATTATATCAAATCCACACCATAATATTCAAAAAATATATTTCGAGAAAATTATTCTTTATTCATAAAAGTTAGGGTCTTACAAGAAGGAACATATTCTACGCTCAAAGGTTATACATCAAGTCAAAATTTTATGGAGAAACCACGATATTGACGAAATCACCTAGGAGTTAGAATCTGAAATGAAAATAAAGTATTTTTACCTCTTCGACATACCAGGTACGTACGTCAATTTTGAGGACAAAATTTCATAAGAAGGGGAGGTTGTAAGTCCCCAACTTTTTATGAATAAAGATTTAATTTTCTCTAATTATTATTTTAAATAATAAGGTGTGATTTGATATAATACTATAGTTGTGGGTGATATGTGAAAATTTTTGCAAGTAAGCAAGTCGTCATAAAATATTCATTTGGTCAGAGAATATTCGTACGACGGCACAATCATTGGTGGACCCCACATTGGAATTACTGTTGGATTTAGAAAGCGACAAAAATAACCTTTTTATAAAAATAACGGCAAAACTTTTATCGTTAACTGTTGAAATACCCGGTGATAAAGGTACAGTAATACGCGTGGTTGTATAGTAGCACACGGTATTGTACAGTATCTTTGATTATTGATGCTTATTTAAGAAGTCACTCAGTTTTATTCAATTATTGTCACAATAGTTACTGCATAGTATCTCATATTATTGAATCAATTATTGTCACAGTATCATCTGCACGATATTTTATATTATTAAATCAATAATTGAGACGACACAGTTATTCATATTAATATTTGCATTATTGACAATGTCTAGAAATTTCTATCGAGAAAAGAGATTAGGTTATCTAATTGCTACCGATAAGGAGAAAATGCGGTGTGAAAGCCCTCTTCTTGGGAATGATCTGGTTGTTAATATTGTGAGTTATAATATTAATGATGAATAATTGTTGAAAGATTAAAAATGTGTTTATTAAAGATAGGCAAAAAGTACTTTTTCACGACTGTGGTTGTAGTGTTTTAAGCAATTAGCCACTGTGCTTTTAAAATATTCAATTAGCCCACTGTACTTTTTAAAAATGTTCAATCAAGCCATTCCGTCCAATTTTGTAGACGGACGTTAAAAAATTGAGCTGATTTTCCTACGTGGCTTTTGAAAAAAATAAATAAAACAAGCTATTTCCTACATGGCAAGCTAGTCAGCCAAATTTGTTAATACTATTGAGCCACTGCACTTTTAAAAAAATGCAATTAGCCCACTGTGGTTTTAAAAATATTTTTATGTTTTCTTTTTTTTTCTTTTTCTTTACCTAAATATTTATAATATGTATAATATTAATGAAAATTAATATTATAATATTTATAATATGTATGTTTTATTTTAAAAATAAAAATACTTTTATGTTTTAAAATACTTATAAAAATTTTAAAAATAAAAAATATTTTTATGTTTTATTTTCTTTCTTTTCTTTACCTAAATATTTATAACATGTATAATATTAATAAAAATTAATATTATAATATATATAATATGTATGTTTTATTTTAAAATTAAAATTAAAAATACTTTTATGTTTTAAAATACTTATAAAATTTTTAAAAATAAAATATTTTTTATGTTTTATTTTCTTTCTTTTCTTTACCTAAATATTTATAACATGTATAATATTAAGAAAAATTAATATTATAATATTTATAATATGTATGTTTTATTTTAAAATTAAAAATAAAAATATTTTTATGTTTTAAAATACTTATGTTTAACTTTAAAATATATTTGTTTTTTAAAAAAATGGACATACAAGAACATGGAAGTATAAAACACTACTGCTCGTCTGCTCGCATTTGAAAAATGGAGGTTATGAATTCCCCAAACACGTAAAAGAAGAGCGGAGGAAACTAATTCTCGTCATGAAAATTCCTTCTAATGGCCAGCAACAACGAAGAAGACGAATGCTCAGGTACACTCATCGACTTTTCTCTCTCCTCCACCACTGAAACTCAATCCACTCATCACCATTCCTTCAATGGAAGCTCAGAGACGAATACAAGCTTATCCGACCCGAATTATCGACCGCATTTGTCGCCTCCTCATCCTCCACCGATACGCCGTCATAAAGGACCTTTCTTTTGATTTCTCAGACGAGCTCGTCGATTCTGTCCTTCGAAAACAAAAATTGAACCCTAATTCTTCTCTTTACTTTTTTGAATTAGCTTTGTTAAGTATCTATCTAAATCTCTAATCTGGATGAAATTGCTCGATCTGAAATTCCAGGGTTTCAATGAGGAAGAAGATGAACAGTTTGAGTTTGAATTATTTTAGGCTTATTTATTTATTTTGAAGGAGAAAGAAAATAGGAAATGAAAAAATTATTAAAAAACGAATTAAAATATTTATTTTAATTTTATTATTATTTTAATTATTTTTTGCCACATCAGAAAATAATGATTTTTTGATTTTTTTTTCAATGCCACGTGTGTAATTATTTAACGTCCGTCCAAGAAATTAGACGGAATGGCTTGATTGTACATCTTTAAAAAGCATAGTGGGTCAATTGAATATTTTAAAAGCACAGTGACTAATTACTTAAAACACTACAACCACAGTGGTGAAAAAGTTTTTCGCCATTAAAGATAAGTGATTTGTGATAAATATTTATTCAATTTTTGATATAAATAGAGGGATTGTCATGAAGTATTTTTTGTAAATTTGGCTTATTACATGGACCCCCACTTACTCATTTTTCAAAATTGTCGGTAGAAAGTTATCTCAGTTTTATTTTATTATGATTATAATAGTAATAAAACAGAAAACTTTTTATATAAAACAAAATACTTTTTATATTATATATAAAGTTATTCGTTTTATTAGATTATAAATAGAATATATTATATTTTATATAAAGTTTTTATTTTATTAGAATATTTTATTGCACATTAATGAATAGTAAAAATTAGATTTTCTCGCCGAATTGTGCCCGTGAATTTTGTTACTGTGCATCCCTGATTTTCCTAAATAGTACCCTGTCATTCTCCTATAAATATGATGCTTTGTTTAGAAATAAAAATCGCACCAGAATCAGAGAATTCTTCTTCTATAATATTGTGCGTATTTCTTTCTAGTATAAGAATACTTTGAGTGTAGCAAATAGTGTAAGTTTTCTTCAAGAATATCCCCGCAATACCAGTTAGAAGTACTCTCCTTTTAAGGTAAGGGATGTTATTTTCATTTAATATTCGTAAGAAATATTATTTTCTTCTATACTCTATAGTATGTAAGTAATATTATTTTGTTTCATATTCCTAAATCTACACTTACTTTGATAAGTATTGCTTCTATACTCCCTAAAATTAGTAGAATATCCTTGAATTTTGTGCTTCATCTAGTATCATTTAACTGAAATATTTTTCTGAACTTTCTTATTAAATTTTAATCTGTTAGTTCTCACTAGGCACAATATAGATCTAGAAGGGGAGGGGGGTTGAATAGATCCTTTGAATTTCAAATACTTTTTCTCTTTTAAGTTGTATTGCTCATTAAGTAGCATATGATAAACATAAGAATCTTTTCAAGCACAGCGGAATAAGTAAAAGATCCCCTTCATTGATATATTCATAATCAATTATACATTGTTCATAGAGTTAATTTAGTAGTAAGCAGTTAACACATACATAACAGTTATAGCAGTTAATGTACATAATGTAAATGACATAAAGTAAAAGACACAAGGGGTTTTAAGTGGTTCAGAGACTCAAGCTCCTAATCCACTCTGCTGCTTTCAACTAGCGAGATTTCCACTAAGGAAAGGCGGCAAGACAGAATCACTAAGATTCCTTAAAGGCCGTGACCTTAGGACTTGATTCACTAAGAACTCTTCAAGGCCAATGACCTTGGAACTTCTCTAGTTCCCTAGGAACTCTTCAAGCCCAGTAGGCTTGGAACTTCATTTAGTCCCTCCGGACAAGGACCCCTCAGGCCCTGGCTTCTTATTGTTGTAGTTGTTGTTGTTGTTGGTGCTGAGCTGATAAGATGTCATTAAGCTCTGAACATCTTTTGTACTTAGCAGCTTGGTGTGGTCCTCTATGCATTCTGCTTCGAGTCTGGACCACATCTTCTTTGGTGCAACTAATCTTCATTCTTTTTTTCTCATCTTCATCTGGTATCAGCTTTGCACCATCACCATTTGGGTTTACTAAGTCTCTGTGCTTTTAGTAGACTTTGTTTGGCACTTAGCAATCCCTGAACCCTTCTTGAATACTTTGTAGATATGATTCTGCACTTGTTCAGTTTCATCTTTCGGTTCATGTGATTCGTAGAGTGGCTCTCTTGATCTTCTTTGTACTCAGCCACTTTTCTGAATGCTATCCTCTTGGCCTTCTCGGTTCTCAGCTTGGCTACCATCTTTAGTGGCATTCTCATCTGTGTTGAGTGAAGCTTTGATCTGTTTGAGTTCTTCTTCAAAGCTGCTTCACTTCCACCTTGGTAGTCTCACTGTCATTGAGACTTATTCTGTTGATCTTTGGTGGAACTCGTAGAGTCAAATATAGCATTCACCAACTCAACGATTCTGCAACCTCACAATCATCAGTAACTCTTGATCTTTGAAGCTCTGTTGATTTATACTACTTCCCAATCTTCCCGTTGGAAAGTAGCCGTTGAAAGCTATTTAAATTGCCTCACAGATCTCGCGTTATTTGAGTGCGAGGCTGCGGTTAGGCGGTCGACGACTTTATTTCACCCATCTGATTTCTCGATCAGAGGTTGTCCTTGCATCGATGCTCTCAATAAGCTTTTGTCCGAATGCCATTCTTCAGATTGAACCGTTGCCAATGCTTCAATCCTCAATTGTTCAAACTCTACGATTTCTGATGCACTTCTCCTTGGACCTGATCATAGTGTCACATTGACATGTAGAGTCAACACTACGATCTTAGAGATTGTTCACTTGATCTTCAATGTAGAACACCTCTCTCTACTTTTGTGCAGTGCTTCATCACTTCTGTTTGCCTCGACTATTCTCAGATACTGATGGCTTGATTCCTTTCTCTGGCCCCTTCTGAATAACAAGACACTTCAGATTTGTGGCGTGTCCAGCTCGCTTTCTCCTTGTGATCTCCCGTTCACTTATCATGATGGGTGACCCAATGCTTAATCACTTTAGCCTTGTTCTTCAGAGGCTGACCAATATCTAAGTGTTTACTCCATCAGTTCCTTCTTTGTTTTGCAAACACTACAATCCTGGTTACTTCCAAGATCGTTGTCATCTTTTCACTTGGACACGCGCAATCGACTTTCCTTTGTCAATTACTGAAGTCTTCTTATGATCTTCTTGTGGAAGACTTCATCTTGACTGGCTTCATAACTCAATCTAGATGCTGATTGGGTTGATGCTTAGATCTTCTAATAGCTTGCATGCCATCTGTTGAGTGCTCTCTAGCTTCCTTTAGGTGAGATGTATCATTGCAGTATCAGCCAGAGGCTTCATTCCTTTGGATGTTTTGGGCGTGCTCATTTGTTGAGAATCGTGTTTGCTCTACGATTCTTCTTTGGCTTTGTGAGCAAATCTATTGAGGTCTTAGCTCTGCACTCTATGATTCAGCTTAGGCTGTGCAGATACTACGACTCCGAGATCAGATCTTGACACTATGATTTCTATCGTTGTGCTTGTTGTCTTAATCTGATCTTGCTTGACTACGATCTCTGCCTTTGATACGATCAGTAGACTCTATGCTTCTAAGTGTAGTCTGCGATCCTTGACTTGGCTGTTAGTAGACTCTACAACTCCGAGTGTAGTCTACGATTCTTGACTTAACTTTGGCAGATGCTCGGTCGGCTTGTAGGCTGTCTCTACGATTCTGAACATGACTTCCTCAACAGACTACGGCCCTGAGGAAGTTCTCCTCGACACACTACGATCCTTCCTCGTCTCTCCTGGAAGTCTACGAACTCGGAGATCTACTATCTTGCAGATTACGATTCTGCCTCGATAGCTCTCGAGTTTTCCTTGGCTCTTCTGGCAGACTACGATTTCTAGTGCAGTGATCAACGATCAGACAAGCCTATCTATTACATCATAAGATCAACTTAACATGCTTGATCTATCTATGTTTATAGTCCTTGTACAATATTTCTTTCTAAAGACTTTTACAAAGTTGTTTTGCTTATGTAGGATCAACCTTACATATTTGATCAGTTCATTCTAAGTCCTCGTACATATGTTTCTATAATCTATCAAAGGACTTTACTATAAGACACCAACTTTTATGAATAAAGTTGAATTTTCTATAATTATTATTTTTGAATAAATTTGATATAATGTTATAGTTGTGGGTAATATTTATAAATTTTGCAAATCACATGAGTTGTTGTATAATATTGATTGGTGGGGAATATTTGTTTTACAGTTAGCTGTTGAAACACGGTGTTAAAAATACAGAATACACGTGGTTGCATTATTTATTATTCTATTGGAATAACACATACATATCAATACCGCATGCATGGTGATTTCTTTTGTTATTCCATTCTTTATTATACTCGGTTGGTTAAAGTTTTGACTTCTATACTCCATGAAATTAGTGGAATATCCTTGATATTTGCACTTCATCGATATCTTTTCATGGAAATATTCTTACGAGCATTCTTGAATTTTACTCTACAAAGAAGTATCATGTTGACAATTTGGGCGTTATTAGTTCTGGATAAATTAATTCTTGAACTTGTTTTATTGAATTCTTATATCATTGTCATCATCCTCATGTTTTATATTTTATTGAAAGTCAATGTGTGGCTGTGGTGCATAGATGGACTTGGTATGATTATGACGAGGAGATTATTCGGTATAATCATGGTAGTAATGTTACAAATGATGTGGTAAAAGTCCTCATTGGCCGTAGTGCATTGATGGATAGTTGTTGGCATGATCATGACCATTTGATGAATACGAATATCCTTGGCCCGTAGTGCATGGATAATTTGTGGTTGTGATCTTAATGAATATCCTTGGTAGTAGTGCGGGGATGATGTGGATTATTTATTAAAATTTGAGTCCCAGTGATAAAAGTGATGAAAAACCTTTTAAATCATAAAAGATAGTAGATTTTATTCTCTCTTGACTCTTTTAATGGATTGCTTGTTCTATTCTTGATTAAACTTGATGTCTATTGTATTTTATCGGTTTAACATTGTTGAAGACTAATGATAATTTATTACGCATTATCTTAGTCATAATATTTCTTCTTGGGCTAGTTGAGCTCACCCTTTCTTTTCTTTGTTCTCTTGAGGAAATGAGAGCGTGGCAGGGGACTAGTCGGGGAGCGGTGGCGGTCAGGATGATAGTATTAGTAGTCCTCTTTATTACATTAAATAGTGTGATAATAAAATGTAATGAGGACTTATTTGAGAGTGGATATTGTCTAGAAGACAATATTTGTATTAAAACTCTGACTCTCTTGTTGTATATTTAAGATTGTATTTGTATTACGTACCATGTATTTGGCGACTCGAGAATAGGTGATGTATACCTATTTTGGGGGCGTCTCGGTTGGTATCAAAGCTTAGGGATATGATCCTGGTGAGATGTGAGACAAGAACTAGGAGGGAGAGGCGGGGAATTCCTTTCGCTAGTATGACCTACCTAAGTTTATTTGATATTTAATTGGTTGGATTGAGTATAGGGATAATATGTGATATGTTAATTAACCCTTATTTTGTGGCGGTATTTGAAAATGGCATCAGAGAATGTTGAGAACATCAATGGAGCACGAGGAGGCCGTTGAGTCTCCACGGATCAATAATCGAGGATAATGTGCATCGGGAAGGCGACAATCCTAATGCAAACAACAACCTTGACCAAATGATGAGCGATGGAATGTTAGGAGGCTTCATGCAATTCATGCGACATCGAGTGAGGCGGCTCACATCCAAAATGCGGTGGAAACACTGGCAACTCTCGGACGGTCCATGCTAAGCAGTTCGAGGCTGGGACCATAGGAGTTTTTGGAGAGCCAAAACCACTTAAGGCGGAGGCGTGGATAAAGCAGATCAACAAGATATTTGATGTCTTGGGATGCTCAGGAGCAAAAGGTTCCTTTGCCACCTTCATATTGCGAGCGAGGCGATTCTTGGTGGGAATTTATAAAAGCGTACTCAACTTTGCCCTTGAAGATGTCTTGGGAGAAGTTCAAAATTATTCAGCGACAAGTACTTTCTAGAAAGTATTCATCACATGAAAGAGGTAGAGTTCATTAAATTTGGAACAAAACAACATGGCCAGGTGTCGCGATCTGAAGCCAAGTTCTTAGAGTTGTCGGTTTGCGTCCCATTTGGTTGATAATGAGGAGAGAATGACCGCGAATGTTTCTAAGAGGTTTGAAACACGAGATCGTCGATATCTTATCTCTCATAAACTATGTTTGTATTAGGATGTTGTTAATAGGGCTCGATTATTGGAGCGATAATAAGTCAACCCGACCAAAAGAAGCGGTACGGCAAAATGATAATACCGGTGATAGCTTGATCGTGAGCGGTGACAATAAAGCGTGGAGGAATCAACATGACGAAATGGTAACACGCCGGTGGTAATCATGGCCAAAAACAATAAGAATGGACATTTCAAGAAGAGGAGATTCAATGATGATGGAAAGGCGTCGGCATCGGCATTTTTGTTGTTAAGGAAGGAGAAGCGACCACTATCATATGCTTCAAATCACGGAGGGAGGACACATCGGTCAAAGCTGTGCGATGCCGTCAAAGCATGTTATAATTGTGGAAGAGAAGGTCACCTAGCTTGATTTTGTCGTTCACAGAAGACAAGTTAAACTAGGATGGAGGCACCAAAGGGCGTCCCGAAAAAGTCAAGTCAAAGCTAGTAGTCTGAGGGAGGCGTTTGTCGTGACCTCCCAAAAAGCAAGGAACCGAATGAGGGTCATCACGGGTAAGCTTATCATAAACTCTAGTGAAGTATATACCTTATTTGATACCGGTTCTACCCATTCTTTTATTTCTCTACTTGCGCTCAGCGTTTAAATTTGACTCAGGAGAAATTAGACTTTGACTTATCTGTTGAAACTCCGTTGGGAGAAACCTTCATTACATCCCTTTGTTTATAAGTCTTGTTTGGTTCAAATTGGTACCCTCACATTACTGTCGATCTTATTTCATTGAAAATACTTGCATTTGGCGTAATTTCAAGGGATTGATTGGTTAACTACTCATCATGCAAAAATTGATTTTTTTCGTAAGGTTGTTAGCTTTCATATTCCTAACCAACCTATTATATTGAATTCAAACAACCAAACCATTAAAATCAATCACTTTGTCATCTCAAGCCATAAAGTTATTCGTTTATTGAAAAATGGATGTCAAGCTTTCTTAGCTCATATCGCGGATCTAAACAAAAATCGTTAGTTTTGAATGATATTTCTATTGTTAATGAATTTCTGGCGTATTCACGAAGAACTTCTGGCCTACCCCGAGCGTGAAATTGAATTTTGTATCGACCTTGAACCGGTACAAAACCCATTTCAAAGCCCATATCGAATGGCTCTATTGAACTTGAGGAGTTAAAGACCCAGCTGCGAGGAATTGTTAGACATTGGTTTTATTCGTCTAGTACTTCTCCTTGGGGTGCTCTGTTTACTATTCGTGAAGAAGAAAGATGGGAGTATCGACTTTGTATTGATTATCGGGAGTTGAATCATGTCACCATCAAAATAGGTACCCATTGCCGCGTATTGATGACTGTTTGACCCGGTTGCAAGGCGCCAAATTCTTTTCAAAGATTGATCTTAGATTTAGGATATCACCCGATTGAAGATTAGAGCGATGACATTCAAAGGCGGCTTTCGAACTCGATGCGGGCATTATGAATTCCTAGTCATGTCTTTTGGATTGACTAATGCTCTCTTTGCCTTCATGGATATGATGAGCCAAGTATTCAAGGAATATTTGGATCACTTTGTGGTCATCTTTATTGATGACATCCTTATTTATTCAAAAGTCGTGAAGATCATGAGCAACACTTGAGGTTGATACTCAAAAGCCGTGAATATAAGCTTTATGCGAGTTGAAGAAATCACGAGTTACGGCGAGGAAGTAGCATTCCTTGGGCACGTGGTATCAAGTCATGGAATATCATTGACCCGACAAAGATTGAAGCTATTCAAAAAGTAGGAGCAACCTAAATCGATGGCCAAAAGTACGTAGCTTTCTCGGCTTATTTGGTTATTATCGGAGATTCGTTGAAGGGTTTTCTCGAATCGCTACTCCATTAACTTTCGGTGACTCGAAAGATACAAAATTTGGTTGGAATGAGGAATGTGAGAAGAGTTTTCAAGAACTCGAGAAGACTCATTTTTATTTTTATTACGACAATACCATCGGCTCGGAGGATTTGTCATCTCTGGTGATGCTTCGGGCAAAAGGGTTAGGATGTGTTCTCATGCAACATGGGAAAGTCATAGCCTATGCCTCTCGACAACTAAAAAGAATATGAGAGGAATTATCCTACTCATGATCTAGAGTTAGCATTTGTTGTCTTCGCACTTAAAATTTGGAGGCATTACTTGTATGGGGAGAAAGTGGAGATCTTTACGGATCATAAAAGCCTCAAATATTTCTTCACTCAAAAGGAACTCAACATGCGACAAGCGGCGTTGGCTTGAGCTGTTGAAAGATTATGATCATACCATCGATACCATCTGGAAAAGCAAGCGTGGTAGGTGGCGCATTGAGTAGAAGATCATATGCGGAATGAGAGTGCGATATTGTCAGCATAAAGGCCCATTTTGTATGACTTGCAAAGGATGGAGATAGAGATAAAGACTCGAGGGACCCACGTGATGATGGCGAATATCTGAGTGGGCAGAGCTTTAATCGATAAAGTTAAAAGTTGCTCAAATTCAGGACTGGGGTGATGCGTATGAGGAAGAAAGTACAAGAAGGTCTTATCTAGGAAGCAAGAATCGATGAAGAAGGAATACTTGAGTCAACTCGGACTTTGTGTTCTAACGACCACGAGTTAAAGTATAAAATCATGATGGAGGCGCCTGACACCGTTTGCAATCCATCTTGGGAGTACCAAAATGTATCATGATCTTGACATACATTTTGGTGGGGCAATATGAAGAGAGAGATAGCGTTGTTATTTATCTCAAGGTGTCTAACTTGTCATGAGTCAATGTGAGAGCATCAGTACCAAAAGGTCCATTGCAACCACTTGAAATTCTAGAATGGAAGTGGGAGCACATTACCATGGATTTCATTCTTTGGTCTTCCCAAAGGTTTCTCAAAGGTATAGATGCGATTTGGGTCATTGTTGATAGATTGACCAAGTCTGCTCATTTCTTACCTATCGAGAAACTTATACACTTGAGCGTCTTGCTCGTATGTACATAAGCGAGGTTGTAAGATTGCATGGTATACCGGTATCCATAGTTTACGATCGAGACCCAGATTCACTTCACGATTTTGGGTTAGTTTGCAAAAAGCTATGGAGCGCAGATTTACGATTTAGTTGGCATATCATCCTCGAAGCAGACGGATAATCGAGAGAGGACTATTCAAACTCTTGAAGATTTATTAAGACTACGTGTGTCCTTGACTTCAAGGAAGTTGGGACAAGTTCTTACCATTGGTGGAGTTTTCCTACAACAACGAGTTATCAAGCAAGTATTGGCATGGCTCCATTTGAGCGTTGTATGGAAGAAAGTGTCGTTCTCGGTATCTTTGGGATGAGGTGGGTGAAGCAGCGTTGTTGGGGACCGGTTGGTATGTATGACTACGGAAAAGATTCAAGCGATCAACAGACGTATAAAAACCTCACAAGATCGACAAAAGAGTTATCTTGATCTTCATCGAAAGGGCGTGGAATTCGATATTGGAGATCATGTGTTGTTACGTGTTGCTCCATGGAAAGGAGATTTACGAGATTTGGAAAGAGAGGAAAGCTCGATCCTCGATTCATTGGCCCATTTTAATCCTCGATCGGTAGGAGCGTAGCCTATAGACTAAACTTTCTGCTTGAAGTATGTCTCGTGTTCATAACGTTTTCATATATCCATATTACGTAAATATGTGAAAGACCGAACCACATTATTGAGTTAGAAGCCGGACGAAATAGCGGAAGATTTAACGTATGAAGAAGGTTCTGTTCAAATCTTGGATAAGAAGGAACATATTCTACGCTCGAGTTATACCTCAAGTCGAAAGTTTTATGGAGGAACCACGATGTTGAGGAAATGACACGGGAGTTAGAATCGAAATGAAATCAAGGTATCCTTACCTCTTTGACATACCAGTGCGTACCCTAATTTGAGGGCAAAATTTCATAAGAAGGGAGATTGTAAGACCCTGACTTTTATGAATAAAGATGAATTTTCTATAATTATCATTTTTGAATATTATGGAATAAATTTGATATAATGTTATAGTTGTGGGTAATATTTATAAATTTTTGCAAAGTACATGAGTTGTTATATAATATTCGATTGGTGGGGAATATTCGTTTTAAGCGAGGGAATATTAAATGCGATGGCACAATCATTGGTGGACCCCCTAGCGGAATTATTGTCGGATTGAGAAAATGACAAAAATATTTTTATGAAAATAACGGCGGAAGTTTACAGTTAGCTTGTTGAAACACCGGTGTTAAAAAATGCGAGAATCTGGCGTGGTTGCATAGTAGCGCACGGTATTGATTATTGATGCTTACGTGAGAAGTCACTCGGTTTTGTTCAATTATTGCTTGATAATTGTTGCATAGTATCTCACGTTAATTGATTCAATTATTGTCGATATTTTATATATTATTAAATCAATAATTGAGATATGAAGTTATTAATATTATTATTTGCATTATTAACGATGTCTAGAAGTTACGCGAGGAGAGGTTTGGTCACTAATTGCTTGGCGCATGATAGGGAGAAATCCTTATTGGAAAGCCCCTCTTTCACAGGAGCGACTGGTCGATTAATAGTGTGAATAATAATAATGATGATGAAATTTTGTTTTTATTAGTATTATTAATGTAATAAAAGCAGATAATGGAAAACTTTTATATAAAAGCAGAAATACTTTTATAAAGTTATTCGTTTTATTATGCTAATAGTAAAATCTTTTATATAAAAATGAGAATACTTTTATAAAGTTATTCGTTTTATTAGACAATAATTATATATATATATATATTATATGCATTTATATGGTGCATTGTGTTTGCATAGTAAAAAATCTTTTTAAAAGTTATTAGTTTTATTAGATTATAAATAGAATATATTATATTTTATTATAAACCAATATGGATGACCGTTTAGTTTAAAGTAAATCGATCTGGACCATTCATGGTATTTTATTCTTATTAGATCCATTCTTCTATAAATAGAAGCTCATTCCTTCATTATTTCTTATGAATTCTTTGAAACTCTAGAGAGAAAGCGTAGAGAAGAATTCTTCTTCTATAATCTTGGCGTATTTCTTTAGCGTTTAAGAAAGCTTTGAAGCGTAGTGCAAGTTTCTTCAAGTATATCCCGCCCTCTAGTGAGTCTCTCTTCTTTATAAGGTAAGGGGTATTTTTTTTCATATTCATGAAGAGAACACATTATTCCATTCTTTATTATTACATTGGAATAACTTTTGTATGTCTGTGATCTACCCTATACTTGGTGAAATTTTACATTATTCCATTCTTTTTATTATTACATTGGAATATCACATGCTGTTATCTGCGTTTGGTGGACATTGGTTAAATCTTTATTATTACATTGGAATATCACATACATATGTTATCTGTGGGACTGGTTCCGTCTTTATTATTACATTGGAATATCACATACATGCGTTTTCTGTGGGACTGATTAGATTATTTATTATTACATTGGAATAACTTTTATCTATCACAATATGCATGCATGGTGATTTTGTTGTTATTCCATTCTTTATTATTACTATTGGAATATCACATCGGTGCGTATTCACTTTGACACAGTTCAGATTATTTATTATTACATTGGAATAACTTTTATACATCTGATACGCATGCATGGTGATTTCTTTTGTTATTCCATTCTTTATTATACCTAGTTGGTTAAAGTTTTGACTTCTATACTCCATGAAATTAGTGGAATATCCTTGATATTTGCGCTTCATCCGATATCTTTTCATGGAAATATTCTTACGAGCATTCTTGAATTTTACTCTACAAAGAAGTAAGTATTGATGTTGACAATTTGGGCGTTATTAGTTATTGATGGGTTTGGATAAATTAATTCTTGAACTTGTTTTATTGAATTCTTATATCATTGAATTCATCATCCTCATCATTTCATATATATATTTTGAAAGTCATACGTGGCACATGTAGTGCATAGATGGACTTGGTATGATTATGACGAGGATTATTCGGTGTAATCATGGTAGTAATGTTACAAATGATGTGGTAAAAGTCCTCGTTGGGCGTAGTGCATTGATGGACGAGTTGTTGGCATGATCATGACCATTGATGAATACGAATATCCTTGGCGCGTAGTGCATGGATAATTTGTGGTTGTGATACTTAATGAATATCCTTGGTAGTAGTGCGGGGATGATGTGGATTATTTATTAAAATTTGAGTCGGTGATAAAAGTGATGAAAAACCTTTTAAATCATAAAAGATAGTAGATTTTATTCTCTACTTGACTCTTTTAATGGATTGCTTGTTCATTGCTTGATTAAACTTGATGTCTATTATATTTTTCGGTTTCGGTTTAACATTAATTTGAAGACTAATGATAATTTATTACGCATTATCTTAGTCGTAATATTTCTTCTTGGGCTAGTTGAGCTCACCCTTTCTTTTTCTTTGTTCTCTTGAGTGAAATGAAGACAATGCGTATTAAAGGGACTAGTCGGGGATTTTATTTGTAGTCTATATGGTCGACTCGAGATGATAGTATTAGTAGTCCTCATTATTATTGTTGATATTAAATAGTGTATTAATAAATGCAATAATAACGATGTTTTATTACGAGTGGATATTGTCTAGAAGACAATATTTGTATTAAAATGACACATCGACTAGTCTTGTTGTATGTTTTAAGTATTATTAATGTTGTATATAAAGCAGAATACTTTTATAAAGTTGTACCATGTATTTGGCGACTCGAGAATAGGTGATGTATACCTATTTTGGTAAAATCTTTTAAAGTTATTCATTTTATTCTTTGAGCGTAGTGCAAGTTTCTTCAAGTATATCCCCGCCCTCTTGTCGAGTACTCTTCTTTATAAGGTAAAGGGGTATTTTTTTTATATTCATGAAGAGAACTTACATTATTCCATTCTTTATTATTCTGTTGGAATAACTTTGTATCTGTGATCTACCTATACTTGGTGATTTTTGTTGTTATTCCATTCTTTATTATTCTATTGGAATATCACATGCTACATGCATTTTTTTCTGGGACTGGTTCCGTCTTTATTATTATTCTGTTGGAATATCTTGTCTGCATGCGTTTCTACGGGACACGTTAAAATCTTTATTATCTGTTGGAATATCACGTCTGCAATGCGTTTTCATGGGACTGATTCCGTTATTTATTATTCTATTGGAATAACCTGTCTATGCGAAGTACCACATGTATGGTGATTTCTTTTGTTATTCCATTCTTTATTATACTAAGTTGGTTAAAGTTTTGACTTCTATACTCCATGAAATTAGTGAAATATCCTTGATATTTGTGCTTCATCCAGTATCTTGTCATGGAAATATTTTTCTGAGCATTCTTGAATTTTACTCTACAAAGAAGTATCATGTTGACAATTTGGACGTTATTAGTTCATTTTCTTCTTCTTCTGGTTCTGGCTCTGGCTCCACCTCAGCCTTAGGCTCATCATCCTTTGGATCCCCCTTAGATGATGATTCAGCTGTTGTCTTCTTCTTTTCTTTCCTTTTGCTCTCCTTGCTCTTTCTAGAGTGCCTCTTATTCTTCCCCTTTCTATGCCTCTTTTTCTCCCCCTTTTTGTCATTAATCATTTAGGAGAGCTTCTCCATGCTGGACATAAGCTGCTCCATTAGGTAGGAGGAGTTAGCAACTTCAAATTTGAGGTCTTGTTGTCCTAGCTCAAGTTGCACTGAGAAAGACTGATTCATGTTGTCAATCTTGTCAGAGAGGACTTGGAGTTGTTCTTCATTTGCCTTCTTCGCTTGTAGCGCATCTTCCTTCTGATCATTCATGGCCTTTAGATAGATGTGATCTCTTTCTCTGATTTTGAGGGATACATCAGCCATCGTTGCTTGGAGTCTCTCTTGAACTGAGTTATCTTCTGTTGTTGTCTGCTTCTTTGACTCTTCAGTGACTAGAGATATTTTCTCAATCAGTTCATCAGAATTTTTCATCAGCTCCTTCTCCACAGATATTTAATCATCTGGTTGGGCAGCCCCTTGTTGAGTATCAGATTGGACTCTACGATCTGCTTCTTTGGACAGATTTTTGAAGGTGTTAAAAATCTAAAGAATCATTGAGTTCCAATCACTGGTTGAGGATGAAGGAATGTATGTCAGTAGTGCTTAAGCAGATGGAAGCTTCTTATTTTGTACTTGGTTATCATTAGTAGTAGAGTGAACTGACTATACGATTATTTCCTTGGTCATGATCCTTCTTCCTTCTGAGTCCATCCTACGATCGTAGGGGATATAGTGGTTGTCGGCATGTCAGTAGACCTTGTAGTGAGGCTGGTTTATGATCATCATTGTAGCAAAACTCTTCACTCTTGGGAAGTTTTGTGCCACCAGCTCCATGCTTGGAAAATGAGAATAGCACCAGCTGAAGTAACTTGCATCCTTTTCAGTATGTGCCTTTAGTCAAGGCATCCATTGGAAGAACCATCTCATTAGCAGGTCACCAGGATTGTAGAGGATGGTCGTGCAGTCTAGCTCCATGTTATTCCTATTTTTGAATACATCTTGTGCAGTCATCCTTACAACTTTGAGCTGTTCGTTTCCATATTTTAGCCATCTATCAGCTGGGAGTTCTTCTGGTTCATTAAGGACTTCTACCACAATTCTTTTACTGATTCTTGTAGGAGAAAGGACTGGATAGTCTGCTGGATCCTCTGATTCCTGATTTACAGAGTTGAAATCATTATCCATTTCTTCTCTTTTGGAGCCTGAAATATTTTGATCGTTTCCATCAATGAATTCTTCTTGCTGTATTTCATTTCCAAAACCTTCTTCAGCAAGATCTTCCTCTGATTCATCTTCTTCATCACTAGTTCCATCCTTAGCACTTACTTCCTGTGATACAGACTCATCATCACTTAATTCAATGGCAAATTTAGAGTGATCATTTTTCCTTTTGGAGGTAATTTGAGCAAGTAGTCTGTAGCTCTTGCTTCTTGTTGGAAGTTCAGCTATAGGAGTTTCAGACTCCTCTTCTTCGTCAGACTCTGAAGCTTCTTCATCATCAGACAAACTTTCTTGACATTCAGGATTAGTGGGGGCATTTCCTTCTTCATTAGAATAAGCATCATTTGATCCATCATCTGGGCTGGTTGGAGCATTTGCATTTGGAGATGCAGTTGGGTCAACCTGTATCTTGTCTTTATCATTAAAGTGAATGCTCTGGGGGCTTATGCATTCTTCTTCATCAACAGATGCTGCATTTTCTTCCATTAATTCAGCTTCACCTACACTGCTAGATTTGGTCTGTGGGGGCTCAGCCTTGGGATTATTAGTTGCCTTCTCTTCTTTTGACTCTAAGTCCTTTTCTTTGTCAGACGTACTTTCTTGGTGAGTTGAGACTGGACTATTTACCATCTTAGCTTTCTTGCTGGATGGCCCTTGAAGTAATCTGTTACTTCTTCTCTTAGTGGTCTCTGCAGTTGAGACCTTTTCATCTTCAACCTTGTCTTCTGTGGATAGACTTTTTGGAGGAGCCCCAATTTTCCTCACACCTTTGGATTTACATCTGGTGGTGTGGTTTACTTTCATGTCTGAGGTCATTGGACTCGGAGCTTTCTACCTCTTTTGCCTTCCTCTTCTTTGTAGAGGCCTTGCTACTGCTCCCAGTTGTCAGCCTTCTGTTCTCCTTTAGGTTTTTCTTCCAATTTACAAACAATTATGGAGACATTACTTTGTGAACATTCAGAGGTTCTCCCTCATCATCCTTGATTTTGTTTCCCAATATCTTCTTCAGCACAATGCTCAATAGTCTTCCATGAAACACTTTTGTAAGTGGTTTTTCTGTAGACCTCTTCAATTCAGCCTTTTCTACCCATTTGGATATTTGATCAAGCATGATAACTCCAAAGTTAATTTGTTTCTTCAAGACTATAGCAGATATGATCTTTAACTGTTGATCAAGCACCGTGTCATGTGCAGTGTCTTTGCATAGTGTGCATTTTCCCACTATTTCAGCAAGGAACTCGAATTCCTTAGGGAACTCTTTTTTCTTCATATCCTTTAGACTGGGGTTTCTTTGGTACCCCATGATCTCCTTTGCTTGCTCAGTGTTGATCTCATCAAGGTCTCTCAGTCCTAGGTCAGGGAAACCTAAGCATTGATTGATATCGGATGATTTCAGCTTAAGAGTCTTACCTTTAACCTTGGTTGAAAGGGTTCCAGCATTTATGGATACATTTGAGTAGAATTCCTTAATCAGTTCAGTGTATACTCGAGTGCTAGCCTCAAGACATTCTGAGAATCCAGCTTTCTTCACAAGTTCGAGAATGTCTCTGATCTTCTTTTCGAATTTTTCGAACGACTTGGTTCCGAGCTGAATGCCAGTGATTACCCGCCAATCTTCCATTTGAATAGTTCGAGGAATATGGGTATTTAATTTAGAGGAGTTTATGAGAGATGGCTGACTATGATTTGGGCAAGGCTCTGGATGGTAAATTGATTTTGGCTTTTGAGAGGATTCTAGGGTTTGAAAATGGGAGGGAGAGAGGTTCAAGAGGTTCTGATAACTGTTTGCAGATTTGAATCTGTCTTTATGGCAGTTCCTTCTAACTCTGCATACGCTGTGATGTGTCACTCAGTCATTGGTTGCACGATGCCCAGTAACAAGCTGTAACTCCCCAATAACTTGTCAGTTAGATGTCTCTTTTAGAAGAATGGACGTTTGATTGACGTGGATTGACCTTTGACCTCTTGAGTTTGTAGAGTAACATGATAGGACAACTAGTGACTCTACGTTTTCCTTTGTTGGCTCAATGATCAACTCTCTGAAAGATGTTACAGTGGATGGTTTTAACATTACTTCTCCTTTTGAACTTCCACGGCTCATCCACTGTTGTGCTTTATGAAGCCTTGGGCACTTTTCTTCAACAGGACATTTTTCCCACCAGCATTCGAGCTTGTCTTCCCTCATTTTGAATGATTGATCAATTGTCCTGTTCTTCCAACTCCTCATAAGTTAGGAGTAGCCTCTTGTAAGATTGCGATCGTCGATTCTGTTTCTACAATTGTTGAGGTTTCACTACGATCGTTGAGGTTACATCACGATCGTTGAGTTCTCTCAAACTCTACTCAGCGATCGTTGACTGTCTTGATTCTTAAGATGAACTTGATTAAGAAATTCTTCTGGGTTAAGGTAGCTCAGGAAGGGCCAACCTCTTAGAGTGAGATAAGGGTCAGGTTTGTCCCTAAGGCGCTTTCCAGATGAATTGCTTTAGGAGTTATTTGCACATATATCTCTTTTTACCTTTTCTGGTGAGGAGGTCCTTTATCAACTTTAGACAATTGCATTTGCTGTGATCGTGGTGTCTTCTTGCTTTTACACTACGATCATATGTTTGATTGTAGGCACTCCACGATTTTGAGTTGAGTGGCTGATAGGTTATCAGTAGTACGTTTTGAGACATTCCTACTGACTATGGATCTTCATTTGGTCCATCAACCATAAATTTTTGGGACTCTATAGCTGGTACACTGCTTCATAAACATTTCAGTACTGTTGTTCCTTAACAGATCACTACTCCCCCATGGTTGATGCTGCTCCCCCATCCCTGCATATCTCCTTCTGACTAAAGTCATTAAATCTTCTTATATCGTAGAAATGAGCATCTTCAAGATTGATCATTCTACGATCCTTTGATAGTACTACGAACGTAGTCTTTCTCATCAGCTTGTGCTCGTGGAGTTCTACTCCCGTACTAAGTTCCTAATGTTTGATGCTCGATAGTCCTTTGATGTGAGCTTCCTTGAGAACAAGTTTTGCATGCTTGAGCATTTAAGACCCTTTTTCATCTCTGGTTGAGTGGCCTGCTTTCATATAAAGGTATGCAGCCATTTGAGCTTCATTCAGATTAGCTCAGCAGGTCTTCAAGGACAGACTTTGACATATAGGAATTTTGTCATAATTATTTCTGAACAGTCCTAAGCCTTCTGCTGGTTGACTCTTCTTGACTGAAGTCTTTTGCTTTAGCATTCCTTAGTGTGGTCAGATAGACCAAGTACCTGCAGGTTATTCATTTCTAATTTTTGGTACCCATGGTCAAATGGATCCTGCTAGGTTAGTTTACCAAACCCCTGTTCCTCATATTTGAATAATCATCATGTTGACCATCATCAGTCGTATTCATGCATATACTTCATTTAGATAATATATTTTGAGATACATGGTGGTGAGTGTGAGAGAAATCTGTCATTTTAATAAAACATTCTTTTCCTTGATGGTTTCATCATATGCTAAGTTATGATCACAGAGTTTAGATGTTCACAAAGTGAGAATCAGCTCTACGATTTATTAGCATCTGGTTGATTCATGGATGTGATCAGTTTCTATGAATCTTCAAGATTCTCTTGTAGATCTGATCATACTCTGTGTGTTATTAAACACTTAGACCATAGGATGTACAAAGCACATTAACCCATCAGCAAAGATTACTTCACATTCAATCGACCTGTGAGGCTCTTAAAACCATTTCAGGTCTCTTTCAAGTTATCATCTTCAACTTGAAACTTGGATGGAGAGAAAGTTTATAGACATTTGAGTTTCCATCATCAGTGTACTTTCTCTCTTCACCTTTTTAGATAGATTATGAATACTTGAAGGAAAACTGTTATAGTTCATAAGTAAGGTGCAAATATGATGTTCATATCTATGTTAGCGAGGAACCGTACCTTTTTGCTATTAGTTTCTTAACAGTCATTTATCTTAGATATACTGAGTTTAGGCATTGATGTGCATGTTTTCTCATTTGCTTCTGACAGCTAGTTGCTCCAGTTGATCTTCAGTCAATTAGTCGTGGTCTTGAAGATACAAGCTAAGAGAGTGTCAACATTTTTAAGTTCTTTGACATCCTTGAGTTTACAAGGCTTACATCCAGCTGCTGGTTGGCCAGATACATGTTTGAGAGGTTCTTCTTTCTTCTCTGAATAAAACATTTCTTAGCATGTATGGCCTTTTCATCTCTTCAGGCTGGTGGATGTTTGACTCTTTTCTGTTGATGTCATTTGAGCTTTCTTGCCTGGTCTTCAAAACGACAAGATTGACTGCGGGCAAGGATTGGACTTGTTGATATGGCAATCAAGAACATGAACCAATCTGAGCAGCTTCAGATGTATATACACATTTACCTGTACACAATATTACCAACGTGTGAGCTCATCTGCATATAACAAGTGACTTACTACTAAACTAAGTTTAGAACAATGTTTGTGTCTAGGATCAGACTCAAAGCGATTAGCTTTTGAATATAGCATGAGAACCTGCTCTGATACCAATTTTTAGTTCCCAGTAGGCACACTATAGATCTAGAAGGGGGGGGGGGGGTTGAATAGATCCTTTGAATTTCAAATACTTTTTCTCTTTTAAGTTGTATTGCTCATTAAATAGCATATAACAAACATAAGAATCTTTTCAAGCACAACGGAATAAGTAAAAGATCCCCTTCATTGATATATTCATAATCAATCATACATTGTTCGTAGAGTTAATTTAGTAGTAAGCAGTTAACACATACATAATAGTTATAGCAGTTAATATACATAATGTAAATGACATAAAGTAAAAGACATAAGGGGGTTTTAAGTGGTTCAGAGACTCAAGCTCCTAATCCACTCTGCTGCTTTCAACTAGCAGGATTTCCATTAAGGAAGGGCAGCACCCTGACTCAAGCTCTGTTGATTTATACTACTTCCCAATCTTCCCGTTGGAAAGTAGCCGTTGAAAGCTATTTAAATTGCCTCACAGATCTCGCGTTATTTGGTGCAGACTGCAGTTGGGCAGGTCGACGACTTTATTTCACCCTTCTGATTTCTCGATCAGAGGTTGTCCTTGCATCGATGCTCTCAATAAGCTTTTATCCGAATGCCATTCTTCATATTGAACCGTTGCCAATGCTTCAATCCTCAGTTGTTCGAACTCTACGATTTCTGATGCACTTCTCCTTGGACCTGATCATAGTGTCGCATTGACATGTAGAGTCAACACTACGATCTTAGAGAGTGTTCACTTGATCTTCAATGTAGAACACCTCTCTCTACTTTTCTGCAGTGCTTCATCACTTCTGTTTGCTTCGACTATTCTCAGATACTGATGGCTTGATTCCTTGCTCTGGCCCCTTCTGAATAACAAGACACTTCAGATTTGTGGCGTGTCCAGCTCGCTTTCTCCTTGTGATCTCCCGTTCACTTATCATCAATGGACTGACCCAATGCTTAATCACTTTAGCCTTGTTCTTCAGAGGCTGACCAATATCTAAGTGTTTACTCCATCAGTTCCTTCTTTATTTGGCAAACACTACAATCCTGGTTACTTCCAAGATCGTTGTCATCTTTTTACTTGACAGCTTCTGCACAATCTGACTTTCCTTTGTCAACTACTGAAGTCTTCTTATGATCTTCTTGTGGAAGACTTCATCTTGACTGGCTTCACAACTCAATCTAGATGCTTATTGGGTTGATGCTTAGATCTTCTAATAGCTTGCATGCCATCTGTTGAGTGCTCTCTGTCTTCCTTTAGGTGAGATGTATCATTGCAGCATCAGCCAGAGGCTTCATTCCTTTGGATGTTTTGGGCGTGCTCATTTGATGAGAATCGTGTTTGCTCTACGATTCTTCTTTGGCTTTGTGAGCACATCCGTTGAGGTCTTAGCTCTGCACTCTACGATTGACTTAGGTCATGCGGATCTTATGACTCCGAGATCAGATCTTGACACTACGATTTCTGTCGTTGTGCTTGTTGTCTTCATCTGATCTTGCTCGACTACGATATTTGCCTTTGATACGATCAGTAGACTCTACGATTCTGAGTGTAGTCTACGATCCTTGACTTGGCTGTTAGTAGACTCTACGACTCCGAGTGTAGTCTACGATTCCTGACTTGACTTTGGCAGATGCTCG
The DNA here is from genome assembly GCA_020205605.1 of Panax ginseng. NCBI lineage: Eukaryota > Viridiplantae > Streptophyta > Magnoliopsida > Apiales > Araliaceae > Panax > Panax ginseng. Next base: position 95,006,809 of record CM035133.1, on the reverse strand, counting down.
GTCGGCCTGTAGGCTGTTTCTACGATTCTGAACATGACTTCCTCAGTAGACTACGGCCCTGAGGAAGTTCTCCTCGACACACTACGATCCTTCTTCGTCCCTCCTGGAAGTCTACGAACTCTGAGATATATTATCTTGTAGACTACGATTCTGCCTCGATAGCTCTCGAGTTTTCCTTGGCTCTCCTGGCAGACTACAATTTTTGGTGCAGTGCTCGACGATCAGACAAGCCTATTTATTACATCATAAGATCAACTTAACATGCTTGATCTATCTATGTTTATAGTCCTTGTACATCATTTCTTTCTAAGAACTTTTATAAAGCTGTTTTGCTTATGTAGGATCAACCTAACATATTTGATCAGTTCATTCTAAGTCCTCGTACATATATTTCTATAATCTATTAAAGGACTTTACAACTTTTCTTAATGCAAGCATACTTGCATATTCATCCATATATATATATATATATATATATATATATATCATAATCAAATCATATATAAATAGGAATATCATTTACATGCTTATTCCTGACATAATCTTTTCATGTGGGGTGTTATTCATACATACGGTACTATTCACAAAGTAATAGTCAAGGGGTATTATTTACAACAAAAATTGGTTTCTTTTCTGTCCAAATTATTTTTGATACATGAATATCATTCTTGAATCTTACTCCACAATTAATTATCATGTTGACAATTTGGACATTCTTAAACTCTTGATAAATTGAAGTATAAATCTTTAATATTTATCCTTGATCTCACTTGATTGATTTCTTTTATCATTGTCATCATCCTCATGCTTAAATTGTGGTGAAAGTCATCTTTGGCTCGTAGTGCATAGATGGACTGTTGATTGGTATGATTATGACCAGGAATTGTGTATTGATATAATCATGACCTGTAATGTTACAGATAAATGATGTGATGAAAGTCCTCTTTGGCCCGTAGTGCATAGATGGACAGTTGTTTGGCATGATCATGACCACTGGTGATACTAACGAATATCCTTGACCCGTAGTGCATGGATAATTCGGTTATGTGGATTATTTATTAAGTTGTGTTACAGAGATAAAATATTGATGATGAACTTTTAAATCATGGATGATAGTAGACATCATGCTCTACTTGACTCTTCTAATGGATTGCTTATTCTGTTGTAGATATTGATATAAACTTGTTGTCTATTGTATTCTATCAGTTTTTACACTGTTAAGGACGAATGATAATTTATTCTATATTATCTTAGTCATAATATTCTTTACTGGGCTAGTTGAGCTCACCCTTTTCTTTCATTGTTCTTTAGGAAATGAGAATATAAGTGGGACTAGTCGGGGAATGGAGTGACGGTCCAAGATGGTGGCTATAGTAATCCTCACTATTTTATAAAATAGTATAATAATAATTATAATGAGGACTTCATTTGAGTTTGGATATTGTCTTCGAGACAATATTTGTATTAAAACTCACAGCTTATATTTAAACTCAACTTTTTTGTTGTCGTATTTTGCACGACAGTTGTATAAATGAAGTTTGTATTTAAATTATGTACCATGTATTTGGTGACTCAGAATGGGATGTGTAGACCTATTTTGGGGGAGTCACAAAGGAGGATCGAGAAGAGAAAACTTATAAAATGGAGAAGAAAACATACCTATTATAATAGTTAGGGTTCTAACCCCCCCTAAATGTCTATAAAAATAGTGGTGTATGTACTTTCAAATTTTATAAAATCTATCAAATTAATAATGTAATTTGAACAAATTGAATATCAAGAAAAAGAATCAAATTTGAGTTTATTTAATTTTGCTAAATAACATCATTAATTTCATCAATTTAAAGGAGCTATGGGGTAATTCCGGTTGGTTTGTAAATTTGAAGCACAAATCTAGTCACGTCTGAAAAAATCTAAGTCAATTTGACGCCCATCCAATCTTATTAACGGAATGATATAATTTCAAAATTTTAATTAGTTTAATGGGGTAATTTCATTTTTTAAAAGTTTAATTGTGTAATAAGTAAAATGTGTAAACTATAATGAGATTTTCCTTGATTTTGACTAAAAGAATTTGAGCTAATTTGACGGACATCAAATCTTATTTAACGGAATGGTGAAATTTCAAAATTTTAATTAGTTCAATGGGGTAATTTTAATTAGTTCAATGGGGTAATAAGTAAAACGTGCCAACTACAGTGAGATTTCCCTTAGTTTTGCTATTTTTTTTATTTTTGTCATTATCCAAACATTTTAAGAAGTTAATTTTGAATGAAAACTTATAAAAATAAAACTTAAAACTTAAAAATTAAACTTGAATGAAAAATGATGACATTAATAAAATAATACATAAAAAATATATATTTTATTTTAGTTAATATTAAAATATATTAATAAACGAAACAATGACAAGTTATTTTTAGTGATTGATTATTTTGATTAATACACACATTAAAAACTAATTAATCTAATTTCGAAATGCAAGGAGTAAACATCCTAAAATCCGAAAAAAAAAACAAATAAATCTACTAAATACACACAAAGAAAACATTATTAAAATAAATAAAATTGTAATTTTAATAGTCCATGAGGAATATCGAGCAAGGATAGAGGAAAAGTTAAATCTTCATTTTTGCGCGTAGGGGAGTACAGATTAAGCTTTTGAGATCGACCCAGACCATCTGGTTCGGCCATAAGAGCCTCAACTTTTTTTCTTCTTCTAAATATAACAGGCTCAACTCTCCCAATAAGGTAGAGCAAAAGCAATACGTTCGTTTTTGCGCGAAGGTATTTGTGACTCCATTTTGCTGTCTATTATTGGGAATCTCTCTCTATGGCTTTCTATATGCTTCAATGGAGTGCTTATCAGGATTTCGTCCTCCTCAGTTCTCAGAGGTAACGTTTTATCTATCTCTTGCTTTAGCAAAATTAGTCTATTTTATTGTAATTATTACTCATGAATAAATAGAATTCGAGTTAACCAAAATATATCTTGATTGTCTGAGTTTTCCTTTATATACGTTGGACGTTAAATCTTGTATGCGTATATATTCATCCCTACGATCTTGAACTGGGAAACAGAAATTGGGGTTTTTTTAAAATAATTTTTTCACCATGTTTAAGTCTGGAATTAGGAAGTGGTGAGGTGGAAGAAAGGAATATGGAAATTAAAGTTATATAAAGAACAATAATACTCCCTATGTTCCACTAAAAAGTCACATTTATTTGAAGGTCAATTTGCGATATCCTGAAATTTTAAAATTGTCATTAATTTGTTCGAGTTAAATGCAGTTGTGAACTATCCAAAAAAATAAAAATAATACTAATAATTATAAAATTTGTTGTTTCCAAAATTTTTATGAATCAAATCAATTTTTAAATTTTAAGATTTTGCAAATAGATTTTAACAAGTCAATAAATAAATCTACTTAGCTTCTGTTTTAGCATTGTACTCACTTCGTTCCATAAAAAAGTCTTATTTGCAAAAGTAATTATTCTAAAAAAGTCTTCTTTCCATTGATAATGATATAAAACGACACAATGTTTTCAAGTTATCATAATTTCATTATTATGCCACCACTACTTATCTAACAAGATACTCCCTGCCGTCCTATAAAAGACGCGTCTAGTACGCATTTCACACAATTTAAGAAAAACAAGAAAAACAAAAGTTAAGAGATAAGTTTCCATTTTACTCATAATGGTCCCCATGTAAGTTCGCTAAAGATTCTCTCTTTCCTAATTAAAAGTAGTGAACCCTATTTAAGTACTTTTGAGGGTAAAATAGAACTTATATAACGTTTTGCATTTGAATTGTGCACTCTAGACATCTTTTATGAGACAATTATTTTTTTGTACTTCAGTTATCTTTTGTGTGATGTTGGGGTTGGAACAAGATACATCCTTAATATTTACTAATTTTGCAAATGAGCTCCATCCCACATCAATTCATCACCAATGCAGCGTACACATGTGTAGATTGGCCCAATAAGCATATTGGACCACCTCCTTAACTAAAAGGTTAACCTATTAGGTTGAGACTTTACCATATTTATTAACCCATCTACACTCTTGAGATTCATGTGAAATATCCTAACAAGCTCTTTTTTGAAATGGAGGGAGTATTAAAATATACTCCATATAGATGGATGTTGGGAAAGTAGACTTTTTTTTTTTGGTTTTTGTCTAACTTTCAGTTTTCATTTACTTTTCCTTTGCAATCCATTTCCTTCAATCTTTCCGAGTTACAAATAGAGGGTTATTATATTGGGTTTTGTTTTCAAATAACAAATATTAATGGGAAGCAGAAGGATTTGTGATTATTGTTTACAGAATTTACTAACCGAAGAAACTTGTTACTAATCCCTTGTTAGTTAAGTCAGGATTTTAGTGGAAGTAACTTGAATTTAGATATTGATGGTGATCTCATCTTGAAATATTCACTCTAGGGAATTTTGTACATTTATTGGTAATGAATGATGTCTCTAAGTATATATGTATTACAGGATGTAACTTGGCTTCCTGCTTGGCTTCAGCCACACAAATTTAATGAGCACATTAAAGAAGGAAAATCACAATCTGAACCAACATTCAAGGTTTGTATTTTCTTTTTTATTATATTTCCCCTTCCAATATATACTCCCCACAAGTGAAATTTACTCCCCCAATTTCACTTTAAATACTTTAGTAGTCCAAATTAAATTCTAAACGTGCTTTTACAATTTGGTAGATGTGTTCCTTAAACTATTACTATGGCGTCCATGATCTACTATAAAAGAAACTTAATTGAGAAAGAAACAAAGAGGTGAAAAAACACCGACAATCATCAGATATATAGAAGTGAAATGTGAGAATTGGATTCCAATACAAACCAAGTTCAATCATAAGCAAATATACATACTTAAAATAAGTAGTAAGTTAATTTTTTTTTCCCAATGTTCAGTATTAATATTGGGTTTAGCTGATCGCTACAGTTTAGTATTGTAAGACTGAGAAATGTAAAGTATGACTTAGGGAACAAAATGAACAAGATTAACTAATAAATGATACTTTCATTAATCATGATCATTACAAATGTTGAATACAACTTTGGAGTACAATACATCAATGACCTATACTATTACAATTCTGTTGATTGGGTGAGGTGAGAATTCCACGAAGGCATGCGAGACTTGGGGAGTGATGGACTAGGGGAGAGATCATAGGCAAACTCCTTGAGACAATATGATAGAACCCTTGGTATCAGAGCTGTGTGTCTACGTGTATGGGCTTAGATGTGCTTGGGACTTAGCTCCTGGAGACCAAGTCCTTAAAGGTGAACTTGAGGCTTGCAGAAACTAAATATATAACTTAGTCTATGTCCTTGGTGGTTACAAGTTGGTGATTTTGTGTTCTAGAGAGAGAAAGTTGGTTTTAGAGAGAAGCTCTCAACTCTTCCAAGTTTCTCAAAATGTTTCAACCTCCTCCCAAATGAGGGGGGTATTTATAGGCTTCAGGAGGGTGCCCCCATGTGTTGTGCACGTGACTTATCTGTCACTTATAAACTATGACTACAATATTTGTCTAGGTGCAAGTACAACCTTTTCGGAGTCCGTTTTGCCCTACGTCTTCGTCTGCCAATCCAAGACCCTTGCCAAATCTCATTTCCAGGCGACCTCTCTCATCCTCTACTGGAGGCTAGAGAGGTAATCCGTCTTGCTTAAAGTAACCATCTATTACAGTAATTCTTCATTTCGGTTCAATCAGGAACAGTCAGGAAATAACAGTCTTCTTGGCATGACATCACTATGGTAGTTCATGACATCATCATCCTAGCAAAGACCATTATACTTTTTTTTTTTTTGCTAAATTTAGACTGAAATAAAAGAAAGAATAAATACAAAGGACATGGGTCAAACCCTAGACAGTATACCATAGCCATCATAGGACAGGCCCTATGATGGCAGAGGTAAACCCAAGCTAGTCACTAGCATACAAGGAATTAACATGGAACAATGCAACGACAATAACCAGCCAACAAATGGCTGGAGAACATTCATGGTATCAGAGCAGTAAACGCATTACCCTTTTTGAGCCTTGTTAAAAAAAAAAATAAAAAAATAAAAAATTAAACCCTTAAACACCAGTCCTTCTCTGAACCAAACATGTCGGACATTAGCACAGTCAATACCCCTAGCCCAAAACACTGTCCCTGTTCGTGGTTCTTCTGCTGCCTCTGAAAACCCTTCGCTGCAGATCACAACACACAAACTCAACGGATTGAATTATCTCCAGTGGTCCCAATCTGTCAAAATGTTTGTTACTGGTCGTGGAAAAATGGGGTACATGATAGGAACTGTTGTGGCCCCAACCTCTGATGATCCAGCAACCCTGTTTTCTTGGGAAACCGAAAATGCTATGCTCATGGCGTGGCTGATTAACTCTATGGAACTTGAAATTGGTCAGGTCCACCTGTTCCTTCCAACTGCAAAAGATATTTAGGATGTTGTGGCGACGACGTATTCTAACCATGGCAATCTTGCCCAAGCCTTTGCCGTGAAGAATCAATTGAAGGAGATTAGGCAAGGTGAACGAGATGTGACTCGTTATTTCAACCAGCTGAAGACTCTATGGCAAGAACTCGATCAATTTGCTGTGATCGAATGGGAGTCCCCCAAAGATAGTGCTCGTTATCAACGGCTGTTGGAGAAGGACCGCATTTATGATTTTTTAGTGGCTTGAATCCTCGAGTTTGAAGCAAAGACGAGAACGTGCTTGGGGACCCGAACCACTGCAGTCCATTCCGAAAATTTTTGCCTATATCAGGCGTGAAGAATGTCGGAGGGGAGCCATGAGTGGCCCGCGACCTGCTGCCACCATAGAAAAGTCAGCCCTGCTTGTTGAACTAGGGGAGAATGCTCTTACCAACAGGTCACACTCATCTATGAAAAGACCAGATCAGAAATCCAATCTTTGGTGCGAGCTTTGCAATAAGCCTCGTCATATAAAAGAGACTTGCTGGCAACTCCACGGCAGACCTGCAAACTTGCCAAATCGCAATCCAAATCAGAGGAAATTTGGACGAAACTCTGGTCCCAACCATGCCTATGCTGCTGGAACTGAACATCAACTTGCTGGCAATCCACCCTTCACTCCGGAGCAATTTGATTGGCTTACTAAGCTCATAAATCAACCCAACCACCAAGCTAACGCTTCTGACAATCGACACTCCAGTCTGTCAGACTGGCCTGACAAAAGGTATTTCTTTTGCCCCTAAAATACCTTGGATTATAGATTCAGGCGCGTCTGATCATATGACTGGTCAATTTAAACTTTTTTCATCATATTTTCCTTCCTCTGGTAGTAATAAGGTTCGTATTGCTGATGGTACTTTGTCACCAATTGCTGGAAAAGGCAACATATCTCTCTCAAAAGACCTTTGTTTGACCTCTGTTTTACATGTTCCAAATCTCTCTTGTAATCTTTTTTCTATCAGTAAATTCACAAAACAAATAAACCAGATAGCTAAATTTTTCCCTCTCATTGTGAATTCGAGATTTGGGTTGGGGAGGATGATTGGCGGTCTTTAGAGGTCATTGGGGTTGCATTTACTTTGAAGATCTTTCTTTATTCGAGAGGAACAAGTTCAAGTGGTCAATAAAGTTCCCTCTATGTCGGATGAAATAATGTTATGGCATAGGCGCTTAGGACATCCTAGTTTCCCTTATTTGCAAAAAATATTTCCTGGTTTATTTAAGAACAAAAAACCAGTCCAGTTTCAATGTGAAGTTTGTGAGTTGGCTAAACACCAACGGGCTATTTTTCATAGTCGTCCTTATAAAAAATCTTGTCCTTTCTCTTTAATTCATAGTGACATTTGGGGTCCATCTCGTGTGCAAAATTTGTCTAATACCCGCTGGTTTATTACTTTTATTGACGATCATTCACGATTGTGTTGGGTTTATCTCATGAAAGAAAAGTCCGAAGCATACCAAATATTTAAACAATTTCATTCTATGGTTCAAACCCAATTTAACACAAAAATTCAAATGCTCCGTACTGATAATGGCACAAAGTATTTTTCCAATATTTTAGGATCGTTTTTTAATGATCAGAGTATTATTCATCAATCATCCTGCACCACTACCCCTCAACAAAATGGCATTGCTGAGCGAAAAAATCGTCACCTCTTAGAAGTTGCTCGTACTCTCTTGTTTACAAATACCTTACCAAAACGATTTTGGGGTGAAGCTATCCTCACTGCTTCTTTTCTCATAAATCGAATGCCTTCCCGAATTCTTAGTTTCAAAACACCTATTCAAGTGTTTACTCAAGCTTACCCTCATTCCAGACTTGTCTCTAATATTCCTCTAAAAGTTTTTAGTTGTGTTGCGTTTGTTCATAACCATTCTTAGAACAGAAACAAGTTTGATCCTAGAGCTGTTAAAACTATGTTTCTTGGTTATTCTCCCACTCAAAAAGGGTACAAGTGCTATGACCCTCTCACCAAATGAATGTATGTCAGCTATGATGTCACCTCTTTTGAAGATCAATCCTATTACTCCAAAAATTCACTTCAGGGGGAGCATATAGATGAAGACTATTTTTGGGAATTCACTTCTAGTTCTGTCCAACCTATCCAACTTTTAAAACCAGTAGGGTCTATCAATCCTTTCCACCCACCTATGCCATTAACAGATGTTGTACCCTAGAGGGAAGAAGTAAATCAAAAAACAGGTCCTGAATTGCGTGTTTACTCTAGAAGAAAGCATTTGAAGAGCACGATACAACCACCAAACTCTAGCACTGATTTGAATCCAAACCTGAACCCATATTCTATACCAAGCTCTATCGAGGCCACAAATCCACCACAATCAAGTCCAAAGAAGGAATTACCAATAGCCCAAAGAAAAGGGGTTCGTTCATGTACACTTCACCCCATAGATAGATTTGTCTCCTATCATGCTTTGTCTCAGCCCTATAAAGCTTTCTTGTTAAATTTATCAAGTGTTACAAAATTTCAAAGAATATTAATGAAGCTATGAAAGATCCAACTGGAGAGATCTTTGTCCTTGAAGAAATGAAGGCACTAGAGAAAAATAAAACCTGGGAGGTTACATCACTACCCAATGGAGTTGTACCTGTGGGATGCAAATGGGTATTCATGATCAAACACAAAGCTGATGGAACGGTGGACAGATTTAAAGCAAGACTGGTGGCTAAAGGGTATACTCAAACGTACGTCATCGATTATCAAGAAACTTTCGCACCGGTGGCAAAAATGAACACTATAAGAGTACTTTTATCATTGGCCGCTATAAAGGACTGGTCTTTACATCAAATGGATGTAAAGAATGCATTTTTAAATGGAGAACTTGAGGAGGAGGTGTATATGCAACTACCACCTAGTTTTGAAGAACCACAAGGGAAGAATAAAGTTTGTAGGCTGCTTAAATCACTCTATGGTTTAAAGCAATCACCACGAGCTTGGTTTGATCGTTTCTCTAAAACTATTCGGGGGCAGGATACTCTCAAGGGCTAGCTGACCACACAATGTTTTATCGACACTCGGATGAAGGGGGAGTTACCATCTTAATAGTGTATGTGGATGACATCATTATTACAGGTAACAATGATGCATAAATTAGGAGGTTGAAGGGGGTGTTGGCTGCTGACTTTGAAATAAAGGACCTTGGAAAACTAAAATACTTTCTAGGGATGGAAGTAGCAAGGTCAAAGGAAGGTATAGTTGTTTCACAACAAAAATACACTCTGAATTTGCTCAAAGAAGTCGGCATGTTGGGAAGCAAACCAGTAGCAGTTCTGATTGATCCAAACCACAAGATTGGAATGTTCGAGGGAGGAAAAGATGTTGATCGAGAAAGTTATCAAAGGCTAGTAGGCAAGCTAATTTATCTATCACATACTCGACCAGGCATTTCTTTTTCTGTAAGTGTGGTAAGTCAGTTTATGCATGCACCAAAGGAGGAACATCTTGAGGCAGTTTATCGAATCCTAAAGTATTTGAAGAATAGTTCTGGTCAAGGTCTCTTGTTCAAGAAAGGTGGAGAGTTGATGATGAGAGGCTTATCTGTATCACCGATCAATTTGGCTCTGTGGTGATAGAAGGTCTACATCTGGGTGGTGTACTCTCTTGTGAGGGGCAATCTAGTTACATGGAGGAGTAAAAAGCAATCGGTTGTGTACTAAGTAGTCACGAGAAGGTTTAAATCTGAAAGCGTGGTTGACAAGGGATGTGTGAGTTACTATGGCTAAGAAGATTGTTAAATGAATTGAAAGTAATCCCAGTGACTCCTATGAAGTTGTATTGTGATAGCAAAGCAGCAATTAGCATTGCCAATAATCCCATTCAAAGATGATAGGACCAAGCATATCGAAATCGATCGACACTTTATTAAAGAGAAGTTAGAAGAAGAATTATATGTATGCCAGATCGTTCCCACAAAAGAACAATTGGTGATGTGTTTACAAAAGGACTTACTAAGACCACATTGAATCTCTTACGACATAATTTGGGATTGTGCAATATCTACAAACCCGACTTGAGGGGAGTGTTAAAAGATTCAATTCAAATAATCGGTTTTGGTTGTTAGCTAAAGTCAAGGATAAGATTAGTTTAAATTTAAATATTTTTGTATTTAAATGTTCCTTTATTTTAGGGATCCTCAACTCCTATTTTTGTGTAAATATCTGGGGGTTTGTTATGTTTCTATCCATATATATACTATGTATAGTATCAGATATAAAGATGAGAATATATATAAAAACAGATTTCCTTTATCTCTCTCTGCGTTTACTCCTTGTAATGATCGCAAAGATTGAACATCCTTGTAAATAGAATTATTAAGACATTATCTAATAAAATATGATTTTTATGGATAATTTGAGTTTTATGTGACTTATGGTCGTAATATGGCCACAATGTGTTATGCGAGCGTTTTTGAGTGTTTGAAGGTGAAAAATAAAACTGAGAAAAGACGTAAAAACACTATTCATGCTAAAAACGCTTTTGCGGCTTTTCGAATTACGACATAACATTTATTTGGGAAATGGGGATCGGTGGCGAAATCGAATTTTTGGAAATCGAAAGTCGATTTTTCGGCTAACCGAGTGGGTTATGAGAACACAACTGAAAAAGTTAGAAAACCTAACTAGAAAAGAAAATGTCTAACTAGAATTAGTTGGGACTAAGCCTAAGATTTTTAAGGTTTGACTAGGCCTAAGTTAGGACTCGCATTACATCCAAGCATGTCTCGTGTTCATAATGTTTTTCATATATCTATGCTTCGTAAATATGTGAAAGAACCAAACCACATTATTGCGTTAGAACCAGACGAGATAGCCGAAGATTTAACGTACGAGGAAGTACCTGTCAAGATCTTGGATAGGAAAGAACATGTCCTACGAACAAAGGTTATACCACAAGTCAAGGTTTTGTGAAGGAACCATGCTATTGAAGAAATGACCTGGGAGTTGGAATCGGAAATGAAAGCGAGGTACCATCACCTTTTCGACATTTCAGGTACGTACGTCAATTTCGAGGACGAAATTTCATAAGGAGGAGAGGTTGTAAGACCTCATCTTATTATAAATAAAATTAAATTTCTTCTATTTTTTTTATCTTGAAATAATAAGGAATTAATTTGATATAATACTTTGGTTATGGGTGAAATGTGCAAATTTTACAAAATAAGCAAGTGGTTATAAAATAATCATTGTTGTAAGGGAATATTCGTTTGGTTGTGGAATATTCTTTTGTCGAGGGGAATATTCGTAATACTGGTATAACCATCATTGGGCCCCATAGCAGAATAACGGTCGGATAAAGCGACAAATTTGAGTTTTTATAAATAACGGCGTAATTATTACCAATTAACCTTTGTTAGATTACGGTGGTTAAGATATAGTAATCTGGCGTGGTTGTCTGATGACTGCAGATATGTTACATTATTTTTGAATTATTGATTCTTACGTAAGAAGGCCTTTACTCAATAATTATTACGGTAATTCATTATTCAATATTTTATTTTATTGATTCAATAATTGTTGCGTTGATATTTTATATTATTGTTGTTTCAATAATTGTCACTGCACAATATTTCCCATTATCAGATCAATAATTCATATTATTTGAATAATATTATTAGATATCATTATTGGCAATGTGTAGAAAGTTTTGTCAATGAGAGGTTTGGTCACCTAATTGCGCGTCCGTAAGGAGAAATCCTTATCGGAAAAAGCCCCCTTCTCTAGAAGGCACTTTTGTTGTCATTATTGTGATTACGTAATATTATTTGTGAATAATTAATTATTGATTTATATGATAAGGAAATATTTATTTGATGTGGATATAAATGATGAATTTATTTATTTTATGCGGTTATAAATGAAGGAATTTTAGTATAAAATAATTGTTGAAAGTTTGACATATTTTCTTTGGAATTACATTTATTTCTCTGATAAAATATTCATTCATATATATTAGTATAATAATTGTTTAAATAATAATTTTATTATATTTATATATAAACATGTGATAAAAGGAGCAGAGGTTGGCAAATTGTAATCGAATTCTGGTTTTCAAAGGTAATACAGTAGCTTTGTCCTTTGTTTTCAAAGCTGGTTGATTTTTTCTTCCTGCAAAACTTGATTTTCCTAAGTGGGTTGGTGGATGCTTATAAATTGCCAAATTGTGGGCCCAACTATTGAAGAAAATTGAAGTGTTAGGCATAATGTTAGGTAGAGGAGAAAAAAAAGAAAAGTTAGGCGCACTTTATATGTTTCTTTCTCCTTTCGTTGCTATAAATAGGGGGTAACCCCTCATTCCTCAACACACCAGTTCATAATCAGAAATTTTTAATCTATAGTATTGTGAATATTTTTCTTGATTATAAGAATACTTTGAGCGTAGTTTTTCTGCAAGATTTTTTCAGAATAATATCCGATATTCCAGTCAAATCCAACTTCTACAAAGGTAAAGGATATTATTTTATTGCAATACTCGTGAGAAATATATTATTTTCTTTCATACTCCATATTATGTAAGCGATATTATTTCATCTCGTATTCCTAAATTTAAACTTATTATGGTAAGTATTGCTTCTATAATTCCTAAAATGATTAGAAATTTCGTTTCATCTAATATCATTTCATAGGAATATTGGTTTAAACTTTTTAATCAAATTTGGAACTTTTCATGACTGAGTACTGTTCACGGGTACTGTTCACAATTTTTTTTCCTTTCTTCCAAGTTATCCGTTGTGACCCTTATTCTTGAAATTGAATCCATGTTTTTATATTCATTCTTGAATTTTACTCCATTATGGTTTATTATGGAGTATATTTAAACTTGAATTGTCTAAAGTATGAATCTCTAATCTTTGTCCTTTTATCTCACTGGATTCGTTCTCTAAAATATTTTTCATCATCCTCAGTTCTTAATGGTGATACTTGATGAATATTTTTGGCCTGTAGTGCAAAGATGTATGATTACCTGATAAATATCTTTGGCCCGTAGTGCAAAGATGAACATGTGTTGAGATGAACATGATCAACTGGTGATACAAATGAATATCTTTGGCCCGTAGTGCAAAGATGAATATTTGATTCAAGATGTATATTGATTGATGTTATAGGGATAAAATATTGATGATGGACTTTTAAATTCATAAATGATAGTAGATTTCATTCTCTACTTAACTCTTCTAATGAATTGTTATTTTCGCTGCGAATATTGATCTAAAACTGGTTGTCCATTATATTTTATCTGATTTGTTGAAGGCTAACGATAATTTGTTGTTCATTATCTTAGTCATAATATTCTTTACTGGGCTAGTTGAGCTCACCCTTTTCCTTTTTTGTTCCATTTTTCTTCTCAAGAGGTGAGAATATAGCAGGAACTAGTCAAGGTAAAGAGTGATGGTCCTAGACAGTTTTTTTAGCTGTCATCACTATTTTTGTACAATAGTGTATCAATAAATGTAATGAGAACTTATTTGAGTGTGGATATTGTCTAGAAGACAATATTTGTATTTAAACTCACAACATGTGTATTGTCATATTTTGCACGACAATTGTAATAATAAAAGTTGTAGTTGTTTCTGTACCATATATTTGGCGACTCAGAATGGGTGATGTATACCTATTTTGGGGGCGTCACAGTTGGTATCAGAGCTTAGGGATATGGTCTATGGCGGAGATCGGGGGATAGAACTAGGAGGGGAGAGATGAGTAAATCCTTCGCTAGTGTGTCCTACCTAAGCTTATTTGTTAGTCGATCATAATATAGGGATATTATGTGATATGTTAATTTGTTTAATTAACCCTTGTTTTATGGCAGTATTTAAGAATGGCTGCTGAGAATGTTAACAATGGAGTGTATGAGATTGTGGAACAACCTTTAGTCACAAACCAGGAGAACGTGCAACAGGAAGACAATATTCCTCCTGTAAACAACACTACCGAGTAAACGATGAATGATAGAATGTTTAGGAGCTTTTTGCGATTCATGCAAAATTAGGCGAGGAGACTTCGTGTACAAAAAATACTGGGAAATGATATAACGCTGATGATCATCACATGCCCAAGCGATTCGAAAGAGTTGGGACCACCAGATTTGGGAAAGCGGATCCGATTAAAGCGAAACATGGGTCAAGCAAATTACCAAGATATTCGATGTCTTGGGATGCACGGAGAACGAAGGTTCCATTCGCCATCTTTATGTTCCGTGGTGAGACACTGATTCTTTGGTGGGAATCAGTGAAGCGTGCTCCAACCCGTACTTCAAAGCATGTCTTGGGAAAGATTTTGAATCGTTCAATGACAAGTACTTTCCTGAAAGTATTAAATCATATGAAGGAGGTAGAGTTTATTAGATGGAACAAAATAACATGACGTGTCGGTCAGACGAGGGAAAGTTCGCAGAGTTATCCGGTTTGCACCTCATTTGGTAGAGAATGAGGAGCGAATGACGCGGATGTTTCGAAGTGGTTTAAAACCCGAGATTGAAATATCTTATCTCTCATTAATTTTCTTTATATTGGATGTTGTAAACATGGCTCAACTATTAGGAGAGACAATGAGTATGTTCAACCGAGGGACCCTGACTGTGGTAATCTGGGGTGACAACAATCATTGGAGCGATGATAACCGACGAGGAGGAAAAATACTGAGAAAAGCGGTAACCACTCGGGTGGTAATCGTGGCCATGATAATAGGAAAGGTGAGTCAGTGGAAATTTCAAAAAGGAGATTTAATCGTGACGGAAGACATCGGCAAAGACACCAACAACAAATTCTGGGGAGGAGAACGACCAGCGATTTAGATGCTACTGATATGCGGAGAGGAGGGACATATAAGTCCAAACTATTCATAGCCTTTCAAGGTGTGTTTTAATTGTGGAAAAAAGCGGTTATATAGCTTGCCCGATTTTGTCCGGTAGCGAAATCAAGTCCAACTGGGACGGCGGCACCAAAGGCGGATACGGACAAAACAAAGTCGGTGGTTCAAGGGAGGGTGTTTGTCGTGACTGGCCAAAACATGAGAAACCCAAACGAGGTGATCACGGGTAAGCTAATCTTGAATTCATACGAAGTTTATACCTTACTAGATACCAGTTCTACCCATTCTTTTATTTCTCCTGCTCGTGCTCAACGTTTAAACTTGACTCCGGAGAAATTGGACTTTAACTTATCTGTTGAAACTCCGTTGGGTGAAACCTTCGTTACATCTACAGTTTATAAATCTTGCTTGATCCAAGTTGGCACCATCACATTACCTATTGATCTTATCTCTTTAAAGATACTTGCATTTGATGTGATTTTAGGGATTGATTGATTAACTACTCATCATGCCAAAATTGATTGTTTTTGTAAGGTTGTTAGTTTTCATATTCCTAACCAACCTGTTATACGAATTCAAGTAACTAAACCACTAAAATTAGTCACTGTCATATCAAGCCATAAAGCTATTTGTTTATTGAAAAACGGATGTCAAGCTTTCTTAGCTCATGTTATGGACTTGAACAAAAACACGTCAGATTTAAATAATATTTTGTTGTTAGTGAATTTCCGACGTATTTCTGAAGAACTTCACGGTCTACCCCGTAACGTGAAGTTGAATTCTTTATTGATCTTGAGCAAGCGTACAAAGCCCATTTCTAAACCCCATATCGAATGGCTCTATTGAACTTCAGGAGTTAAAAGTTCAACTACATGAATTGTTAGACATTGGTTTCATTCGTCCTAGTACATCTCCTTGGGGTGCTCCTGTTCTATTTGTAAAGAAGAAAGATGAGAGTATGCGACTTTGTATTGACTCGAGGGAATTGAACCATGTCACCATCAAGAATAGGTATCCGCTTACCTCGCATTGATGACTGTTTGACCCGGATGCAAGGAGCACAATTCTTTTCAAAGATCGATCTTCGATTACGGATATCATCAATTTGAAGATTAAAATCGAGGATATTCAAAAGGCGCCTTGAGAACTCGATCGGGCATTATGAATTCTTAGTCATGTCTTTTGGATTGACTAATGCTCTTGCTGCTTTCATGGATATGATGAACCGTATATTCAAGGAATATTTGGATCAGTTCGTTGTTGTCTTTATTGATGACATCCTCATCTATTCCAAAAGCCGTGAAGATCATGAGCACCATTTGAAGCTGGTACTTCAAAGACTTCGTAACAACAAGCTATATGCTAAGCTGAAGAAATGCGAGTTCTGGCTTAAGGAAGTAGCATTCCTTGGGCACGCGGTGTCAAAATATAGAGTATCTGTTGACCCGGCGAAGATTGAAGCAATACAAAGTTGGGAGCAACCGAAGTCGGTGACCGAAGTGCGTAGCTTTTGGGATTAGCTGGTTATTATCGGAGATTCGTGGAAGGATTTTCTCGAATCGCTACTCCGTTAACTCAGCTGACTCGGAAGGATACAAAATTCGTATGGAGCGAGGAATGCGAGAAGAGTT
Organism: Panax ginseng; assembly: GCA_020205605.1. Lineage (NCBI taxonomy): Eukaryota > Viridiplantae > Streptophyta > Magnoliopsida > Apiales > Araliaceae > Panax > Panax ginseng. Next base: position 94,989,839 of record CM035133.1, on the reverse strand, counting down.
TCCAAGAGCTTAAGAGGAGACTCATTTCAAGACTGTTACGACAATACCATCCGGTTCGGATGGATTTGTTATCTCAAACGATGCTTCAGTGCAAAGGGTTAGGATGTGTTCTCATGCAACATGGGAAAGTCATAGCCTATGCCTCACGACAACTCAAAGAATATGAGAGGAATTATCCTACTCATTATCTAGAGTTGGCAGCAGTTGTTTTTGCGTTGAAAATCTGGAGACACGACCTGTATGGGGAGAAAGTGGAGATTTATACGGATCATAAAAGCCTCAAATATTTCTTCACCCTAAAGGAACTCAACATGCGACAATGACGTTGGCTTGAGCTGTTAAAAGATTACGACCATAACATTCAATATCATCCTGGAAAAGCAAACGTAGTAGCTGACGCATTGAGTAGAAGATCATATGCGAGTACGAATGCGATGTTGTTAACACAAAGACCCATTTTGTACGACTTACAAAGGATGGAGATAGAGTTAAAGGCTCCAAGTACCCACGTGATGATATCAAATATACGAGTAGAATCGACTTTAATCGATAAAGTTAAAGCTGCTCAAACTACAGACATGGAGCTGATGCGTATGAAGAAGAAAGTTCAAGAAGGTACTATTTCGGAAGCAAGAATCGATGAAGAAGGAATACTTAGAGTCAACTCCAGACTTTGCATTCCTAATGACTCTGACTTGAAGCATAGAATCATGATAGAGGCACACAACACACCATTTGCAATCCATTTTGGGAGTACCAAAATGTATCACGATCTTCGACATACATTTTGGTGGAGCAATATGAAGAGAGAGATCGCGGAGTTTATCTCGAGGTGTTTAGCTTGTCAATGTGTAAAGGCAGAGCATCAAGTGCTAAAGGGTCCATTGCAACCATTTGAGATTCCGGAATGGAAGTGGGAACACATTACTATGGATTTCGTTACGGGTCTTCCCAAAGTTTCTCAAGGCATAGATGCGATTTGGGTTATTGTTGATAGATTAACCAAGACATGAGACTTATTCCCTTGAACGTCTTGCTCATATGTACGTAAATGAGATTGTGAGATTGCATGGCATGCCAGTATCCATAGTTTCGGATCGTGACCCAAGATTCACTTCACGATTTTGGGTTAGCTTACAGAAAGCTATGGGCATGGATTTACAATTCAGTTTAGCATATCATCCTCAAACAGACGGGCAATCGGAAAGGACTATTCAAACCCTTGAAGATCTATTAAGACTTTGTGTCCTAGATTTCAAAGGAAGTTGGGATAAGTACTTGCCATTGGTGGAATTCTCCTACAACAACAGTTATCAGGCAAGTATAGGTGTGGCTCCATTTGAAGCATTATATGGAAGAAAGTGTCGCTCTCCAGTATGTTGGGATAAGGTGGGTGAAGCAACATTGTTGGGACCAGAGTTGGTACGTATGACTACAGAAAAGATCCAAACGATTCGACAACGTATACAAACGGCACAGGATCGACAAAAGAGTTATGCGGATCTTCATCGAAAGGACGTGGAATTTAATATTGGAGATCATGTACTGTTATGTATTGCTCCATGGAAGGGAGTTACAAGATTCGGGAAGAGAGGGAAGCTCAATCCACGATTTGTTGGTCCATTTGAGATTCTTGACTGAATAGGAAATGTGGCTTATAGACTCGCATTACATCCAAGCATGTCTCGTGTTCATAATGTTTTTCATATATCTATGCTTCGTAAATATGTGAAAGAACCAAACCACATTATTGCGTTAGAACCAGACGAGATAGCCGAAGATTTAACGTACGAGGAGGTACCTGTCAAGATCTTGGATAGGAAAGAACATGTCCTACGAACAAAGGTTATACCACAAGTTAAGGTTTTGTGGAGGAACCATGCTATTGAAGAAATGACCTGGGAGTTGGAATCTGAAATGAAAGCGAGGTACCCTCACCTTTTCGACATTCCAGGTACGTACGTCAATTTCGAGGACGAAATTTCATAAAGAGGAGAGGTTGTAAGACCCCATCTTATTATAAATTAAATTAAATTTCTTCTATTTTTTTTATCTTGAAATAATAAGGAATTAATTTGATATAATACTTTGGTTATGGGTGAAATATGCAAATTTTACAAAATAAGCAAGTGGTTATAAAATAATCATTGTTGTAAGGGAATATTCGTTTGGTTGTGGAATATTCTTTTGTCGGGGAATATTCGTACGACGGCGCAACCATTGTGGGCCCCATAACAGAATAACGGTCGGATAAAGAAAACGACAAATTTGAGTTTTTATAAATAACGACGTAATTATTACCGTTAACACTGTTAGATTACCCGGTGGTTAAAATATAGTAATACGCGTGGTTGTACAGTAGCACACGGTATTGCACATTATTTTTGAATTATTGATTCTTACATAAGAAGGCACTACTCAATAATTGTTACAGTAATTACTGTTCAATATTTTATTTTATTGATTCAATAATTGTTGCGTTGATATTTTATATTATTGTTGTTTCAATAATTGTCACTGCACAATATTTCCCATTATCAGATCAATAATTCATATTATTTGAATAATATTATTAGATATCATTATTGGCAATGTGTAGAAAGTTTTGTCAATGAGAGGTTTGGTCACCTAATTGCGCGCCAGTAAGGAGAAATCCATATCGGAAAGCCCCATCTTTCCTAGGAACTGTCTGGTTGTAATTATTGTGATTCTGTAATATTATTTGTGAATAATTAATTATTGATTTATATGATAAGGAAATATTTATTTGATATGGATATAAATGATGAATTTATTTATTTTATGTGGTTATAAATGAAGGAATTTTAGTATGAAATAATTGTTGAAAGTTTGACATATTTTCTTTGGAATTACAATTATTTCTCTAATAAAATATTCATTCATATATATTAGTATAATAATTGTTTAAATAATAATTTTATTATATTTATATATAAACATGTGATAAAAGGAGCAGAGGTTGACAAATTGTAATCGAATTCTGGTTTTCAAAGGTAATACAGTAGCTTTGTCCTTTGTTTTCAAAGCTGGTTGATTTTTTCTTTCTGCAAAACTTGATTTTCCTAAGTGGGTTGGTGGATGCTTACAAATTGCCAAATTGTGGGCCCAACTATTGAAGAAAATTGAAGTGTTAGGCATAATGTTAGGCAGAGGAGAAAAAGAAGAAAAGTTAGGCACACTTTATCTATTTCTTTCTCCTTCCGTTGCTATAAATAGGGGGTAACCCCTCATTCCTCAACACACCAGTTCATAATCAAAAATTCATAATCTATAGTATTGTGAGTATTTTTCTTGAGTATAAGAATACTTTGAGCGTAGTTTTTCTACAAGATTTTCTCAGAATAATATCCGATATTCCAGTCAAATCCAACTTCTACAAAGGTAAAGGATATTATTTTATTGAAATACTCGTGAGAAATATATTATTTTCTTTCATACTCCATATTATGTAAGCGATATTTTTTCATCTTGTATTCCTAAATTTAAACTTACTATGGTAAGTATTGCTTCTATAATTCCTGAAATGATTAGAAATTTCGTTTCATCTAATATCATTTCATAGGAATATTGGTCTGAACTTTTTAATCAAATTTGGAACTTTTCATGACTAAAAATCGCATTCACGAGTGCATCGCTCATGAATTCTTGTTCACGAGTCTTTGTTCACGATTCGCTCATTTCGCAGTACGATTCACGATTCTTTCACTGCAGTCGTCCCACGATTCTCAAAATTTTATGATCCTAGACAATTGTTTTAGCAGGAACCAGTCGGGGTAAAGAGTGATGGTCCTAGATAGTTGTTTTAGCAGTCCTCACTATTTTTGTACAATAGTGTATCAATAAATGTAATGAGGACTTATTTGAGTGTGGATATTGTCTAGAAGACAATATTTGTATTTAAACTCACAGCATGTGTGTTGTCGTATTTTGCACGACAATTGTTATAATAAAAGTTGTAGTTGTTTCTGTACCATGTATTTGGCGACTCAGAATGGGTGATGTATACCTATTTTGGGGGCGTCACATTAATTAACCCTTGTTTTGTGGCAGTGTTTGAAAATGGCAGCTGAAAATGTTAACAATGGAGTGAATGAGACCGTTGAGACACCATTAATCACAAACCGAGTTAATGTGATGTCGAGACGAAGAAGAAAAGATATTCTCGTGGTGAGTGAAGAATTAGAGTCGCAGATATCTACGTGAGGAAGAAGAGGAAGAAGAACTAATAGAAAAATTTTTGATCGAAATTTGAATTACAAAATCGTATTCATGAGTTAAGAGCAAAGCAAAGAAAGTGAGTGGAGAAAAAGATGCAAAATTCAGAAGATTTGGAACTTGAAGGAGAATTTATTAGAAGATATTTTATGAATCGAGAATGCTAGATTAAAGTTACGATGAAAGAAGAAGAAATTCATGAGAATAGAAGAAGCGGGGCTAAAAAAGCACGACGCATTGATATCGTGTAGAAGGCGACGCAAAGATTCAATAAGGCCAAAATAGATGAAATGGATTTCAGATTTTTGACATGATTAAAGTTGATGGAAGAATCCAACATCGAATAGTTCATGGGAATTACCACATGTAGACGCAGGTCAAGGCCAAAATAGATTCGATTTCATGGACAACAATTGGGAGAGTAGTTGATTCGAATCATTGATATGGATCGAGTAATGATTCGAATATGACGAAGCAATTAAGGGTGGAATGTACTTTATAGCAAAGTTTAGTCCAACTAGGATGGTGACGCCAAAGGATATCCCAGATAAGTCAAAGCCGGTAGTTTAAGTGAGAGCGTTTGTCAAGGAACCTGTGACACCCCCAAATCTAGGTACTTCATTCCCTCAAGATTTGGTGCTCACTATCCAAACATTCATACTATCTACCCAAATAAATAATATTTAAATCATAAACTCTTCCCTTAAATAGGGTTACATTCAAAATTAATCCCAGGTTATCTAACCTTTAAACATCATTCAAGTGCGGAATTAAATTATTACATCACATCATTATTAAAAGTCTAAGGTTATCATAAAAATAAAAGTACAAATCAGCATCACTTGTACATTTTTCCCTTTCCTTTGCTAGTTGAAGGCTCATCTACCTTCTCAACTTTAGCTACAATGAGTATATAAATATGCAAGAGTGAGCAAAACAATTGCTCACTGGATATAATAATGAATCAACAGGAGAATAACAATAATATCTGCCAACAAATAGGCTCATCAAAACTGAATAGTACTCTATCAATGATAATCAGGAACTGGAATCCAAAATATGGAATATACATAACTGAGGGTCATAAGACCATGAACCATGTCCACAGTTGCGAGTAATCTTTCAACTACAACTTTAATAGTCATAAAAGGACTCCTTGTACTTAGGGGGATCAGCCCTTCGTACAATGTATTGTGCACAAATATTTTAACGCTATGCGTAAATTATTCCCTAATAATAATAAGGTTGTTCATCTCAGTATTTAGAGTACAAGTCCGCACCAAAGAAAGTTTGGTTTGGATAAGCTTCCAAGGGTAATTTGAAGTTCAACGAACATCAACTAGAGGACTAGTTGAATTAACAGTGTTTGATAATCATAACATAACATAGAACAATTGAAAATCATAAATGAACTGATTATACATATTAAACTCATGCTTGAAATAACTATAGAGCATAAGTATTTAACAAAATGAAAAAAATGGTACACCTTTGCTTGAACAATAAATAAGCTAAGGTTAGAGTCTTATAACATTAGAAATGAAATTACAAAATGTACCATAACCAATAGCAAGCTGGAAACTAAAAACTTGCCCAACATGGTATTAATTCAAGCAAGGATTAAAAATAGTTCAATAATAGAGACGAGAGTTAAAACTGTGTTCATTATACATGAATATAACTCAAGAACTTGCTTAATCAGAAACAAGTTAGAATGAATCAACAAAAAATGAGAATTCAAATAACATAAGAGTTAAAGTTTGCTCGAATGAACTCTAGGGACAATTGACTTATTCAATCAACAGTTGAAATAGAAAGCTTGCTCAATCAAAGAATAAAGCTACATAATATAATAATGGAACTAGCTCAACGAAATTAAAGAATTAGGAAACTTTCTCAATGTAAAAGATAAAGTTTAGAAACTTGCCTTAAGCGTAAGCTATAAAATTAAACTTACGATCACCTACACATAATTTTAGAACCAAAATACCTATTAGATATGCTAAGATATCATAATATGTTCATTTCTAGCTAAACTTATCATTTACACACAAGTCTTTCATTACCACTTACATTTCAAAAAATCTATGTGTTTTACTTCGCAACACTTGTCTAACGTTCATCACATAATGCGTTCTCGATTTACTAATTACTTTTAAAATTTTGAATTCATAATCCACATAACATGACTCTAATTAACCTTCTTGTTACATGTTGAACACATTACCATAACCTTAAGCTAAGCTACAAAGAACGACCAAAGTCTGCAAAATAAACAAACTTCAGTGTATGAAAAAGGGCACTCGCATGGTTCTTGTGAAGTTTTATATCAGGATGCATGGCATACCATCAATGACAATACTGGCATGCACCACGACTTCACAGAATCGGTTTTTGCAAAATGAGCTACGACACTTTTCTTAAGCCAACTAACACGAATTTCACCCATCAAACAGTGATATTAACACGTAAAATAAATATACCACTATCATAGACATGATTGCTAACCTATTCAACCACTTAACACAATTTAACAGTAACTAAAACTATTTTAATTTCTCAATTTTCATGTTTTTCATATAAAACTCCAATTTTTGATATTCATCCCAAAAATCATCACTGTGAATTCATTATATTGCGAAATCACTCCATTCCAATTACGTTATGCTCGTATCTCATTGAACTAACATATACAAACTTCAATTTATAATTTCACATACTAATTGGCCACCAAAATTGATACTTTTCATGAACATATAAAAAAAATACATATAAACATACACTGTCGAAATTTTCTTCTACTGTAAACCGAAATTAGCATGCAATTATTGTTTAAACATACTTTCTAATAATCACTCTATCTAATTACCATCAACAGATTATGTAACACAATTTACAGAAAGCTAAAATTCACAGAGTTTGAAACTTCATGCCATAAACTCATCCATACATATACATATATATACATAATATAGAGATTATGGAGAATTACCTTCAATTAGCTTGCACAATCTTGCTAAACACTGAATTTGCTGAGAAAATTCTTAAGGCTCCTCTCCAATTCTCTCTCAAGTTCTCTGAACTTCTTAGTTTTCTCCTGTTAGGCTAAACCATAGACTAACTTAAGCGTAAAAATCAAAAATTGAACCCTTAATACGCCTAATAACTAATATCAGTTACTAAAAGAAACGTATATAATATAAATATATTATATTTATTATTTTAATTTATTTTATTTGATTTTCAAAAACTAGAAATCCCAAAAGCCATATGGCTTGTTTGGCAAACTCTTTAAGTTTAAAGGATTAAAATACTTTTAAGCCTTGTTTGACAAAAACATTTAAACCCTTTTTAATTTATTTTAATAAACACTTTAGTTAATAAATTATAATCACATATTATTTTCATATCCAACATTAACCCATTAAATTAACCACATACTATATTTTAATTAAATATAGCCTTTTTAGCAAACATCACAAAATTATAATTTCCATTATAACTTATTTAATAATTTAATATACCATCTAAATTATTAAATCACAACAATAATATAACATCTCATGTTACACTACAATTCTCTAAATTATAAATTAATTTAATTTAGAATATAATCTAACAAATTTAGATTCATAAATATTTACTAACAACCATCACATCAACAAAATATTTATTTAACAATAAACACCTCAAATAATATTTATATAACTCAATAAATATTTAAATTACAATTCAAAATTTCGGATCGTTACATCCTTCCCTCCTTACAAGGATTCTGTCCCCAGAATCACAATTCAAACAATCAAATCGTCACATTCTCCCTACTTACAAAGATTACATCCCGTAATCAAGATCTGAACTAAACAAATAACTCAGGGTAATTCTTCATCATTTCCGCTACGAGTTCCCACGTAGCCTCTTTGACGTTGTGGTTCCTCCATATCACCTTCACTGAAGGTATCACTTTATTCCTGAGAACTTATTCTTTCCTGTCAACTATCTGGATAGGAATCTCATCATAAGACAAATCTTTACTGAACTGCAACGGTTCATACTCGATCACATGCTTGTAATCGAGTTTATACGGTCGCAACACCGACACGTGAAAAACATTGTGAACATGCTCTAATTCTGAAGGTAAAGGCTACTTCGTAAGCCACCTCTCCCACTTATCGCAATATTTCGAAAGGTCCAATGAACCTCAGGCTAAGCTTGCCTTTATTGCCGAAATGAATCTTCCCCTTCCAAGGAGAAACTTTTTAAACACAAAATTTCACGCTTCAAATTCACACGACTCGCTGTGTTGATCATCGTACTTTTTCTGTCGATCTTGAGCAGCTAATAGTCTTGCTCTGATGAGTTTGACAACTTTAGTAGTCTGCTGAACCAGTTCTGGTCCTAACAATTGACGTTCTCCAACTTCATCCCAGCATAGTGGAGTTCTGCACTTTCTGCCGTATAACGCTTCGTACGGTGGCATACCAATACTCGCGTGGTAACTGTTGTTGTATGAAAATTCCACCAACGGTAAGATGATCATCCCAGTTTCCTTTGAAATCCATGATGCACGCTCTGAGCATATCTTCAAGCGTCTGGATCGTTCTTTTGCTTTGCCCATCGGTTTGCGGATGATATGCTGTACTCATTTTCAGTTGCGTTCCCATGCATGCTTGTAGTTTCTTCCAGAAATTTGATGTGAACCTCAGATCTCTATCTGACACAATTGACACTGGAACTCCATGTCTCGAGACGATCTCTTTAACGTATAGCTTTGCCAGCTGATCAAGATTAAATCTAATCTTTATTGGCAAAAAGTGTGCATATTTTGTTAATCTGTCCACCATCACCCATATCGCATCATATCCTTTCTGAGTCATTGGAAGACCTACCACAAAATCGATTGTAATAAGCTCCCACTTCCATTTCGGTATCTCCAAGGGTTGAAGTAACCCGCTTGGTCGTTGATGCTCGACCTTCACTTTCTGACATGTCAAACACTTTGCAACGCATTCTGCAACATCTCTTTTCATGTTCGGCCACCAAAAATGACGCCGCAAATCTTGATACATTTTCGTACTTCCCGGATGAATTGAATATCTTGAGCTATGAGCTTCCGTCAATATGTCTTCTTTAATATCCTGTACCGTTGGAACCCAAATTCGTCCCTCGAATCTTAGCATTCCCGTAGTATCGACCTGGTACTTCGCTTCTTCACCCTCGACTACACTTTGCTTTATTTTCTTGCATTCTTCATTCTGTAGCTGAGCGTTTTTCACTTTGTCCACCAAAGTTAGACTAGCTTCTATCTGGTATAATTTTTCATTGGATTCTTCTAGAAATTTAATTTCCAGTTCTAGCCTTGCCATTGCTGTAATAAGCTCCTCCTTATCTGTTAACAACATCAGCTTTTCTCTGCCTTTCCTACTCAAGGCATCTGCAACCACATTAGCTTTGCCCGGATGATAAAAGATCTCGCAATCATAATCTTTTATCAGGTCCATCCATCTCCTTTGCCACATGTTCATGTCTTTCTGTGTGAAAATATACTTCAGACTTTTATGGTCTGTGTAGATCTCACATTTCTCTCCGTAGAGATAGTGTCTCCATATCTTTAGTGCGAACACAACCGCCACCAACTCTAAATCATGAGTCGGATACCCTTTTTCGTAGTCTTTTAGCTGCCTTGATGCATACGCAATAACCTTGCCGTTCTGCATAAGGACACAACCCAATCCTTTGTGTGAAGCATCACTATACACCACAAAGTTTCCTGTATTATCTGGTAACGACAACACAGGTGCCACACTTAACTTCTTTTTCAATTCTTGAAAACTTTCCTCACACTTTTCCGTCCAAACAAATTTTACAGATTTTCTTGTCAAATTTGTCAACGGAGTGGCAATCTTGGAAAAATCCTGGATAAACTGTCTATAATAGGCTGCCAACCCCAAGAAACTTCTTACTTCTGATGGAGTTCTTGGTTGTTCCCAATTTATCACAGCTTCAACTTTTGATGGATCCACGAAAATCCCATCCTTATCTATTACATATCCAAGAAATTGCACACGTTCCAGCCAAAATTCTCATTTAGAAAATTTTGCGTACAACTTTTCCTTTCTTAAAGTCTCCAACGTCAGACGTAAGTGTTCCATGTGTTCCTCTTGAGTTTTAGAGTACACCAATATATAATCGATGAACACCACCACAAATTTGTCCAAAATGGTTTAAACACCCTGTTCATCAAATCCATGAACGCTACAGGGGTGTTTGTCAAACCAAATGACATCACTAAAAATTCGTAATGTCCATACCGAATTCGGAATGCCGTCTTTGGTACATCCTCCTTCCTCACTTTCAATTGGTGATATCCACTTCTCAAATCTATTTTCGAGAAATATCTAGCACCCTTCAATTGATTAAACAAGTCATCTATTCTTGGCAACGAGTATTTGTTTTTAATAGTGACCTTGTTCAATTCCCTATAATCCATGCAAAGACGCATTGACCCATCCTTCTTCTTCATGAATAACACCGGGGCTCCCCACAGTGACACACTCGGTTGAATATACTTCTTGTCTAACAGCTCTTGCAGTTGCACCATTAGTTCCTTCATTTCCACCGGAGCCATTCTGTACGGGGCCTTCGATATCGGAGTAGTTCCTGGCGCTAAGTCGATCACGAACTCGATTTCTCGGTCAGGTGGAAGTCCTAGCAAATCCTCCAAAAACACGTCCACGAACTCCCTAACTACCGGTATTTCCTCCAATTTCACACCCTTCTCCTTTTGAGTATCGACTATGTAAGCTAAATACCCTACACAGCCCTGACTCAATAAATTTTTGGCCTGCATCATCGTCAGACACTTCATTTGTCTAGGTAATTTGCTACTATGAAAAACTACCTTTGACGGAGTCATAAGGTTTATACACTTCTTTTGGCAGTCAATTATCGCTCCATAATTAAACAGCCAATCCATTCCCAAAATAACATCGAACTCTCCGAGTTTTATCGGGATTAAATCTACTTTCATAACATTCCCATTAATGTTCACCCTACAGTTCTTGTATACGAATCTGACAGGAATCATTTCCCTATTCGCAATTTCTATGTTTAAAGGGAATTTCAACTCTTCACAAGGTATTTCTAACTTCTTAGCAAAATCATCAGATATAAACGAGCAAGTAGCACCAAAATCAAATAATACATATGCATTTATATCATTGATTGGGATAATACCTGACACGACATCTTTTGATTGCACCGCGTCCTGTACCGTCATGTTGAAGGTTCTTGCTGTAGGGTTATTTGTTGACATTGGTCCTGCAATAGCCAACGCACCTCCACTAGCATTTCCCTTGCTTCTATTTGTTTCACCAGATCTCTTCTTAGGGCATTCACGAGCAAAGTGATCCTTGGACCCGCACGTGAAGCAAACATTCTTCTTAGCTTGAGTGCAATTTAGGGCGATGTGACCCACCTGGCCACAATTGAAGCATACTCATTTCCCCATTAAGCACACACCCTTGTGAAACTTTCCACACGTAGCACATGCTTCAAACTTCTTATTTTGCTGGTTTCTTTGCTAATTTCCAGCTCCCCCATTCCCATTCCACTTCCTCTTCAAATTGTTGCCATTTCCGCCGTTACTACCACCACTCTTAGCTTCACCTTCACTTTTCTTCTTCCTCTGCTCTTGATTATGTTTTGTTACTGCCTCGCCTCCACTTTTAGTGAGAATCACCTTCTCCATCATTGATGCAAATGTCTTCAATTGGAACAGGAAACCTCATCAGTCAAACGTGGTTTCGGTCCACGCTTCGAACCTCTTTGCCTTCAAGGCCGTCTGCAGATCGACTTGATGTGGCTTAAACCTCACCAACTCGTTGAATTTTGCGGTATATTCAGACACCGACATCATTCCCTGCTTTAGTTCCAAAAACTGAACCTCTAGCTGGCTCTTCGAACTCTCTGGGAAATAGGTCTCGAAGAACAACTCCTTAAACCTATCCCAAGTCATCACTCCTGGTCCTTACCGAGTTTTATTGGCCTGCCACCAATAGCTCGCCTCTGCTTTCAACATAAATGTTGCAAAAACAGTCTTCTAGTTATCCTCAACCCTAGCAACATCAAAAACCTTCTCGATTTCCATGATCCAAGTCTGTGCTTCAACTGGATTCATGGACCCACGAAATTCTGGTGGTCCAACTGCCTTGAAATCCTTAAACATTGTACCTTGGTTCTGAGGTTGATTCTGCAAAGCACCCGTCAGTAACGTCACTAGCTGTTGAACAGGGTTTCCTTCCACATTGTTGTTGTTTTCCTCAGTGGTTCTCTGTCATGGTGGTTGACGTCTTGAAGCCATTTTCTATTAAAATACACCCATTATCTTTTATTCAACCTTTTTAAGTATTATATACTTAGGTTGCACATCATAAAAGTTTATCATGTAACACATAGCACTTGAATAAAATAATAACTTTTATTCATTCATCATCTTGAAAAAAATATCAAAACAATAGCATCACTGCTACTTACATTACTTTCCTAAACTATAACAGTTGCAGGACAACATCATCATCATCTATCCCATTGGTTATATCACACCCGGGACTTACATTTCATTTATTTCTAATCACCAATCAATTACATTCTCTACAATGTCCTACTAAGATATTGTGTAGCCTTACGACGCTCCTCCTCCATAATTCAGAACATTGTTCAGTGATCCAGTATGTATGATGGTAGCGTCTCAAACTGAATTGGATAACCCATGACCCGATCCTGAGCTCGATTGATCACGGTGTTGAACACGTTGTTCATCTCTTCCATCTTCCCCCTCTTTGATTGTGCGTCTCTCTCTGCTATTCTGGCTCGTTGATAAGCTTCACTATACGCGTCTTCGGCTCTTGCCCTTTTTGTAGATTCTTCTTTCAACTTGTCCTTTAAGTTTGCAATCTCTGCCATCATTCGCTCGTTCTCTCCTTTAGTGTGGACCAACTTCTCTTCAACGTTGTTCAGCCGTTCTTCTCGATCCTGGATCTCATCGTCTTTTCGTGTTTATCGAGGTGCATTGTTCAGCTACTATCTCCTGTAACTCTTCGACGGTGTCTTGAAGTTCCACATTGCGGTTATACACCTCGTCGTACATACGGGCATCTATCGAGTTAAGTGGAAGCTCTTCTTCCTCTTCCTCCTCATCCCCTGACTGTGGCAGCTCCACGGGTTCCTCCTCATCTATCTCTATCTCATCCTCCTCATCAGGTACTCTCTCTTGCTCAACTACTGTGACCGACGGAACTGTTTCCCGTGGTAGTAGCTGTTCCCAAATCACCTGAATATCTCTAGGCTCCTCCTCTCTAGCCTGACTGGATCCTCCTATATTAGTCATCCTGTCAACCAAAGTTTAAATTTTATATTCTAATCATTACTACTCGACACTCACGAGCACATAAGTTGTAATCACATAAGCACATAAATGTTTTATTACTTTCGCTTTCCTAAAACTCGATGAGAGTTTATCATCACTATCTTTTCAAAGGTTACTTCCTAAGGCTTTTCCCCACCTAAGGTTCATAACCTAAAGCTTTGATACCAACCTGTGACACCCCCAAATCTAGGTACTTCATTCCCTCAAGATTTGGTGCTCACTATCCAAACATTCATACTATCTACCCAAATAAATAATATTTAAATCATAAACTCTTCCCTTAAATAGGGTTACATTCAAAATTAATCCCAGGTTATCTAACATTTAAACATCATTCAAGTGCAGAATTAAATTATTACATCACATCATTATTAAAAGTCTAAGGTTATCATAAAATTAAAAGTACAAATCAGCATCACTTGTACATTTTTCCCTTTCCTTTGCTAGTTGAAGGCTCGTCTACCTTCTCAACTTTAATCGCAATGAGTATATAATATGCAAGAGTGAGCAAAACAATTGCTTCACCGGATATAATAATGAATCAACGGAGAATAACAATAATAATCGCCAACAAATAGGCTCATCAAAACCGAATAGTACTCTATCAATGATAATCGAGGAACCGAATCCAAAAATATGGAATATACATAATCGAGGGTCATAAGACCATGAACTATGTCCACAGATTCTGAGTAATCTTTCAACTCCAACTTTAAATATATAAGACTATAAGGACTCCTTGTACTTAGGGGGATCAGCCCTTCGTACAATGTATTGTGCACAAACATTTTAACGCTACGCATAAATTATCCCCTAATAATAATAGGGTTGTTCATCTCAGTATTTAGAGTACAAGTCCGCACCAAAGAAAGTTTGGTTTGGATAAGCTTCCAAGGGTAATTTGAAGTTCAACGAACATCAACTAGAGGACTAGTTGAATTAACAGTGTTTGATAATCATAACATAACATAGAACAATTGAGAATCATAAATGAACTTATTATACATATTAAACTCATGCTTGAAATAACTATAGAGCATAAATATTTAACAAAATAAAGAAAATGGTACACCTTTGCTTGAACAATGAATAAGCTAAGGTTAGAGTCTTATAACTTAGAAATGAAATTACAAAATGTACCATAACCAATAGCAAGTTGGAAACTAAAAACTTGCCCAACATGGTATTAATTCAAGCAAGGATTAAAAATAGTTCAATAATAGAGATGAGAGTTAAAACTGTGTTCATTATACATGAATATAACTCAAGAACTTGCTTAATCAGAAACAAGTTAGAATGAATCAACAAAAATGAGAATTCAAATAACATAAGAGTTAAAGTTTGCTCGAATGAACTCTAGGGACAATTAACTTATTCACTCAATAGTTGAAATAGAAAGCTTTCTCAATCAAAGAATAAAGCTACATAATATAATAATGGAACTAGCTCAACGAAATTAAAGAATTAGGAAACTTTCTCAATGTAAAAGATAAAGTTTAGAAACTTGCCTTGAGCGTAAGCTATAAAATTAAACTCACGATCACCTACACATTGTTTTAGAACCACAATACCTATTAGATATGCTAACATATCATAACATGTTCATTTCTAGCTAAACTTATCATTTACACACAAGTCTTTCATTACCACTTACATTTCAGAAATTCTAAGTGTTTTACTTCGCAACACTTGTCTAATGTTCATCACATAACGCGTTCTCGATTTACTAATTACTTTTAAAATTTTGAATTCATAA
Source organism: Panax ginseng (assembly GCA_020205605.1). Taxonomy (NCBI): domain Eukaryota; kingdom Viridiplantae; phylum Streptophyta; class Magnoliopsida; order Apiales; family Araliaceae; genus Panax; species Panax ginseng. The sequence goes on along the minus strand of CM035133.1, from coordinate 94,974,420 downwards.
TCCACATAACATGACTCTAATTAACCTTGTTGTTATATGTTGAACACATTACCATAACCTTAAGCTAAGCTACAAAGAACGACCAAAGTCTGCAAAATAAACAAACTTCAGTGTATGAAAAAGGGCACTGCGGTCATGCAGTTTTGTAGTTTTGTATTGGGATGTCACATACCGCATTATGACTTGCATGTAACTTCAGAACTTTTTTTTTGCGTAAAGCGAGCTACTTACACTTTTCTTAAGCCAACTAACACGTAATTTCACCCATCAAAACAAAGTTGATATTAACACGTAAAATAAATATACCACTATCATAGACATGATTGCTAACCTATTCAACCACTCAGGACAATTTAACAGTAACTAAAACTATTTTAATTTCTCAATTTTCATGTTTTTCATATAAAACTCCAATTTTTGATATTCATCCCAAAAATCATCAATGTGAATTCATTATTTGGCCAAATCACTCCATTCCAATTACGTTATGCTCGTATTTCATTGAACTAACATACACAAGTTTCAATTTATAATTTCACATACTAATTGGCCACCAAAATTGATACTTTTCATGAACATATAAAAAAAATACATATAAACATACACTGTCGAAATTTTCTTCTACTGTAAACCGAAATTAGCATGCAATTATCGTTTAAACATACTTTCTAATCATCACTATCTAATTACCATCAACAGATTACGTAACACAATTTACAGAAAGCTATAATTCACAGAGTTTGAAACTTCACGCCATAAATTCATCCATATATATATATATATATACATAATATAGAGATTATGGAGAATTACCTTCAATTAGCTTGCACAATCTTGCTAAACACTGAATTTGCTGAGAAAATTCTTAAGGCTCCTCTCCAATTCTCTCTCAAGTTCTCTGAACTTCTTAGTTTTCTCCTCTTAGGCTAAACCATAGACTAACTTAAGCGTAAAAATCAAAAACTGAACCATTAATACGCCTAATAACTAATATCAGTTACTAAAAGAAACGTATATAATATAAATATATTATATTTATTATTTTAATTTATTTTATTTGATTTTCAAAAACTAGAAATCCCAAAAGCTATAAGGCTTGTTTGGCAAACTCTTTAAGTTTAAAGGATTAAAATACTTTTAAGCCTTGTTTGACAAAAACTAATTTAAACCCTTTTTAATTTTTTTTAATAAACACTTTAGTTAATAAATTATAATCACATATTATTTTCATATCCAACATTAACCCATTAAATTAACCATGTCAGGAATAAATATGTGAATGCTATTCCTATTTATATATGATTTGATTATGATATATGTATGAATGAATATGGAAGTATGCTTGCATTAAGAAAAGCTGTAAAGTCCTTTGATAGATAATAGAAACATATGTACAAGGACTTAGAATGAATTGATCAAATGTGTTAGGTTGATCCTACATAAGCAAAACAACTTTGTAAAGTCTTTAAAAAGAAATGATGTACAAGGACTATAAATATAGAAAGATCAAACATGTTAGGTTGATCTTATGATGTAATAGATAGGTTTGCATCGATCGTCGAAACCTTCGCACTGAAATCGTGATCCGCCAGGAGAGTCAAGGAAAACTCGAGAGCTATCGATGCAGAATCGTAGTATGCAAGATAGTAGATCTCGGAGTTTGTGGACTTCCAGGAGAGACGAGGAAGGATCGTAGTGTGTCGAGAAGAACTTCCTCAAGGCCGTAGTCTGCTGAGGAAGTCATGTTCAGAATCGTAGAGATAGCCTGCTTACGAGCCGACCGAGTATCTGCCAAAGCCAAGTCAAGAATCGTAGACTACACTCAAAGTCGTAGAGTTTACTAATCATACCAGAGGCGGAGATCGTAGTCGAAGCAAGATCGGATGAAGACATCACAGCCGACGTAAATCAGAGAGTGTCGGGATCGATCTCGAAGTCGTAGTGTCTGCACATGTACCAAAGTGAATCGTAGAGTGTAATTAAGACCTCAACAGCGGATGTGCTCACAATGCCAAGGCGTAATCAGAAAGCGTATACGATTCTCAAAATGAGCACACTCGGAATATCCAAAGGAATGAAGCCTCTGGTCAAGTAACTTTGCATAGATATGTCCCACCAAGGAAACCGAGAGAGCACTCAGCGAATGGCATGCAATCTAACGGAAGATATAAGCACCAACCCAATCGAAGATCAAGATTGAGTTGTGAAGCCATTCGAGATGAAGTCTTCCACAAGGAGATCGAAGAAGACTTACAGAATCGACTAAGGAAAGTCGCAAGTGTAGTAGTAGGTTGATAATGCATGGAAGACAACAATCTTCGAAGTTACCATGATCGTAGTGTTTGCCAAACAAAGAAAGAACTGATGGAGTGCGTACAGAGATACTGGACAGCTTCTGAAGAACAAAGCTAAAGTGATTAAGCATTGGGTCAGTCCATTGATGATAAGTGAACGGGAGATCACAAGGAGAAAGCGAGCTGGGCACGCCACAAATCTGAAGTGTCTTGCTATTCAGAAGGGGCCAGAACAAAGAAGTCAAGCCATCAGTATCTGAGAGCTGCTGAGGCAAACAGAAGTGTTGAAGCACTGCACAAGAAAAGGAAGAGGTGTTCTACATTGAAGATCCAATGAACACTCTTCAAGACCGTAGTGTTGTCTCTACTAGTCAAAAAGACACTACGATCAGGTCCATGAAGACATGCATCAGAATCGTAGAGTTCGAATAGCTGAAGACTGAAGCATTTGCAATGGTTCAATCTGAAGGGTAATGAGACAAGAGCTTATTGAGAGCATCGATGCAAAAGGACAACCTCTGATCGAGAAATCAGAAGGAGAAAATAAAGTCTTCGACCTGTCCAAGACATTAAAGTGACATATCTAACGGGGTAGGTGAAACAGTAGACTGCAGTGTCAGAAAAGTATGACATGTTACATCTTCAGTCTACCTCAGTCAACTCGAGATCTGTGAAGATATTTGAATAGTTTTCAACGGCTACTTTCCAACGGAAGGATTGGGAAGGAGTATAAATACGCAAGAGCTTCAAAGATCAAGGGTTGCTGGAGTTGTTGAGTTTGGAGAAGTGGTGGACTGATCTAACCAACGTAAATAGTGAGTGACCAATGAAGGTCTGAAGACTCACTCTACGATCCACCAAGAATACTTAGAGACAGAAAAAGAAAGATGTAGAAGTGAGAGTTCTACAATGTAGAAGTGAGAGTTCTACAATGTAGAAGTGAGAGTTCTACTACAAAAAGAGTGTTACGAATCTGAGAGAGAGATGAAGAGCATTAATGTCATCTTGATGTCCATCATGAGATGACTCTAAGTACCATAGAGGAGAGCTCACAGTCATCTTAGCAAGTCCATCATGAGAAGGCATCAAGTATCAAGAAAGAAGATCACCAACACCATCATGGTGGCAAGCATGAGAAAGTTTCTAAGTACCTAGCAGAAGAGCTTACAGTCATCTTAGAAACCCATCATGTGCAGCCATCAAGTATCAAGATGAATGATCTTCAAGGCAGTTCATCAAGGGATCATCAGAAGTGGTTGAGTAACTGAAGAGGCTGAGCATCATGCAACATTTAACTGCACTTCAAGGATGATCACGCCAAGCTGCTAAGTACAGAAGATGTTTAGAGCTTAAAGACATCTTAGCATCTCAGCACCAACAACAAACAAACTACAACAACAAGAAGCCAGGGCCTGAGGGGTCCTTGTCCGAAGGGACTAAATGAAGTTTCAAGCCTCATTGGCTTGAAGAGTTCCTAGGAACTAGAGAAGTTTCAAGGTCATTGGCCTGAAGAGTTCTTTGTGAATCAAGTCCCAAGGTCACGGGCTTCAAGGAATCATAGTGGTTCGTGGTGTTGCCCTTCCTTAGTGGAAATCCTGCTAGTTGAAAGCATAAGAGTGGATTAGGAGCTTGAGTCTCTGAACCACTTAAAACCCCTTGTGTCTTTTACTTTATGTCATTTACATTATGTATATTAACTGCTATAACTGCTATGTATGTTTTAACTGCTTACCATTGAACTAACTCTACGAACAATGTATGTATGATTATGATTATATCAATGAAGGGGATCTTTTACTTATTCCGCTGTGCTTGAAAAGATTCTTATGTTTTATTCATATGCTAAATTATTAGCAATACAAAATAAACCAGAAAAGTATTTGAAATTAAAAAGAATCTATTCAACCCCCCTTCTAGATCTATTGTGCCTACTGGGAACTAATAATTGGTATCAGAGCAGGTTCTCATGCTATGTTCAAAAGCTAATCGCTTTGAGTCTGATCCTAGGCACAAACATTGTTCTAAACTTAGTTTAGTAGTAAGTCACTTGTTATATGCAGATGAGCTCACACGTTGGAAATATTATGTATAGGTAAATGTGCATATACCCCTGAAGCTAGTCAAATTGGTCCATGTTCTTGATTGCCATATCAACAAGACCAATCCTTGCTCGCGGTCAATCTTGTAGTCTGGAGACCAGGCTAGAAAGCTCAAGAGACATCAACAGAAAAAAATCAAACATTCACCAGCCTGAAAAGATGAAAAGGACATACATGCTAAGTAATGCTTATCTAGAGAAGAAAGAAGAACTTCTCAAACATGTGTCTGGTCAACCTACAGCTGAATGTAAACCTTGTGAACTCAAGGATGTCAAAGAACTAAAGATGATGATATTCTCTTAGCTTACATCTTCAAGACCACGACTGATTGATTGAAGGTCAACTGGAAAAACTAGCTATTAGGAGAATTTGAGAAACTATGCACATCAATGCCTAAACTCAGTATATCTAAGATAAATGACTGTTATGAAACTGACAACAAAAAGGTACGATTCCTCACTAATATAAATATGTTCATCATACTTGCACCTCCCTTATGAACTATAGTAGTATTCCTTCAAGGAATCATAATCTACCTAAAAAGGTGAAGAGAGAAAGTACATTGATGGTGAAAACTCAAATGTCTATAAACTTTCTCTCCATCCAAGTTTTAGGTTGAAGATAACAACTTGAAAGAAACCTGAAGTGGGTTTTAAGAGAATCACAGGTCGAATGAATGCGAAGTAATCTTTGTTTATGGGTTAATGTGTATGTACACCCTATTGTCTAAGTGTTTAATAACACATGTGAGTATGATTAACTCTACAAGAGAATCTTGAGATTCATAGAAACCGATCACCTCCATGAATCAACCAGATACTAATAAATCGCAGAGTTGATTCTCACTGTGAACATTTAAACCCTATGAGACATAACCTAGCAAATGATGAAACCATCAAAGAAAAAGAGTGTTTTGTTAAAATGACAGATTTCACACACACTCATCACCATGCATCTCAAAATGTATTAGCTAAATAAATTATATGCATAAATATCGATCGATGGTGATCAATATGATGATTATCCAAGAATATATGAGGAACAGGGGGTTTAAAAAACTAACCTAGCGGGACCCATTTAATCATGGGTACCAAAAATTAGAAATGTATAACCTGCAGGTACTTGGTCTATCTGACCACACTAAGGAATGCTAAAGCAAAAGACTTCAGTCAAGAAGATTCAACCAGCAGAAGGCTTAGGACTGTTCAGAAATAATTTTGACCAAAACTCCTACATGTCAAAGTCTGTCCTTGAAGACCTGAAGAGCTAATCTAAATGAAGCTCAAGTGGCTACTAACCCTTATATGAAAGCAGGCCACTCAACTAAAGATGAAAAAGGTCTTAGATGCTCAAGCATGCAAAACTTGTCCTCAAGGAAGCCCACATCAGAGGACCATCGAGCATCAAACATGAGGAACTTATTACGGGAACAAAACTTCACGAGCACAAGCTGACAAGGAAGACTACGTTCGTAGTGCTGTCAAAGGATCGAAGAATGATCAACTCTGAAGATTTAATGACTTCAGCCATAAGGCGATATGCAGGGATGCTTCCCAATATACATGAAGGAAAAGAATCACACCTCACTGAAAAGACAACATCAACCATGGGGGAGCAGTGACTGTTAAGGAACAATAGCACTGAAATATTCTATGAAGCAATGCACCAGCTACAGAGTCCCAAAACTTTGTGGCTGATGAACCAAATGAAGATCCATAGTCAGTAGGAACGTCTCAAAATGTACTACTGATAACCTATCAGTCACCCAACCCAAAATCGTGGAGTGCCTACAATCAAACATCTGATCATAGTATAACAGCAGGAGGACACCACGATTACAACAAATATAAATTGTCTAAAGTTGATAGAGGACCTCCCCACCAGAAAAGGTTAAATGAGATATCATGCAAATTACTCCTAAAGTACTTCATCTGGAAAGCGCTTCAGGGAAAAACCTGACCCTTAGCTCACTCTAAGAGGCTGGCCCTTCCTGAGCTACCTTAACCCAGAAGGATTGCTTAGTCAAGTTCATCTCAAGGACCAAGACAGTCAACGATCGCAGAGTAGAGTTTGAGAGAACTCAAAGATCGTGATGTAACCTTAACGATCGTAGTGCAACCTTAGCAATCGTAGAAACAGACTCGACGATCGCAGTCTTACAAGAGGCTACACTTAACTCATGAGGTGCTAGAAGAATAGGACAATTACCCAACCATTCAGATTGTGAGGAGATAAGTTCGAATGCTGGTTGGAAAGATGTCCTGCTGAAGAAAAGTGCCCAAGCCTTCATAAAGTACATCAGTGGTTAAGCTATGCAGTTTCAACATGAGGAGAAATGTCAAAACCATCCACTGCAACATCTCTCAAAAGATGATCGTTGAGTCAACAAAGGAAAATGTAGAGTCCATAGCTGCCTTATCATGCTACTCTATGAACTAAAATGGTCAACGGTCAATCCACATCATTGACGCCAGTTTGTTTCAAAAAGGGACATTAAACTGAAGAGTTAATGGGGAGTTCTGACTTATTATCGGGCATCGCAACCAATGGTTGGTTGACACATCACAGAGTATGCAGAGTTAGAAGGAACTGCCATAAAGGAAAATTCAAATTAGGAAACAGTTATCAGAAGCTATCAAACCTCTCTCCCTCCCATTTTCAAACCCTAAAATCCTCTCAAAAGACAAAATCATTAACCCTCCAAAGCTTTGCCCAAATCGCAATCAGCCATCTCTCATAAACTCCTCTAAATTAAATACCCATATTCCTCGAACTATTCAAATGGAAGATTGGCGGGTAATCACTGACATTCAGCTTGGAACCAAGTCGTTTGAAAAATTCGAAAAGAAGTTCAGAGACATTCTCGAACTTCTGAAGAAAGCTGGATTCTCAGAGTGTCTTGAGGCTAGCACTCGAGTATACACTGAACTGATCAAGGAATTCTACTCAAATGCATCCATAAATGCCGGAACCCTTTCAACCAAGGTTAAAGGTCAGTCTCTTAAGCTGAAATCATCCGATATCAATCAATGCTTAGGTTTCCCTAACCTAGGACTGAGAAACCTTGATGAGATTAACACTGAGCAAGCAAAGGAGATTATGGGGTACCAAAGAAACCCCAGTCTAAAGGAAATGAAGAAAAAGGAGTTCCCTGAGGAATTGGAGTTCCTTACTGAAATAGTGGGAAAATGCATACTATGCAAGGACACTGCACACGACACGGTGCTTGATCGACAGTTAAAGATCATGTCTGCTATAGTCTTGAAGAAACGAATTAACTTTGGAGTTATCCTGCTTGATCAAATATCCAAATGGGTAGAAAAGGCTGAATTGAAGAAGTCTACAGAAAAATCACTCATGAAAGTGTTTCATGGAAGACTACTGAGCATTGTGCTGAAGAAGAAATTGGGAAACAAAATCAAGGATGATGAGGGAGAACCTCTAAATGTTCACAAAGTAATGTCTCCACAATTGTTTGTGAATTGGAAGAAAAACCCAAAGGAGAGCGGGAAGGGCGACAACCGGGAGGAAGCGAGCAAGGCCTCTACAAAGAAGAGGAAGGCAAAAGAGGTAGAAAGCTCTAAGTTCTATGACCCTGTACTAGCAGCAACCACACCAGCCAGACAGAAATCCAAAGGTGTGAGGAAAACTGGGGCTCCTCCAAGAAGTCTATCCACAGAAGATAAGGTTGAAGATGAAAAGGTCTCAACTGCAGAGACCACTAAGAGGAGAGGTAACAAATTATTTCAAGGGCCATCCAAAGAAGAAAGCTAAGATGGTAAATAGTCGATCTCAACTTACCAAGAAAAGTCGCCCCGACGAAGAAAAGGACGTAGAGTTAGAAGAAGAGAAGGCAACTGATAATCTCAAGGCTGAGCCCCCACAGACCAAATCCAGCAGTGAAGGTGAAGCTGGATTAATTGAAGAAAATGCAGCATCTGCTGATGAAGAAGAATGCACAAGCCCCCAGAGCATTCACTTTGATGATAAAGACAAGATACAAGTTGACCCAACTGCATCTCCAAATGCAAATGCTCCAACCAGCCAGATGATGGATCAAATGATGTTGATTCTGATGAAGAAGGAAATGCCCCCACTATTGCTAAACGTCAAGAAAGTCTCATTCGATGATGCTTAAGCTTCAGTAGTTCGACGAAGAAGAGGAGTCTGAAACTCCTATAGCTGAACTTCCAACAACAAGAAAGTGCTACAAATTACTTGCTCAAATTGCCTCCAAAAGGAAAAATGATCACTCTAATGCTGTCATTGAATTAAGTGATGATGAGTCTGTATCACATGAAGTAAGTGCTGAGGATGGAACCAGTGATGAAGAAGATGAATCAGAGGAAGATCTTGCTAAAGAAGGTTCTGGAAATGAAATGCAGCAAGAAGGATTCATTGATGGAAACGATCAAAATGTTTCAGACTCCGAAAGAGAAGAAATGGAGAATGATTTCAACTCTGCAAATCAGGAATCAGACGATCCAGCAGACTATCCAGTCCTCTCTTCTGCAAGATTCAGTAGAAGAATTGTGGTAGAAGTCCTTAATAAACCAGAAGAACTCCCAGCTGAAAGATGGGTAAAATATGGAAACGAACAGCTCAAAGTTGTAAGGATGACTGCACAAGATATATTCAAAAACTGGAATAACATGGAGCTAGACTGCACGACCATATCCTCTACAATCCTGATGACCTGCTAATGAGATGGTTCTTCCAATGGATGCCTTGGCTAGAGGCACATACTGAAAAGGATGCAAGTTAATTCAGTTGGTGCTACTCTCATTTTCCAAGCACGGAGCTGGTGGTACAAAACTTCCCAAGAGTGAAGAGTTTTTCTACAATGATGATCACAAACCAACCTCACTACAAGGTCTACAGACATGCCGGCAACCACTATATCCCCTACGATCGTAGGATGGACTCAGAAGGAAGAAGGATCATGACCAAGGAAATCATCGTAGAGTCAGTTCACTCTACTACTAATGGTATCCAAGTATAAAATAAGAATCTTCCATCCGCTCAAGCACTACTGACATACATTCCTTCATCTTCAACTAGTGATTGGAACTTAACGATTCTTCAGATTTTCAACACCTTCGAAAATCTGTCCAAGGAAGCAGATCGTAGAGTTCAATCTAATGATCAACAAGTGGCTGCTCAACCAGATGATCAAATTTCCATGGAGCAGGAATTGTTGAAGAATTCTGATGACTTGATTGAGAAGATATCTCAAATCAATGAAAAGTCAAAGAATCTTGACTTCAGCGAAGACAACTCAGTTCATGACAGAATCCAAACTATTATGGCTGATGTTTCTCTAAAAATCAAAGAAAGAGATCACATCTATCTGAAGGCCATAAATGATCAAAAAAAAGAAGCTCTACGAACACAGAAGGCAAATGAAGAACAACTCCAAGCCCTCTCTGACAAGATTCACAACTTGAATCAGTCCTTCTCTATGCAACCTGAGTTAAGCCAACAAGAACTCAAGATTGAAGTCGGTAACTCCTCCTACCTGATGGAACAACTATGTCCAATATGGAGCAGCTCTCCCAAATGATTAATGACAAAAAGGGGGAGAAAAAGAGGCATAGAAAGAGGCAGAGTAAAAGGTATTCAAGAAAGGGCAAGGAGAGCAGAAGGAAACAAGACAAGAAGACAAAGAAGAAGAAGCTGGTTCATCATCTGAGGGGGAGCCAAAGGATGATGAGCCTGTATTTGCAAAGGCTAAGGGGGAGCCAAAAGAAGAAGAGGAGTATACATCTACAGAGGAGCAAACAAAAGAAATGAAGTCAACATCGCAAGGGAAGCAGAAGCAAAGAAATCAAACAGATGAATAGCTGGGTCAACAGACATCCTGGAAGCATACATGGAGCCAAAATAGGTACATCTCTAACTAGTTAGGTATGTTCTGGATCCAGGATGTAAAATGTCAGTATATTAAATTTCACATCATTATAAATGACATTCATGATTATCTGTTTTAGAAATACAGCTACTCACTGTATATAAGATTCATTCATAACATGCATATGCACTTATTGTTTTTGTCATAATCAAATAGGGGGAGATTGTCAGAAATAAACATGTGAATGATATTCCTATTTATATATGATTTGATTATGATATATATATGAATGAATATGCAAGCATGCTTGCATTAAGAAAAGGTGTAAAGTCCTTTGATAGATAATAGAAACAGGACTATAAATATAGAAAGATCAAGCATGTTAGGTTGATCTTATGATGTAATAGATAGGCTTGTTTGATTGTCGAGCACTACACCAGAATCGTAGTCTGCAAGATAGTAGATCTCAGAGTTCGTAGACTTCCAAGAGAGACGAGGAAGGATCGTAGTGTGTCGAGGAGAACTTCCTCAGGGCCGTAGTCTGCTAAGGAAGTCATGTTCAGAATCGTAGAGACAACCTGCCTTGAGCCGACCGAGTATCTGCCAAAGCCAAGTCAAGAATCGTAGACTACACTCAGAGTCGTAGAGTCTACTAATCATACCAGAGGCAGAGATCGTAGTCGAGCAAGATCAGATGAAGACAACAAGCACAACGACAGAAATCGTAGAGTGTCAAGATCTGATCTCGGAGTCGTAGTGTCTGCACAAACCAAAGTCAATCGTAGAGAGTGCGTAACTAAGACCTTAACAGATGTGCTCACAATGCCAAGGCAGAATCATAGAGCAAATACGATTCTCAACGAATGAGCACTCCTAGAATATCCAAAGGAATGAAGCCTCTGGTTGGCACTGCATAGATACGTCCCACCTGAAGGAAACTAGAGAGCACTCAACAAATGGCATTTAAGCTAACATAAGATCTAAGCACCAACCCAATCAGCATCAAGATTGAGTTATGAAGCCATTCGAGATGAAGTCTTCCACAAGGAGATCAGAAGAAGACTTTTATGAATAAGGATTAAGGAAAGTCTGATGGTAGAGTCGCGCCAATGCATGTAAGACAACAATCTTTGAAGTTACCGGGATCGTAGTGTTTTGCCAAACAAAGAAAGAGCTACATTGGAGTGCATACAGAGATACCGGATCGCTTCAAGAACAAGGCTAAAGTGATTAAGCATTCGGGTCACCCATTGATGATAAGTGAACGGAGATCACAAGGAGAAAGAAATTTGGACACGCCACAAATCTAAACTGTCTTTCTATTCAAAAGGGGCCAGAACAAAGAAGTCAAGCCATCAAGATCTCGAGAGTCTTTGAGGCAAATGTAAGTGTTGAAGCACTGCACAAGAGAAGGAAGAGGTGTTCTACATTGAAGATCCAATAAACACTCTTCAAGATCGTAGTGTTGTCTCTACTAGTCAACAAGACACTATGATCAGGTCCATGAAGAAATGCATCAGAATCGTAGAGTTCGAATAGCTGAAGATTGAAGCATTGGCAATGGTTCAATCTGAAGGGTAATATTCGGATAAGAGCTTATTGAGAGCATCGATGCAAAAGGACAACCTCTGATTGAGAAATCAGAAGGAGAAAATAAAGTCTTCGACCTGCCCAAGACATTAAAGTGACATCTCTAACGGGGTAGGTGAAACAGTAGACTGTAGTGTCAGAAAAGTATAACATGTCACATCTGCAGTCTACCTCAGTCAACTCGAGATCTGTGAAGATATTTGAATAGCTTTCAACGGCTACTTTCCAACGGAAGGATTGGGAAGGAGTATAAATACGCAAGAGCTTCAAAGATTGAGGGTTGCTGGAGTTGTTGAGTTTGGAGAAGTGGTGGACTGATCTAACCAACGTAAATAGTGAGTGACCAATGAAGGTCTGAAGACTCACTCTACGATCCACCAAGAACACTTAGAGACAGAAAAAGAAAGAAGTAGAAGTGAGAGTTCTACAATGTGAAGTGAGAGTTCTACTACAAAAAGAGTGTTACGAGCTCGCAGAGAGATAAGAAGAGCATCAATGTCATCTTGATGTCCATCATGAGAAGACTCTAAGTACCATAGAGGAGAGCTCACAGTCATCTTAGCAAGTCCATCATGAGAAGACATCAAGTATCAAGAAAGAAGATCAGCAATGCCATCATGGTGGCAAGCATGAGAAAGTTTCTAAGTACCTAGCGGAAGAGCTTACAACCATCTTAGAAACCCATCATATAAACCATCAAGTATCAAGAGGAATGATCTTCAAGACAGGTTCATCAAGGATCATCGAAGTGGTTGAGTATGGCTGAAGAAGTTTCGAGCATCATGCAACACTCAACCGCACTTCATGGATGATCATGCCAAGCTGCTAAGTACAGAAGATGTTCAGATCTTAAAGACATCTTAGCAACTCGATTTAACAACAAACAAACTACAACAACAAGAAGCGAGGGCATTCGAGGGGTCCTTGTGGGAGGGACTAAATGAAGTTTCAAGCCCTCTGGGCTTGAAGAGTTCCTAGGAACTAGAGAAGTTCCAAGGTCTTGGCCTTGAAGAGTTCTTAGTGAATCAAGTCCCAAGGTCTGCCGGCCTTGAAGGAATCGTAGTGATTGAGGTCTTTGCCGCCTTCCTTAGTGGAAATCTCGCTAGTTGAAAGCATAAGAGTGGATTAGGAGCTTGAGTCTACGTCCACTTAAAACCCTGTGTCTTTTACTTTATGTCATTTACATTATGTACATTAACTGTTATAAGCTGCTATGTATGTTTTAAGCGCTACCATTGAACTAACTCTACGAACAATGTATGTATGATTATGATTATATCAATGAAGGGATCTTTTACTTATTCCATTTGTGCTTGGAAAGATTCTTATGTTTGTTATATGCTAAATTATTAGTAAATACAAATAAAACAGGAAAAGTATTTGAAATTAAAAAGGATCTATTCAACCCCTCCTTCTAGATCATCGTGTGCTCATTGAACTAATAAAACCACATACTATATTTTAATTAAATATAGTCTTTTTAGCAAATATCACAAAATTATAATTTCCAATATAACTTATTTAATAATTTAATATACCATCTAAATTATTAAATCACAAAAACAATAGAACATCTCATGTTACACTACAATTCTCTAAATTATAAATTAATTTAATTTAGAATATAATCTAACAAATTTAGAATCATAAATATTTACTAACAACCATCACATCAACAAAATATTTATTTAACAATAAACACCTAAAATAATATTTATATAACTCAATAAATATTTAAATTACAATTTAAAATTTCGGATCGTTACAGAACCCGAACGAAGTTATCATGGGTAAGTTAATCATAAACTCTTACGAAGTCTATACCTTATTCGATACCGGTTCTACCCACTCTTTTATTTCTCTTGCTTGCACTTAACGTTTAAATTTGACTCCGGAGAAATTAAACTTTGACTTATCGATTGAAACTCCGTTAGGAGAAACCTTCGTTACACCCACTATTTATAAATCTTGTTTAATTCAAATCGGCACCCTCACGTTTCCTGTCGATCTTATCTCTTTGAAAATACTTGCATTTGATGTGATTTTAGGAATCAACTGGTTAACTACTCATTATGCAAAAAGTGATTGCTTTCGTAAGGTTGTTAGCTTTCATATTCCTAACCAACCTATTATGCGAATTCAAGCAACCAAACCACTGAAGTTAATCACCGTCATATTAAGCCATAAGTAAAGAGCCCCGATCCTTTCGTTGTTGACTTCCTTGTGTGGAATGCACCGAAGCCAGACTATCCGTAGGGGACGCTGTGGATAACGGTGGCAAGTTGATAGGTATCAATGAGATGTGCTATCCAAGTCTTGGGATGAGAGTCACAGTTTTGAATGATATTTCTATTGTTAATAAATTTCCTGACGTATTCTTGAAGACTTCTTGGCCTACCCCAGAGCGTGAAATCGAATTTTGTATTGACCCCAGTACAAAACCCATTTCTAAAAACCTTAAATATTTTTCCATCCCGAACGAACGTAACATGCGCCAAAGACATTTGCTTAAGCTATTGAAGATTACGATTATACCATTCAATATCATCGTGGAAGAGCGAACGTGGTAGCTAACGCGTTGAGTAGAAGATCGTATGCGTTTACGAGTGCGATGTTGTTAACTCAAAAACCCATTTCGTATAACTTACAAATGATGAAGATAGAGTTAAAGACTCTAGGGACCCACGTGGTGATATAGAATATACGAGTAGAATCGACTTTAATCGATAAAGTTAAAAGCCGCTCAAGCTACAGACTCAGAGCTGATAAATTTGAAGAAGAAGGTTCAAGAGGGCGTTATTCTAGAAGCAAGAGTCGATGAAGAGAGGAAATCTCAACCCTCGATTTAATTGGTCCATTTGAAATTCTCGATCGAATAGGAACTGTGGCCTATAGACTCGTCTTACCACAAGTATGTCGCGTGTTCATAACATTTTTCATGTTTCGATGTTACGTAAATATGTGAACAACCCAAACCACATTATTGAATTAGAACTAGACGAGATAGCAGAAGATTTAACATATGAGGAGATACGTGTTAAAATCTTGGATAAGAAGGATCATATTCGACACTCAAAGGTTATACCTCGAGAGTTAGAATCTGACGAGGTATCATCACCTCTTCGACATACCAGGTACGCACCCTAATTTTGAGGACAAAATTTTATAAGAAGGGGATGTTGTAAGACCCCAACTTTTATGAATAAAGATTAAATTTTCTCGAAATATATTTTTGAATATTATGGTGTGGATATGATATAATGTTATAGTTGTGGGTAATATTTACAAATTTTGCAAAGTAAGCAAGTTGTTATAAAATATTTGATTGGTTGGGGAATATTCATTTTAACAGGGAATATTCGTACGATGACACAATCATTGGTGGACCCCACAATAGAAGTATTGTCGTAGTTAGAAAATGACAAAATTATCTTTTTATAAAAATAACGGCGAAAGTTTTACTGTTAAACTGTTGAACTACCTGGTAGTAAAAGTACAATAATACGTGTGGTTGCATAGTAGCACACGGTATTAATTATTGATGCTTACGTGAGAAGTCACTCAGTTATACTCAATTATTACTACAGTAATTGATGCATAATATCTCTCATATTATTGATTCAATTATTGTCACAGTATCATTTGCATAATATTTTATATTATTAAATAAATAATTGAGACGCAAAGTTATTCATATTATTATTTGCAATATTGACAATGTCTAGAAAGTTTTGTTAAGGAGAGGTTTGGTCACCTAATTGCGCGCCAATAGGGAGAAATCCTTATCGAAAAGCGCCCTCTTTCCTGGGAATGATCTAGTTGTTAAATATTGTGAGTTATAATATTAATGATGAATAAGTTCGTGTTGATTAAAGATGAAATTGATATTTTTATTGTGTTGGAATTATTAGTGTTAATGGAAATCGACATCTATCTCGATAATAATTGATGTCTGGAGGTTATATTGACCAATCGGGTAATTAATCGGATAAATGAGCAATTAATTGCTATTAATTCATATGCTTATAACTATGTGTTCACATGTACGTACTATTGATTCACATGCATGTACTATTAGGGGAGGTGGTGCAAGATTGATAATACTTGTATGACTAAATTAAAAATGGAGGTATAGATGAATGTACTATACTATAATTATTTTTTTCACATGTATATAACTATTGATTCACATGATGTACTATTGGGGGAGGTGGTGCAAGTTTGATAATACTTGTAGGACTAAATTAAAAATGAAGGAAAAGATGAAGGTATTATATGTAATATTTCGAGCCCCAAAATGTGCAATTATTGAAACTATATTTTCCTATAAATAGAAGCTCATTCTTCCTTCATTCTCACTAATTCACTAAGACTCACAAGAGCAATTATAGAGAGAGAAGCTATAGAGAGAGGAGCTATAGAGAAAAAGAAGAAGAAAAGTCTGCTACTTCACTATTTCAGTATCTAGTCTTCTTCTGAGGTAAGGGGTATTATTTATTTCATATTCAGAAGAGATACTATTTTTCGTATTCGTATGGATATTATCTTGGTTCAATATTCGTATGAAATAATATTTTCTTCCATACTCTATAGTATGTAAGTAATATTATTTCCTTTTGTATTCCTACTTCTACACTCATTTTGTTGAAGTATTGCTTCTATACTCCGTGAAATTAGTAGAATATTCTTGATATTTACGCTTCATCCAGTATCTTTTTATGAAAATATTATTATGAGTTTTCTTGATAATTATTGATCTTTTTATGCTAGAATACTATTCACGAGTTACTATTCATAAGTTACTATTTACCCAGTTACTATTCACTCGAATATTATTCACTCGGGTATTCGGGGCACTTTTCGTGTCAGAGTACTATTCACGAATTACTATTCATGGGTTACTATTCACTCAAATATTATTCATTCGGGTATTTGGGGCACTTTTATGCCGGGGTACTATTCACGAGGTACTATTCCCGAAGTACTATTCATAGGGTACTATTCATGGGGTACTATTCATCTGAAAGATATATATCTTTTTTCTGTCCAAATTATTTTTGATACATGAATATTATTCTTGAATTTTACTCCACAAAGCAGTATCATGTTGACAATTTGGATATTTTTAAACTCTGGAAAAATTTAAAGTCTTTAATATTTATCCTTGATTTCGTTTGATTAATTCTTATATCATTGTCATCATACTCATGCTTATATTGTGATGAATATCTTTGGCTTACGTGCATAGATGGACTGTTGATTGGTATGATTATGACCAGGGATCATTCGGTATAATCATGACCCGTAATGTTATAAATGATGTGGTAAAAGTCCTCATTGGCCCGTAGTGCATTGATGGACAGTTATTGGTATGATTATGACCAGGGATTATTCGGTATAATCATGACCATTGATGATTACATGAATATCCTTGGCCCGTAGTGTAGGGATGATTTGATGATGCGGTTTATTTATTAAGTTGAGTCTTAGCGATAAAGTTGATGAAAACTTTTTAAATCATAGAAGATAGTAGATATTATGCTCTACTTGACTCTTCTAATGGATTGCTTATTCCGCTGCAGTTGTTGATCTAAAACTTGTTGTCTATTATATTCTATCAGTTATTATACTATTGAAGGCTAAGGATAATTTATTCTGCATTATCTTAGTCATAATATTTCTTATTGGGCTAGTTGAGTTCACCCTTTTCTTTCCTTTGTTCTCTGTGAAATGAGAATATAGTGGGACTAGTCGGGAGCAAGAGTGATGGTCCAAGAGATGGTGCATTAGTAGTCTCCTCACTATTATTCGTGAAATAGTGTGATAATAATTGTAATGAGGACTCCATTGAGTGTGGATATTGTCTAGAAGACAATATTCGTTTTAAAACTCTCAGCTTATGTTTTGTCGTATGTTACACGAAAGTTGTATAATTAAGTTGTATTTGATTTATGTACCATGTATTTGACGACTCAGAATGGGTGATGTATACCTGTTTTGGGGGTGTCACAATCTTAGTCATAATATTTCTTACTAGGCTAGTTGAACTCACCCTTTGCTTTCATTTTTCTCTTCAGGAAATGAGAATATAGCTGGGACTAGTCAGGGAATGGAGTGATGGTCCGAGATGGTGGCTATAGTAGTCCTCACTATTCTATGAAATAGTGTGATAATAATAGTAATGAGGACTCTATTTGAGTTTGTATATTGTCTACGAGACAATATTTGTGTTAAAACTCTCAACTATGTTTTGTCGTATTTTACACGACAGTTGTATAATTATGTTTGTATTTGAATTCTGTACCATATATTTGGCGACACAGAATGGGTGATGTTGTAACGCTCGAGAAAATCGGAATTTTATGAGAATTAATTTTTTATTTGATTATATGGATTAAATGAATTTAATTGATTATTTATGTGAGTAAGCTATTCGAAGGTCGTTCTATGACCTAGAATATGCGGATGTGGTTAGGATTTTGGCTACGTGGAAGAATTTAAGTGTTTGAATCTCCAAGACGAAAATAAAAGTTTTCTGAGAAATTTCTGTAAAAACACTATTCATCCGTTTCTGCTCAAGAATTATTTTTGAACTTCCGAGAAATACGTAACGATAGAATATTAAGGGAAGATAGATTATGTAATAATAATTCACGTATGGAAAACGTAGTTTTTCGCCTGCGGACTAAATTTGAGAACGTTAAGAAAAGTAAAGCGTAATGAATTAAACGATGGTCGTATGATGCGTAAGTATTATACGAGATAATGAACACGAGTATGATACGAGGTATTATATGCGTATGTATGAATAATGGTATGTAGTATATGATGTATGTGTATACGAGAATAATGCGTAGATTGTACGTTATAAGGCTTTAAGCTAAATGCATTGGACTTGTAAGATTTGTTAGGAATTATGCAAGCCCAAGTGTAGAAATGAATAAGTCCAATGTGAATTAATGAACAAGCCCAATGTTGGTTTAAATGAAAGCCCAAAGCATAAGTTAAGTTAATTAAATTTAAAGCCCAAATTAAGAACCGGATCCGTGGATCGATCCAATGGGTAAAAATGACCCATGGGGCAACCCATGTGGGCCCCATGATCACATGGGTGATCTTGGTGAGCAAGCAAAAGATGAGTGTTGTGAACTCCAAGTAATGAATAGTAAGGAGGTTTATTAAGGAGGTGGATGGCTTAATGACTAAACTATCCTCACGTTGTGATTTTTTATAAATAGAAGGAGTGCTAGTTCATTTGTTGATTGTTTTATTTCATCCAACATTATAAGTGCTTATTTGTTAGAGAGAAAAAGCTAGAAAAGTTAGAAAAAGTTAGTCTTTCATAGAACAAGAAGGAAGAACAAGGAAGAATTAAGTAATCTTCAAGGGTAAGAATCCCATATCATTAATCTTTCATCTCTTCAATTGTAGTTTGATAGAGAAGTGTTGATTAGTGGAGTATGTATGCTAAGAAGTGATGAGAATGAGTAATCAAAGGACTTAAACCTTAATAAGTCATGAATAAGTAATTTACACTT
Source organism: Panax ginseng (assembly GCA_020205605.1). Classification (NCBI taxonomy): domain Eukaryota; kingdom Viridiplantae; phylum Streptophyta; class Magnoliopsida; order Apiales; family Araliaceae; genus Panax; species Panax ginseng. The sequence continues at coordinate 94,955,048 of CM035133.1, read as the reverse complement.
TTATAAGTTATAAACTAAGGAAGAACATGTAAGAACTTATCATATGTGTAATAACCCGATATTTTCTATATAAACAAATGAGAAATTTTGCATATAAATTTTTTTATTATTATTTTACAGATGGGAATATGTGCCAAGTAATGTGTATGCATATATCTGATAAATAAAATTTATTTATTACATGAATAATTTCAAATAATTTTATTTTAGAATTATTGATCATTATAAAGTATATTCTTATAATAATTAATTTTATAGTAGAAATGTCTTTATTATTTATTTTCTATGAAAATATGATTTTTATATTATTTAAATAATATATGAAATGATTATTGGGATTATTATAATTATTATTTTGTCAAATGAATTTTAGTTCAGATTATTATGTTAATTATTTTAACTTAATTAATAATGTTATATATGAAAGATAAATTAAATATGGAATCCAAACCCTAATTTTGGATTTTGAGCAATGAATAAGAATAATGATATTATATTAAATTTGATATTATTTTTTAGTGTTATAAATATATAAAGTATATGTGTAGACTGATAATGGTTGGTCAATTATGGTGTATCATGACAACCCTAGTATTACTGTCATAAACCATAATTGGAAACTCAAAACTAGAGTTTAAGATCGGTCAGAAATTGTGTTATATGAATTATGTTGCATATTATAGAATTTCTGTTAATTAGGAAAACCCTAATTAATATTAGAAAACCCTAATTAATATTTGAAAACCCTAATTAATATTTGAAAACCTTAATTAAAATTAGAAACCTTAATTTGCTAATTTGGAACCTTAATTGCTAAAATTAAAATCCTAATTATTATTTTAGTAAATTGAATTGTTAATTTGGGAACCCTAACAATATTAAAGAACCCTAATTATTTAAAACCCTAATTTCTACTTAAAACCCCTAATTTTAATTAGTAAGTTCTAATTAAAATTTTATTAGATTTTAAACTTAATTTTTCAAACCCTAGAAATTATTTGGGAAACCTTAAGGTTTAAAATCTATTGATTAAAACCTAGATTAAAGTACCATGGACAAGAATACCATTAAAATTATTAGCGAAATGACCTAATTACCCCTTTTGTCCCATTCTTGGAATTATTGCTAACAAAATCTTGCCAAATCTTGACAAGTCATCAACCTAGTCTAGCTAGGGACTAATAAATTCCAGCTGATCTCAGCCATTATTAACATCCAAATACAATGCATACAAGTTATAGATAAGGATTAAGAGAGAGAAAATGCATTATTTACCCAATTTGTACAACCAACACTCAACCAAACTCTCTCAAGCTCAAACCCACGAAATCCAAAGGTGTTTCAGTCCCTAAATCAATCCCCACTAACTCACATAACAAATCAGTAGTCAAGGAATCAGAATTTGTTCATAGTAAGGTATGAACCCTAAATCAAATATGATCTTGAACCCTATGTTAGATGTTAGATTTTTATGTTAAAACATGTAGTATGTAGTGTATATTGATGATCTGGATTGGTACATATGGGATCCATAACATCTAAGTACTCAAAATTAAAGTTTTTGAAAATCAGGAAAAAGCTTAAAAATGTTGTCTGACAACGAATGTCAGAGCCTCTAGATCTTTCTGTGTTAAGTGTTATGTGTGTTTTATGTTATAGATCTGTTCTATGACATGTGGTCTTTAATCTGAAACTTGAATCATGGTCAAATCATATCTAGAACTCAAGTTATGAGTGGTCAAAGTGAGTTGACCGATCAGAAATTCTGAGTTTCTGGGCAACCTAGAAACCCAGAATTTCTGACAGTCATGTTTGAAGCTTTTGATCTTGCTGTTGTTTTACAGTTTGGTCAAGTTATTGTTTTTATCTTATAGCCTGACATGAGAAGTACACATTTATGCTTTCAAATTACTCAGACCATAAAATTAATAAAAATTAATTATGGTCAAACTAGGTTGACCGATCTGCACGGATGAAGATTCTGGAAAACCCTGAATCTTCAAGAACACGTTTCTGACAACAGTTTGACCGAGTTATATCTCTTAGATTGTTGTTATACTGTTTTTATGTAATAGATCTGTTGTCTTGCATGCTAGCTACAATCTAGAACTCTTAGATCACAAAAACATCACACGAACAACAAGTAGTGGAAGCCCAAACACATGACATTTCGGCCCATTCTTCATTTTTGGAAAACCCGTAAATGAAAAACGACCCTCATTCTGATTTTGAAGCTTAGATCTTTCTTTTGATGATGATGTTTAGCTTGAACAATGATCAAACCTGGATACCCATTAGTTAGTCTACAAGGTCCGACGTCTAACACAACTATAACATGAACCGATTGACTGTAATGAGGCCACAAAGGGCGTTGACCGGCCATGACCAGATATTCTGGGCATCCCAGAAATATGATGAACACGTTCTGACAGCTAGTTCAAAGCTTAATAACTTTTGATTGTGATGATGTATGACCTGGTTATTGGTTGTTACATGTAGTGTTACACTAATTCTACAAGATTCAGTCATTATCTAGCCCAAAAACACATTTCACACTGAATTATTGATGGTCAAACATGGTCACGAATCGACTTTTGAGTGTTACGGGTTTCTCAAAGAACACCTAAGCGACACTCGCCGCCAAAGGGCTTTAATGACAGACTTATTAAAATTAATTAATTTAATTTCTAAAATCATTTAAAAAATAGAAAATAATCTCTAAAAATTACAAAAGTAATTTTAAAAATTATTTTAAGTTATAAAAATAACTTTTAATAATTTGACATATTTTCATAAATATTAGTATTTATTTGAATATTATTGATATTTAATTTATTTAATAAATGCATTAAATAATTAATTAAAATGATTTTATTATATTAAAAATCATTTTAAATGCTAATAAGATATTTAAAAATATTTTAACTTATAAAATATAACTTTTAATATTTTAAAGAAAATTTCATTAATTATTTAATATTAATGATATTAGAATTATTTAATAATTATATTAAATAAAGTAATTTAAAATGATTTTTATATTAGAAAAATTATTTTAAATAAAAATAAGGTGTTTGAAAATATTTTAAGTTATCAAATATAACTTTCAACATTTAAAGGTAAATTTCATTAATAATTTAATATTAATGATATTTGATGTATTTAATAATTATTTTGAATAAATAAATTAAAATAGTTTTATTGATTTAAAAATTATTTTAAAAGGATATAAATGAATTAAAAATATTTTAAGTTATAATTAATGACTTTTATTATTTTGATGAATAATACATTAATATTTAAATATTAATGGTAATTACTTAAAAATGATTTTAAATGTTTTAAAAATTATTTAAGGGTAATATTAATACTTTAAAAGTATTTTAAGATATTATAAATAACTTTAATATTTTGGCAATGGTTTCATTAATAATTTAATATTAATGGTAATAGAATTATTTAATATTTAAATCGTTTAATAATGATACCGATGTTTGAAAAATCATGATAAATTATAATAATTATTTAAAATTATTATAAGGCTATGAAAGATAATATGACTGATATTTAAATTATCTAATCGAATATTGAACTACATAATAGAGTTTTAGACTCGATAATTACCCGATAAAGCTGTCGGTACACTGATCTAGACTTATATAATCTGACTAGATAAATGTTTGTTTGTGAACCAATTACTGCTAAACAAATGTGACAATGTAATTAGGTTATGTGTTGACTGCATATAACAGTACTATGTGATATGATATATTATTCTAATCAAACGAATGATCTTATTAATGACAGGTTTCAGTATAAAAGTTAAACTAAGTTACGTTATTGTAAGCAGCAGCTCAGGCAAGTATCCTACCTTTGCATTTACTTTATGCAATGGACATGCGTAAGAAAGTTTTAGAATCATATTTTTGTGCCAGATTATTAACTCTATTGTTATTGACTATGTATCCAATTATTCATATTCATACAAGTTCTTAAATTATCCGATCATTGTTTATCAACACAGTATTAGTGCATAATCCAGATATTTATTCTGTTCGTTAGTTTCTAAATATGGTTATACAAGTGTCCCCACTTGGATAATCATTGTATTTAATCACATATTGATACATACTTATTGATTTCCAGTATGTATACATTGACTTAAAAGTCGTCTAAGCTATTTGATTTGGCTAGACACAAACTTAAAAATATTGTTGAACAAGATAGAACTTTATTGTATCCAACCAGATTGTTTTGGTTCGGATTACCGACTAAGTATGAACATCCCGAACATGGAAAAACTTTTGTGCACCTAAGGTGGATAAGATGAACAATAATATCGTTCTTTCATGTAGTATTGATCAATACAGGGCAAAACGGGCTAATCACCCCCCGTGCCTGTAAGTTATGACGATTTACAGATGAAGTTCTATTTAACCTTTTCAAAAATAGAAAAACAATGTTCATAGTCTGTCGACTAATCTCCAGTTATAGTCGGTACGTAGTTTCAAAAATTTGATATAGAATCGATATGTTGTTATTGGTTCAACTTACTTCACAACTGTTGATTCGTTGTTGAAGTGTCATTCAAAGAAAATATTTAATTCTTTCAGTTAATATTTATTATTGCTATTACTTGCTGGGCAATTAAATGCTCATTCTTGCTGAAAATTTAAATGTTTTCAGCTAAGTATGATCAACTCGAAGGATCAGGAAAGAACAAGGGGAAAGGAAAGTTGTTTGAATGAATTTTATAATATTTTGTGTAATAGTTAAAGTTTACTAAGACAATGATATTTATTATCTATGATGTAATGAATGTTTAAAGGTCACGTACCTGGGAGTAGACTTTGATGCATATGTAAATTAAGTTTGGTATATATATTATTGTTATTATTATTGTATTATTCCGCTCATAGAAATGGTATCGTGAAGCACCGAGTTCGGGTTTTAAGTACCTGAATTTGTGGGCGTCACAGGTTGGTATCAAAGCTTTAGGGTTAGAAACCTTTGGTGGGATAGACCTTAGGCTATAACCTTAGAACAGAGGGAAACATTGAAAATATAAATAACTCATATAGAGTTTAAAAGGAGATGAATTGAATAAATTCATCGTTAAACAAAATAAAAGATAACTTTTATAAAACTATTGTTGCTGTGTGTATATACTATTTGCTAATCAGGATAATTTGTGTGTAGATGTCAGGTGGAAAAGAAGTAGGATACCCTCAGATCATAAAGAAGGAGCCAATATCAAAGCTAATAGCTGAAATAGAGGCTCACAGTACAGGCAACCTTGATGAGGTGATGGTATTGGAAAACGTAGTACCAGATCCAGAAATAGTAGAACTGACAGATAGTGATTCAGACAATAAAAGTTGGAGCTGATCAAGAATCAACGAAGAAGCAGAATCTGAAGAACAAGGTTTCTTCTCTAGAAAAGCTGTGGGAAATAGAAAAGCTACTAAATAACCAATTGCGTCAGGCGTTAATAGAAAATATGGAAGAACAAGATAAACTTAAAATCCAAATTGATCAAATGGGAGCGAGAAGCAACAAATCGTGCGCAGCTCCGAGCAAGAAGGGGAAAAGAAAGATGAAAGACCGTGACTTAGGAAATAAGTAGGATTAGTAGTTGATTATGTATGTTTGATAATGTACGTGTGTAATGTAATATTCCCAACTTTTGTGTAAGTTATTGCAGTAATTCCTGACTTTTGTGGTCACAAAGGGATAACAGTATGTGCTATGTTATGTAAAGTACTTTGAATTAATGAATATGAATCTATGTTCGATTAATGGAATAAGTTTTGTATAAAACTTTGGGTTACATGTTAAACTTATACAATAAGGTTTAGAATATAAGTTAAATTCATGATTTTATGTAATCAGATAATGCCGCCAAGATAGCGAACACGAAATCAAAGGGTAGAAGAATATGTCAACAATACTGGGAGACAACAACAAGACCCGATGTAAAACTTTGCAAACATGGTAGCTCAGGCTATGCTGCAGGGAATACCAGCCGCAGGGAACCAACCAGACAATCGCTTGGAAAAATTTAAAGACTTCAAGGCAGTAGGACCACCAGAATTCAAGGGAACAACTGACCCTATAGAAGCCCAGACATGGGTTAACGAGATAGAAAAGGCGTTCATAATTGCTAGGGTAGATCAGGGGAAAAAGACCGCTTTTGCCACTTATATGATGAAAGGGGAGGCTAACTTTTGGTGGGAGGCAAATCAAACTAGGGCAGGAGAAGAAGTAGTTACTTGGGCTAGGCTTAAAACTCTATTTTTTGAAAACTATCTCTCAGCTAGTATGCAGGCTAGGATGGAGGTGAAATTTCTGGAATTAAAGCAGTAGAACATGACTGTTGCAGAGTATGTTGCAAAGTTTAATGAGTTGGCTAGGTTCACTCTGCATCAAGTTGATACAGAGGCTAGGAAGGCAAGGAGGTTTGAGCTGGGCTTAAAACCCTGGCTCTACAACAAGGTGGCGGTGTTGCAGATTAATACTTTTCCAGCACTCATGGAAAAGGCTATCATAGCTGAGGAGGGGAGTGAGGCCATGCGCCTCTAAAACAAGGAGAAGAAGAACAAAGGCAAGGCAGTAGGAGCTGTGAAGATGGAAACTAATAGTGGGAATAGGGGTGAGAAAAGAAAGGGGAATTATTTTGGCAATGTTCAGGTGAAAGAGGAAGGTGTGAAGAAGCAGGTAGTTCGATGTGGGAACTGTGGGAAGAATCACTCTGGTGAGTGTCTGAAGGGTAAGTTTGTATGTTACAAGTGCGGGCAAGGGGGGCCATATTTCTCCCAACTGCCCCAACCCAAGGATGAATAGTGGGTGTTTTCTATGTGGGTCGATGAAGCATAAGGTGAAGGATTGTCCAAAGAGGAAAATGGAGGCGGGGAGTGTAACCACAGGAAAAGGCAGCGGGACTCTGGCGATCACAGGACCGACTTCAACCAACAAACCAACGAAAGCAACCATGAGAGTCTTCAACACGACGGTCCAGGATACTGTGGCAGTTGGGAATGGAACTCCAGGTATTATTCGAATAACTTTTATTTTCGAATATATATGATTTTCCTATATATAGCAAATTATTTTATAAAGAAATTTTGAAGGAAGAATTTGAGTTCTTTTAGAAATCAAATTTCCGTTTAATTAGATAGACAAGATTTATGTTGAATAGTTAAAGTTTAGTTCGATCAAATATGATCGAGATCTACTTGCAATGATTGTGTATGCTATGTACCCTAGTATGTATAAGTTTTAAAACGGTGATTCCGGGGACGGAATCCTTATAAGGGAGGGTGAATGTAATAACCCAATATTTTCTATATAAACAAATGAGAAATTTTGCATATAATTTTTTTATTATTATTTTAAAGATGGGAATATGTGCCAAGTAATGTGTATGCATATATGTGATAAATAAAATTTATTTATTATATGAATAATTTCAAATAATTGTATTTTAGAATTATTGATCATTATAAAGTATATTCTTATAATAATTAATTTTATAGTAGAAATGTCTTTATTATTTATTTTCTATGAAAATATGATTTTATATTATTTAAATAATATATTAAATGATTATTGAGATTATTATAATTACTATTTTGTCAAATGAATTTTAGTTTAGATTATTAAGTTAATTATTTTAACTTAATTAATAATAATATATATGAAAGATAAACCGTATATGGAATCCAAACCCTAATTTGAATTTTGAGCAATGAAGGAGAATAATGATATTATATTAAATATGATATTATTTTTCAGTGTTATAAATATATACAGTATATGTGTAGACTGATAATGGTTAGTCAATTATGGTGTATAATGACAAACCCTAGTATTACTGTCATAAACCATAATTAGAAACTCAAAACTGGAGTTTAAGATCGATCAGAAATTGTGTTATATGAATTATGTTGCATATTATAGAATTTTTGCTAATTAGGAAAACCCTAATTAATATTTGAAAATCCTAAATAATATTTGAAAACCCTAATTAATATTTAAAAACCCTAATTAAAATTAGAAATCCTAATTTGCTAATTAGGAACCCTAATTGCTAAAATTAAAAACCCTAATTATTATTTTAGTAAATTGAATTGTTAATTTGGGAACCCTAACAATATTAAGGAAACCTAATTATTTAAAACCCTAATTTCTATTTAAAAACCCTAATTTTAATTAGTAAGTTCTAATTAAAATTTTATTACTTTAAACTTAATTTTTGAAACCCTAGAAATTATTTGGGAAACCTTAAGGTTTAAAATCTATTGATTAAAACCTAGATTAAAGTACCATGGACAAGAATACCATTAAAATTGTTAGCAAAATGACCTAATTACCCTTTTTGTCCCATTCTTGAAATTATTGCTAACAAAATCTTGCTAAATCTTGGCAAGTCATCAACCTAGTCTAGCTAGGGGCTAATAAATTCCAGCTCTCAGCCATTATTAACATCCAAATACATTGCATACAAGTTATAGATAAGGATTAAGAGAGAGAAAGTGCATTATTTACCGAATTGTACAACCAACACTCAACCAAACTCTCTCAAGCTCAAACCCACGAAATCCAAAGGTGTTTCAGTCCCCAAATCAAGCCCCACTAACTCACATAACAAATCAAGAGTGAGGAATCGTAATTTGTTCATAGTAAGGTATGAACCCTAAATCAAATCTGATCTTGAACCCTATGTTAGATGTTAGATTTTTATGTTAAAACATGTAGTATGTAGTGTATATTAATGATCTGGGTTGGTACATAGGGGATCCATAACATCTAAGTACTCAAAATTAAAGTTTTTGAAAATAAGGAAAAAGCTTAAAAATGTTGTCTGACAACGAATGTCAAAGCCTCTAGATCTTTCTGTGTTAAGTGTTATGTGTGTTTTATGTTATAGATCTGTTCTATGACATGTGGTCTTTAATCTAAAACTTGAATCATGGTCAGATCATATCTAGAACTCAAGTTATGAGTGGTCAAAGTGAGTTGACCGATTAGAAATTCTAAGTTTCTGGGCAACCTAGAAACCCAGAATTTCTGACAGTCGTGTTTGAAGCTTTTGATCTTTCTGTTGTTTTAAAGTTTGGTCAAGTTATTGTTTTTATCTTATAACCTGACATGAGAACTACACATTTACGCTTTCATATTACTCAGACCATGAACAAAGTGAAAATTAATCATGGTCAAACTAGGTTGACCGATCTGCCCGGATGAAGATTCCGGAAAACCCGAATCTTTAAGAACAACGTTCGACAACATTTAATGAAAGCTATATCTCTTAGATCTGTTGTTGTTATCTTGTTTTTTATGTAATAGATCCTGTTGTCTTGCATGCTAGCTACAATCTAGAACTCTTAGATCACAAAAAACATCACCGCGAACAAAGAAGTAGTGGAAGCCCAAACATGCACACTCGGTTGTTTCTTCATTTCGGAAAACCCGAAATGAAGAACGACCTCCATACTGATTTTTGAAGCTTAGATCTTTCTTATTGATGATGTTTAGGCTTGAACAATGATCAAACTGGATACCCTGTTAGTTAGTCTACAAGGTCCGACGTCTAACACAACTATAACATGAAGCGATTGACTGTAATGAGGCCACAAAGGGCGTTGACCGGTCATGACCAAATATTCTGGGCAGCCCAGAAATATGATGAACACGTTCTGACAGCTAGTTCAAAGCTTAATAACTTTCGATTGTGATGATGTATGACCTGATTATTGGTTGTTACATGTAGTGTTACACTAATTCTACAAGATTCAGTCATTAGCTAGCCCAAAAACACATTTCACACTCAATTATTGATGGTCAAACATGGTCACTCGAAACTGACTTTTGAGTGTTCTGGGTTTCTCAAGAACACCTAAGGCGACACTTTCTGTCGCCAAAGGGCTATAGCGACAAACTTATTAAAATTAATTAATTTAATTTCTAAAAATTATTTAAAAATAGTAAATAATTTCTAAAAATTACAAAAAATATTTTAAAAATTATTTTAAGATATAAAAATAACTTTTAATAATTTGACATATTTTTTATAAATATTAGTATTTATTTGAATATTATTGATATTTAATTTATTTAATAAATGCATTAAATAATTAATTAAAAATGATTTTATTATATTAAAAATCATTTTAAATGCTAATAAGATATTGAAAATATTTTAAGTTATAAAATATAACTTTTAATATTTTAAAACAAATTTCATTAATTATTTAATATTAATGATATTAGAATTATTTAATAATTATATTAAATAAAGTAATTTAAAAATGATTTTTATATTAGAAAAATTATTTTAAATAAAATAAAAGGTGTTTGAAAATATTTTAAGTTATAAAATATAACTTTCAACATTTAAAGGTAAATTTCATTAATAATTTAATATTAATGATATTTGATGTATTTCATAATTATATTGAATAAATAAATTATAAATAGTTTTATTGATTTAAAAATCATTTAAAAAGGATATAAATGAATTAAAAATATTTTAAGTTATAATTAATGACTTTTAATATTTTGATGAATAATACATTAATATTTAAATATTAATGGTAATATTTAAATATTAATGGTAATTACTTAAAAATAATTTTAAATATTTTAAAAATCATTTAAGGGTAATATTAGTACTTTAAAAGTATTTTAAGTTATTATAAATAACTTTAATATTTTGGCAATGGTTTCATTAATAATTTAATATTAATGGTAATAGAATTATTTAATATTTAAATCATTTAATAATGATCTAGATGTTTGAAAAATTATGATAAATTATAATAATTATTTAAAATTATTATAAGGCTATGAAAGATAATATGACTGATATTTAAATTATCTAATCGAATATTGATACATACTTATTGATTTCCAGTGTGTATACGTTGACTTAAAAGCCGTCTAAGCTATTTGATTTGGCTAGACACAAACTTAAAAATATTGTTAAACAAGATAGAACTTTATTGTATCCAACCAGATTGTTTTGGTTCGAATTCCCTTCTAAGTATGAACATCCCGAACATGGGAAAACTTTTGTGCACCTAAGGTGGATAAGATGAACGATAATATCGTTCTTGCATGTAGTATTGATCAATACAGGGAAAAATGGGCTGATCACCCCCCGTGCTTGTAAGTTATGACGGTTTACAGATGAAGTTCTGTTTAACCTTTTCAAAAATAGAAAAACAATGTTCATAGTCTGTCGTCTAATCTCCAGTTATAGTCGGTACGTAGTTTCAAAAATTTGATATAGAATCGATATGTTGTTATTGGTTCAACTTACTTCACAACTGTTGATTCATTGTTGAAGTGTCATTCAAAGAAAATATTTAATTCTTTCAGTTAATATTTATTATTGCTATTACTTGCTGGGAAATTAAATGCTCATTCTTTCTTTAAATTTAAATGTTTTCAGCTAAGTATGATCAACCCGAAGGATTAGGCAAGAACAAGGGGAAATGAAAGTTGGTCGAATGAATTTTATAATATTCTGTGTAATAGTTAAAGTTTATTAAGACAATGATATTTATTATCTATGATGTAATGAATGTTTAAAGGTCACGTACCTAGGAGTAGACTTTGATGCATATGTAAATTAAGTTTGGTATCTATATTATTGTTATTATTATTGTTATTATTATTGTATTATTCCGCTCATAGAAATGGTATCGTGAACCACCGAGTTTGGGTTTCAAGTACCTGAATTTGGGGGCGTCACAATATTTATAAGTTATTAAAATATGTGTGGTTAGGATGTTAGTATGATGGAATGAATCCATTTGAAATGGTTTAAAAATCTCAAGTAACGATGTTATTGCGAAATTCACGAGTTTAGACGATAAATGTTAAAATCGTGAAATTCTCGGAATGGAAGTCAAAATTTGACATTGAGCTCGAAAACGTTGGTTTTCGATGGAGTATAGTCTCATTTGGCATTCTAGAGTTGCAGACTCAAAATTGACCAAATTTTGACTTAGAACGAAGAAACAAGCGTTGAACATTCACGAACGTTTATCGTTTTCGTTAAAAATGAACTAAAAGGTGAATTCTGAGTTAATGGATTTGAAAATGTAAAATTCTTGCACAAACACTAAAACTAAAACCTAAAATAACATGGTTTAAGATGTTTAAACCTTAAGTAATATACTAAAGGTTGAAGATAACTTACTCGAACGTGAACGTAAGAACGATGTTAAACATAACGACAAGCCGGAACCAATGATAAACAATCTAAGACATGATTAGATTGAGAAGAAGGGTAAGATATAGTAGTAAACATACTTGATTATATATGACCTAATGTGGTAAGTTATGTGATCATGTGTTGTAGAATTCTTAAAGGCTCAAAGGGAAAGTAATTATACTGTAGCAAACGCTTGAAGACAAGTTTTTCTAACGCTTGTCTAACCTTCGTTTTAGCCAGGTTTTCAGTGATTTATGTTATGAGATGCATGAATGGTTTTCAAGAAAGGGTCGATGCCAATTTTAACTCGGCTAGACTAATCTTAAAATATTGATGGATTTATTTACAACTCTTTCAATATAGAATTGATAACGCTATCCTACGCCAATTGTTTGGTATGGATTCAAGGTAAGCCGGAGTATGAATAAACAAATGTATTTTACATCGATTATTCGATGGGCACGCGAGGTTACCAAAACTTAAACGTAAATACATTTAACGGATAAGTGTTGATCAACATAGAGTACTATAGGCTGATCACCTAGAAGTGCTCGTAAGAAATATCAGACTTACGGTCTTAGTATCGGGTTGTCCTTTTCATGAATAAAAACTAAAGAGAATGTTTATGGTCTATGGTGTAACGCCCAAGAAAATCGGATTTATATGAGAATTAAATTTTTATTTGATTATGTGAATTAAATGAATTTAATTGATTATTTATGTGAGTAAGCTATGTGAAGGTCGTTCTATGACCTAGAATGTGCGGATGTGGTTAGTATTCTGGCTATGTGCTAGAATTAATTGTTTTGAATTTCCATGACGAAAATAAAAGTTTTCTGAGAAATTCCTGTAAAAACACTATTCATCCGTTTCTGCTTGGGAATTAAGTTTGAAATTCTGAGAAATACGTAATGATAGAATATGAAGATAATATGGAATATCTAATAATATTTCATTTATGGCAAACAAAGTTTTCGCCTGCAGACTTAAAATCTATGGGTTAGGAAAAATGATTTCCGAGAAGGAAATGAGATACGTATAATGAATTTCGATGATTATGCGTACGATATACGAATATGATACTAATTAGTATACGAGTATAGTATGAGAATTTAATACAACGTATAATACGAATATTGTACGAGTACTATACGAAGATAATACGTGAATTATACGTGTAGAATACGATTGGTGTTATTGGATTTAGAGTTTAAGGACTTAATATAATCCAATTGGATTTGGATTATATCAAGCCCAAGTAATTGAGTAATCAAGCCCAATGAATTATGTATTTAAGCCCAAGTCAAGGCCCAAAGTTAGGTTAAATTAAGCCCGATCCAAGAAACTGAACCGCGGATCGAACCGATGGGTCACCGAATGGGTAAAACCCATGGCGTAACCTGTAAGACCCCAACTTTTATGAATAAAGAATAATTTTCTCAAAATATATTTTTGAATATTATGGTGTGGATTTAATATAATGTTATAGTTGTGGGTAATATTTACAAATTTTGCAGAGTAAGCAAGTGGTTATATAATATTCGATTGGTTGGGGAATATTCATTTTAACAGGGAATATTCGTACGACGGCACAATCATTGGTGGACCCCACAACGGAAGTATTGTCGTAGTTAGAAAATGACATAATTATCTTTTTATAAAAATAACGACGGAAGTTTTCTTTGTTAAACCTGTTGAACTACCCCGGTAATAAAAGTACTGAATGTCTGGCGTGGTTACATAGTAGTAGCACACCAGTATTGATTATTGATGCTTACGTGAGAAGTCACTCGGTTATACTCAATTATTGCTACGATGAAGAATTGCATCATATCTCTCATATTATTGATTCGATTATTGTCACAGTATCATCTGTATTATATGATATATTATTAAATCAATAATTGAGAAGACAAAGTTATTCATATTATTAAATTGCAATATTTATAATGTCTAGAAGTTCTATCAAGGAGAGGTTTGGTCATCTAATTGCTCGCCAATAAGGAGAAATCCTTATCAAAAAGCCCCCTCTTTCCTGGGAACAACCTGGTTGTTAAATATTGTGAGTTATAATATTAATGATGAATAAGTTCGTGTTGATTAAAAATGAAATTGATAGTTCCATTGTGTTGGAATTATTAGTGTTAGTGGAAATCGACATTTATTTCGATATTAATTGATGTCTGGATGTTATACTGACCAGTCGGGTAATTAACCAGATAAATGAGCAATTAATTGTTATTAATTCACATGATTATAACTATTTGTTCACATATGTGTACTATTGATTCACATTCTTGTACTATTAGGGGAGTTGGTGCACGATTGATAATACTTGCAGGACTAAATTAAAAATGAAAGAAAAGATGAAGGTATTGTACTGTAATATTTTGAGCCCCAAAACGTGGAATTATAGAAACTATATTTTCCTATAAATAGAAGCTCATTCTTCCTTCATTTCTCACCAATTCACTAAAGCTATAGAGCAATTATTATAGAGAGGAATTATAGAGAGAAAGAAGAAGAGAAGTCTGCTACCTATCTACTCCAGTATCCAGTTTCTTTCTAAGGTAAGGGGTATTATTTCTTTCGTATTTATGAAGGGAGCTTTTGTTATTCCATTCTTTATTATTATGTTGGAATAATCTGTCTATGCGAAGTATCGCATACATGGTGAAATTCTTCTGTTATTCCATACTTTATTATTATGTTGGAATAACTCACGTCATCACAATCTGCATACATGGTGAAATTCTTACATTATTCCATTCTTTATTATTACATTTGGAATATCCCATTTGTGCGGATTATGCTAGACACCGGTACCATTCTTTATTATTACATTGGAATAACACATGCATGCGGCTTCTATCGCATGCATGGTAAATTCTTTGTTATTCCATTCTTTATTATTACGTTGGAATATCACGTCATGCATGCGGATTACGCTAGACTTGGTTCCATTCTTTATTATTCATTGGAATAACACGTTCATGCGATTCTATCGCATGCATGGTGAATTCTTACATTATTCCATTCTTTATTATTACATTGGAATATCTTGTGCGTAAGCGGATTACGCTAGACACTCGGTTCCATTCTTTATTATTACATTGGAATAACCTATCTATGTGGATTATCACATGCATGGTGAATGATCCTTCGTCGATTCATTCCTTATTAAATTGTGGAAATGATTTGTCTATGTGGATTACCGCATGGCGGTGAAAATCCATTTGCGGTTTCATATATTCTATGATACTCATTTGGTTAAAGTTTTGGCTTCTATACTCCATGAAATTAGTATAATATCACGGATATTTATGCTTCATCCCAGATCTTTTCATGAAAATATTCTTACGAGCATTCTTGAATTTTTACACAAAGCAAAGATCATGTTGACAATTTGGACGTAATTGATTTCAAGATAAATTAACTTATAAATATTTAAAATTTATTCTTAAACTTGTTTTATTGAATTATTATTTCATTGTCATCATCCTCATGCTTATATTGTGATGAAAGTCATCTTTGGCTTACGTGCATAGATGGACTTGGTATGATTATGACCATGGATTATTCGGTATAATCATGACTGTAATGTTATAAATGATGTGGTAAAAGTCTCGTGAGCTTTGTAGTGCATTGATGGACAATTTTGATATGATTATGACTAGGGATTATTAAGTATAGTAGCGACCATTGATGATTTAATGAATATCCTTGGCGAAAGAGTGCGTGGATAACTCAATGATGTGGTTTATTTATTGTTGAGTCTCAAATGATAAAAATTGATGAAAACATTTTAAATCATAGAAGATAGTAGATATCATGCTCTACTTGACTCTTCTAATGGATTGCTTATTAAGATTGCAGTTAAACTTGATGTCTATTGTATTTAATCGGGTTTAACATTGTTGAAGACTAATGATAATTTATTATGCATTATCTTAGTCACAATATTTCTTACTGGGCTAGTTGAGCTCACCCTTTCTTTCACTGTTCTCTTCAGGAAATGAGAACGTAGTCGGGACTAGTCGGGGAACGGAGTGACGGTCCAGATGATAGCATTAGTAGTCCTTACTATTCTGTTAAATAGTGTAAAAATAAATATAATGAGGACTCCATTGAGTGTGGATATTGTCTAGATAACAATATTCTTATTAAAACTCTTAGATTATGTTTTGTCGTATTTTACACGACTGTTGTATAATTAAGTTGTATTTGAATTTTGTACCATGTATTTGGCGACTCAAGATGGGTAATGTATACCTATTTTGGGGGCGTCACACAACCCATGGGGATGACCCATGGAGCATGTGGACTAGCCACTTGGTGGTCAAGTAAAGTAATATACTTGATGACTAAGTAAATTACTTGGTTAGAAAGAATTGAATATTAAGGAGGTTACTTATTGACCATTATACTCTCCATTTGGTTGCCTATAAAAGAAAGGCTTATGTTGGTCATTTGATGGTTTTTCAAAGATTGTCCAACTTATATTGAGAGAGAGAAAAAGCTAGAAATAAGCAATCATCCTACTTTGAAGCTTTTCATTAGAAGTTTAGCAAGACCGTAAAGAACGGAAAGGTAATATTCCATTAATATTAGTTTTCCCATCTTTTGGATTTCTTTGTTATAAAGAATCATAGATTGGTGGAACATACCTCTTATGGAGGAATAAGGATGGCTTTTAAGGAGTAAAACCTTTATAAGTCATGTATAAATAGAAATCGTAAAGGTTTACGTAAGTTTAAATCGTAAAAATTATTGAATGATGAACATGGTTGTTGATGGACAAATTGAAAACTATCGCTATTAGGATATGTGCATCTTGCTTGGTTAGGATGTAGATAAGAAATCAATGGAGTTGTTCCATTTGATTTGGTAAATAAAACATGAGTAACGAAGTTATATCGAATTTTACGGAATTAGACATTAAACGTCGAAAACGTAGAAATCCTGGATTAGTAGTCAAAAGTTGCAGTGAGACTTAGAAACGTTGGTTTTCAATGTCAACACGTGAGATATGGTAGTTAAGAGTTGTGGACTCAAGAATCATCGAATATCGACTTAAAACAAAGAAAACGAGTATTGAATACTCAAGAATGTTAAACGAACGCTTAATAATGAACTTAGAAGTGAATTTTGAGTTAACGGATTCGAAATTGTAAAATTCTTACATGAACGCGTAGAGTATGTAAAATGGGAGTTGTAGGCTTTTGAACTGACCAATTCGGGCTTATAACGAAGAAGTTATGAAGCCAGGAAGTTCACTAAAATTTTTGTCTGCATAATTTTTACGAGTTCGAGAGTCCGCGCAGCAGCAGCCTTGACAAAGCTAATTGTACCGTGCATGTGACAGCCAGCAAGCACAATGTCTCTATTGAAGAGTGGAAATATAGGCGCCATTCTACGTTTATGTTTCTACCGTTGCGATCTACGAGACGAGATGTTGAAATCATGGCGGTGCCGCATGATGATGGTGTTATATATGAAAATAGCAGCATGACGCAAAACAAGGGAAATGTTGGATGAATTAGGTTTAAACTCCAAAGTTTCAAGACCATTATAAGTTAAGTTTATATACTTAATAAGCATACTAAAACTATTCCTATGTTACATATACTAGGGTATATGGTGACGAACTTAGGAAGTAATCACAAGTTATTAGTGTGTAAGCGAAGAACACGAAGTGTTAATAAATAAACCGTGAACAGTAATCAATATTGGTACTTCACCAATGATGATCGAGTTCGGTTAATAACGTAAGAACTTTAACAAGCCGTGATGAAGGGTAGTAAGTTGAATTGACCTTATTAATGAAATAAAGTCAATTAAAACATAGAAGAGAAAGAAGTTGGTAGGAACAATATGATTGATTGTGTGGTAGCTAATTACAGTGTGCTGTGTGAATATATCATGTAGATTCTGTAAAGACTAAGAACTGTTGAATAAATTATTCGAAGACGCTTGAAGGCAAGTTTTCTCAACGCTTGTCTAACCTTCGTGTTAGTCAAGTTTTCTGTGATTCATTGTAATGAGTTGCATGAATGATTTTAAAGAAAGGGTCAATGCCAGTTTTAACTCGGCTAAACTATTCGTAAGAGATAGATTGATTTATATACATGTCTTTCTATATAGAAATGATAACGCTATCATATGCCAAGTATTTGGTACGTATTTAAAGATAAGTTTGTCTATGAACAAACAAAAGTATTTTTCATTGTTTATTCGATGGGCACGCGAGTTTTCCAAATCTTAAACGTAAATACGTTTAACGGATAAATGTTGATCAACATAGAGTACTATAGGCTGATCACCTAGAAGTGCTCGTAAGAAATGTCGGATGTACAACCTTAGTGCTGTGATGTCCTTTTCAAGTATGAAAATAGAAAGAGACTGTTCATGGTCTTTCGACTGGTTCAGAATTCCTAAGTTATTATATACTTTGGGAATTGATGTTATGAATTGTTAAGTATTAATGTTTCGTAATACTTCATGACTATTTGTTTAGTTATGGAAGATTGTCATATAATTCACGAATGTGGTATTAATATTATTCTTTGTTAGACTTGCTGAGCTTGTTATGCTCACTTCGTGCGTGAATTATATGATTGCAGTTAAAGCCAAGCGTACTGAGAATTCTAAGAGAGATAAAGGCAAGGCTAAGATAGATTGTTAAATATCTTGTAATAGATTAGTATGATTGTATGTATTATACTTACGAATGGCAAATGATGTAATCGGTTTATGAACCTGGGGAAGGATTTTATTATGATTGTAATAAAAATATAGTTAATACATTCACTGTATTGTGTTTTCAATGGAATGATTGTATAGTTATGAGTACCATGTAGCACCATATGTCGGGTTGGAAGATACTCTAATTTGGGGGCGTCACAGGTTGGTATCAAAGCATTAGGTTATAAAACTTAAGGGGGGGAAGAACCTTAGGCTAATAACCTCGTAAGGAAGGTAAAGTCCGAAGAAAGTAAATTCGAGTCGAATTAGTTAATAAGGTATTGAGAAAACTCAGTACCGAAAGATTTAAAAGATGGAATTTAATCCTAAATAAATTAAATATGATTTGTGATTATACTATTGTGTATTATGTACTAATCAACATGTTATGTGTTATTGTAGATGTCAAACGATAGCTTGATGTATAGAGACATTCACGTGGTGAGTGAAGAGTTTGTGAACCGAGTGGAGATAGTACCTATGCCAGTGGCGGAGGTACCGATAGTAGTTTTGGAAGATTATGATCTAGAGGAGTACATTTCTGAGGAGGATTACTCCGAGGAAACAATGGGAATAACATCATACCTAAATATGATGATAGATGTGGAGGAGGATATGGAGGTAACATCAATTAATACGGTGGTACCTACTTAGGAGTCAACACCTCCAGATGTAATGAGATCATTGTATCTGGCAGTGCTTGATAGGAATGTGCATCTGCGCATAGTGGTGCAAACATAGAATGAGGAGATTACCGCCCCTATATGAGGCGAAGGAGTCTGTAGAGGCAGATTTTGCTTCAGAGCACGATGAGAAAGTGCTGATGACAGATAAGGCTAGGGATTATAAGGAAGAGGCCGTAGAGCTTCGAAAGAAACTGGTTGAAAAAGACCAGAAGATTATAAGGATGTCTTACATCCATGACTATGCTCACGAGGATTTCAAGCTAAAAATTGCTTGTTATTCTATTGAGTCAGGGCAGACTCGACATACGATTAGTCGAGATATTGTTTAGATTTTAGCAAATCAGAAACATAAGAATGCCGTAAGGCAGTGTTAGTAGATCAGTAGATCTTTTTGGTACAGGTGTAGTGACATAAAGCCCTCTTTTGTATAATTAAAAGGTAGTCTTTTTGTAAATCCCAATTTTTGTAGAAGTCAATCGCGAGATAGTAATGTAATAGCTTTTGGCTATGGAAGCAAAGTGTAAATAGTCTTGACTATGAAAGCATATTAATATAATGAAGTTTTTATTTAATGTGCTTGTTGTGGTATGAGTTGTTATTTGGAAATGATAACTAAGTAATTAAATAAATAATAATGAAACTTTATTTATTTAATCAACATAATGCCGCCAAGAAGGAGACAACGTAACCAAGAGGCTGAGTCACATAACGATAATCAAGGGGGTCCTAATAACCCTATGCAAGAGTTCGTTAATTTATTAACGGCGACATTTAATCAAGTTTGGGGTGGAATTCCCATAGCAACTACCTTTAAAGAATTCAAAAGTGTGGGTCTTCGGAGTTCAGAGGAACGACGGACCCATTAGAGGCCCAGACGTGGGTGAAAGAGATAGAGAAGGTGTTTGTTATTACAAACGTAGATGAGGCGCAAAAGACTTCTTTTGCAACTTACATGATGAAGGGAGGCCAACTCATGGTGGGAGGCTCACGGGGTGGGGCTAGAACTGGAGAGGCGATTACATGGGAACGATTCAAGAAGGTATTCTTCGAGAACTACTTCCCTACTAGCATGCAAGGGCGAATGGAGATTAAGTTCTTGGAACTTAAACAAGGGGATATGACAGTTCCTCAGTACGCATCCAAATTCAATGAATTGGCAAGATTTTCTCCACATCAAGTGGACACAGAAGAGAGGAAGGCTCGTAGGTTTGAGCAGGGCCTGAAACCCTGGCTCTACAATAGAATTTTGGTGTTTCAGAGTGCTTCCTATGGGACCATTCTGGAAAAAGCGATTATAACTGATGGTGGTAGTGAGGCGTTGACTCAGTACCACAAGGAAATGAAAAATAAGAACAAATGAGAGGGAGGAAATAAGGCAGAGGTTGCCAGCGATAGTGGCAGTATGCCAAAGAGGAAAAGTTTTAACCCTGGGAATACTAGGGTGAAACAAGGAGATTCTAAGCGTAGGATGGAGGCATGAAAGACATGCGGAAAGACTCATCTGGGAGTCTGTTTAATGGGAAAATCAGTTTGTTACAACTGTGGGCAGGAGGGACATTTATCACCCAACTGTTCTAACCTTAAGAAAAATCATGGTTGTTTCGTTTGTGGATCGTTGGACCACATGGCAAGAAATTACCCGAAGAAGGGGTTAGAGGGAAATAAGGGTTCTGGTAGTGGTAAGTTAGCCATTACTGGACCAACACCATCGGTGGGTATACCCTCAGCCCGTACTTTTAATATGACTGTCCAAGATGCGGTTGCATCATCGGATGTAATAGCAGGTATCATTCCAGTCAATGAAATAAATGCTTATGTGTTATTTGACTCGGGTGCTACTTATTATTTTATAGCATGTGAATTTGCTAAGCAATTAGGTTTGATCCCTGAAAAGTTAGCAATACCTTTAGACGTTAAGGTAGCAAATGAAGAGATAATCCCAATTGAACATATTCATAAGGATTGTTGCGTAAATATAAGAGGTAATAAATTATCGATAGATTTAGTACCAATAAGGTTAAAAGAATTCGATGTAATTCTTTGTATGGATTGGTTGATTAACCATAAGGCTATAATAGATTGCCATAGGAAAAGTGTGAACCTTCGGCTTTCTAAGAAAACCAAGGTAGTGTTCTTTGGCAGTAAATCACCGAGACGCTCTTGTTGTCTAATGATGACACAAGCTAGGAAGATGTAAAGAAAGGGGTGTGTAGGTTATCTGTGCCATGTTGTGGATACCCAAAGAGTGGGAGCATCCTTGGACCAGATACCTATAGTTCAAGAGTTCGCGGATGTATTTTCGAAGGAATTATCGGGTATTCCACTGGACAGGGAAGTCGAATTTGTGATTGATCTGTTACTGGGTACGACACCAATTTGAAGGGCACCATATCGGATGGCGCCAGTTGAGATGAAGGAGTTAATGGTTCAATTACAAGAACTATTAGACAGAAAGTACATTCAACTGAGTGTGTCTCCTTGGGGAGCACCGATATTGTTTGTAAAGAAAAAGGATGGGTCATTATGACTTTGTATCGACTATCGAGAGTTGAACAAGTTAACGATTAAGAATAAATACCCGTTGCCCAGGATCGATGATCTGTTTGATCAGTTGAAAGGGGCAAAGTATTTTTCTAAAATAGATTTGCATACTGGGTACCATCAGTTAAAAGTGAGGAAGGAGGATGTACCTAAGACGACGTTTAGAACTCGTTATGGTCATTACGAGTTTCTGGTTATGTCGTTTGGGTTGACTAATGCGTCAACCGCATTTATGGATATGATGAACAGAGTGTTCAAATAGTATTTGGACAAGTTCGTTGTAGTGTTCATTAATGATATTCTAGTCTATTCTAAGACGTCAGAAGATCATGCTGAACATTTAAGAATAGTGTTAGAGACACTACGGAAGGAAAAGTTGTATGCGAAATTCACAAAGTGTGAATTTTGGCTTGAACAAGTGCAGTTTCTAGGACATGTTATTGATAAAAATGGCATTTCTGTGGATCCAGCAAAGGTAGAAGTAGTTAATGAGTGGGAGCAACCGAAAACGCCAACTGAGGTTTGGAGTTTTCTGGGGTTAGCGGGATACTATAGAAGGTTCATCCAGGATTTTTCTAAAATAGCTACTCCACTGACAAATTTGACGAGGAAGTCGGTGAAGTATGTGTGGACTGAAAAATGTGAGAATAGTTTTAAGGAACTAAAGAAGAGGTTAAGTGAGGCACCTGTATTGTCCTTGCCAGATGATACAGGGAATTTTGTAGTGTATAGCGATGCTTCGCATAGAGGACTAGGTTGCGTGCTCATGCAGCATGGCAAGGTCATTGCATATGTGTCACGTCAATTAAAGGATTATGAGAAGGCCTATCCTACTCATGATCTGGAATTGGCAGCTGTAGTTTTTGCCTTAAAAATATGGAGACATTATCTATATGGTGAGAAGTGTGAGACATGGACCATAAAAGTCTGAAATATATCTTTACACAGAAGGAGTTGAATATTAGGCAGAGAAGGTGGTTGGAACTAATAAAAGATTACGATTGTGATATTTTATATCATCCGGGAAAAGTAAATGTAGTAGCCGATGCGCTAAGTAGGAAGGGTAGAGAGAAACTGTCAATGTTAACGACTCGGAATGAGTTAGTAACAGCGATGGCAAGGATGGAATTAGAAGTTAGATTACCGGATGAAGCAGAGGAGATGTTATTTTCCATGGAGACTCAACCGACCATAGTGGAACATGTTAAGGAAGTGCAATTGAGCAATGAGGAATGTGATCATATGAAGAAGAGGATAGAAGATGAAGAAAAGACATAACCTCGATAAGGAGGGATTACTGCATTTTGAAGGAAGAATTTGGGTTCCAAATAATTCCGAATTAAAAGAGGAGATAATGAGTGAGGCCCATAGTTCGAGGTACTCGATACGTCTCAGTAGTACAAAGATGTATCAGGACCTTCGTCAGAACTTTTCGTGGCCAAATATGAAAAGGGAGATAGCAGAATATGTTAGTAGGTGCTTAACTTGTCAAAAAGTTAAGGCTGAACACCAACGACCTAGTGGGTTGTTGCAATCATTAGAAATTCCGGAGTGGAAATGGGAGCACATCACAATGGACTTTGTGGTGGGACTTCCAACAGCAAGGAAGGGATACGATGTTATTTGGGTGATAGTGGATCGATTGACGAAATCGTCTCATTTTCTACCAATAGGAGTTAGGTATAACGTAGAACAATTAGCTAAGCTATATGTCAAAGAAATTATTTCAAGACATGGAGTACCTGTTTCGATTGTGTCAGATCGTGATCCACGATTCACATCGAACTGTTGGAGGAGTTTGCAAGAGCAAATGGGAACGCAATTGAGATTGAGTACAGCGTATCATCCTCAGATGGATGGACAAAGTGAATGGATAATTTAAACGCTTGAAGATATGTTAAGATCTTGCGTTATGGATTTCAATGGGAGTTGGGACGACCATATACCGTTGGGAGAATTTGCGTACAACAATAGTTTTCACGCTAGTATAGGCATGCCGCCTTACGAAGCGTTGTATGGAAGGAAGTGTCGAACTCCATTATGTTGGGATGAAGTGGGTGAATGTCAGATGTTGGGACCTAAATTGGTACAACAGACGGCGGACATGGTAAAGCTAATACGTACTCGATTGGTAGCGGCTCAAGATAGGCAGAAGAAGTATGCCGATCCTCACAGAGAAAAGAGAGAATTTGAAGTAGGGTCTTATGTCTTTTTGAAAGTATCGCCTTGGAAAGGGAAGATACGTTTTGGGAAGAAAGGGAAGTTAAGTCCAAGGTCTATAGGACCTTTTGAAATTTTAAGAAGGGTAGGAGAGGTAGCTTATAAAGTAGCTTTACCTCCAGAGATGGAACGTATACACAATGTGTTTCACGTGTGTGTGTTGCGTCCCTGTAAGCCGGACTATAAACACGTAATAGAGTATGAATCTATTCAGATAGAGAAAGATTTATCGTATGAAGAACTTCCAATTCAAATTGTTGATAGGAAGGAACAAGTTTTGAGAAATAAGATAATACCTTCAGTGAAGGTTATTTGGAGAAACCACAATGCTGAAGAAGCAATGTGGGAACTCGAGAGTAAAATGAAGGAAAATTTTCCTCATTTGTTTATGTAATTATAAGCGAGATTCTGGGGACAGAATCCTTATAGGGGGGGGGGGGAATGTAACACCCGAGAAAATCGGATTTATATGAGAATTAAATTTTTATTTAATTATGTGAATTAAATGAATTTAATTGATTATTTATGTGAGTAAGCTATGTGAAGGTCATTCTATGACATAGAATGTGCGGATGTGGTTAGTATTCTGGCTATGTGCTAGAATTAATTGTTTTGAATTTCCATGACGAAAATAAAAGTTTTTCGAGAAATTCCCGTAAAAACACTATTCATCCATTTCTGCTCGGGAATTAAGTTTGAAATTCCGAGAAACGCATAATGATAGAATATGAAGATAAGATGGAATATCTAATAATATTTCATTTATGGCAAACGAAGTTTTCGCCTGCGGACTTAAAACTTAAGGGTTAGGAAAAATGATTTCCGAGAAGGAAATGAGATACGTATAATGAATTTCGATTATTATGCGTACGATATACGAATATGATACTAATTAGTATACGAGTATAGTAATGAGAATTTAATACAACGTATAATACGAATATTGTACGAGTACTATACGAAGAGAATACGTGAATTATACGTGTAGAATACGATTGGTGTTATTGGATTTAGAGTTTAAGGACTTAATATGATCCAATTGGATTTGGATTGTATCAAGCCCAAGTAATTGAGTAATCAAGCCCAATGAATTATGTATTTAAGCCCAAGTCAAGGCCCAATGTTAAGTTAAATTAAGCCCGATCCAAGAAACCGAACCCCGGATCAAACCGATGGGTCACCGAATGGGTAAAACCCATGGGGATGACACATGGAGCATGTGGGCCGGTCACTTGGTGGTCAAGTAAAGTAATCTACTTGATGACCAAGTAAATTACTTGGTTAGAAAGAATTGAATAGTAAGGAGGTTACTTATTAACCATTATACCCTCCATTTGGTTACCTATAAAAGAAAGGCTTATGTTGGTAATTTGATGGTTTTTCAAAGATTGTCCAACTTATATTGAGAGAGAAAAAAAAGCTAGAAACAAGCAATCATCCTACTTTGAAGCTTTTCATTAGAAGTTTAGCAAGACCGTAAAGAACGGAAAGGTAATATTCCATTAATATTAGTTTTCCCATCTTTTTGATTTATTTGCTATAAAGAATTAGAGATTGGTGGAACATGCCTCTTATGGAGGAATAAGGATGGCTTGTAAGGAGTAAAACCTTTATAAGTCATGTATAAATAGAAATCGTAAGGATTTACGTAAGTTTAAACCGTAGAAATTATTGAATGATGAACATGGTTGTTGATGGACAAATTGAAAACCATCACTATTAGGATATGTGCATCTTGCTTGGTTAGGATATAGATAAGAAATCAATGGAGTTATTCCATTTGATTTAGTAAATAAAACATGAGTAACAAAGTTATGGCGAATTTTACAGAATTAGACGTTAAACATCAAAAACGTAGAAATCCTGGATTAGTAGTTAAAAGTTTCTTTGAGATTTGGAAACGTTGGTTTTCAATGTTAACACGTGAGATATGGTAGTTAAGAGTTGTGGACTCAAGAATCGTCGAATTCCGACTTAAAACGAAGAAAACGAGTATTGAACGCTCAAGAACGTTAAACGAACGCTTAATAATGAACTTAGAAGTGAATTTTGAGTTAACGGATTCGGAATTGTAAAATTCTTATATGAACACGTAGAGTATGTAAAATGGGAGTTGTAGGCTTTTGAACGGACCAATTCAGGCTTATAACAAAGAAGTTATGAAGCCGGAAAGTTCAGTAAAATTTTTGTCTGCATAATTTTTTTTCTGAAGTTCGAGGTCGGCAGTCATATGGCTGCACAAAGCTATTGTCTTAGTGCCACGCCGCTACGCCAGCACAATGTCGAGCTACTAAATAGTGGAACCGCAGCGCCATTCACACGTTTATGTTCCGCGCCGCTTGACATCGGACGAGATGTTAAATCAGAAATCCAAATAAGCTGGTGCCAGCATTTATATATATATCATGCCAACATGGCCAAGACAGGGGAAATGTTGGATGAGTTAGGTTTAAGCTCCAAAGTTTCAAGACCATTATAAGTTAAGTTTATATACTTAATAAGCATACTAAAACTATTCCTATATTACATATACTAGGGTATATGGTGACGAACTTAGGAAGTAATCACAAGTTATTAGTATGTAAGCGAAGAACACGAAGTGTTAATAAATAAACCGTGAACAGTAATCAATATTGGTACTTCACCAATGATGATCGAGTTCGGTTAATAACGTAAGAACGTTAACAAGCTGTGATGAAGGGTAGTAAGTTGAATTAACCTTATTAATGAAATAAAGTCAATTAAAACATAGAAGAGAAAGAAGTTGGTAGGAACAATATGATTGATTGTGTGGTAGCTAATTATAGTGTGCTATGTGAATATATCATGTCGATTATGTAAAGACTGAGAACTATTGAATAAATTATTTGAAGATGCTTGAAGGCAAGTTTTCTTAACTCTTGTCTAACTTCGTGTTAGTCGAGTTTTTTGTGATTCATTGTAATGAGTTGCATGAATGATTTTAAAGAAAGGGTCAATCCCAGTTTTAACTCGGCTAGACTATTTGTAAGAGATAGATTGATTTGTATACATGTATTTATATATATATAAATGATAACGCTATCCTATGCCAAGTATTTGGTACGGATTCAAAGATAAGTTTGTCTATGAACAAACAAAAGTATTTTTCATCGTTTATTCGATGGGCACGCGAGTTTGCCAAATCTTAAACGTAAATACGTTTAATGGATGAATGTTGATCAACATAGAGTACTATAGGCTGATCACCTAGAAGTGCTTGTAAGAAATGTTGGATGTACAGCCTTAGTGATGTGATGTCCTTTTCAAGTATGAAAACAGAAAGAGACTGTTCATGGTCTTTCGACCAGTTCAGAATTCCTAAGCTATTATATACTTTGGGAATTGATGTTAAGAATTGTTAAGTATTAATGTTTCATAATACTTCATGACTATTTGTTTAGTTATGGAAGATTTTCATATAATTCATGAATGTGGTATTAATATTATTCTTTGTTAGACTTGCTGAGCTTGTTATACTCACTCCTTGCATGAATTATATGATTCGCTTAAAGCTTTAGCATAATGAGAATTCTAAGAGAGATAAAGCAAGGCTAAGATGGATGAGAATTCTAAGAGAGATAAAGGCAAGGCTAAGATGGATAGTTAAATATCTTGTAATAGATTAGTATGATTATATGTATTATACTTACGAACGGCAAATGATGTAATCGGTTTATGAACCTGGGGAAGGATTTTATTATGATTGTAATAAAAAGATAGTTAATACACTCATTATATTGTGTTTTCAATGGAATGATTGTATAGTTATGAGTACCGTGTAGCACCATATGTCGGGTTGGAAGATACCCAAATTTGGGGGCGTCACATATGGACCTATTCAGAATTTCTAATCTATTATATGTACTTTGGAATTGTTTTCTGAGATGAGAAGTGTTATTCAATGTTTCATAGTACTTCAAAACTATTTTTCAGTTAATGAAGAATAATCATATGATTCTTGAAGTGGTATCTATATAATATATTGTTAAACTTGCTGAGCTAGTTATGCTCACTTCTTGCTTGAATCATATGATTGTAGCTAAGGTCGATCAAACCGAGGGTTCTAATAAAGATAAAGGCAAGGCGAAGATGAATGATTAGTTTATTCTGTAATAGACTAGTATGTTTGTATGAATTCTATTATGATGAACAAAGAATGTAACGGTTTCAGAACCTGGGAATGAGATTATTATTAATAATGTAATAAGAATGTCGTTGATACACTCGTTTTGATGTTGTTTCAATAGAATGAAATTACAGTTATGAATACCGTGTAACACCATCTGTCGGGTTGGAAGATACCCAAATTTGGGGGCGTCATAGGTTGGTATCAAAGCATTAGGTTATAAATCTTAAGGGGGGAAGAACCTTAGGCTAATAACCTCGTTACGGAAAGAAAAGTCTGAAGGAAGTAAACTCGAGTCGAATGAGTTAATAAGGTATTGAGGAAACTCATTACCGAAAGATTTAAAAGATTGAAATTAATCTTAAATAAATTAAATGTGATTTGTGCTTATATTATTGTGTATTATGTACTAATCAACATGTTATGCGTTATTGTAGATGTCGATCGATAGCTTGATGTATAGAGATATACACGTGGTGAGCGAAGAGTCTGTGAATAGAGTAGAGCCTGTACCTATGCCAGTGGCGGAGGTACCATTAGTGATTCTAGAAGAGTCGGAGCCAGAGGAGTAATTTTCTAAGGAGGATTACTCCGAGGAAGATATGGATTTAGCATCATACCTTGATATGATGATCGACGTGGAGGAAGATATGGAGGTAACATCGGTTAATACGGTGGTACCTACACAAGAGTCAACACCTCCAGATGCAATGAGGGCATTGTATATGGCAGTGCTTGACCGGAATGTGCAACTGCATACAGTTGTGCAGAACCAGAGGAAGGAGATTAATGATCTCCATGAAGCTAAGGTGTCTGCAGAAGCAGATTTTGAGATTGAGCATGACGAGAAGGTGCTCATGAAGAATAAGGCGATGGATTATAAGAATGAGGCCGATGAGCTTCGTAAGAAATTGGTTGAGAAAGACCAGAAGATAACACGAATGTCTTACATCCATGAGAGTGCTCATGAGGATTTCAAGCTGAAAATTGCTTGTTATTCCATTGAGTCGGGGCAAACTCGACATACTATTAGTCGAGATATTGTTTTAATTCTAGTGAATCAGAAACATGAGAATGCCGTGAGGCAGTATTAGTAGATCGGTAGATCTTTTTGTACATGTGTAGTGACGTAAAACCCTCTTTTGTATAATTAAAGGGTAGTCTTTTTGTAAATCCCAATTTTTGTAGAAGACAATCGCGGGATAGTAATGTAATAGCTTTTGGCTATGGAAAAAAATTGTAAATAGTTTCAAACTATGAAGAAGAATATGAATATAATGAAGTTTTCATTTAATATGTTTTGTTATGGTATGAGTTGTTGTTTGGCGAATAATAACTAAGTAAGTAAATAGATAATAATGAAATTTTACTTATTTAATCAGAAATTGCCGCCAAGAAGAAGACAACGTAATCAGGAAGCGAAATCACATAACGATAACCAAGGGGGTCAGAATAACCCTTTGCAAGAGTTCGTTAATTTATTAACGGCTGCATTTAACTAAACCGGGGGTAGAGCACCCGCGGGACCTAGGGTAGCCAGAACGACTACCTTTAAAGAGTTTAAAAGCGTAGGTCTGCTGGAGTTCAAAGGAACGACGGACCCAATAGAGGCCCAGACATGGGTGAAAGAAATAGAGAAGGCGTTTGTTATTACAATAGTAGCTGAGGCACAAAAGACTTCTTTTGCGACTTACATGATTAAAGGGGAAGCCAACTTTTGGTGGGAGGCTCACCAGGGTGGGGCTAGAACTGATGCGGTAACATGGGAACAGTTCAAGAAGGTTTTCTTCAAGAACTATTTCCCTACAAGCATGTAGGGAAGGATGGAGATTAAGTTCTTAGAACTTAAGTAAAGGGACATGATGGTTCCCCAATACGCGGCCAAATTCAATGAATTGGCAAGGTTTGCTCCACATCAAGTGGACACTGAAGAGCGGAAGGCTCGTAGGTTTGAGCAGGGCCTGAAACCCTGGTTCTATAGTAGGATTTTATGTTCCAGAATGCTTTCTATGGGACCATTCTGGAAAAGGTGATTATAGCAGAAGGTGGTAGTGAGCGTTAACGCCTGTAAATCCGATCTATCTTCACACCACGATTAAAATGCGTCACAGTACATCATTCCTCCAACATACATCATTATATACTGAAATATAACAACATACATTCTCAAATCCTAGGTTCTAAAAACCTTATAACCTCTTTCATTACAAATAACGATAATTACATTATTCTTTACATCTTACACGAGTGGCTTTCATCCGCCACTAAGGATACATAACAATTCATTAAACTAATCTAAAGTTCATTTAACTTATTTTATATTACAAGTCTTCACTTGATCTTCATGCTCATTCACATACTGAATGGCACTTCATCTGGATACCGATTAGCTTGATCTTTACGGGATCCTTAAGTTCTTCTAGCATCGTATGCTGAAAAATGTTTTTCATTTAAAGAAAATATGAGCATTCAACTGCTCAGCAAGTCATAGCAGTTGAATAAACAACCTCAAGAGTTTAAAGATTCCATTAGAACTTCAATAACCGAACAAACGTTATGAAGTAGCTTGAATAATAGGAATAATCTCGATTCCTATCATTTTAAAATAATATTCACTTTCATTTTAAAATACTTTCATTCTTCTACCTTTTTCATACACATTCTGTCTGGCTAGAATCATTAGCACAAACTTAACAATAACGAATCATGAATAAACAGAGCATACTCTTATTGAACAGTTAAATCACAGAACAGTTCATCTCATAGAAACACCAAAGTGTTCACATTGTGGCACAAGGCCTCATACGTTCTACCACCTTGTACAAATATCACACATTCAAGACATACAGACGTAACTTCTCAAGTTCAACATCTGAGAAGTTTAAGAAACTAGCATTCATTTAGAATATGAATGAAGTTAGGAAACTTGCCTTATCTACAACGTATGCTGAACTGCTCATTCCAATTCCTATGTAGCATATAAGAAAAACAACACATACACCAATTAGTCATGTATATTTAACTTATGCATTGGTTTTCTTAACTTTACTTCTTAGGGTTCGCGTTCTTGCAACCTAAGTTTACACGACCACTTTCACTACCGTTCTACGGCTTCATGACATACGGAGATGTCTTACTTATACGTTCATCATCTTTGATGTTTTACATTCTTATCTTCTTCTTATAACTTCTCTAGGACTCTCAGTACACATCGCTTCTCTGCTAGCAGTCCATATGGTACTCTGAGTGGTTTCCCACAAACAACCAACAAACAAGTTCTCGTCTCATCTACACTGCCATCACAGTGAGTTAGATCGGTTGCTAGTTTCATATATACCTTCGCTCTCTGAAGGAATTGTTTAGCCCAGCTCCCATATGTCAACCATAAAAGGTTACGATTTCACCACAACCTAACTTATCTTAACTTATCCGAACTATTAACTATAATGTTCGTTAAGTCAATTTCTTATTTCTTATGGCTTTCTGATAACTAAATGCCATACCTCAGGAATCATTCTTATCCGACTCACATTCGGCTTTCATTAATCTTATTACCTTTCGTTATGGCTTTCTCGATAATTCATATCTTACTTACTACCTTCGTCAATGTCTACGTCATACAACCAGGGTATACTTAGAACGTTCGTCCGACGCGAATACGATTCACGAGGATCATTTACGTATTCAACGTTAACGTTGCTCGTCTCTTAATCTCTCATTCAACCTTTATATAAGGTTTTAATCATTTTCAATCGTTATCCATCCCATGAACTCCATGTTCATTATTCTTACTTAATGTCGAAGCCATACTGATCGTTGTATGCTAAGACCGATCGTTTATCGCAACTGTATTGCGTTCACAGCGTCTATACACTTTACATTTATCTCTCATCACCACAACATAACATCGAAAAGTTATTCATTACTTTCGTCACTCAATGTCTAAGGAATCACAATCATAGCAATCCCTCACGTTCGTTCATCGCGACTACGGTCCCCGGATATCGGTTCCGTAACCCGCGTTCACATTCTTTATCTTTTACTCTCATTTAATCTTTTCGTTCAACCTTCATTAAAGGTTTAAAACACTTGATTAAGCGTTACATTAGTCGAACATTATGTTCTTTATCTTTCCTTACGTTTCCCCCAAGAGTTGAGCAGTTAAAAGCTCTTCTCTGGCTTTTCCCTACTTGGTGCTTTTTGGCGCCATTCTCTTCTTTATCTCTCAAAAGCGCAGCGAGTTTGCGATGCAAACTTCTTGGTTTGTGCTGCGCAACCACCACCCTAAGGCATGGATGGCGCTGTGGCGCCAAGCCCTAACCCTAGAAAATTTCTCTAAGTGTTAAATCTAATTTGAGATGCTTACTTCCCGCTTTCATAACTTATTCGTTATAACTCGGAACGAGGTCGTTCCAAAGCCATTCTCTTCCTTATCTTACGTACTTCAATTTCCCTTAGATAGAACTTCATTCTAAATCAGTTAACATGCCATTCGATTAGCTTAATCTTCACCCTTCGTTCGTTTTATATTTTTAACGCTCTTCGTTCGCTAGTCCGTAATTCGGCCTTCCAAACTCGAAAATCGTTTGTTCTTGAGTCCACGACTCATGTTTTCTATGTTCTCTTACTTTATTATGAAACCCTACACATTTGGGTTCATTTACTAACTTTCTAATTCTCGTTCGTCTTTTACAAAAATTTTGCCATAACTTTGTTATAGCTCAGTTTTAATCCGTTCTTCATGAATGTTTCTACCGTTCCTAACCAAGAAATAAGTATCTAACTTATACGCGATAGTTTTAAACTTGTCCATCAAAAACAATTATCCTACAACGATTTTAAATTTGTCCATCAACAACGTTTTTCATGTTCTTCGTGTGCTCTTCGTGTTCTTCGTTCGTTCTTCATTTTTAATCGATGTTTTGATTACGATTCACTTTTTATTGGAATTTAATGTTATAGAACACCATTCCTTACTTATTTCACCTACTCATTCATATAATCCACTCGGATCGTTCTAATTCATTACAAATCTTATACTTTCTTAAGAAATTTATTTACTAAACTTCAAATTCTTATTTCTTCTTTTTCTTACGATTTCAACCATATGAAATCATTCTTAACATTATCTACTTCTGATTCTCATTAAAAAATGTTTTAACATAGAAAAATTTATTAAAAGTTCAGTTTTAGGATTACCTCTCTTCCTTACTCTTCCTTCGTTGGATAAAGCATGCACTCGGGCTAGCTTTTCCTCCTTCTTTTCCTCTTGTTTCTCACATCCGAACTCTCTCTCTCTCTCTCTCTCTCAAAGTGTAGGATTTTCAAAATCCCAAAATAATGAATTAAGCTTCCTATTTATAGAAAATCAAGGCTAGGGGTATTTTAGTCATTTCACCCTCAAACCTCCTTACTATTCATGACTTAAGCACTAAGTTAACTTAGCCATTAAGTTTACTTAGTTCTTAAGTTTACTTAGCCCTTAAGTTTACTTAGCTCTTAAGTTTACTTAACCCTTAAGTTTATTACTTCCACCTCCATAGTTAACCTCCTTACTATTCATGATACTTAGCTTGTAAGTTTCGTGGTTCTGTCTTTCGGGTTTCGTCCGACAGTTTTAAAAACTGTGATTCTCGGAATCCAAATATTTTTGGATATTTCGTCTTTCCTTTACCAATTAACTTTTATGTATTTTTTGGATTTCTGAAAAACTGAAAAACACTTTTTTGTGTCAAGTGTTTTCCTTCACGTTTTTCCCTAACGTAGTTAAACGAGTGAAAAGTACATTACTGTACTTTTCGTCATTTTTATTTCGTCTGATTTTTGCACGTTTTTCGAGAAAAACTTTTATCTACTTTTACTTAACTTTTCACGATATATTATCATCAAATCTTCGATTGGAATGTCATTTCGATATACTAGAACTCTCTGAATGCGACTTAGGTTATTCAAACCCAACCTTAGGGTTTAAATCGAGTGAATAGTGCTTATTTCATCTTTTCTCAGGAAATATTTTTGTTCATGGGAAATTTTTATTTTTGTCTTGAAAATTATTACTCGTTCAGTCTAGCTCGTAGCCAGAATCCTCCCGACTTATAGTCATCCTAGGTTCTAGAATAATTAATAAACACATAACAGAGAATATTATTAATAAAAATTCATTTTATTAATAACTAATTCTTTAAACTTAAATTCTGGACAATCTGAATTTTCGGGTTGTCACAGGCGTTGACCTAATACCACAAAGAAAGAAAGAAAGAATAAGAGCAAGGGAGAGGGGGGAACCAAGGCAGAGAGTGCCAGTGGTAGTGGCAGTATGCCAAAAAGGAAGAATTTTAACTTCGGGAATATTGGAGTGGGACAAGGGGATCCTAAGCGTAGGATCAAAGCATGTAAGACATGTGGAAAGACTCATTTAGGAGTCTATCTGAAGGGGAAATCAGTTTGTTATAACTGTGGACATGAGGGTCATATATCACCCAATTGTCCTAATCCTAAGAAAAATCAATGCTGTTTTATTTGTGGGTCGATGGACCACATGGCAAGAAATTTCCCAAAGAAGGGGTTGGAGGAAATTAAGGGTGCTAGTAGTGGTAAGTTAGCCATTATTGGACCACCATCGTCAGGTAGACCTACGGCCCGTACTTTTAATATGATTGTCCAAGATGTTATTGCATCAGCGGATGTAGTAACAGGTATCATTCCAGTCAATAAAATGTATGCTTAATTACTGTTTGATTGGAGTGGTACTTGTTCTTTTATCGCATGTAAATTTTCTAAATGAATAAGTTCATTCCCGAAAGGATTATAAATACCTTTAAATGTTAAGGTAGAGAATGGGGACATAACTCCCGTTGAATATATTCATGGGAATTGTTTCATGGATAATAGAGGTAAGCAAGTATCGGTAGATAAGTACCGATAAGGTTGAAAGAATTTGAAGTAATTCTTAGTATGAATCGGTTAATTAACCATAGAACTTTAATAGATTGTCATAAGAAAAGTGTGAACCTTTGGATTTTTTTAAAGAAAACCCAAGGTAGTATTTTACGGTAATAAATCACCGGGACGCTCTTGTTGTCTAACCATGACGCAAGCTAAGAAGATGTTGAGGAAGAGGTGTATAGAATACCTGTGCAAAGATGTGGACACCCAGAGAGTAGGAGTACTAATGTTATCAGTAAATAAGAAGGACGAGTCGTTACGTTTACGTATCAACTATCGTGAGTGGAGTAAGTTAATAATTAAGAGTAAATACCCATTGCCCAGGATCGACGATCTATTTGATCAGTTGAAAGGGGCAAAGTATTTTTCTAAGATAGATTTTTGTACGGGGTATCGTCGGTTGAAAGTAAGGAAAAAGGAGGTACCTAAGACGACATTCAGAACTCGTTATGGTTATTACGAGTTTCTGGTTATGTCGTTTGGGTTGACTAATGTACTGAAGTTAGACTTTCCGTAAGGGGCGGTGAGCAAGTCGGTGGTGAGCTGATAAGTACTCTTGTGAGGTGCTATGGTTGATAAGTATGTTGGGAATGAGAAGTGAGAAAAAGGGGTTTCAGGAACTAAAAAGGAAGGTTAAGTGAGGCACATGTATTATCTTTACAAGATGATATGAGGAACTTTGTAATTTATAGCGATGCTTCGCATAGAGGACGAGGTTGCATGCTCATGTAACATGACAAGGTCATTGCATATGCATCACGCCAGTTAAAGGATTATGAGAAGGTTTATCCTACTTATGATCTAGAATTGGCAGCTGTAGTTTTTGAATTAAAAATATGAAGATAGTATTTATACGGGTAGAAGTGTAGATATACACGGACTATGAGAGTCTGGAATATATCTTCACACAGAAGGAGTTGAATAAGAGGTATAGAAGGTGATTAGAATTGATAAAGGATCACGACTATGATATCTTATATCATACAGTGAAGGTAAATGTAGTAGCCGACGCGTTAAGAAGGAAGGATAGGGAAAAGCTATCGATGTTAACGACTCAGAATGAGTTAATAACGGAGATGGTGAGAATGAAGTTAGAAGTCAAATTATGGAATGAAGTGGTAGAAATGTTATTCACAATGTAGACTCAATCCACGAAAAAGGAACGAGTTAAGGAAGTACAACTAGGTAACTAGAAATGCAAGCGAATAAAAAAGAGGATGGAGGATGAAGGATGAAGAGAAGACCAAGTATAATTTTGTTTTGAAGGAGGAATTTGAGTTCCAAATAATTCTAAAGTTAAATGAAAAATAGTGAGTGAGGCCGTAGTTCAAGGTGCTCGATACATCCAGGTAGTACTGAGATGTATTAAGACATTCGACAGAACTTTGGTTGGCCAAATATGAAAAGAGAGATAGTGTAATGTGTTAGTAAGTGCTTAACTTCAGATTTAGATTATTGATAGGAAGGGACAAGTCTTGAGAAATAAGATAATACCTTCGGTGAAGGTGAGTTGGAGGAACCACAATGTCGAAGAAGCAACGTGGGAACTCAAGATTAAAATGATGGAATTTTTTTTCCTCATTTCTTTATGTATTGTAGCGAGATTCTGGGGACAGAATCCTTATAAGGGGGGAAGAATGTAATGCCCAAAAAATCATATTTTTATGAGAATTAAATTTTTATTTGATTATGTGGATTAAATGAACTTAATTGATTATTTATATGAGTAAGCTATTCGAAGGTCGTTCTATGACCTAGAATGTGCGGATGTGGTTAGGATTTTGTCTACGTGGTAGAATTAAAGTGTTTGAATTTCCAAGATGAAAATAAAAGTTTTCCGAGAAATTTTTGTAAAAACACTATTCATCTATTTTTGCTCGGAAATTATTTTTGAACTTCCAAGAAATACGTAACGATAGAATATTAAGGGAAGATGGATTATGTAATAATAATTCACGTATGGCAAACACAGTTTCGCATGCGGACTAAATTTGAGAACGTTAAGAAAAGTAAAGCGATAATGAATTAAACGATGATCGTATGATGCCTAAGTATTATACGAGGTAATGAATACGAGTATGATACGAGGTATTATATGCGTATGTATGAACAATGGTATGTAGTATATGATGTATGTGTATACGAGTTAGTATACGAGAATAATGCGTAGATTATATGTTATAAGGCTTTAAGCCAAATGTATTAGACTTGTAAGATTTGTTAGGAATTATGGAAGCCCAAGTGTAGAAACGGATAAGTCCAATGTGAATTAATGAACAAGCCCAATGTTGGTTTAAATGAAAGCCCAAAGCATAAGTTAAGTTAATTAAATTTAAAGCCCAAATTAAGAACCAGATTCGTGGATTGATCCCATGGGTAAAAATAACCCATGGGGCAACCCATGTGGGCCCCATGATCACATGGGTGATCTTGGTGAGCAAGCAAAAGATGAGTGTTGTGAACTCCAAGTAATGAATAGTAAGGAGGTTTATTAAGGAGGTGGATGGCTTAATGACTAAACAACCCTCACTTTGTGATTTCTATAAATAAGAGGAGTGCTAGTTCATTTGTTAATTGTTTTATTTCATCCAACATTATAAGTGCTTATTTGTTAGAGAGAAAAATCTAGAAAAGTTGGAAAAAGTTAGTCTTTCATAGAACAAGAAGGAAGAACAAGGAAGAATCAAGTAATCTTCAAGGGTAAGAATCCTATATCATTAATCTTCCATCTCTTCAATTGTAGTTTGATAGAGAAGTGTTGATTAGTGGAGTATGCATGCTAAGAAGTGATGAGAATGACTAATCAAAGGACTTAAACCTTAATAAGTCATGAATAAGCAATTTATATTTTTATAAGTTATAAAGTAAGGAAGAACATGTAAGAACATATCATATGTATAAGTTATTGAAATATGTATGGTTAGGATGTTAGTATGATGGAATGAATCCATTTGAAACGGTTTTAAAATATCAAGTAACGAAGTTATAATGAAATTCACGAGTTTAGACGATAATCGTCGAAATCGTGAAATTCTCGGAATGGAAGTCAAATTTTGACATTGAGCTCGGAAACGTTGGTTTTCGATGGAGTATAGTCTCATTTGGCATTCTAGAGTTGCGAACTCGAAAATGACCAAATTTTTGACTTAGAACGAAGAAACAAGCGTTGAACGTTGAACTTAGAGTATGTGATTTGTGAGCTAATGGCTTTTGAATGAGCCAATTCGAACTTAAAATGAACAATTTAGGAGTCCGGGAAATTTGTTTATGTAAGAAAACTATCTTTACTACTATCAGTGCGGAGGGCGGTGCTTGCAAGTGCCGACCAAGGCATAACGAGATGGTCTGCAAATACCAACCATGCCTAGAAGCTGCATCGAGGTTTCGTCTTGCTTGTTATAACGCGCAGATAACAAAAGACTCATGGCATGTCAATGAAGTCGGACCTCAACCATCGAAGAGTGGCATGCATGACGTATAGCTTAGAGAGGAGAAAAGAAGTCAGCGGCACAAATGAGACTAGACCAAGCACAGTAATGAAAGCTTATGAAGATAGATGGAGGATGATTGTTTAGTAATAAACTAAAACCTAAAATTAAATGGTTTAAGATGTTTAAATCTTAAGTAATATACTAAAGGTTGAAGATAACTTACTCGAACGTGAACGTAAGAACGATGTAAAACATAACGACAAGCCAGAACCAATGATAAACAATCTAAGACATGATTAGATTGAGAAGAAGGGTAAGATATAGTAGTAAACATACTTGATTATATATGACCTAATGTGGTAAGTTATGTGATCATGTGTGTTGCGTAATTCTTAAAGGCTCAAAGGAAAGTAATTATCATGTGAGGCAACTTGAAGACAAGTTTTTCTAACGCTTGTCTAACCTTCGTTTTAGCCAGGTTTTCAGGGATTTATGTTATGAGATGCATGAATGGTTTTAAAGAAAGGGTCGATGCCAATTTTAACTCGGCTAGACTAATCTTAAAATATTGATAGATTTATTTACAACTCTTTCAATATAGAATTGATAACGCTATCCTACGCCAATTGTTTGGTATGGATTCAAGGTAAGCCGGAGTATGAATAAACAAATGTATTTTACATCGATTATTCGATGGGCACGCGAGGTTGCAAAAACTTAAACGTAAATACGTTTAATGGATGAGTGTTGATCAACATAGAGTACTATAGGCTGATCACCTAGAAGTTCTCGTAAGAAATATCAGACTTACGGTCTTAGTACCGGGTTGTCCTTTTCATGAATAAAAACTAAAGAGAATGTTCATGATCTATGGACCTACTCAAAATTTCTAAGCTACTATATGTACTTCGGAATTGTTTTATAAGATGAGAAGTGCTATTTAATGTTTCATAGTACTTCATAACTATTATTCAGTTAATGAAGAATAATCATATGATTCTCGAAGTGGTATCTATATAATATATTGTTAGACTTGCTGAGCTAGTTATGCTCACTTCTTGCTTGAATCATATGATTGCAGCTAAGATCGAGCGAACTGAGGGTTCTAGTAAAGAAGGCAAGGCAAAGATGAATGAGTAGTTTATTCTGTAATATACTAGTATATTTATATGAATTATATTATGATGAACAAAGAATGTAATGGTTTCAAAACCTAGGAAAGAGATTATTATTTATAATGTAATAAGAATGTCATTGATACACTCATTTTGATGTTGTTTCAATAGAATGAAAGTACAGTTATGAGTACCGTGTAGCACCATCTGTCGGGTTGGAAGATACCCAGATTTGGGGGCGTCACATGTGTATACCTATTTTGGGGGCGTCACAGTTGGTATCAAAGCTTAGGGATATGATCCATGGATGAGATTTGAGACTAGAACTAGGAGGGGAGAGACGGGTAAATCCTTCACTAGTATGACCTACCTAAGTTTATTTGTTATTTAATTGGTCGGCCATAATATAGGGATAATATCTGGTATCTCAATTAACCCTTGTTTTGTGGCAATATTTGAAAATGGAATTCTAAAATGTGGAGATAAGCAATGAAGCACATGAGACCGTTAAGTCACCACAGATCAATAACCAGGATAATGTGCATCAAGAAGGCACCAATCCTCATGTAAACAACAACTTCGACCAAATGATGAACGACATAATGTGTAGGAGCTTTCTGCAATTTGTGCAACATCAGGCAAGAGAGACTCATGTTCAAAATGCAGGTGGAAACACTGGCAATTCTCGAATGGTCACCGCTAAGCAATTTAAGGAGCTGGGACCACCAGAGTTTTTGGAAAAGCCAGAACCACTTAAGGCAGAGACGTGGATAAAGCAAATCACCAAGATATTTAATGTCTTGGGATGCTCCGAGGAGCAAAAGGTTCCTTTTTCCACTTTCATGTTACGAGGAGAGGAAGATTATTGGTGGGAATCTATAAAACGTACTCAGCCTGCCGCACTCAAAATGTCTTGGGAGAAGTTCCAAGAATTTTTCAATGACAAGTACTTTCCCGAAAGTAGTCATCACATGAAGGTTGTGGTATTCATCAAGCTGGAGCAAAATAATATGACCGTGTCGCAATATGAGGCTAAGTTTGATGAGCTATCCCGGTTTGCATCCCATTTGGTTGATAATGAGGAGAGAATGACGCGAATGTTTCTACGAGGTTTTAAACCTGAAATACGTCAATACCTCATTTCTCACTAATTTTGCTTGTATTCAGATGTTGTGAATAGGGCTTAGTTATTGGAGCGCGATATGAGTCGACCTAACCAAAAGATAGCAGCCAACAAAACAATAATACCAGTGGTAGTAGTCATCAAAGCGGTGATAACAAACGTGGATGAACTCAACATGCTAGAAATGGTAACCACTTCAGTGGTAATCCTGGCCAAGATAATAGAAGTGGAAATTTCAAGAAGAGGAGATTCAATAATGATGGAAAGACGTCAGCACCAGCACTCGTTGTAGAAGGAGAACGACCACCGATCGTATGTTACAAATGCGGAGGGGAGGGACACATCAGTCCAAACTGTACGCAGTAATCCAAAGCGCGTTACAACTGCAGAAGAGAAGGCCACCTAGCACAATTTTGTCGTGTAGTGAAGACAAGTCCAGTTTGGATGGTGACACCAAATGCCGTCTCAGACAAGTCAAAGCCGATAGTTCAAGGGAGAGCGTTTGTCGTGACCTCCCAAAAAGCGAGGAACTCAAACGAGGTTATCATGGGTAAGCTAATCATAAACTCTTACGAAGTCTATACCTTATTTGATACCATTTCTACCCATTCTTTTATTTCTCCTACTTGCGCTCAACATTTAAATTTAACTCCAGAGAAATTAGACTTTAACTTATCTGTTGAAACTCCGTTGGGAGAAACCTTCATTACATCCACTGTTTATAAATCTTGTTTGATTCAAATCAGCACCCGCACATTACTTGTCGATCTTATCTCTTTGAAAATACTTGTATTTGATGTGATTTTAGGGATTGATTGGTTAACTACTCATCATGCTAAAATTGATTGTTTTTGTAGGGTTGTTAGCTTTCATATTCCTAACCAACCTATTATGTGAATTTAAGCAACCAAACCACTAAAGTCAATCACTGTCATATCAAGCCATAAAGCCATTCGTTTATTGAAAAATAGATGTTAAGCTTTCTTAGCCCATGTCACATATTTAAACAAAAATACGTTAGATTTGAATGATATTTCTATTGTTAATAAATTTTCTGACGTATTCCTTGAAGAACTTCCTGGTATACCCCTGGAGCGTGAAATTGAGTTTTGTATTGACTTTGAACCCGGTACAAAACCCATTTCCAAAGCCCCATATTGAATGGCTCCTATTGCAATGCTCTTGCTGCCTTCATGGATATGATGAACCGAGTATTCAAGGAATATTTGTATTATTTTGTGGTTGTCTTTATTGATGACGTCCTCATATACTCCAAAAGCCGTGAAGATCATGAACAACACTTGAGGCTGATACTCCAAAAGCTTCGTGAAAATAAGCTATATGTCAAGTTGAAGAAATGCGTGTTCTGGCTTGAGGAAGTAGCATTCCTTGGGCACGTGATATCAAATCATGGAATATATGTTGACCCAGTGAAGATTGAAGTAATTCAAAGTTGGGAGCAACCTAAGTCAGTAACCGAAGTACGTAGCTTTCTGGGCTTAGCTGGTTATTATCGGAGATTCGTGGAAGGATTTTCTTGAATCGCTACTACATTAACTCAGCTAACTCGAAAAGATACAAAATTCGATTGGAGGGAGTAATGTGAGAAGAGTTTTTAAGAACTCAAGAGGAGACTCATTTCAGCACCTGTTCTGACAATACCATTTGGTTCGGAGGGATTTTTCATCTACAGTGATGCTTTAGGCAAAGGTTTAGGATGTGTTCTCATTCAACATGGGAAAGTCATAGCCTACACTTCACGACAACTCAAAGAATATGAAAGGAGTTATCCTACTCATGATCTAGAATTGGCAGCAGTTGTTTTTGCGCTAAAGATCTGGAGACATTACCTGTATGGAGAGAAAGTGGAGATCTATACGGATCATAAAAGCCTCAAATATTTCTTCACCCAAA
The DNA here is from genome assembly GCA_020205605.1 of Panax ginseng. Lineage (NCBI taxonomy): Eukaryota > Viridiplantae > Streptophyta > Magnoliopsida > Apiales > Araliaceae > Panax > Panax ginseng. The sequence continues at coordinate 94,911,959 of CM035133.1, read as the reverse complement.
AGGAACTCAACATACGGAAACGACGTTGGCTCGAGCTGTTGAAAGATTATAATCATAGCATTCAATACCATCCTGGAAAAGAGAATGAGTAACTGACGCGTTGAGTAGAAGATCGTATGCGGGTACGAGTGCGATATTGTCAATGCAAAGACCCATTTTTTATGACTTGCAAATGATGGGGATAAAGTTAAAAACTCCAGGGACCCACGTGATAATGTTAAATATACGAGTAGAACCAACTTTAATCGATAAAGTTAAAGCTGCTCAAACTACGGACCTGGAGCTAGTGCGTATGAAGAAGAAAGTGTAAGCATGTTCTATTCTAGAAGCAAGAATCGATGAAGAAGGAATACTTTGAGTAAACTCCAGACTTTGTGTTCCTAACGACTCTGATTTGAAGTATAAAATCATGATGGAGGCGCACAACACATCGTCTGCAATCCATCCCCGGAGTACCAAAATGTATCGTGATCTTCGACATATATTTTGGTGGAGCAATATAAAATACTTTTCAATCGTTTAACTACATTAGGGAAAAACGTGAAGGAAAACGCTTAATGTCAAAAAGTGTTTTTCAATTTTTTGGAGATCCGAAGAATACGTAAAAGTTAATCGGTAAAGGAAATGCGAAATATCCAAATTAGATTATGAGAATCGCAGTTTTTGAACTGTCAGACGAATTCTGCAAGACGGAAGCACGAAGCTTCCCTATTTTAGGGACAAAATGACTATTTTGCCCCTAGCTTTGAAAATCTATAAAAGAGAACCTAAATTTTATTTGTTGGTGATTTTTTGAAAATCACCAACACTTGAGAGAGAGAGAGAGAGAAGTCGGATGAGAGGGAAAAAGAAGAGGAAAAGTTGGCTCGTGAGCAAACTTTGTTCGACTGAAGGAGATTAAAGGAGAAAGGTAATCCAAAACCTAATCTCTTATAAATTTTCTTTAAGTTTTATATGTTAAAAACATAACTTTATGGTAATAGAAGTAAAAGATGTTAAGAATGATTTTCATATGGTTGAAATCATGAGAAAAGAAGAAATAAGAAATTAGAAGTTTAATTTATAAATTTCTTAAGGAAGTATAAGTTTTGTGATGAATTTAAACGATTCGAATGAATCATATGAATGATTCGGTGAAATAAGTAAGGAATAGTGTTTCATAACATCGAATTCAAAGAAAAAGTTAAATCGTAATAAAAATATCAATTAAAAATGAAGAACAAACGAAGAACGTGAAGAACACGAAGAACGTTGTTAATGGACAAATTTAAAACCATCGTAGTATAATTGTTGTTGATGGACAAGTTTAAAACCATCGCGTATAAGTTAGATGCTTATTGCTTGGTTAGGAACAGTAGAAACATTCATGAAGAACGGATTAAACTTAGTTATAACGAAGTTATGGCAAAAATTTCATAAAAGATGAATGAGAATTAGAAAGTGTGTAAATGAACCCAAAGGTATAGGGTTTCATAAGAAAGTAAGAGAACGTAGAAAATGTGAGTCATGGACTCAAGAACGAACGAGTTCTGAGTTCGGATGACCGAATTACGGACGAACGAAGAGCGTTAAAAACGTAATGTAACGCCTCGGAAAATCGAACCTTTGTAAATACTTTTAATAAGAATAAAATAATATTATTTATTATTATTACGTGTTGATAAGATGAATGTCATTCTATAACCTAGAAACGTCGGAATGTCATAGTATTTTAACTACGTGAATGAATTAAAGTGTTTGAATTTCTAAGACGAAAATAAAAGTTTTCCGAGAAATTTTCTAAAAAACACTATTCATCAATTTCTGCTTGGAAATTATTTTTGAACTTCCGAGAAATACGTAACGTTATAATATCAAGGTGATATTGATTATGTAATAATAATCTAAGTATGGAAAACGTGATATTTCGCATGCGGGCCTAATTTGGGAACGTTAGGTTTGTTAAGCGTTAAGGAAAGAAAGTATTAATCAAAGGATGTGTATGCACTGTAGGAGATAATGAACGTAAGTATAATACGACGTATTATACTACTAAGAATGGAGAATGAAATAACATATATTATGAATAAATATACGAGCTAGCATACGAGAATTATACGTGGTGTATAGTTGTTAAGTTGTTTAATTAAAGGTAATGGACTTGTAGTATTGTTAGCTTAATGGTGGAAGTCCAATGGAAAGTGATATGCAAGCCCAAGTGTTTGTAAATCATGAGTCCAATCAAATGTAGTATAAGCCCAACAAAGAATTAGCTAGATTAATTTGCAAGCCCAATGAATAAACTATGATCCATGGGGCAAACCAAGTGTAAAGTGGGTAGTCTTGATGGGCAAGCTTTTTGTGTGGTGACCAAGTGTTGTGATGGCCAAGAAATAGAAGTAACTAGCAAGTTTACTTGGGAATACTAAGGAGGTGGAAGTTGAGGAGGTTAATAAGGAGGTGGGATGGCCTAAAAGACTAATAAGCCCTAACTTTGCCAAGCCTATAAATAGCAAGTGGGATTTCATTATTTTGCTTGTTCAAATTTCATCCAACTCCTCTCAAGATAAGTAACTTATTGGTTAGAGAGAATAAGCCACATAAGCACTTATAAGTCATTCAACCTTTGCTAGATTTTCCAAAGTGAAGTGAAGTATTAGTCTTCAAGGGTAAGCCTCTTGTCTATTATATCTTTATCTCTACCATGATAGGATTGATAGAGAAGTGGGATGGTATATTAAGAACATGTAATAAGTCATTAATGAAGGGACTTAAGCCGAATAAGTTGAATAAGCAACTTGAACTCTAAATAAGTTGATAATCTTGCGAAGAACTTATCATATGTTTGTCATATGATGTTAGTATGTTTAATATGGTATGAAAACATTGATTGAAGGACTTAAGTTCATAATAAGACATAAGCATGAGAAATTGTAGTTCATAAGTTAAATAAGTCATTGACTTATGAGAATAAGTCAAAACCTACTTTGATAACAAGTTGGTGTGATAAGTAACTTGAAATGTCCATGTGTTGGTTAAAATCCATTTAGAACGATTAGTAATGAAGCTTTGCCGGATTTCACACGATTGGACGATTATCGTCGAATTCGTGAAATTCTCGGAATGAAAGTCGTATTTTGTGTTTGAAGTCGGAAACATTGATTTTCGATGGAGACAAGTCATATTTGGCATTATAGAGTTGCGAACTCAAAAATGACCAAATTCCGACTTAGAACGAAGAAACGAGCGTTGAACGTTCACAAACATTTATCGTTTTCGTTAAAAATGAACTAATAGGTGAAATTTTAGCAAACGAAGTCAAATATATAAAATTCTTGCATGAACGCACAAAGTATGTAGTTTGTGAACCGTAGGATTTTGAACGAGCCAATTCGGACTTATACCGAAGAAGTTATGCGTCTGGGAGTTTCGCCGAATTTGCAAAAGCTGCAAATTTTCTAAGGCACAAAGTTGGCGTCGCGGCGCCAACCCAAGGCCAAATGAGTGGCACCGCAGTGCCGGTACAGTGTCTGAGCACACTAATAACTCACGCCACAACGCGACCTATAAAGTAAGGACTCATGCACGCATATACCGATTCCGGACTTGATTATCGTTAACTCGCACAGGCAGTCACGTGGCTTGAGAGTAATGGGTGGCGCCGCAGCACCAACCCTAGGATGTGGACAGTAATGAATGCTTTCTGATATAAAGTGAAAAGAACTTATTGGTAATGAACTAAGGTATAAACATAACATGGTTAAGGCATTGTTAGACACTTATGTATGATTATTAAGGGTTAATAATCAATTGAAGGTGCACGTAATAAGAATGACATAATGAAAAGCCAGAACCAATATTAACAAATCTAAGTCAGGATTTAGATTGAGATGAAGGGTAAGATATAATAGTATACATACTTGATTATTATATATGACCTAATGTGGTATGTTATATGATCATATATTGTAGAGACTTAGAGACTTAAAGTGTACGTGTGATAAACAATAAGCTGACGTTGAAGGCAAGTATTCTAACCCTTGTTCCAGTTCAGTCTGGACAAGCTTTGTGATTCATGTATTCTTTCGCATGAAGTCTTGAATGATGAAGTCAAATCCAATTCTTTCGGCTAGACTTATATTATGATTCTGTCAAGCATGATTAATGTTTACCGAGCTATATTGGTGTGGTTTTCAATCGAAGACCGAGTATGCTAAAAATGTTTTTGTCGTTTAACGACAGGCACGTGAGGTTGCCACAACTTAAATGTATACACATTTAATGAATGTAGTGTTGATCAACATAGAGTACTATAGGTTGATCACCTAGACGTGCTCGTAAGCTATGCCGGACTTACGGACTTAGTGTCGGGATGTCCTTTTCAAAAGAACTTATGAAATACTCAAGGTCTTGGACCGGAATTGATGTTTTACTGAATATTATTGTTGTAAAACATTTTGAATGAAAAGAAGTGCTATTTTGAATTATCAATAGTACTTCATAACTATTGTTCAGTTATTGAAGATATACGAGTTCTATGTTTCAAGCATGTTGTTTATTAGAATTGTAGTACTTGTTGAGCTAGTCATGCTCACTCTTGCTTGAACCATATGAACATAGCTAAGATCGAGCGGACTGAAGGCTCTGACGAGGATAAGGGCAAAGCAAAGACGAACCCTTAGATTACTTATGTAATAGTGTAGGTGAATGTTTGTAATATATTGAATATTATGACAAAAACGAATGAATGGGTTATAAAGAACCTGGGAAATGTAATATTATTTTGAATATATAGAAGTTATATCAGTCCTTTTGAGACTGTTCAATTGAATGAATGAATGAATGGTAGTACCGTGTAGCACCATCTGTCGGGTTGGAGGATACCCGGATTTGGGGGCGTCACAAGTTTGTATCAAAGCTTTAGGTTATAAAACTTAAGGGGGGATTAAAAACCTTAAGTCATAACCTTAAGAGAAGTCAAAGAAGTACAAGAAGAAAATAACCTTATAAAAATGCATTATGATTATATTGTGTGTTTTTATTATTCTACTGACATGTACTAATCAACTTAATTATTTTGTGTAGATGTCAAGAGTAAACGGAATATATGTAGATGGTCAAGCCATTAGTGAAGAATCGGTTAACCAAGTAGAGGTTATACCGAACCCCATAGCGGCAGAGCCAGAAGTTGTTGTGATTGAGTCTGGAGACTCAGAGGATCCTGACCTTATGTCAGTATTCGATGGTATAATAGAGGAAGAGGTGGAGGTGGTGTCCTTCAACCCAGTAGCTATAGCAGCAGAGATGGCTCCTAGGGAGTCGATGATGTCATTATTTATGTCAGTATTGGATAGAAATATCCATTACTGTCAGGAGGTTAAGGAGTTGAAAGCAGAGATCCAGATGGTTATAGAGGATAAGACGGACGTGGAGTCCATGTGGGAGCAAGACCATGACGAGAGGATTTTGGCCAAGGACAAAGCCCACGAGTTGAAACATGAGGTCTTTGAGCTCAAGGAGGAGCTAAAGACCAAACGACAGAAGATAGGGAGAATGTCCTATATCCATAGGAGTTCTCACTGCATTTCCAGTGACAGTAGTTGGTTATCTCAGAGGTGGGGCGGGGCGTGGCATACTATCAGCCATGATATTATTGCTGGTCTTGCCAAGGTAGATTTTGACAATGCCTTAAGGCAAATGTAATCTAGTAGTAGCTAGAGTAGTTTAAGTATGTAAATATCTTGTACTTAGTAGTGACGTAAAGCCCTCTTTTGTATAATGAAGGGTAGTCTTTTGTAAGTCCCAATTTTTAGAAAACAATAGCGGGAAAGTAATGTAATCAGCTCAGGTTGTGTAATGTAACCGATGTAGTATTATACTACAAAGAAATAAATATAAGCCTTTTTATGGAAAACAATGAGTAATGGATGTTTGAGTTATTGTTTGATATCGAATAATAACTAATAAAGAAAGGAATAATAACGAAATGTGTTTATTGTATCAGCAAAAAGCCGCCGAGAAGAGTTCAACGTAACCAAGGAGCTAATGTGAATCAACCAGAGGGAGGTCCGGTTAACCCGATGCAAGAGTTTGTTAATCTATTAATAGTTGCCTTTAATAGAACAGGGGCTAATATCCCCGTAAATCCAGGAGTAGCACGAGCTACTACCTTTAAGGATTTCAAGAGCGTGGGTCCACCGGAGTTCAAAGGAACTACGGACCCTATTGAAGCCCAAACATGGGTAAAGGAAATAGAGAAAGCATTTGTGATAGCAAATGTTGACGAGGGCCAAAAGGTTGCCTTTGCAACCTATATGATGAAGGGAGAGGCCAACTTTTGGTGGGAAGATAATTAGGCTAGGACCGGGATAACGAATCTGACGTGGGAGAGGTTCAAGGAGATATTCTTTGAGAACTACTTTCCCACGAGCATGCAAGGGAGGATGGAGATGCGGTTTCTCGAGTTGAAACAAGGGGACATGTTGGTTCCCCAATACACCGCCAAGTTTAATGAACTGGCAAGGTTCGCTCCACACCAAGTGGATACCAAGGTTAGGAAGGCGCGACGGTTCGAGCAGGGCTTGAAACCCTGGCTCTATAACCGTATTTCGGTGTTCCAGAGTACTTTATTTGGAACCATTTTAGAGAAGGCAATACTTGCCGAAGGTGGTAGTGAGGCTCTGAGTCAATACCACAAGGACAAGAAGAGTAAGGGTAAAGTAGACGGGGGAGTAAAGATCGAGGGAGCCAGTGTTAGTGGAGAGGGTCAGAAGAGGAAGGTATTTAGCTCTGGGAATACCGGAGTGAAGCAAGGAGACCCGAAGAGGAGAATGGATGCCTACAAGACCTGTTACAATTGTGGACAGGAGGGGCACATTGCGCCTAACTGTCCGAGTCCGAAGAAGAATCACGGATGCTTTGTGTGTGGATCAACCGACCATATGGCAAAGAACTGCCCAAAGAAGGGGACGAATGGGAATCGGGGCACTAATAGCAGTAAGTTAGCTATTAGTGGACCAGCGCAGCCGGCTAGGCCGATGGGTCGTACCTTTAATATGACAATCCAAGATGCAGTTGCATCGGGGGACGTCGTCGCAGGTATTATTCTGATCAACGACATAAATGCTTACGTGCTTTTTGATTCGGGTGCTACTTGTTCGTTTATAGCATGAGATTTTGCTAGACGATTAGGATTACTTCCCAAAAAGTTGCATATACCTTTAACTATTAAGGTAGCAAACGAAGAAATAATTCCTGTTGAAGATATTCATAGGAGTTGTTGCGTAGATATACGGGGTTGTAAATTATCGGTAGATTTGTTACCGATAAAGTTAGGAGAATTCGACGTAATTCTCGGAATGGATTGGTTAGTGAATCATGGGGCAATTATAGATTGTCAAAAGAAATGTGTGAACATTTGATCATTAAGACAACCTCAGGTAGTATTTTATAGGAATAGATCACCGGGACATTCGTGTTGTCTAACCATGACACAAACTAGGAAATTACTGAGGAAGGGATACGTAGGCTATCTGTGTCATGTTGTTGATACCCAGAGAGTGGTAGCAACCATGGAACAAATACCTATAGTGAGAGAATTCGCTGATGTATTTCCGAATGAATTACCGGGGCTTCCGCTGGATAGGGAGACAGAGTTTGTAATAGACATTGTGCCAGGAGCGGCACCAATTTCCAGGGCACCGTATCGTATGGCACCAGTGGAGATGAAGGAGTTGATGGTACAGTTACAAGAATTGTTGGACAGGAAGTACATTCAACCGAGTGTTTCGTCGTGGGGAGCACCGGTACTGTTTGTCAAGAAGAAGGACGGATCGTAAGACTTTGTATCGACTATAGAGAGTTGAACAAGTTAACGATAAAGAATAAATACCCATTGCCCAGGATCGATGATCTCTTTGATCAATTGAAAGGGGCTAAGTATTTTTCTAAAATAGATTTGAGAATGGGGTATCATAATCAGTTGAAGGTTATGAAGGAAGATGTACCAAAGACAGCATTCAGGACTCGTTATGGTCATTACGAGTTTTTGGTGATGTCGTTTGGATTGACTAATGCACCAGCTGCATTTGTGGATATGATGAACAGAGTGTTCAAGCAATATTTGGACAAGTTCGTCGTGGTGTTTATTGATGATATTCTAGTCTATTCTAAGACACCATAAGATCATGCCGAACACCTAAGATTAGTGTTGGAGACACTAAGATAGGAGAAGTTGTATGCAAAATTCACTAAGTGTGAATTTTGGTTAGAGAAGGTGCAGTTTTTAGGTCATGTCATTGATCAAGAAGGGATTTTAGTAGATCCAGCGAAGGTGGAAGCAGTGATGAATTGGGAATAACCGAAAACGCCAACTGAGGTACGGAGTTTCCTAGGGTTAGCGGGTTACTATCGGAGATTCATCCAAGATTTTTCGAAAATAACTACTCCGTTGACTAACTTGACAAGGAAGACGGTGAAATACGCGTGGACAGATAAATGTGAAGACAGTTTTCAAGAACTGAAGAAGAGGTTGAGTGAAGCGCCTGTTTTGTCATTGCCCGATGACATAGGGAATTTTGTAGTTTATAGCGATGCTTCGCATAGAGGACTTGGTTGCGTGCTCATGCAGCATGGCAAGGTCATTGTGTATGCATCTAAGCAGTTGAAGGATTATGAGAAAGTTTACCCTACTTATGATCTGGAACTAGCCGCAGTAGTTTTTGCTCTAAAGATATGTCGACATTCTCTTTATGGGGAAAAATGTGAGATATACACGGACCATAAGAGTCTAAAATATATCTTCACTCAGAAGGAGTTGAATATGAGGCAGAAGAGATGGCTGGAGTTGATAAAGGATTACGACTGTGAAATCCTGTATCACCCTAGAAAAGCCAATGTAGTTGCCGACGCCTTAAGTGGAAAGGGTCGGGAAAAGTTGTCTATGTTAACGGCTCAAACTGAGTTAATAACAGAGATGGATAGGATGGAGATAGAAGTGAAGTTGCCAAGTGAGTCAGGGCAGATACTGTTTACGACAGAGATGCAATCTATTATCGTACAGAGAATCAAGGAGGTACAGCTCAGAACTAATGAGTGTGATCAAGTAAAGGAGCGGTTAACCAAAGAAAAAGAGACTAAGTACAGTCTTGATAACGAGGGGTTATTGAGATTTGAAGGAAGAATTAGGGTTCCAAATGAGACAGAATTAAAGGAGCAGGTTCTACAAGAGGCTCATAGTTCAAGGTTTTCGATTCATCCTGGTAGCACTAAGATGTATCAAGATCTTCGACAGAGTTACTGGTGGCCGAACATGAAGAGAGAAATTGCCGAGTATATAAGTAGGTGCTTGACTTGCAGAGAGTTAAGGCCGAACATCAATGACCAAGTGGCTTGCTATAGTCGTTAGAAATTCTGGAGTGGAAATGGGAGACAATCACGATGGATTTTGTGGTGGGACTTCCGACTACTCAGAAGGGGTATGATGCGATTTGGGTAATAGTGGATCGATTGACAAATTCGGCTCACTTTTTGCCAATTAGGGTTAAGTATAACTTAGATCAGTTAGCTAGACTCTATATTAAGGAAATAATCTCCAGACATGGAGTACCTGTATCGATTGTATCAGATCGTGATCCACGATTCACATCGAACTTTTGGAGGAGTCTACAAGAGCAGTTAGGAACGCAGTTGAAGCTGAGTATGGCGTATCATCCACAGACGGATGGATAAAGTGAGAGAACAATTCAAACGTTAGAAGATATGTTGAGATCTTGCGTTATGGATTTCAAAGGTAGTTGGGATGATCATCTACCATTAGTGGAGTTTGCGTATAACAATAGTTATCATGCAAGCATAGGTATGCTGCCTTACGAAGTTTTGTATGGGAGGAAATGCAGAGCGCCACTGTATTGGGATGAGGTAGGAGAACGCCGAATGTTGGGACCAGAATTGGTGCAACAGACAGCGGACATTGTCAAGGTGATACAAATGCGTCTTCTAGTAGCTCAAGACAGACAGAAGAAATTTATGGATCCGCATAGAGAGAATCGAGAGTTTGAAGTAGGTTCGTACATATTCCTAAAAGTATCTCCCTGGAAAGGAAAGATACGTTTTGGGAAGAAGGGAAAGTTAAGTCCAAGGTTCATAGGACCTTTTGAGGTATTAAAACGGGTGGGTGAGGTAGCATACATGATAGCCTTACCTCCAGACCTAGAACGAATACATAATGTATTTCACGTATCCGTGTTACGTCCTTATAAGCCAGATTATAAGCACGTGATAGAATATGAGCCTATTCATATCGAGAAGGACTTAACATATGAAGAAACACCAATTCAAATTGTCGATAGAAAAGAACAAGTTCTGCGAAATAAAGTCATACCTTCTGTAACCTTTGCTTCATGTTGCGAGGAGAGGCAGATTACTGATGGGAATCAGTAAAACATACTCAGCCTGTCGCACTAAAGATGTCTTGGGAGAAGTTCCAAGAGCTATTCAATGACAAGTACTTTCTCGAAAGTATTCGTCACATGAAGGAGGTGGATTTTATCAAGTTGGATCAAAACAATATGACCGTGTCACAGTACGAAGCTAAGTTTGCCGAGTTGTCCCAGTTTGCGTCCCACTTGGTTGATAATGTGGAAAGAATGATGCGGATGTTTCTAAGAGGTTTGAAACCTGAGTTACGTTAATACCTCATTTCTCACAAACTTTTTTTATATTCAGATGTTGTGAATAGGCCTCAGTTATTGGAGCGCAATAATGAGCCAACCCAACCAAAAGATAATGACCAACAACACGATAATAATTGTACCGGTGGCAACGGCCATCGGAACAACGATAACCATCGTGAAGGAAATTATCAGGCAAGAAATGGTAACCACTTCGGTGGTAATCATGGCCAAGATAATAGAAGAAATGATTCAAGCGGAAAATTCAAGAAGAGAAGATTTAACGACGATGGGAAGACGTCGGCAGCAGCACCATCACCAGTAACAAATTCTAGGGGAGGAGAACGACCGCCAGTTAGACGCTACAGATGTGGAGAGGAGGGACACATAAGTCCAAACTGTTCACAGCCTTCCAAGGTATGTTTTAGTTGTGAAAAAGACGGTCACATAACTCAATTTTGTCATGTAGAGAAATCAAATCCAGCTGGGACGGTGGCACCAAAGGCTGATATGGACAAAACAAAATCGGTGGTTTCAGGAAGAGCGTTTTTTGTGACTTCTCAAAAAGCGAGTAACCCAAACGAAGTTATCACGGGTTAGTTATTCATAAACTCTAGTGAAGTCTATACCTTATTTTGATACCGGTTCTACCCATTCTTTTATTTCTCCTACTTGCGTTCAACGTTTAAATTTAACTCCGGAGAAATTAGACTTTGACTTATTTGTTGAAACTCCGTTAGGAGAAACCTTCATTACATGTGTTATCCAAGTCTTGGATGAGAGTCACAGTTTTTAAATGATATTTCTATCATTAATAAAGTTCCTGACGTATTCTCTAAAGACTTCCTGGCCTATCCCAGAGCATGAAATTGAATTTTATATTGACCCCAGTACAAAATCCATTTCTAAAACCCTTAAATATTTCTTCACCCAAAACGAACGTATCATGCGCCAAAGACGTTGGCTCGAGCTGTTGAAGATTACAAACATACCATTTAATATTATCGTGGAAAAAGCAAATGTGGTAGCTGATGCATTGAGTAGAAGATCGTATGCGTTTACGATTGTAACGTTGTTAACACCAAGACCCATTTCATATAACTTGCAAATGATAAAGATAGAGTTAAAGACTCTAAGGACCCACATGATGATGTCAAATAATATGAGTAGAATCGACGTTAACCGATAAAGTTAGAACCGCTTAAACTACACACCCGAAGCTAATGAATGTGGAGAAGAAGTTTTAAGAGAGCGTTATTCTAGAAGCAAGAATCGACGAAGAGAGTAAATCTCAACCCTCGATTTAATTGGGCTATTCGAAATCCTCGATCGAGCAAGAACTGTGGCCTATAGACTCGCTTTACCACCAAGTATGTCGCGTGTTCATAATGTTTTTCACGTATCGATGTTACGTAAATATGTGGACAACCCGAACCACATTATTGAATTAGAACTAGACGAGATAGCAGAAAATTTAACGTATGAGAATATACATGTTAAAATGTTGGATAAGAATGAATATATCCTACGCTCAAAGGTTATACCTCAAGAGTTAGAATCTGATGAGGTATCATCATCTCTTCAACATACCAGGTACGTACGTAAATTTTGAGGGCGAAATTTCATAAGGAGGGGAGATTGTAATACCCCGAATTTTATAAAATGAAAGTATTCAATTTTCTTATAATTATTATTCTATTTAGTAAATGGTTAAATTGATAAAGGTTAAAGTTAAGAGTGATATTTGAAAATTTTGCAAAGTAAACAAGTTGATATAAAATATTCGTTGTGTCGGGGAATATTCGATTTGTCGGGGAATATTTGTTTTTATAGGGAATATTCGTAAGACGGCAAAATCATTGGTGAACCCCATAACGGAGGTACTGTCGTAGTTAGAAAATGACTAAAATATTTTTAAAAATAACGGCGAAAGTTTTACCGTTAAACAATTGAACTACCCGATAGTAAAAGTACAGTAATACGCATGGTTGCATAGTAGCATACGGTATTGATTATTGATGCTTACGTGAAAAGTCACTTAGTTATACTCAATTATTGCTATAGTAATTGCTGCATAATATCTCTCATATTATTGATTCAATTATTGTCACAGTATCATCTGCATAATATTTATTATTATTAAATCAATAATTGAGACGACAAAGTTATTCATATTATTATTTGTAATATTGATGATGTCTAGAAAGTTCTGTCGATGAGAGGTTTGATAACTTAATTGCGCGCCAATAGGGAGAAATCCTTATTGAAAAGCCCCCTCTTTCCTGGGAATGATCTGGTTGTTAAATATAGGGGTGTAAATGAGTCGAATCTCAGCGAACAGCTTCATGCTCAAATTCGGCTCGACTCGAAAAAATTAAGCTCGAATTCGACTCGAATTCGATAAGGGATTTATATTTTTGCGCCAGATTCGACTCGGATCATTACTCGGACCTACTCGGCTCGTAAGTGCTTGACACGTTTACAAGGCGAGTTACTCATGAGCCTTCAAATCGAGTTTCGAATATGAATTATTTCACTTAAAACTGAACCACTACATACTAAATTGGTTACTTAACTAATATTTATATATAAAAATTTTTCACTTTTATTTATGTATTGAAATTATAAAGAATGTAATATAAATTGACATTCAAATAATTGATTTATTCAAGTACAAATTTACACAATTTCATACTACACTTTATAAATTATAAAGATTGATACAAATATCACATATTTAGCTTACTAACATGGATCAGACCAATATTCGAATATGATCCATCGAACAGGTATCGAGTATGGTTCAAGAAAAAATGAAATACTCGAACCCTAATATGAGTGAACATTGGTATGCTTGAATTCGACTCGTGTATCATTCATTAAATAGAAAACAAGTATGGATCAGATTCGACTCAGATCAACTTCGAATTTGAGTTTTGGATCATATTTTTCGAGCCAATCTCGAGTCGAGTACCGAACTACTTGGCTCAGCTTACACCCCTAGTTAAATTTTGTCAGTTATAATATTAATGATGAATAAGTTTATGTTGATTAAAGATGAAATTGATATTTTCATTGTGTTGAGATTATTATTGTTAGTGGAAATCGACATCTATTCTGATAATAATTGATGTCTGGAGGTTTTATTGACCAATCGGGTAATTAATCGGATAAATGAGTAATTAATTGCTATTAATTCGCATGCTTATAACTATTTGTTCACATGTGTGTACTATTGATTCACATGCATGTACTATTAGGGGAGGTGGAGCAAGATTGATAATACTTGCATGACTAAATTAAAAATGGAGGTATAGATGAAGGTACTATACTGTAATTCTTTTTTCACATGTATAGAACTATTGAGTCACATGATTGTACTATTGATTCACATGATATACTATTAGGGGAGGTGGTGCAAGTTTGATAATACTTCCAAGACTAAATTAAAAATGAAGGAAAAGATGAAGGTATTATACTGTAATATTTTGAGCCCCAAAACGTGCAATTATCAAAACTATATTTTCCTATAAATAGAAGCTCATTCTTCCTTCATTCTCACCAATTCACTAAGACTCACAAGAGCAATTATAGAGAGAGAAGCTATAGAGAGATACGTTATAGAGAGAAAGAAGAAGAGTAGTATGCTACTTCACTAATCCAGTATCCATTCTTCTTGTGAGGTAAAGGGTATTATTTATTTCATATTCTGAAGAGATATTATTTTTCATATTCGTATGAATATTATTTTCGTTCAATATTCGTAAGGAATATCATCTTCGTTCAATATTCGTAGGAATATTATTTTTGTTCAACAGTCGTAAGGGGTATTATTTTTTTTCGTATTCAGGAAGAGAGTTATTTCTTTCAATACTCGTAAGGGTTATTCCATTCTTTATTATTCTGTTGGAATAACCTATCTACGCGGACTACCGCATGCATGGTGAAATTCTTCTGTTATTCCATTCTTTATTATTCTGTTGGAACAACCTATCTACGCAGACTACCGCATGCATGGTGAAATTCTTCTGTTATTCCATTCTTTATATTCTGTTGGAATAACATGTCTACACGGACTACCGCATGCATGGTGAAATTCTTCTATTATTCCATTCTTTATTATTCTGTTGGAATAACCTGTCTACGCGGACTACCGCATGCATGGTGAATGTGTGAGAGCCCCAAATCTGGGTCCTAAATCACCATGGATCTGGTACAATCATTCTACAACTGTTTGCGAAAGATATAAACATAAATTGTTTATACAAACATTACACACTATTTCCCCAAGGTCGAGTAACCTTAACTTATACACAAATCATAACTTATTTAACTTACAACAACATTAATATACAATACTTATACAAACTTAATTGCACACATAAACTTAAAGCTGGAACTGTCTTTAACCTTTCCTTATATCCGACGTATTCGTCTTAATCTACAATGTTTATCATGATATAGCAAGGGTGAGCATATGTTTTCCCAGCAAGTATAAGTTTATTTAAGCATATATCATGATTGAAAGAATTTGAATAACAAGCTGGCTATAATTCAACAATATAGTTGTGAATTAGCATGAAAAAACTTTCATAGCTGAAGAACATTTAACATGAACGTATAAGTTATATCTGGACCGAACGGTAATAAAGGTGATCAACCTTTCATACCTGATTAATACATGCAATATATATAGAGTACAATTTAACAATTCTTAGACGTGGCAATCAGCAATGATTAACCATAAGTATATTTGAATGAAACAACTCGAGATCGAGTTAAGGAAAACTTGCATGTTCGATCGATTACTGTTACATAATTTATTAAGCTTTGACTGAAGACCTAATATATAAATAATATCGATATACAAATTAGGATAATATCATCACAGTATTTAAAATAACCTAAACACATTTTCACATAATCATATCCATCTATAACACACATAAGACTTAACCTCAAGTCAAACTTTTACAGTCTAAGTCGAGACCAACACAAATCTAACATCCCAACGGCTTAGTCGGATAAGTATCGAGTTTAAGTTCAATTAAACTCTACCTAACACTTAACAATTATCTTAGATAATTTTATTATCAATCAAAATAATTTTCATAAACTCGTAAAAATTTTCAGATAATTATTACCATTTATCATGAATTTTAAATAATTAATATCGTATTTATAAGATTTAAATACCACATAATTCCCTTTATCATTAATATTTATTTAATATTAAATATCAATAAAAATCATAACATAATATTATAATATATTTATAATATATCAAAGTATTTTTAATACTTTAAAAATCATATTTATATGATCTTTAAACGATTAAATCCATTATCCAGATAATTGATATTAATATTAAAATATTAATATTTTTATTAAAAATATCAAAAGTTATATTTTATAACTCAAAATATTTTATAACACTCAAATCATTTTTTAAATTCTATTTTTAAAATATTAAAATATTTTATATTTTTAATTCTATTTTTCATAATTTATTTAATATATTTATTAAATAAATAATTCACCATTAATATAAATTTATTAATGAATTTCATCACAAAATATCAAAAGTTATTAGAAATAACTTAAAATATTTTCTAACACCATAATATAATTTTTCATGATTTTTAAAATATTAAAATCATTTTTAAATAATTTATTTAATATTATAATTAAATAAATTAAATATCATTTATGTTCCAAAATATTAAATATTTATGAAATATACTTTAAATAATTAAAAACTAATTTTCGGACTAAAATTTTTTTTTAAGGAATTTATTATGTATTTTTCATAATTAAAACTAATTTTCTCTAATTTCTAAATAAAATAATTAATTTTCTAAATAAACTGTCGCTAAAAGAGGCTTTAGTGACAAAACCGTCGCTGATTGTGTTCTTCAGCTGTTCTTGACCAAACCCAAAAACTCTTGTCAGTGACTAAGGTAGGTGGTTAGACCACATCTAGATCTGTGATCATAAAGTTTTCTTGGATTCTAATGTTGTTAATCATGTATTATAAGTGTAACACTACAATTAAAATCAGGTTTCATCTTCAACAGATCAGAGAGATCTAAGCTCTCCAAATTGATGTCAGACCTGTTCTTTAATTTTTGGGTTTTCCAGAAATTGAAGAACAGTCGAGGTATCTATTTTGAAGCTTTAAATCTTAGCTTTCTGGGCTCGGTTTATGTGATTTAAGAGTTCAGCCTTGTAGTAGGGATGTCAGAGAAGAATTCTATAACAACATATCATCATATCATCATCACACCAAGAAGATCAAGGCTGGTCAAAGTAGGGGTCAAGAAACGGTTCTTGAAGATCTGGGTTTCCCA
Organism: Panax ginseng; assembly: GCA_020205605.1. Taxonomy (NCBI): domain Eukaryota; kingdom Viridiplantae; phylum Streptophyta; class Magnoliopsida; order Apiales; family Araliaceae; genus Panax; species Panax ginseng. The sequence goes on along the minus strand of CM035133.1, from coordinate 94,894,960 downwards.
GAAATCTTCATCTGATGAGTTAGTCAACGGTTGTTTGATCGGCCAAATCTTCGATTCTGTTATGGATCTAAGTGATCTAAAGGTTTGAAAGTGTAGCTCTCATGTCAGACTACAACTTTAAAGCAAAAACATAACTTAAAACATAAATCACAAGTAATATCAAGACCTACAAAAATGCTGTCAGACAAGATCTGGGTTTCTGGATTGCCCAGAAACCCATTCCTGTGATCGGTCAACGCAGTTTGACTGCTCATATCTCTCAACCTTTTCATGATCTGGCCCTATTTCTAGTTTTTTTTTTTTTTTTTTGTTATTGATGGGTTTCCGGATCGCAACCCGACTAATCCCCCCACCCCGAACAAGGCTTTCGTGGGTTGTTCCGGGTCAAAGCCCGGCCCAGGTCCGTGGCCACACGAATTAAAGAATTCTCACACTTGAGGCAGGCGGGACTCGATCCCAGGATGTCCGGGTCTACGGCTTACCCCAGGTCGAAGCTTACATATGCTTACACATTTATAACATAAAACACACCAAAACATTAACAGATAAAGATCTAAGGCCTTTGACATATGGTTGTCAGGCCATTTTTCTAACTTTTCCCAGATTTCTAAAATTTTCAAAATCATGCATCTAGATGTTATGGATCCATTATACAACAACCCAGATCATTAAAAGACACCCTATAACACATATCTAGCCAACAAATTAGAACATATAACCTCAGATCATAAGATTTCTAGGTTTAAGGGTTTTATACCTTTCTAGCTTGGATTTTTGATTTCTTACATTGGATTTTGTTCTTGGCTTGATCATGGCTCAACTTATCACTCCCTCTCACACTAGATTTCAGATTTTGTAGAGAGAGAAAGGGTTGGATAGAATGAGAACTAAAGTGAGATTTTCTTTACTTTAAATTTTTGATCTATTTGATTCAATGTATCTAGTTGGCAATTGATGGCTGATATTTGACACATCTAGGGAGGGCTAGGATTGGTGAACAACCAAAGATATAGCAAGATTTGCAAGCTACCTTATTAAAGAAATAAAAAGGGCACTTTGGACATTTGATTTCTCAATTTAATTGTAAAATTGTTACATATACAAACCCTTAGGGTTTAACCCTTAGAGTTAAAACCTAAGGTTTTATAAATTCAATATTCTAGGATTTCCAACTTAGGTTTTCAAAATAGAAAATTAATATTTGTAAATTATAATTAAAATTCTCTAATTATACTAAGATTTTCTAATCATAAATTAAGCTTACTAATTAGGATTAATTTATCCTAATTAAAATTGCTAAAATAGCAATTAAGTCCACAATTGTACATTAAGGTTTCTAACGGAACAATTTGGGTTTTAAATTTTGCGATTAGGGTTTTCTAATTAATTAAGATTTACCCTAATTAAGTTTTCAAAATCCTCGGAGCTGAAATTAGGATTTCAGAACCGGTTTCTAGGGTTTCTTATCCATTGCTAGGGTTTTCTAACTGAACGATGACGTTCTTAATATATACTTAGGGTTTTCTACTGATATAGGCTATCTGGTCAACCCTTGACCCTTAACAACATACTGTACACATATAGAACATATTCACTTATATCCTTAATCCTGAATAATTCACCACAAAAATTTTTAAATCCATAAATTTTCTTTCCATAAATGTCAAATTCATTCACTTACTTTCTGTCTAGGTCTATTATTTGACCTTAAATCCATCATTTAAGATTTTAATAAATTGACTAATTTCTCAGATTGTCACATTCACCCCCTTCTTCTAAGAATTTCGTCCCCGAAATTCACCTTACACCTTACACCATACTGCTGACACCATTCATACACATCATTACATGCTACCCGATACACCACTCACAAGAGTAAAAATTTTCAAATTTTGCTGAGGAGTTATATAGACTATTGTCTGTCATTTTCCTAAAGGTTTTATGGAAATTCATCTGCAAACCGTCATAACATACGGACATAGTGGGTGATTAGCCCGTTATGCCTTGTACTGATCAAGTATTGCTGGTCGGGACCATTTTCTTGTTGTTATGTATGTGGTTTGTGAAGAAAAAATATTTTACAGAGAGTTTATGTGAATGAGTATGGTTTAGTTTAAGATAGAAATTAAGGGTTAATTAGTTGTTTAGTTGATAAATTGACAATTGAATTCGATAGAGTATGTATAAACATTGATAAAGTGCTTTGAATTAACTGTTTTGGTTGAAAAACAAAATCACAGTGTTAACTTTCATTAAGTTTTTATCAAAAACATCAAAAAGTGAGTTTTTATTAAAAACAGTGAAATTGTATGTTTTAAATTTGTTGTTAATGTTGCTTTATGGGTAGAAACATGTTAAGAGTCTTTGAATTATGTTTATATGAAACCTCTGTATGAATTACATGCTAATTAAACTGTTAGAAAGGAGCTTGTAGGCTAAAATTGGCTTTGTTCATATGATTTCGTAGTACATGTCTGCCAAAATGCGCAATTTAGCCGCAGCATATTGCGTCTTAGCGATATAATTCTCGCACCATGATTTCCCGGTATACCATAGCAGTCATGAATTTAGTAGTATAATTCTCATGTGGTATAACTAACCCACAAGATAAATCGTAGGCATAGCATGAAAGTTAAGCGTAATAGAATGAACATGTTATTAACGATTAACTTGTGTTATAACTTGATTATGTGATTAAATAATCAAACCTACATGATGAATTTACTTAGTTATGTTGTAAAGTGGTAGTGACTAACTATGTCATGATGACATATATATATATATATATATATAAACTTTAACTTTGATTTTTTTTATATTGAACAAGTTATTCTTGTATTTAACTTGTTGTTTAGCATGCACAATTATAGATACAATGTTGAACAGTTTTATCGTTCAAATTGCTACGCATGCTTAGTATTCGATTTTAAATAACCTTGGCTTAAGATTGTTCAAGCAAGGTGTGTTATAGTTATTCAAGTTGTATGCTATTAGATTATTCCTAAAGCATGACTTTAATTTATTATGTTGATTCAATTACGATTATTCTATAGTATGATGATGTTATTGGTTTTATTCAACTAATCCTTAGTTGATGTTCGTTGAATTCCAAATTACCTACGAAATATATCCAAACCAAACTCACTTTAGTGCGGACTTGTAGTCTAAATAATTGAGATGAACAACCCTATTATTGGGGGAAACTTACGCTTAGCGTTGAAATGTTTGTGCACAATACATTGTCGAAGAAGGGTGACCCCCCCCAAGCACGAGAGTCCCTATAGTCTTACGATTGTTAAAGTTTAAGTTAAAAATTACTTATAACTATGGACATAGTTCGTGGTCTTAGGGACTTTCGGTTATATACTTTGAATGTTGATAAATCATATTGTTTAATTCTATCGAGCCTCTTCTTTGTGCAGTTGTTGTAAAGATTTTTCATTAATTGTTGTTTCAAGTGAGCTTTGTTTTTTCGACTCTTGCTTATATAACTATTACAGAGCTTGAAGATGAGAAGGTTGATGTACCTAGCACCAGTAAGGGAAAAGGAAAGATGAACAAGTATTGAAGACTTGTAATATGTTGATATTTGATTTTCAGATTTTAATTGAATGGTTGTAATGAAGTTTATTATTTTTTTGCTTTTGGATGATTGTATTTAAAGGGTAGACAACCTGGGAGATGTTATTATGTAACCCTTTAATGGGAAAGGTTTTTATTATTCAATTTTTAATGTGATTGGGTAGTTAGATATGAATGTTTGATTAGGTGAACACCAAATCCTGTTGGAATGAAGTACCTGGGTTTAGGGGTGTCACAAGTTGGTATCAAAGCCTTAGGTTATAAACCTTAGGTGGGGAAAAGCCTTAGGAAGTAACCTTCGAAAAGATAGTGATGATAAACTCTTATCGAGTTTTAAAGAAGAAGTAACAAAATACTTATGTGCACAACTTATGTGCTCGTGAGTGTCGAGTAGTAATGATTAGTAATTAAAACTTAAACTTTGGTTGACAGGATGACTAATATAGGAGGATCCAGTCAAGCTATGGAGGAGGAGCCTCGAGATATTCAGGTAGTTTGGGAACAATTACTGCCACAGGAAACAGTTCCGTTGGTCACAATAGTTGAGCAGGAGAGAGTACCTGATAAGGATGATGAGATAGAGATAAACGAGGAGGATTTAGTGGAGCTGCCACAGACGGATGAAGAGGACGAGGAGGAAAGGATTCCACTTAACTCAATAGTTGGCCGTATATACGATGAGGTGCATGACCACAATGTGGTACTTCAAGATACTGTTCGAGGAGTTGCAAGAGATAGTAGCTGAGCAACAGGCCTCGATGGCACAAAAGGACGACGAAATTCAGGATCGAGAGGAATGTCTGAACAATGTTGAAGATAAGCTAATTCACACTGAAGAAGAGAACGAGCAAATGAAAGCAGAGATTGCAGAGTTGAAGAGAAAGTTGAGAGAAGAATCTACAAAAAGGGTAAGAGGCGAAGATGCGTACGAGGAAGCTGATCAACGAGCCGAAATAGCAGAGGGAGAAGCACAAGCAAAGAGAATGAAGATGCAGGAAATGAATAACGTGTTCAACACCGTGGTTAATCGAGCTCAGGATCGGGTCATGGGTTACCCAATTCAGTTCGAGACGCTACCCTCGTACATACTAGATCGTCGAACCATGTTCCGAATTATGGAAGAAGAGCGTCGTAAGGCTATGCAGTATTCTTAGTAGGACATCGTAGGGAGTGTACTTGATTTATGACTTATATTATGATAAATAATATGTAAATCCCAAGTGTTATGCAACCTATGGGATATGATGATGATGTCCTGAAACTTTAGTAGTTCAGGAAAATAATGTAAATAGCAGTGATGCTATTGATATGATGTTTTCAAAAATTAAGAATGAATAAAAGTTATTATCTTCTTTTATCCAAAGTGTTATGTGTTATGTGGTGATTACTTTTATGGGGGCAAGTTAAGTAGAAATTACTTGAAAAGAGTTGAGTAATAATCTAATGGGTGTATTTTTAACAGAAAATGCCTCCAAGACGTCAACCGCCCAGACAGAGACCCACTGAAGGAACCAACAATAATAATGCTGAAGCTAACCCCGTTCAGCAGCTGGTGACGTTACTCACATGTGCACTGCAGAATCAACCGCAGAACCAACAACAAAATCAAGCTACAACGTTTAAAGACTTCAAGGCGGTTGGACCACCAGAATTCCGTGGGTCCATGAACTCGATTGAGGCACCGACCTGGGTCATGGACATAGAGAAAGTGTTCGATGTTGCAAGAGTAGGGGAAGATCAGAAAACTGCTTTTGCAACATTCATGTTGAAAGCAGAGGCTAGTTATTGGTGGCAGGCCAATAAAACTCGAGGAGGACCAGGGGTTATGGCTTAGGATAGGTTCAAGGAGATGTTCTTTGAGACCTATTTCCCAGAGAGTTCAAAGAGTCAGCTAGAAGTGCAGTTTTTAGAACTAAAGCAGGGAACGATGACGGTGTCGGAGTATGCCACGAAATTCAACGAGTTGGCGAGGTTTGCGCCATACCAAGTCAGCACAGATGAACGCAAGGCGAAGAGGCTTGAACAAGGACTGAAAATCTGGTTGTTTAGTAAGGTTTCCTTGTTCCAGTTGAAGACATTTGCAGCCGTAATAGAAAAGGCAATTCTCGCTGAAGGTGGCGGCGAGGCGGTAACCAAGTTCAATCAGGAACAGAAAAAGAAGAAGAATGAAGTGGAGGTGACGAATGGAGGTGGTGGTAGTGGGAATGGTAATAATAATCTGAAAAGAAAGTGGAATGGAAATGTGAGTGCTGGGAATCAACAAGGTAACTAGCAAAATAAGAAGTTTGAAGCATGTGCTACATGCGCGGAAGTTTCATGGGTGGTGTATGCTTAATGGGGAAACGTGTATGCTTTAAGCGTGGCGGGGAGGGTCACATCGCCCAAACCGCAATCAACCCAAGAAGAATGTTTGCTACATTCATGGTCCAAGGATCACTTTGCTCGTGAGTGCCCAAGAAGAAAAAGTCGAGAAACAACAGAAGCAAGGAGGTAGCAAGTGGAGGTACCAGGCCATTATCGGGCCAACGACATCAATCAAACCCACAGCCAGAACCTTCAACATGACTGTGCAAGATTTTGTGCAATCAAAGGATGTGGTGTCAGGTATTATCCCAATCAATGATATTATTGCTTATGTATTATTTGATTCGAGTGCTACTTGTTCATTTATATCTGATGAATTTGCTATGAGATTAGGATTGCCTAGTGAAGAATTGAATTTCCCTTTAAACATAGAAATTGCGAATAAGGAAGTAATTCCTGTAAGGTTCGTATACAAGAACTGTAGGGTGAACATTAAGGAAATATTTTGATGGTAGATTTAATTCGAATAGGCTTGGAGAGTTTGATGTTATTTTGGGAATGGATTGGTTGTTCAATTGTGGAGCGATAATTGATCGCCAAAAGAAATGTAAACCTTATGACTCCGGCCAAAGGTTGTTTTTCAATGGTAGCAAATCGCTTAGACAAATGAGATGTCTGGACGATTACGCAGCCAAGAAGTTATTGAGTTAAGGCCGTGTGGGTTATTTAGCTTACATAGTCGATACTCGAGAAGAAGGGTACAAAATCGGAAGAAATACCTGGGTGGTTAGGGAATTTGTGGACGTGTTTGGGAGGATTTGCCGGGACTTCCGTTGATGAGAAATCGAGTTCGTGATAGACTTAGCGCCAGAACCGCCTCCGATATCGATAGCCCTGCATGTAATGGCTCGTAGAGATGAAGGAACCGATGGTACAACTCAGAGAGCCGTTGGACAAGAAATACATTCGGTAGAAAGTGTGTCACCGTGGGGAGAAATTTGGTGTTATTCAGAAGAAGAAGGATGGGTCAATGCGTCTTTGCATTGATTATAGGGAATTAAACAAAGTCACTATTAAGAATAGATATCCATTGCCGAGAATAGATGACTTGTTTGATCAATTAAAGGGTGCTAGATATTTCTGAAAAATAGATTTGAGGAGTGGGTATCACCAACTGAAAGTAAGGAAGGAAGATGTACCGAAGACAGCATTCCGAACTCGGTATGGACATTACGAATTTTTGGTGATGTCTTTTGGTTTGACAAACGCCCCTGCAGCATTCATGGATTTGATGAACAGGGTGTATAAACCATTTTTAGACAAGTTTGTGGTGGTGTTTATTGACGATATTCTGGTGTACTCTAGAACTCAAGAAGAACACGTGGAACACTTACGGCTAACGCTGGAGACGCTAAGAAAGGAAAAGTTGTACACGAAATTCTCTAAATATGAATTCTAGTTAGAACGTGTACAATTTCTTGGGCACATAATTGAAAAGGATGGAATTTCAGTGGATCCATCAAAGGTCGAAGCTGTGATAAATTGGGAACAACCAAGAACTCCATTAGAAGTAAGAAGTTTCTTGGGATTAGCAGGGTATTACAGACAGTTTATCCAAGATTTCTCCAAGATTGCCACTCTATTGACAAATTTGACGAGGAAATCTGTAAAATTTGTTTGGACGGAGAAATGTGAAGGAAGTTTTCAAGAATTGAAAAAGAAGCTAAGTATGGCACCTGTGTTGTCATTACCAGATAATATAGGAAATTTTGTGGTGTACAGTGATTCTTCACACAAAGGATTAGGATGTGTCCTTATGCAGAATGGAAAAGTCATCGCGTATGCATCAAGGAAATTGAAGGACTACGAAAAAGGGTATCCGACTCATGATTTAGAGTTGGCGGCGGTTGTGTTTGCTTTAAAAATATGGAGACACTATCTCTATGGAGAGAAATGTGAGATTTACACAGACCATAAAAGTCTGAAGTACATTTTCACCCAGAAAGACCTGAACATGCGTCAAAGGAGATGAATGGAATTGATAAAGGATTATGATTGTGAGATCTTTTATCATCCAGGCAAATCAAACGTGGTTGCAGATGCCTTGAGTAGGAAAGGCAGAGAAAAGTTGATGTTGTTAACTGATAAGGAGGAGCTTATTATAGCAATGTCAAGATTAGAGTTGGAAATCAAATTTCCAAAAGAATCCGATGAGAAAATATACCAGATGGAAGCCAATCCAACTTTGGTGGACAAAGTGAAAAACGCTCAACTGCAGGATGAGGAATGCAGAAAAATAAGAGAGAGAGTGGTCGAGGGAAAAGAAGTGAAATACAAGGTTGATCTCGATGGAATCTTTGAGATTCGAGGGACGAATACGTGTTCCAGATAGATCAGATATTAAAGAAGACATCTTGACAGAAGCTCATAGCTCGAGATATTCGATTCATCCAGGAAGTACGAAGATGTATCAAGATTTGCGACGACATTTTTGGTGGCCAAATATGAAAAGAGACGTTGCAGAATGCATTGCAAAGTGCTTAACATGTCAAAGAGTCAAGGCCAAGCGGATTACTTCAACCATTAGAAATACCGAAATGGAAATGGGAACATATCACAATGGATTTTGTGGTAGGTCTCCCAACGACTCAGAAATGATACGATACGATATGGGTGATAGTGGACAGATTGACAAAATCTGCACACTTTTTGCCAATAAAGGTTAGATTCAATCTTGATCAGCTGGCAAAACTATATGTTAAAGATATTATGACAAGACATGGAGTTCCAGTGTCAATTGTGTCAAATAGAGATCCGAGGTTCAGGTCAAACTTCTGGAAGAGACTACAAGAATGTATGGAAACACAGTTACGAATGAGTACGGCATATCATCCGCAAACAGATGGCCAAAGCAAACGAACGATTCAGGCATTGGAAGATATACTGAGAGCATGAGTCATGGATTTCAAGGAAGTTGGGATGAACAATTACCGTTGGTGGAATTTTCCTACAATAACAGTTACCACGCAAGCATAGGCATGTCGCCTTACGAAGCATTATACGGCAGGAGGTGCGCGAACTCCTTCGTCTTTGGGATGAAGTCGGTGAACGTCAACTGTTAGGACCAGAACTGGTACAACAAACTGCTGAGGTTGTCAAACTTATCAGAACAAGATTGATAGTTGCTCAAGATAGAAAAAAGAAATATGTTGATCAACACAGACAAGATCGTGCATTCGACGTAGGAAATTATATTTTCCTAAAAGTTTCACCTTGGAAGGGAAAAATTCGATTTGGTAAAAAGGGAAAACTAAGCCCGAGATTTATTGGACCCTTCGAAGTACTGCAAAAAGTTGGAGAGGTGGCTTACGAGGTAGCTCTACCTCCAGAATTGCAAAACATTCATAATGTTTTTCATGTTTCGGTGTTACGACCATATAAGTCCGATTACAAGCACGTGATCGAGTACGAACCATTGCAGTTTAAGAAAGACTTGTCCTATGAAGAGGTTCCTATCCAAATAGTTGACAGGAAAGAACAAGTGCTCGAAATAAAGTGATACCTTCATGAAGGTAATATGGAGGAACCACAATGTCGAAGAGGCTACGTGGGAACTCAAAAGTGAAATGATGAAGAATTACCCCGAGTTATTTGTTTAATTGTGTCTTCGATTAAGGGGCGTAATCTTTGTAAGTAAAGGGAGAATGTGACAATGAATTGTTGAATTGTGATTAAGGGGACAGGATCCTTGTAAGGAGGGAATGATGTAACATTCCGTAATTTTTAATTGTTATATTAAATATTTGTTGAATTATATAAGTATTTAATGGATGTGTTTATGGTTGAATTTGTAATTGTTCAAATTTGATTCGATTTGGTTAATTATTTGTTAAATAAATAATTAAAGAAATTAATTATTATATGCTAATTTAATTATTAAGTTAGAGAGTTTGATTAATTGAATTATTATTCTTTTTATTTGAATTTGTAATTAAAAGGATGTGTTAGTTGATTAAATAAAGTTATAATTATATAGAAAATTATAATTTTGTGGTATTAATTTACGTGTTAAAGTAATTTAATAAATTGTTATTAGAATTAATTTAATTAAATAAAAGTGTGACAAATAACCTTTTATAAAGGAGTTATTAAATAACTTAAAGGAGTTTTAATTCAGTTTTGCCAAACAAGGCCTAATGCCTATTAAGTCTTTATTCTAATTGAGTTTTACTAAACAAGGCATAAGGATTAATTGATTATTTTTTTTAGTGGTTAGCCAAACAAGCCTTATGGCTTTTGATTTTCAAATAAAACATAACTGATGTCAATTAAGTTAGAATTATATTATATATTTAATATCTATATTATTATTATACGTTATATTTTAGTACATAGTTAGAGTTGGGAATAAAAGAAAGACTCAGAGGAAGAAGAAGAAGAAGAGAAGAAGAAAAGTGAGAGAAAAAGCTTGAGAGGATCCTAGGGAATTGGGAGTGAAGTTGGAGAAAAACTTGATAATCAAAGAGATAGTATCATCTTCTTCGAACAAGGTATCATCCTATCCTTTTAAGTTTTTAAAATTTTAGTTTTCTCTTCCCTAATTCTCTGTAAATTCTCGTGAAAGGATAAATTGTTTGTTTGTATGTGTCTTTGTATGATAAACTAGTATTGTAATACTATTTTCATAAGTTATATATGAGCATAGTCAATGAATTGATGTTATATATGTGGTTTGTGAAGAAAAAATATTTTACAGAGAGTTTATATGAATGAGTATGGTTTAGTTTAAGATAGAAATTAAGGGTTAATTAGTTATTTAGTTGATAAATTGACTATTAAATTTGATAGAGTATGTATAAACATTAATAAAGTGCTTTGAATTAACTGTTTTGGTTGAAAAACAAAATCACAGTGTTAACTTTCATTAAAAACATCAAAAAGTGAGTTTTTATCAAAAATAGTGAAATTGTATGTTTTAAATTTGTTGTTTAGGTTGCTTTATGGGTAGAAACATGTTAAGAGTCTTTGAATTATGTTTATATGAAGTCTCTGTATGAATTACATGCTAATTAAACTATTAGAAATGAGCTTGTAGGCCAAAATTGGCTTTGTTCATATGATTTAGTAATTGTCTGTTGAAGTTCGCAATTCAAGCGCCGTAACGACATCAAGCGAGATAATTTCATGTGACGAAGATTTACGCCCAGTACGCCTAGTAGTATAATTCTCGGCAATCATGTATGCATATCACAAGATATAAATCGTGTAGCCATATGAAAGTTAAAGGTAATGGTCCGATTGTTCATTTTGTACTCAAAGTCTAAAGGAATTGTTATGTGTTAATAATAGGACTGTTAAGTTATGATTTTAATATTTCTATATCTAGAATGAACATGTTATTAACGATTAACTTGTGTTATAACTTGATTATGTGATTAAATAATCAAACCTACATGATGAATGTACTTAGTTATGTTGTAAAGTGGTAGTGACTAACTATGTCATGATGACATATATATATATAGGGTATTGAGATTCGAATTGTTCGGTTTAGCCTACGAGCAAGGCAAGTTCTCTAATCTATTATCTTGTTGAACCAATTATCGTTTCCAATTCGATTACCTTATAAATGATGCAAGCTTTCTAAACTTTGATTTTTTTTTAATATTGAACTAGTTATTCTTGTATTTAACTTGTTGTTTAGCCTGCACAATTATACATACTAATGTTGAACAGTTTTATCGTTCAAATTGCTACGCATGCTTAGTATTCGATTTTAAATAACCTTGGCTTAAGATTGTTCAAGCAAGGTGTGTTATAGTTATTCAAGTTGTATGCTATTAGATTATTCCTAAAGCATGACTTTAATTTATCATGTTGATTCAATTACAATTATTCTATAGTATGATGTTATTGGTTTTATTCAACTAATCCTTAGTTGATGTTCGTTGAATTCCAAATTACCCTGAAATGTATCCAAACCAAACTCACTTTGGTGCGGACTTATACTCTAAATACTGAGATGAACAACCCTATTATTAGGGGAAACTTACGCTTAGTGTTGAAATGTTTATGCACAATACATTGTACGAAGGGCTGACCCCCCTAAGTACGAGGAGTCCCTATAGTCTTATGACTGTTAAAGTTTAAGTTGAAAAATTACTTATAACTATGGGCATAGTTTGTGGTCTTAGGACCCTCAGTTATATACTTCAAAATGTTGATAAATCATATTGTTTAATTCTATCGAGCCTCTTCTTTGACAGTTGTTGTAAAGATTTTTCATTAATTGTTGTTTCAAGTGAGCTTTGTTTGCTCACTCTTGCTTATATAACTATTACAGTTAAAGATGAGAAGGTTGATGTACCTAGCACCAGTAAGGGAAAAGGAAAGATGAACAAGTATTGAAGACTTGTAATATGTTGATATTTGATTTTTCAGATTTTAATTGAATGGTTGTAATGAAGTTTATTAATTTTCCGCTTTTGGATGATTGTATTTAAAGGTTAGACAACCTGGGAGATGTTATTATGTAACCCTTTAATGGGAAAGGTTTTTATTATTCAATTTTTAATGTGCTTGGGTAGTTAGATATGAATGTTTGATTAGGTGAACACCAAATCCTGTGGGAATGAAGTACTTGGGTTTGGGGGTGTCACACCTCTCATCCGCCTTGGACGCATAAAATTTTCTTACCTCGGTCTTATTGGATTCTGCACCAAAACAATTTGGTTCGGGAAATTTCTGTCAATGAACACTTAGAGTTTTCATAAACATTAGTCTAGCTGAATCGAATAGCATAGACTCATATCAATAATTCAATTCAAACGAATTATTTAGGTGTAGCCAAACCAGTTGGCAAATTAAAATTTTGAAAATATTTTTGAGAATGCGTCGTGATGATGTCGCATCGTATTAACAAATCCGCTTAAGGATGTCGTCGTTATATGACTTTGTCATAACACATCATACAATAGTGGAACAATGATTTTTGGATCGAATTCACACTAAGTATTCGTGTATTTATAACTCTATCAACTTTTTATCATCTCTACACCAGGTTACATGGTACATAAGTGATAAATAAAATATATTTTGATATTTCAAATCATTTGCGTCTAGCCAAAATAAGTAGCATAGACTATACTTTAAACCATTCCAAAAATCATTACGAATGTATATATATATATATATATATATATATATATTTCAAAAGCACATACTGCGTATTTAGCTTGATGTCAAAAATTTTGAAGTCTACCATGGCTAGGAGTTTAGGAAAACTTATGTCTCCACTAATAATCATTTGCTTAAACAGTCTATCTATTCCTATTATCCTCAATACTCCATTCACACATGATTATTCCCAGTTCGTCAAACCACACTCATGAGTTCAGGAACTTCCCACAATCATATGAGTTTAAGAACTTATCCTAGTCAAACCTTTGGCGTCCTTTCGCTGAGGGGTTCATAAACATTTCATATAACCATGAGTCACGAATGTAACATAAGTATGAGTTTTAAGAACTCGTACTTAACCTTATATTCTCTACCTATAACCTATCTATCTGTTATACACATGAGAAAGGAATCACCCTCTTAACATGCATATAATAAATAGCGCGACACAAACATTTCAATGATTATCAATGTCAAAACTAAGTGGTTGTTACACCACGTACAATTCAACTCCCATACGAAGAATCATACAACTTAGCTGCTGACATGAGTCCTCAATTGAAATCCCCACCTAATCTTAACTCCCTTCTTAATACGAATTTCATTTAATCCGTATTCATAATCCTTTCTTGAATCTGTACCAATTCATAGTACAACTGACACACAACAATCTTTGTTGTAACTTTTCAATCATTAGATTGATTCTTCTTCCTGCTATCACCTTATCATATCATGGGGTGATCTCATCATATATTACGATTCATTTCTATATCTTGATCATTTTGTTTATGATCTCATATCCCTGTACTTTCAGTCTTTTAGACTCGATCTATTCATCACTACTGTTCAACTTTATAATCAGAGTTAGGGAACTCTGTATCTTTATAACTCGTCAAGATTCGTCTTTGAATCTTACCGACCAACTAACTCTATGTGAGCTAGATCTTATCCTAATCACTGCGGTTATTGGTCTCAGGTATTTCTACCTAAGGTTCATAACCAACAGCTTTGATACCAACTCTGAGAGCCCCAATCCGGGTTCTAAATCACCACAGATCTGGTACAATCATTCTACAACTATTTGCAGAAGATATAAGCATAAATTTTTTATACAATACATTACACACTATTTCCCCAAGGTCGAGTAACCTTAACTTATACACAAATCATAACTTATTTTATTTTTATTTTTTTTGTTATTGATGGGTTTCCGGATCGCAACCCGACTAATCCCCCCACCCCGAACAAGGTTTTCGTGGGTTGTTCCGGGTCAAAGCCCGGCCCAAGTCCGTGGCCACACGAATTAAAGAATTCTCACACTTGAGGCAAAGGGACTCGATCCCGGGATGTCCGGTCTCACGGCCACCCTGTGTCGGAAGCTTTATCTGCGCCAAGTGTCGTGGGTTAAATCATAACTTATTTGACTTACAACAACATTAATATACAATACTTATACAAACTTAACTGCACACATAAACTTAAAGCTAGAACTATTTTTAACCTTTCCTTGTATCCGACGTATTCGTCTCAATTTGCAATGTTTATCATGATATAGCAAGGGTGGGCATATGTTTGCCCAGCAAGTATAAGTTTATTTAAGGATATATCATGATTGAAAGAATTTGAATAATAAACTGGCTATAATTCAACAATATAGTTGTGAATTAGCATAAACAAACTTACATAGCTGAAGAACATTTAACATGACACTACTATAAAATAGTAAATAGACAACGCGAAAAAAATGTTGTGGTTTCAGTCAGAAAAACGTCGTGGTTAAGGGTGTCATCTATCCTTACACAACGTTTTTAAAAAGTTGTAGTTAAGCACATTACACAACGTTTTTTAAGAAAAAAATGTTGTAGATTTGTTTTCCATAAATTAACAGATGTTTAAAAACGTTGTAGAAGGTATGATTCCACAACGTTTTCTGGATAAAAATGTTTAATTTAATATATATTAGACAACGTTTAGCCACATTTATACAATGTTTTTAAAATGTTGTAGATTAAAAAAAAAGAAAAAAAATGTTGTGGTTCACCTACATTACCAATGCACCTGCAATATGCTAATGCCTGAAAGATTAGCATATTGTAACCTGAAAGATTAAAAGAGTTGTAACTTCAATTATTTATCAAAGATTCCAAGTAATCCAACCACACACAATTCTACAGTTTCGACAAACATTCTTTATCTTCAAAGTATGACAAGACATTAGCAAATAGAGAAAATTTTCAAAAATTCCAAAAAAACAAATATACATAAATTGGGAGAAAGGTCTAGCCTCTCTATTTGAAGTATTTGCATATAATGACAAGTTAGAAAGTTTCTATACTCTACAGTAACCCCTTATACAATTTGTTGGCAGAACATGAAAAGAGTAAATGCAATGTTGCTTTTGCATTTTGTTGACGCATAAAATGCCACAAGATATGAGAAGGAAAAATAACAAACATTTTGTATAAATAAATTAGGAACCAACTTTGATTTTCTTGGGTTGAGATCTCTCAACTATATTGCCATCATAAGAATTCCAGGATCGTCCCCAATGCTCTGTTATCACTGCTGCACAAGCAATAACAACAAATTTAACAAATAATCCAATTCAACAAGTAAACATCTAAATAACAAATAATGCAGTTACTATATTCCATGCAACAGTGGGAAATAGCTAATGATAGCTGATAAATTATGAGCAAGTACCATGAAAATTCCACTTATGCACATGATATGACTCTATGACTCTACGACATAATTGACAAAAAATAGCAGCACTAAGAACGCAATGTTAAAGAAACTTATAAAAGATATTATTGCAATTTATACCTTGAAACACCTTCCCATTAATTTCTACCTCATATGACTCCATGACCTCTTGGATTGCAGCACCAACATCACAAAGACGTACATCTATTCCCGATTCCTAGATAATGGCCAAAAAAAATTAAAAGTATGGCTCATATATGGTTTATTACCAATTAGGTTTATATAAGAACTAGTACACTATAACTCGGTGTTTGTAGCAATATTGATTCAGAAATAAGTCATTATTCAATTTGGTCCCACTATGAAAGATGTTTGGAAGTAAGGACAAGGTCTAGAACCTATCTTAGGACATTGGTTTCCCTCATCCAAACCTGCAACATCATGGGTGTCCACAAGAGTGCTTACTTTTCCACATACAATGACCCTTAATTTTTATTTCATTATGCAAAGGCTTTTTGTTTATTAGTTATATAATCATCATTAACAACCTCGATACCCGTATTTGTGGCTTCACGTGACGCCTTGAGCAATGGATTAAACATCGGATTTAACGCCACTGTAAATGCAGAGTCAATTATATGTCCTGTAAGAAACAAACACCAGGAAATAGTGGCACACACAACCATGGTTGTCAAGTCGTCGACTAGTAAATCGCCAGCGATTTACTAGGCGCGTCAGTCGATTTCGTAAAATTCAAGTCGGTAGGATGACTTGGTAACATAGCACATAGTCGACCGCTCAGGCGTCGACGTGGACGACTAGGACGACTAACTGGAAAATCGGGCGACTTTCTGAAGCGGGTTTGACCCGAACCAATTTATAAACCTAAACTCCTAATCGATCAATTTCCTCACAACCTTCAGACCTTCGACAGTTCGACGACTTCGACGAGACACGATAGGGAGAAATGAGAAACGATAGAGCTTACCTAGTTCGTGAATCGTGGCTGTCCGAAAGAGAATACGACCTGTTGCTCGTTCCTTTTCCTTCTACTCTTCTCGACTGACTTGGTGACTCCAATGAAGCGAGTTCGGTATGATTGCTCCCATTCATGAGTCCGATGATCGCTCAATGACGAGCCGATTTAACGATAGTGTATTCTTCTCTTCTACTTGTTTCTTCTTCTTCTACTACTTTTTCTTCTTCTACTTGTTTCCACTGCTGAATTTCGTGAGTCCATTCTTCTCGCCGCAAATTTTGACTTGTTATTATTTGGGTAGAGTTTAGAAATGTTATGAGGTAATGGGCAGAGTCGTTATGAGGTGATGGGCAGAGTCGCGAATTTGCGTGAGTCCATGACTGATGGAAGAGTCGTTATTATTTGGGTAGAGTTTAGAAAAGTTTGGCTTGGGAGTCTTTGCTGATGAACTCTATTATATTATGCATAGAAGAGTTTACTTTTCTCCAATAGTTGCACACATTGCTCTAAGCCTCAAACGATGAGATGGTATTAAAAATAAAACCCTTGTATTTTCTGACAAATGAGAAATAATATTTTATGTTTTAGCTTCTACTTGTGTTTTGTATGTTACTAGCAACATTTATATACAAATGCTTAATGTTTTAACTGTCCCAGTTATACTTATACAAATATCTGCATCACTACCCAAGTTTGTTTTATTTACCATGAATTGTTTGTTTGTTTAATTGTATTTTGTAGTATTGTAGATAGTTAAATGGCGGAAAGTTCAGGAGCTGAGGGTTATGATCCAAGTAAGGATCCTAAAAGAAAGGCCAAGTCTAAAGACCCAGGGTGGAAATATGCATTTTGGCCAGAATTGAGCGATAAAAATCTTGTGCAATGCATTCTATGTGGAAAAAAGGTTCATGGAGGAATCAAGAGATTTAAACAACATCTTAGCGGTGGGTATGGGGATGTGTCCAAGTGTCCTCGAACTACAACAGAAATTTCAAATGAGATGCATCAAGCAATAATGGGTAACAAAAGGAATAAGCCAATTCAATTTGATGACCATGACGAAGTAGAAGAAATTCAGTCATCTAATATTCCAAACAATGCTTCCAATGCTTCCAATGCTTCTAATGCTTCCTCTACAGCTGTTCCAAGTTCTGGGACTGCATCTAAAAGGATGAAGAGTGTATTTCAATTCCCTAAGCCACAATCACAAACAAAGACCATTGAAACTCATTTTAGGAAATCTCCTGAAGAAGTTGTGGATGAAAGGCATCGAAAAGGTCCTAGCTAAACTACTTTGGAGAATCGTCTAAAGACACTGGAAGAGAAAGAGAAAGTTGATATGCATGTTGCCAACTTTTTTTATGAGTGTGGCATCCCTTTTAATGCAACAAATCGAAGAAGTTATGAGGTGATGGCAGAGGCTATTGGGCAATATGGGCCGAGTTACAAGCCTCCTTCATATCACGAGTTGAGGGTTCCTCTTTTAGCGAAGGCCAAGACTAAAACAGAGGAACTGAAAGAGAAACACAAAACTTCTTGGAAGTAGTACGGTTGCAGTCTTATGTCAGACGGATGGACGGATAGAAGAGGCAGACACTTGATAATTTTTTTTGTTAATAGTCCTGCTGGTACTTACTTTTTGGGATCGATTGATGCCTCTGCTCAATATCAGGATGCAAACATGTTGACAGAGCTCCTTGATGGGAAGATAAAAGAGATTGAAATTTGAGTATACAGTAAGTGGTGACGGACAATGCCGCCAATTATAAGGCAGCAGGTCGTATGTTGATGGAGAGGAGACCGACTTTGTTCTGGACACCATGTGCTGCCCATTGCCTAGACTTGATGTTAGAGGACATAGGCAATATGAAGCAATTTAAGTCTACAATTGTGAAGGGTAGAAAAATAACTGGATTCATTTACAGACATGGTCGCCTTCTTGAGGCGATGAGGACCAAAACAAATGGGAGGGACCTTGTGAGATCGGGAGTCACCCGATTTGCTACATCATTTTCGACTCTTCAAAGCTTGTGTGCAAGCACAAGGATGCTTTGAGACACTTGTTCATCAAATGATGATTGGACAAATTCGAGGTCATCAAATCTGAGAGGCGGGGAAACAAGTGTATGATACAATTATTTCTTCTACTTTTTGGCACAACGTAGAAGATTGTATTAGAGCCTCACAACCATTACTTGTAGTCTTGAGGATTGTGGATTCGGATGAGAGGCCAGCTCTACCTGAGATTCTTGCTGCGATGGAATATGCAAAGAAAAAGATCAAAGATGCCTTCAACAACAAACAAAGGTTGTATAAGAAAGTGATTGACATCATTGAGCGAAGATGGGCATGCCAAATGGAGCAGAAGTTATATGGGGTAGCATTGTTTCTCAATCCGGGAAAGTATTTTGACATCAAAGAAGAAGAAGAATCTAATTTGGCTTACAAGTCACAGAAGAACTTCAATGATGTTCTTTCAAAATGGTTCCCTACCAAGTTTTGGCGAGATAAGATAAGCGACTTAGCCGATGTCTATGAATCTTCTCGTGATGACTTTTCTAAAGACATGGCGATTAGACAACGAAAGACAAAAAATCCTAGTAAGCATATTACATTAACTATAAAATTTTCTTTTAAGTTTAATAATTAAGACTATATTTGATTTTTTTTATTTTTACATCTAATGTAGTTGATTGGTGGAATGCATTTGGTGGTTGTGTTATTGAGCTTACAAAGTTTGCAAAGCTTAATCCTCGGCCTTTGTTGTTCTTCTTAGGTTGTGCCAGAACGCAATTGGAGCACTTTCGAGTTTTGTAAGTATCTAGTACATAACTAAATGTATAAATATTTTATATATTCTTTTTGCTTAATATTTTTTAAACAAAACTTTCAGATTCATACGAAGAAGAGAAATAGGTTGGAGCATCAACGGTTAAATGATTTGGTGCATGTCCAATACAATCGCCGAATTGTTGATAGGTTCCAAAGGAGGCGCGGACTTGGAAGAAACTTCGATCCATTAGTCCTAGATGACTTTGATTGGGGTAATGAGTGGATAGTGCCCGAATTAGATATAGTTCATGATGGAGATGATCTTATGTGGGAGGATGTTGATAGAGCTGTTGGTGCATCTGATGCCGTCGAGGGACGCAATCTTCCTCGTAGGACGGGTCTATTCTACTCACGCCGTGGTAATGCTTCGACTTCAAGAGCTGTGATTGTGAATGAAGCTGATTCTGATGTTGGAGAAGAGGAGGAGGGCCTTCCTAATGACGATGAGGATGTTGATGATGATTATGGCCGAAGAGTAACTACTGTTTTGAGTGATGATGCCACTACTGGGAGAGATGATGATGATTTGATTTTTGATGATTTTGTTTGATAGCTTGAGTGATATTTTCTATATTATGTTTGTTTTTGGCAATGTCACAATGAACATGTCTTTATCTTATAAAAGATGGTTGTCTAATTTTATGATATGATATCATGATTATATGCTTGTATATACCTTTATCTTAACAATACTTGTTTACTTGTTTTATCATAAATTATTGAATTCTTAGTATTTCAATTTATGGTATTTTATATATACAATGTTAAAATGGGAAGAAACTAAACATAAATTTAAGAATTATATTGAATTAAACTAAATATTACAAATGTATCACCATTTATAGTACAAGTTCAAAAAATTACAACTATAGTAAAATTATCATTTTGACTTGATTTTGTTCGCTTCTTGTTGTGATTTGATATGCTACAACCTGCATTATAAATATGGTAAATCATTAGAAATATCAATATATAAATATTCATATAAATGTTAAATATATAGAATTTTATACGTATAAAATTTACATTGTTAACGACTTGTCGACTTGTGGACGACTAGTCGGACGCTTTGTCGCCTAAGCGCTTAAACTCCCGGCTGTCGCCTCGCCTCGACTTAGCGCCTTGATAACTATGCACACAACATAAAGAGATTAACTAAGGCCGTCAAAATATTGAGAATGTACTGAAAAATGAACTAGAGCCAAATTACCATCTATATGAGTTCCAAAATCAAATTTCATCACATCATCATACTGCAGCACAGTTTTATCTCCAGAATTAGGGGTCCAATGGGCTGGAACCCTGTTATTAAATTTTAAACACAAACAATTAGGTGAGAAAGAATAAGAAAGAAATCAACAAAGATGGGAATTCATAACAATATGCAATACAACACTTTAAATAGATGATTACCAGTTTAACTTGCGAACGGTATTCTCCAAGGTCTCACATAGCTCAGTCATTAGCATTCCAGGCTTTAAAATACCCTTCGAACATAAAAAATACCAATCAGTGGCAGCAATTTTTAGTGAGCACAAAAATGTACACCACTTTGGCCTTGAAACACAGGGTTCAACTTCTTCAAGTTCTAGACTTAAGTAAGATGAGTATGCTCTTTCTTGTTGAGGCTGCATTTAAGATAAGCAAAGTTCTCATCAGATTGCACCAACTGGGAATAAAACTTATTACAGATTAGATGGACAAGTAAGTTTCTATCATTGTAACTAAGCTTACCTCGTTATAATCCACAAACATTTTATTAGCACGCAAGTAAGCTTCTATCATTGACACCTGAATTTAACCAAAGAATATCCACAAGGTTTACACAGAGATATAGATCTCAAATTCAAAATATACCAATTACAAAGAATATTTATACCATACAATACGTTTACATCCCAATATTACCAAACTATCCATACATCTCAAATTCACTTTTCAATATAATTACTATCCATACATCCAAAGAATGATATGGTTCAGAAAATTTTTAAAATAAGGATAGATGGTAGCAAAAAAAATTCAGCAGTCCACTTTGCAGTAGTTGTAAGACAAAGTGAGCACGAGCTGCGTCATTTTCTCCAGGAACTTCACAAAAGTAAGCCCTACTCAGGATAGTTAATTGGGAAAAGAACATGAAAGCGTTGAGAAACAAGGACACAAGGACTGAACTTACCCAAACTATAGCATGATCACCAATGAGATCAACTGCAGGAAAGATACCTCTACACCAAAGGCAAAGAGATAGGCAAGTTAGTAGTAAATAAATAACTAATCATTTTTGTGACTGCTACAGTTTTAGGGATGAAAAGCTAGTAACCCTATTTTTATTGTCATCATCTCTTGAGATTCCATGTCTTGAAAAAATACAAAAAGAAAAACATGGCAGAAATTCAACATAAAAAACTCACGCAAGTGATTTGCCCTTGAAAACTACAGGAGGAGCAACCGCAGCAAAGATGCAGAAACCAATGTGAACCTGTAGGCCAGAGGAAAAATGAGGTATCCTATAGGATAAATTAAGGAAAATGACACTAGGACATGTTGACCGCTACGATACATGGACTTTAGTGCGTTGTCAGATTACTCAGATATACTGGCAGGTGTAGGTATATACATATCTTTAATAATCTATGTAACAGAGGTAGACTGAAAACCTACAAAAATATAAGAGAGTTAGAACTACAATCTCAACCAGCTGTTGTAGAGACTCTGGAGATCCAGACCTTGCAGCAAGCTGCAGTTATATAAGTCATTAACATATTGATATATAAAAAAATGTTTAAAGCATAATGATTACAACAAACCTTTGGCAGTGCATCAACAAGATGGTGTAGTTCTGATATGACTTTTGAAATATTAATCACCAAAGCTTGAATGAGGGAAATCGCAAACTCCGTGGCAGCCTCTGCACACATATGCAATTAATTAGTGCTATCAATTACTCCACATGGATGTAGGCAAGAACCAGCTTTTACTTATACATACTAATTTGACACACTTGACAGCTACAGCCTACATAGAGTAAGCACAAGAAGGGATCCAACTCATCTCCAGTGTTCTCCTAATAAAACAATCAATAAAATAACAGAATCTATATTCACATGTACAACTCTAAAACACCTAAATTCCATTTCTGATAACAAAATCAGAGTTATGTGGTATCCAGAAATCCTGTAAAACATGTTGCTCCACCACTTCCATTTGGTAAGGTTCACATTTCTGCCCAGAAGTTTCAGAAGCTCCCTTCTCTATTTTATCCTCATTGTCATCATCCCTACCATCCTCATCAGTATTATTATGAATATAATCTGCAAAGTCTTTTCCATGAAATTTACCAAGCTGATTTACAGTTACTTTCCTTGTCTCTTCGTCTCCCAACCGCAGCTCCTCATTGGCACAGTCCATATTTTCGAGAATTCCATCCTGAGGTGCAAAGCGAGCTTCGTCAAGCTTCATATTTTCTAGAATTCCATCTTGAGGTGCTAAACAAGCCAAGTTAAGCTTCTCCTCTTCAAAATTGTTCAGGTTGGCATTGCCGCATTGGTAAGAGCTTCATGACTTGAGATCGGAAAATCATCAGATTTTGCTTCCTTGTCAATATTGGAGATTGTAGAAAGCTTAGTATCTCAACTGATAGCTACAGATATCGCTGGGATAATGGCTGCATTTGTTTCAATATCTACAACACCAAGCATTAGTGACCTTTCAGAGGCTGTAGCAAAGAGAAGAAAGAAAGTCAGATTAGACCAGTCATAACAGATAAAAATTATCATGATTAATAATAATATCTAACCTCAAAGTTCTTTGATATATCTGCTCGGCAATTCCTAGACGACGCATAGACCAAAAAGGGAAGGAAACACAATATCACGAGAATAACAAGAAAAAGCAAAACAAGACTAATGTCAAAATCACAATTGAGCCACCACCGGGGACAGTCCACCAAGAGAAATTACAGCCATGTTTCAACCAATTAAAGTCATTACATGAATAAATGAGATCATGAAATCATTAGTTAATTTAATCCAGCCTAGTAAAAGCATAAAATGAGGTAAACAGGTTCAATCCCTAAATATTTGGTGTTCTAGGTTTCTTAGTACAAGCATCTAGGCATTACAGGCAAAAGATAAATATACATGTAGAGTTCAGATGTTACAAATGTCCACACATAGATGCTCTAAGATAACAATCTCTACAACCGTTAGCCCCTTTCATTCTGTTACACGGATTACTTTAGACCCATAGAAATATGAATACAGTATAAGAATGACCGCATTAATCAGAAGTACAAAATATTTATTATAAAAAAAACCAGCTATTTCTCAAACTTCCATAGCTGGAAGGGAACAAACTCATCCGAAATCAATTAGTCCCAACGGCCAGAAAAGCTATAATCACCGAACAAAATTTACAGTAAACGAAAACAGATAATCGTCTTAAAGAATAAAATAACATACAAAAATAGAAACAGAGAGAGAATATATGAGTATATACATACCTATTTGCAAGGGTTTCAACAACAAGCTCGTTAACGACGTAAGAAACGACTCTGCCAATGAAATTCCCTCCCGCCATTTCCGAATCTTTAGTTTCTTCTGATCCATCAATCGCACAGGGATCAACTACACGTGAAAAGGAAAATAAAGACGACAATTTTATGATTACTAGTGCAATTAATGGAAAACAAGCCCTAGTTTCTAGAAAAATGATTGTGAGTTGGGCTGGGCTGGGTGACGGCGGTGGACCGAAGAGAGATGTCGAGCCAATCGGGAACTTGCTTTTTCACCATTTCCGATCTAAAAAAAAAAGGAATAAATTTTTCTTTCTAAAGTGGTGGTGTGGGATAGGGCTTGTTCGCGGAAGATTTCATTTACAAAAGCTGGGAGGCAAGGGATGTTTTTAATTTCAACTTTTCACTTTCGCTACATTTATTTTAAGGCTCCGTGTTTTTGAAATAGATAACGTTTTTTGTTTTAAAAATGTTATCTATTTTAAATTAAAAATTATTCTTATAAAATAGATAACGTTTTTTTATATGTATTTATAACGTTTTGTTAAAAAATGTTGTAAAAAAAAATACCACAACATTTTTTATAAAAACGTTGTTGTTTAAGTGTTGTATATTTATTATTTTGTACTAGTGTGAACATATCAGTTATATCTGGACCGAATGGTAATGAAGGTGATCAGCCTTTCATACCTGATTAATACATGCAATATGTACAGAGTACAATTTAACAATTCTTAGACATGGCAATCAACAATGATTAACCATAAGTATATTTGAATGAAACAACTCGAGATCGAGTTAAGGAAAACTTGCATGTTGATTCGATTGACATTTATACGCAATTTATTAAGCTTTAACTGAAGACCTAATATATAAATAATATCGATATACAAATTAGGATAATATCATCACAGTATTTAAAATAACCTAAACACATTATCACATAATCATATCCGTCTATAACACACATAAGACTTAACCTCAAGTCAAACTTTTATAGTCTGAGTCGAGACCAACACAAATCTGACATCCCAACGGCTTAGTCAGATAAATATCGAGTTTAAGTTCAATTAAACTCTGCCTAACACTTTACAATTATCTTAGATAATTTTATTATCAGTCAAAATAATTTTCATAAGCTCGTAAAAATTTTCAAATAATTATTACCATTTATCATGAATTTTCAATCATTAATATCGTATTTATAAGATTTAAATACCACATGATTCCCTTATCAATAATATTTATTTAATATTAGATATCAATGAAAATCATAACATAATATTATAATATATCAAAGTATTTTTAATACTTTAAAAATCATATTTATATGATCTTTAAAATGATTAAATCCATTTATGCGATAAATGATATTAATATTAAAATATTAATATTTTTATGACAAAATATCAAAAGTTATATTTTATAACACTCAAATCATTTTTATATGATTTTTAAAATATTAATTCTATTTTTTCATAATTTATTTAATATATTCATTAAATAAACAATTCACCATTAATATAAATTTATTAATGAATTTCATCACAAAATATCAAAAGTTATTAGAAATAACTTAAAATATTTTCTAACACCATAATATAATTTTTCATGATTTTTAAAATATAAAATCATTTTTGAATAATTTATTTAATATTATATTTAAATAAATTAAATAATGCTTATATTCCAAAAATACTAAATATTTATGAAATATACTCTAAATAATTAAAAACTAATTTTTGAACTTTAAAATATTTTTTTAGGAATTTATTATGTATTTTTCATAATTAAAACTAATTTTCTCTAATTTTTAAATAAAATAATTAATTTTCTAAATAAACTGTTGCTAAAAGAGGCTTTAGTGACAAAACCGTCGCTGATTGTGTTCTTCAGCTGTTCTTGACCAAACCCAAAAATTCTTGTCAGTGACTAAGGTAGGTGGTTAGACCACATGTAGATCTGTGATCATAAGATTTTCTGGGATGCTAATGTTGTTAATCATGTATTATAAGTGTAACACTACAATTAAAATCAGGTTTCATGGTCATTCTTCAACAGATCAGAGAGATCTAAGCTCTCCAAATTTTCAAAATAGAAAATTAATATTTGTAAATTATAATTAGAATTCTCTAATTATACTAAGATTTTCTAATCATAAATTAAGCTTACTAATTAGGATTAATTTATCCTAATTAAAATTGCTAAAATAGCAATTAAGTCCACAATTGTACATTAAGATTTCTAACGGAATAATTAGGGTTTTAAATTTTGCGATTAGGGTTTTCTAATTAATTAAGCTTTTCCCTAATTAAGTTTATAATCAATACACTTAAGCATTTGAGTTCCCAATTTAGGGTTTCATATTCCGAATTAGGGTTTCAAAATCCCCGGAACTGAAATTAGGGTTTCAGAACCGGTTTCTAGGGTTTCTTATCCATTGCTAGGGTTTTCTAACTGAACGATGACGTTTTTAATATATACTAAGGTTTGCTACTGATATAGGCTATCTGGTCAACTGATATAGGCTATCTGGTCAACCCTTGACCATTAACTACGTACTGTACACATATAGAACATATTCACTTATATCCTTAATCCTTAATAATTCACCACAAAAATTTTTAAATCTATAAATTTTCTTTCCAGAAATGTCAAATTCATTCACTTATTTTCTGTCTAGGTCTATTATTTGACCTTAAATCCATCATTTAAGATTTTAATAAATTGACTAATTTCTCGGGTTGTCACAGAATGACCCTTCTTATTCATTCTTTATTAAATTGTGGAAATGATCTGTCTACATGGATTACTGCATTGCGGATGAAAATTCATTTGCAGTTTCGTATATTCTATTATACTTGTATGAGATATTCTTTCTTTTGTACTCGTCATGAAATATCGTTTTCTTTTGTATTTTCCTTTTATGGGTACTATTCACGTATACGACACTATTCACGTATACGGTACTATTTACGAATACGGGTCATATTCATAAAGTACTATTCATAAAGTATTATTCACGAAGTACTATTCACGAGTACTATTTATAAAGTACTATTCACGGGATACTATTCTTGAAGTACTATTCACGGGGTACTATTCACCTGGGTACTATTCACCTGGAGTACTATTCATGACAAAAATTGATTTCTTTTCAGTCTAAATTATTTTTGATACAATATCATTCTTGAATTTTACTCCACAAAGCATTATCATGTTGACAATTTGAATATTTTTAAACTCTGGATAAATTTAAAGTCTTTAATATTTATCCTTGATTTCGTTTGATTAATGTTTATATCATTGTCATCATCGTCATGCTTATATTGTGATGAAAGTCATCTTTGACTTATGTGTATAGATGGACTGTTGATTGGTATGATTATGACCAGGGATCATTCGGTATAATCATGACCCGTAATGTTACAAATAATGTGGTAAAAGTCCTCATTGGCCCGTAGTGCATTGATCGACTGTTGTTGGCATGATTATGACCAGGAATTATTCGGTATAATCATGACCATTGATGATTACATGAATATCCTTGGCCCGTAGTGCAGGGATGATTCGATGATGTGGTTTATTTATTAAGCTAAGTCTTAGCGATAAAGTTGATGAAAAACTTTTTAAATCATTGAAGATAGTAGATATCATGCTCTACTTGACTCTTTTAATGGATGTTTATTCCGCTGCAATTGTTGATCTAAAACTTGTTGTTTATTTTATTATATCAGTTGTTATACTGTTGAAGGCTAAGGATAATTTATTCTGTATTATCTTAGTCATAATATTTCTTACTGGGCTAGTTGAGCTCGCCCTTTTCTTTCATTGTTCTCTTCAGGAAATGAGAATATAGTTGGGACGAGTCAGGGAATAGAGTGATGGTCTAGGATAAGTGGCTTTAGTAGTTCTCACTATTCTATGAAATAGTGTGATAATAATTGTAATGAGGACTCCATTGAGTGCGGATATTGTCTAGAAGACAATATTCGTGTTAAAACTCTCAGATTATGTTTTGTCGTATTTTACACGACAGTTGTATAATTAAGTTTTTATTTGTATTCAGTACCATGTATTTGGCTACCCAAGATGGGTGATGTATACATAAAATAGGTATACATCACCCATCTTGAGTCGCCAAATACATGGTACAAAATTCAAATACAACTTAATAATACAAATTGCCGTAAAATACTTACAAAACGTAAACCGAGAGTTTAATAAGAATATTGTCATCTAGACAATATCCACACTCAAAAGAGTCCTCTTTACATTTATTTTCACACTATTTAATGTAATAGTGAGGACTACTAATACTATCATCCGGACCGCCACTCCGCTCCTCGACTAGTCCCCGCCACGCTCATTTCCTCAAGAGAATAAAGGAAAGAAAGGGTGAGCTCAACTAGCCCAAGAAGAAATATTATGACTAAGATAATGCGTAATAAATTATCATTAGCCTTCAACAATGTTAAACCGATAAAATATAACAAACATCAAGTTTAATCAGCAATGAACAAGCAATCCATTAAAAGAGTCAAGTAGAGAATAAAATCTACTATCTTTTATGATTTAAAAGGTTTTTCATCACTTTTATCGCCGAGACTCATTTTAATAAATAATCCACATCATCCCCGCAAGACTACTACCAAGGATATTCATTAGTATCACAACCACAAATTATCCATGCACTACGGCCAAGGATATTCGTGGTATTCATCAATGGTCATGATCATGCCAACAATCATCCATCAATGCATTACTAAGCAATGAGGACTTTTTCCACATCATTTGTAACATTATTTGGCCATGATTACAATCAATAATCCCCGGTCATAATCATACCAAGTCCATCTATGCACCACAGCCATGATGACTTTCAACATAATATAAACATGAGGATGATGACAATGATATAAGAATTCAATAAAACAAGTTCAAGAATTAATTTATCCAGAACTAATAACGCCCAAATTGTCAACATGATACTTTTTGTAGAGTAAAACTCAAGAATGCTCGTAAGAATATTTCCATGAAAAGATATCGGATGAAGCGCAAATATCAAGGATATTCCACTAATTTCATGGAGTATGTAAGTCAAAACTTTAACCAACCGAGTATAATAAAGAATGGGATAACAAAAGAAATCACTGTGCATGCGATAGATCGCATGCATAAAAGTTATTCCAATGTAATAATAAATAACGGAATCAGTCACGCCAAAAACGCACATATGTGATATTCCAATGTAATAATAAATAATGGAACCAGTCATGTAAACGCACGCATGTGATGTTCCAAATGTAATAATAAATAACTGAAACTCAGTCACGCGTAACGCACGGCATGTGATGTTCCAATGTAATAATAAAAATGGAATAATGTAAGAATTTCACCATGTATGCAGATTGATGACAGACAAAGTTATTCCAACATAATGATAAAGAATGGAATAATGTAAGAATTTCACCAAGTATAGGTAGCTCACATGATACAAAAGTTATTCCAATGTAATAATAAATAATGGAATAATGTAAGTTCTCTTCATGAATAAGAAAGAAATAATACCCCTTACCTTAGTAGAAATCGATACCGCAATATTGTAGTAATAAGAAGATTCTTCTTCTTTCTCTTATTCTCTCTCATTCTTTCTCGCCTATAGCTTTAGTGAATTCGTGAAAATAATGAAGGAATGAGCTTCTATTTATAAGCTTGGTAGAGTAAGGGTAAAATAGTCTTTTTCGCCATAATTTATGACATCATCGCTACATCATCGATCATATGACATCATTGCTTACATCATCGATCAAATGACATCATTGATTACATCATCCTTCCGATGACATCATTGTTTACCTCATCGCTCCGATGACATCATCGCTACATCATCGTAATTCAAATTCAAATTGTTCTCTTCCACCTCATTTTACTTTTATACCATGAATTTACTATAATAATGTTACCATTCAAATTATATAAAAAACATACTATCATATAATCACATCATACTACTATAATATAATATTATAATAATATATTTAAATGAATTATTGATTTGATAATTTGAAATATCGTAATGACAATTATTGAATCAAAAATATCAACGTAGCAATTATTGAATCAATAAAATATTAAACAAGAATTATCGTAATAATTATCGAGTAAAGTGCCTTCACGTAAGAATCAATAATTCAAAAAAAATATCGTGTAATACCGTGTGCCATCGCGGCAACAACGCTGTTATCAGATTTTAACCACTGTGTATTCCAACAATGTTAATTCAGAATACTTCCGCCGTTATTTTCATAAAAATATTTTTGTCATTTTCTAACTCCGGATAATAATTCCGCCAGGGGTCCACTAATGATTGTGTCGTCGCATTTAATATTCCCCGATAAAAAAGAATATTCCCACCAAACTAATATTTTATAACAACTTCATGATTTTGCAAAATTTATAAATATTACCCACAACTATAACATTATATCAAATTCATTCCATAATATTTAAAAATAATATTTATAGAAAAATCATCTTTATTTAAAAAGTTGGGGTCTTACAACCTCCCTTCTTATGAAATTTTGCCCTCTAAATTAGGGTACGCACCGGTATGTCTAAAAGGTAAGGATATCTTGATTTCATTTCAGATTCTAACTCCTGTGTCATTTCCTCAACATCGTGGTTTCTCCACAAAACTTTCGACTTGAGGTATAACCTCGAGCGTAGAATATGTTCCTTCTTATCCAAGATTTGAACAGAACCTCTTCATACGCCAAATCTTCCGCTATTTCGTCCGGTTCTAACTCAATAATGTGGTTCGGGTCTTCCACATATTTACGTAATATGGATATGTGAAAACGTTATGAACATTTAGACATACTTGGCAGGTAAAGCGAGTCTATACGCCATACAATTCCTACTCGATCGAGGATTAAAATGGGCCAATGAATCGAGGATCGAGCTTTCTCTCTTTCCAAATCTCGTAACTCCTTTCCATGGAGCAACACGTAACAACACATGATCTCCAATATCAAATTCCACGCCCTTTCGATGAAGATCAAGATAACTCTTTTGTCGATCTTGTGAGGTTTTTATACGCTGTCGGATCGCTTTCAATCTTTTTTCGTAGTCATACGTATCAACTCGTCCCAACAACGTTGTTTCACCCACCTCATCCCAAAGATACCGAGAACGACACTTTCTTCCATACAACGCTCGAATGGAGCCATGCCAATAATACTTGTTTGATAACCGTTGTTGTATGAAAACTCCACCAACGGTAAGAACTTGTCCCAACTTCCTGAAGTCAAGGACACAGTAGTCTTAATAAATCTTCAAGAGTTTGAATAGTCTCTCTCGATTGTCCGTCCGTCTCGAGGATGATATGCCAACTAAATCGTAAGTCCGCGCTCATAGCTTTTTGCAAACCAACCCAAAATCGTGAAGTGAATCTTGGGTCTCGATCGTAAACTATGGATACCGCATACCATGCGCCTTACAATCTCGCTTATGTACATACGAGCAAGACGCTCAAGTGTATAAGTTTCTCAGATTGGTAAGAAATGAGCAGACTTGGTCAATCTATCAACAATGACCCAAATTGCATCTATGCTTGAGAAACCTTGGGAAGACCAAGAACGTAAATCCATGGTAATGTGCTCCCACTTCCATTCTCGAATTTCAAGTGGTTGCAATGGACCTTTTGGTACTTGATGCTCCTCACCGACTCGCTGACAAGTTAGACACCTCGAGATAAACAACGCTATCTCTCTCTTCATATTGCTTCCACCAAAATGTATGATTTAAGATCACGATATACATTTTGGTACTCCCAGATGGATTGTAAAAAACTGTGTGTTGTGCGCCTCCATCATGATTTTATACTTTAAATCGTGGTCGTTAGAACACAAAGTCCGGAGTTGACTCAAGTATTCCTTCTTCATCGATTCTTGCTTCCTAGAGATAGCACCTTCTTGCACTTTCTTCCTCATACGATCACCTCCAGATCTCAGAACTCGAAAGCACTTTTAACTTTATCAATTAAAGTCTGTTCTACTCAGATATTCGCCATCATCACATGGGTCCCCGGAGTTTTTAACTCTATCTCCATCCTTTGCAAGTCACACAAAATGGGCCTTTCATGTTGTCAATATCGCACTCAGATCAAGATATGATCTTCTACTCAATGCGCCGCCTACCACCACGCTCACTCTTTTCAGATGGTATCGATGGTACGATCATAATCTTTCAACAGCTCAAGCCAACGTCGTTGTCGCATGTTGAGTTCCTTTTGAGTGAAGAAATATTTGAGGCTTTTATGATCCGTAAAGATCTCCACTTTCTCCCCATACAAGTAATGCCTCCAAATTTTAAGTGCGAAAACAACAACCGCTAACTCTAGATCATGAGTAGGATAATTCCTCTCATATTCTTTTGAGTTGTCGAGAGGCATAGGCTATGACTTTCCCATGTTGCATGAGAACACATCCTAACCCTTTGCCTCAAGCATCATCGTAGATGACAAATCCTCCGAGCCCGATGGTATTGTCGTAACAAAATAAATGAGTCTCCTCTCGAGTTCTTGAAAACTCTTCTCACATTCCTCGCTCCAACCGAATTTTATATCTTCCGAGTCACCGAAGTTAATGGAGTAGCGATTCGAGAAAACCCTTCTATTTAATCTCCGATAATAACCAACTAAGCCGAGAAAGCTACGATTTTGGCCATCGATTTAGGTTGCTCCCAACTTTGAATAGCTTCAATCTTCATCGGGTCAACAGATATTCCATGGCTTGATACTACGTGCCCAAGGAATGCTACTTCCTCAAGCCGTAACTCGATTTCTTCAACTCGCATAAAGCTTATATTCACTTAAGCTTTTGGAGTATCAAATTTCAAGTGTTGCTCATGATCTTCACTACTTTTTGAATAAATAAGGATGTCATCAATAAAGACGACCACAAAGTGATCCAAATATTCCTTGAATACTCTGCTCATCATATCCATGAAAGCAAAGCAGAGAGCATTAGTCAATCCAAAAGACATGACTAGAAATCATAATGCCCGCATCGAAGTTCGAAAAGCCGCCTTTGAATGTCATCTGCTCTAATCTTCAATTGGTGATATCCGTAACTAAGATCAATCTTTGAAAAGAATTTGCGCTCCTTGTAATCGGGTCAAACAGTCATCAATACGTGGCAATGGGTACCTATTTTTGATGGTGACATGATTCAACTCCCGATAATCAATACAAAGTCGATACTCCCATCTTTCTTTTTCACTTAATGTAACAGAGCACCCCAAGGAGAAGTACTAGGACTAATAAAGCCAATGTCTAACAATTCCTCGCATTGGGTCTTTAACTCCTCAAGTTCAATAGAGCCATTCGACATGGGCTTTTGAAATGGGTTTTGTACCGGGTTCAAGGTCGATACAAAATTCAATTTCACGCCGGGGTAGGCCAGAAGTTCTTCGTGGAATACGCCAGAAATTTATTAACAATAGAAATATCATTCAAAATCGATTTATTTTTGTTTAGATCCGTGATATGAGCTAAGAAAGCTTGACATCCATTTTTTAATAAACGAATAGCTTTTATGGCTTGAGATGACAAGTGATTGATTTTAATGGTTTGGTTGCTTGAATTCGCATAATAGGTTGGTTAGAATATGAAAGCTAACAACCTTATTTAAAATAATCAATTTTTGCATGATGAGTAGTTAACCAATCAATCCCTTAGAATTACGCCAAATGCAAGTATTTTCAATGAAATAAGATCGATGGTGTAATGTGTGGGTACCGATTTGAACCAAACAAGACTTATAAACAAAGTGGATGTAATGAAGGTTTCTCCCAATGGAGTTTCAACAGATAAGTCAAGGTCCAATTTCTCCTGAGTCAAATTTAAACGCTGAGAGCAAGTAGAGAAATAAAAGAATGGGTAGAACCCCAGATCAAATAAGGTATATACTTCACTAGAGTTTATGATAAGCTTACCCGTGATGACCTCGCTTCGTTCCTTGCTTTCGGGAGGTCACGACAAACGCCTCCTTGAACTACCGATTTTATTTTGTTTGGGACTACCTTTTGATGCTCCATCCCACCGGATTTGTTTTGGTGCACGCACACAAAAATCGGGCCAGTGACCTTTCTTCCACAATTGTAACATGCTTTGATGGCATCGCATAGCTTTGACCGATGTGTCCCTCTCCTCCACATTTGAAGCATACGATAGGTGGTCGCTCTCCTTCCTTAACGAAAATGTGCCGATGCCGACATCTTTCCATCATTGTTGAATCTCCTCTTCTGAAATGTCCATTCTTATTGTTTTGGCCATGATTACCACCAAGTGGTTACCATTTTTCGCATGTTGATTCCTCCACGCTTATTGTCACCGCTCGACGATCAAGTATCACCGGTATTATCATTTTTCTACCGCTTTCTTTTGGTTGGTTGACTCATTATCGCGCTCCAATAATCGAGCCCTATTAACAACATCTCAATACAAACACGCTTTATGAGAGATAAGATATCGACGATCTCTAAGTTTCAAACCTCTTAGAAACATTCACGCCATTCTCTCCTCATTATCAACCAAATGAGACGCAAACCGGACAACTCGCAAACTTGGCTTCAGATCGCGACACTGGCCATGTTGTTTTGCTCCAACTTGATGAACTCTACCTCTTTCATGTGATTAATACTTTCGGGAAAGTACTTGTCGTTGAACAGCTTCGAACTTCTCCCAAGACATCTCTTCAAGGCAAAGTTGAGTACGCTTTTATACGATTCCCACCAAGAAATCGCCTCGCTCCGCAACATGAAGGTGGCAAAGGGAACTTTTGCTCCTGAGCATCCCAAGACATCAAATATCTTGTTGATCCGCTTTATCCACGCCTCCGCCTTTAAGTGGTTTTGCTTCCAAAAACTCCGTGGTCCCAGCCTCGAATCGCTAATGGTGACCGTCCGAGAGTTGCTGTTGTTTCCACCGCATTTTGGACAGAGCCGCCTTTTGCTCGATGTTGCATGAATTGCATAAAGCCTCCAACATTCCATCGCTCATCATCCGTCCGTGTTGTTGTTTGCTTCGAGGATTGTCGCCTCTCGATGCACATTATCCCGATTATCGATCCGTGGAGACTCAACGGCCTCCGTGGCTCCATTGATGTTCTCAACATTCTTGATGTCATTTTCAAACATCGCCACAAAACAAGGGTTAATTAACATATCACATATTATCCCTATATACTCGACCGACCAATTAAATACCAAATAAACTTAGTAGGTCATACTAGCGAAGGAATTTCTGCCTCCCTCCTAGTTCTTTGTCTCACATCTTAGCTGTGGATCATATCCCTAAGCTTTGATACTAACTCGTGACGCCCCAAAATAGGTATACATCACCCATCTTGAGTCGCCAAATACATGGTACAAAATTCAAATACAACTTAATAATACAAATTGTCGGTAAAATACTTACAAAACGTAAATCGAGAGTTTAATAAGAATATTGTCATCTAGACAATATCCACACTCAAAAGAGTCCTCTTTACATTTATTTTCACACTATTTAATGTAATAGTGAGGACTACTAATACTATCATCCGGACCGCCACCCGCTCCCCGACTAGTCCCGCCACGCTCTCATTTCTCAAGAGAACAAAGGAAAGAAAGGGTGAGCTCAACTAGCCCAAAGAAGAAATATTATGACTAAGATAATGCGTAATAAATTATCATTAGCCTTCAACAATGTTAAACCGATAAAATATAACAAACATCAAGTTTAATCAGCAATGAACAAGCAATCCATTAAAAGAGTCAAGTAGAGAATAAAATCTACTATCTTTTATGATTTAAAAGGTTTTTCATCACTTTTATCGCCGAGACTCAAATTTTAATAAATAATCCACATCATCCCTCGCACTACTACCAAGGATATTCATTAGTATCACAACCACAAATTATCCATGCACTACGGCCAAGGATATTCGTATTCATCAATGGTCATGATCATGCCAACAATCGTCCATCAATGCACTACGGGCCAATGAGGACTTTTTTCCACATCATTTGTAACATTTTGGCCATGATTACACCAATAATAATCCTCGGTCATAATCATACCAAGTCCATCTATGCACCACGTGCCATGTAGATGACTTTCAACATAATATAAACATGAGGATGATGACAATGATATAAGAATTCAATAAAACAAGTTCAAGAATTAATTTATCCAGAACTAATAACGCCCAAATTGTCAACATGATATTTCTTTGTAGAGTAAAACTCAAGAATGCTCGTAAGAATATTTCCATGAAAAGATATCGATGAAGTTAAATATCAAGGATATTCCACTAATTTCATGGAGTATAGAAGTCAAAACTTTAACCAACCGAGTATAATAAAGAATGGGATAACAAAAGAAATCACCAGCATGCGATAGATCACATGTATAAAGTTATTCCAAATGTAATAATAAATAACGGAACCAAGTCACGCGAAACGCATGCATGTGATATTCCAAATGTAATAATAAATAATGGAACCAGTGTCACGTAAACGCATGCATGTGATGTTCCAAATGTAATAATAAATAACTAACCAAAGTCATGCATAACGCAATTATGTGATGTTCCAATGTGTAATAATAAAATGGAATAATGTAAGAATTTCACCACGATGCAGATTGCATGACAAAGTTATTCCAACATAATGATAAAGAATGGAATAATGTAAGAATTTCACCAAGTATAGGTAGGTAGCTCACAGATACAAAAGTTATTCCAATGTAATAATAAATAATGGAATAATGTAAGTTCTCTTCATGAATAAGAAAGAAATAATAATTTTACCTTAGTAGAAATGGATACCGTAATATCAGTAGTAATGTAAGATTCTTCTTCTTTCTCTTATTCTCTCTATTCTTTCTCGCCTATAGCTTTAGTGAATTCGTGAAAATAATGAAGGAATGAGCTTCTATTTATAAGCTTGGCAGAGTAAGGGTAAAATAGTCTTTTTGCCATAATTTATGACATCATCGCTACATCATCGATCATATGACATCATTGCTTACATCATCGATCAAATGACATCATTGCTTACATCATCCTTCCAATGACATCATTGTTTACCTCATCGCTTCGATGACATCATCGCTACATCATCGTAATTCAAATTCAAATTGTTCTCTTCCACCTCATTTTACTTTTTATACCATGAATTTACTATAATAATGTTACCATTCAAATATATAAAAAACATACTATCATATAATCACATCATACTACTATAATATAATATTATAATAATATATTTAAATGAATTATTGATTTGATAATTTGAAATATCAGTAATGACAATTATTGAATCAAAATATCAACGTAGCAATTATTGAATCAATAAAATATTAAACAAGAATTATCGTAATAATTATCGAGTAAAGGCCTTTCACGTAAGAATCAATAATTCAAAAAATATCGTGTAATACTGCGTGCTACATCGTGCAACAACGCTGTTATCGTATTTTAACCACTGTGTATTCCAACAAAGGTTAATCTGTGAACACTTCCGCCGTTATTTTCATAAAAATATTTTTGTCATTTTCTAACTCCCGATAATAATTCCGCTAGGGGTCCACTAATGATTGTGTCGCATTTAATATTTCCCCGACTTGAGTAAAAAGAATATTACCCCACCAAAATTCATTCCATAATATTTAATATTTTATAACAACTTCATGTTCCTCATTTTGCAAAATTTATAAATATTACCCACAACTATAACATTATATCAA
Source organism: Panax ginseng (assembly GCA_020205605.1). Classification (NCBI taxonomy): domain Eukaryota; kingdom Viridiplantae; phylum Streptophyta; class Magnoliopsida; order Apiales; family Araliaceae; genus Panax; species Panax ginseng. The sequence continues at coordinate 94,857,067 of CM035133.1, read as the reverse complement.
ATTCATTCCATAGTACATAAGTTTTAAAAAATAATATTTATAGAAAAATCATCTTTATTTAAAAAGTCTAAATAATGGAGAACTCGTTCTACAAATCAAGAACAGAAAACAAGTTTAAGATTATATCTGAGGGTCTGAAGACCATGAACTATATCCCCGATAATTAGGTATTATTACCTCAACCTTAACAGTCGTTTAGACTATACAGACCCTTCTTTATGTGTACTTAGGGGGATTAGCCCTTGGTACCATGTATTGTGCACAAACATCTAAACATTAACACGTACATATTCCCCTATATTAGGGGTTTTCATCTCAGTTTAACTTTAAGATTTCTGCTCTAAAGAAAGTTAGTTTGGAACTAGCTTATCAGTGGTTCTAGAATTTTAGAACACCCATCATTTCAAAGATTAGTCCAATCAATAAGAGCTTGCTTGCTATTTAAAGGTTCAACGCAATAATATAGGATTGAAGAAAGATATTTAAGTCAAAGATTGAATAATAAAAATATACAATTGAATAGACATGGTATATACGCAAAGTACTACATCCAAAAGAGTTAGAAAAATCTCACTTGAAACAATGAATTTAAATAGTATAAGCTTTGAATAGCAATAACAAGAGTCAGGTATTGCTACAGCAGCTTCCTTGTTACGACACCAAACCCCAATTTTTCCTAATTACCACAAAAATTCACAAACCTCAACAACTAGAATTTGGTAACAACATCATCAAGCATGCACTTGATAATTCTACCAACACAAACATTATATATAATTAACTTTCAAGGATCAAAAATCACATTTTACCAATTTCTTCATATTTTAATACTTTTAACGAATTCAATCGCCAAACCTTTGTTTTTTAACCAATCGACACTATTCCAACTATGTTTTTTTCATTTCTTGATGTACTAACACAATCTACAACCAATTTACGGATTCTATCAAGGATTGAACATCAAATTTTAGACTCAATTAAGCCATTTTACACACATATACACATTGGTATTGGAGTATTCTTCTTCAAACCCAATTTTCATAAATTCAATCACTAACATAGGATTATAGATGCTAACTAACAGGTAACAACAAGGTTATACATACATAAAATCAATATCTTAAACAACAATTCAACAAAATCCCAATTTTAGAGAATGAAAATTACAAAACTACAAATTAGAATTAGGGGTAGATTATACCTTAATCCTTTGTTTTGCAAGATGATGTTAACAAAGTTCTAGCAATCCTTCCTCTGATTCTCTCTCGTTCTTCTTCTCTCTCAAATCCTCTAACACTCTGAGCTTTCTTAGTAGCCTTTAGGAAAATAATATGTGTAAAGATAAACTGGCTCTCCCACTTACGTCAGGTAAAAAAAACCCAATAGGCTACGTCAGTTAAATTAAACCAAAGGCCACAAGGCCCTGTTTGGATACACTTAGTTTAGGTTTCTAATTTATTTTGATAACATTTATATTATATAGTTCCACTTGTCACACTTTTATTAGTTTAATTTATGTTCTTACAATTATAATTATAATTTCCATTATAATTATTTTTATACTTAACAAATTATTACACATTTAATTGAGTTATTAAATTAAACTAGAACATCATTTTATTTATTTTAATTATTTTCTTAAATACCAAACAATCCATTTACTTTAATTATTTCATTAAATTAAATCTTCAAATAATAAAATTACCATTAATTAATTTAGTTAACATACACACTTAACTAAATTATCACACCACAATTTCATCAATTATTTATTTATCTCAATAAATAAATTATTTAAAATATTTATTTAATTCAATAAATATTTAAATTTAATTATAAAATTTCTCGATCGTTATATATCTCCCTAAGTACGAGAAGGAAGTCCATATAGTCGAAGGATTGTTAAGGGCTCAAGTAGAAATACTTATAACCTGGGACATAGTTCATGGTTTTGTGACCCTCAGATGATTTTCAATATCAGTTCTTGATTATCTCTACTAGAAAATGTTATTCAATTCAGTCAAGCTTATTCATTGCCAGTTATTATGTTACTTTTAAATGAGCATTTGTTTTGCTCACTCTTGCATATATACAACAATTGTAGCTAAAGTTTAGAAGGTCGATGAGCCAACCACTAGTAAAGGGAAAGGCAAGATGAACAAGTGTTGAAGACTTATTAATTTGTTGAGATTTATGTCTTCATACTTAGTTTTAATTATTGTGATGTAATTATTTAATTTTCTGTATTTGATGAATGATTTAAGGTTAGACAACCTGGGATTTTATTGGATTTAATTATGTAACCCTTTAATGGGAAGATTTATTGTTTAAATTTTATTATATTTGGGTAGTTAGAAATGAATGATTGGACAATGAACACCAAATCATGTGGGAATGAAGTACCCAGATTCGGGGGTGTCACAAGTTGGTATACAAGCTTTAGGTTATGAACCTTAGGTGGGGAAAAAACCTTAGGAAGTAACCTTATAGGAGATTGAAAAGATCGTGGTGGCAAACTTTTATTGAGTTTTAAGAAAGAAATAATAAAACACTCTATGTGTTTATGTGGTTGCAACCTATGTGCTCGTGAGTGTTGAGTAGTGACGGTTAGTAATTAAAAAATTAAAATTTTGTTGCCAGGATAGCTAATGTGGGAGAATCCAGTCAGGCTAGGGAGAAGGGACCTCAGATGCCTAGGGGGAGGAGCCTCGAGATATTCTAGTGGTCTAAGAACAACTGGTGCCAAGGGAGTCATCTTTGAAGGTCACAGTGGTTGGTTATGCCCCAGAGGTTGAGTAGGAAGGTATACCTGATGATGAGGATGTGGTAAAGACGAATGAGGAAGACCCCCTGGAGCTGCCACAGATTGATGAGGATGAGGAAGAGTTTCCACCAAACTCTATCACAACTCAAATGTATGACGAGGTGTACGACTGTAACATCGAGCTTTAGGATAAAGTCGGCGATTTGGAGGAGTTGGTAGATGAATATCAGACTTCGATGGCACAGAAGGACGATGATATCCAGGATCTTGACAAACATCTCATCAATGTGGAATGGAAGTTGTTTCACACAGAGGGGGAAAGGACAAGCTAATGGAGGAGATTGCAAAACTGAAGGATAACCTGAAAGAAGAATCTGCCAAGTAAGCAAGAGTTGAAGATGCGTATGAGAAAGCTTCCCAGCGTGCAGAGGTAGCAGAGGGAGAGGTACAAGAAACGAAGGTCAAGATGGAAGAGATGAACCGAGTTTTTAACACTGTGATAAATAGAGCTCAAGACCAAGTTATGTACTATCCGACTCAGTTCGAAGAATTGCCATGGTATATGTTAGACTATAGAATGCTGTTCTGTATCATGGAAAAGGAGCGTTGTAAGGCTGTGCAACAACTTAGTATGTCTTAATAGAAAATGTATTTATTGAGTGAGTAATTATATAATAAATAAAATGTAAATCCCATGTGCTATTTGAACAATGGGATATGATAATGTTATCCTAAAACTTTATCAGTTTGGTGCCGACGTCGGGATTTTTACTGTCCCTTTTCTGTTCTTGTCTGTTGGTGTTCTCATGTTAGGTGAGATTTGTTTGAAAAAATAAGTTGTGAAAAGGTCCGACATTTATATGTCGACGATTAGACTGTAAGAGTCGCCAGTTGGTATTTTAAAATGGTTGCACCAACTCAACCGAGAAAAGATTTGCATATTGACCCAGTGATGTGACACTGTGTAACAGGTCTGTGAAACTGAGATTCGTTAGGGTCCGGGGACTTTATTATGTGAAGGGAAGGTGTTAGGCACCCCTCGACATCTATGTTACCACGGTGACCGCCACTTTTCAATTAAACTGTTATATGAATGTGTGTGTGTGTGTGTGGGTCATTATGCAGTTATTTGGAAGTAGGGCTATGCCTCGTTCGCACCTATATACAAAGGGTTTGAATTTATAAATTTTGTTTTAACAAGATATAGCAGTGATGTTTTGTAAAAGAGGTTTTTCAAACCCTTATGCTTAATAGTAATTGAGGCATTTGATACTTCCATTTTATTAAATGTTCGGCTTGATTGCTTTTATTTTCGAGATGTGAAGCATCTTCGAGAAAATAATATACATAGCAATGCCGAACTCCTTGTGGGAATGAGAGCCGTCTAAGGAAATTTGAACACCGTGAATAATGTACAAGCTGTTTACAGCCGAAAATGTCCATCACGGGAACCGAATCTAGATTCAGGAGACTGAATCTATGATCACATGATTCCTAGACTCACATGATGTAACAGTTTATATGAAAGTTGTAGCGATTATATATATAAAAATTGTATATATATATATATATATATATATATATATATATATATATATATATATATATGTTGCATCAACCACCACGAAGTGAACTTCATGGGGACTGAAAATGTAAATATATAAAAGCGATAAATATATATAAAGCACCACGAAGCACCTCCATGAGGGATCAAAAATGTAAATAAAGCAGTAAAAATGATCAACCCACGAAGTAAACTTTAGGAGGGACAAAATATAAATAAAAAGAAAAGGCCAATAAGTAAACTCTGTGCCATGTAAATGTAAATATATATATATATATATATATATATATATATATATATATATATATATATATATAAAAGCAATAAACGCCTAGATATAAAATCTAGGCTCATCAAATGAAAGTTCGACAATGCTTTATATATATGTATACATATAAAACAATAAACGCCTCGAATATAAATCGAGCTTATCGAACAAAGTTCAACTACGCTTTTTATATATATATATATATATATATATATATATATATATATATAAAAGCAATAAACGCTTTGGACGTGTCAACCGAGGCATAAATCGATAATGTTAGTCCATATATATATATATATATATATAAAATGAAATAAAAAGCCATAGACCGAAGTTCGACCATACACACGCAACACGACTCTCAACGTGAAGAACGGTGTGTGCAAAAATGTGGAGAAATGGCTTTAAGAATGGTATGAAGGCTTATAGTCGACTGCCAAAGAAGACTTCAATAGCTTTAAATGGATGAACGAGTGTTCCCACCGGTAAAAAGTAGCAATATATGAGCTCAGAAGTGTTTAAAATGAGAAAACACTAAGTTTATAGTGTGTACATAGCAAATTGGACAGGGCTTCCTTGCCATTTTTTCTTATAAAATGGCCACCCCAAGCCCTCTATTTATAGAGGGGGAGCCACAGATGCACCTGCGGCTGCCCGGGGTGCCCCGGGCTTCGCGGGTCCCACCATTTTGAAGTACATGCATGCATGCAATGTGATGTCTGCTCAAACTTTCAAAACTTCAATCTGGGCATCCAATTGAGGTGTATAAGACCTATTTCAGAGTGTTGTTGTCGAGAGCTACACAAATGACATGGGATTAGAGGTTGTAAGAAGTCCGGAAGATGGGACCATTCCCTTGGTCTTCAAGCTTCAAATTCTATTCGATGTGCTGTCCTGTGTAGTAGTCACTTGGGATTACAGCTATTTGGTTCTTATAGAACACTGTTGTGTAGAATGTATGTTGAAATGTGTTGAGACGGTGCACATGTGTGATTGAGGTGGCAAAATGATATTTTTACCCCTCACCAGGGTTATATCCTGGCTCAATGATATAATAGTCATCGCTTCAGGTTATCTTTGAGATTCACGCTACCAAGCCGGGTGTCCTCAGGGTTGTCTTTGAGGTGTGCCTGACCCCCCCGGGGTTATCTCTGGGTTTGGACTGAGTGCATCGGGGTTATCTTCGAGGTTAAAGCTGGCTGCAAGGGTTGAAATGAGCATCTCTGGGGTTATCTCCGGAACTAAAACTGCACTCCTCGGGGTTATCTCTGAGGTTGAGATTGAAACTCCCGGTTGTTGTTTCTGAGATTGAATATCTCTGGGTTATCTCCGAGATTGAAAAGGCTTCTCCGGTGGGATTTTCAGAATTGCAACTTCTCTGTCCTCCAAGGTTATCTTTGAAAGACAATTTTGCCCTCCTACAATGTTAGTAACAGGAATGCAAAATTTTAAATGTGTACAGATGCCCCTCTTTATCATATTCATGTAATGCAATGGCATGTATAAGATAAAGAATACTAGACACTTGAAATGTGACAAGATAATCATACTGTAATGTACAGCAGCATGATGCAAATGTATGATGCATATGGTTTGTTGGACTGTTCTCTAATGGAATGTGTTTATTGTTTGTTCCCAAACTTTTTGACGGGGACTGGAGTTATCACTGACCACCTTGACAAACTGCTTGGACGTGTGATCCAAAGCTACCAGGAACTTCCAGGATGTTGATGTTGGGGTTATCACCAAAGTTCTTAATCCTTGGTATAGACTTTACACTGAGGATGTATCTCTCATATACAAGAGACTCTGTTGGGATGTGTTTTGTCTGATGAAGTTGTGTATAACATATTCCATCATCGGTCCTCCCCGATGAGGATGGTTCTTCCTTGTTTGTATCACCGAGTCTTTCCGCTGCTCTGTCGGAGTTACTGCCAATAGTTTATGTTGTCAGGGCTGCTTGATCCTCGCTGAAATGTACATCAACGGATTAGTTCCTTGTTGGGAAAAGCGTCAAGGTTGCTTGACCTTTGTTGACATGTGCATCAACGGATGAGATCCCTTCTAGGAAATACGTCAAGGCTGCTTGACAATCGTTGACATGTGCATTAACGGATGAGATCGTCGGATGCTTCCTGACGCTTCATTGGGTTTAACTGCCAATGGTTGAGGATGTCAAGGCTGTTTGACCTTCGTTGACATGTACATCAACGGATTAAGTTTCCACTAGGGAGAAGTGTTTTGGAGTTATGACTCCGAACTGACGGCATCAGACCTTCGTGAGGTATTGCCGAATGTAGTTTGCAATAGTTGTGATCATCGGTATAGTAAACCCTGGGTTTGGGAGAATACCAATGAATGACATGTAGACCCGCAGTTTGGTCTATGAAAACCAGGATTTCAGGCTCTTCCGCTCAATCGCGTAACATCTTTTTTCCTGATTTGGCCTTTTCAGCTTGTGAAACCTCCTTTGCAACTTGAACTGGACCGAGACGGAGGGGTGGGTCCCACCCAGGGGAGCCGCAAGTACACTTGCGGCTAACTGTAAGTGGTTTTAAGCTGCATGTTGCTTTTATAATTCATTTCCAAGTTGTACCACACAGGAAATTCGAGAGCTCTTCTTCAGATCTGCTGATTTCGGGCGTATTTCAGCAAATTCTATCACCGTATAAGTGTTCTACATTGTCCTGGTAACGTATGCATGTCTTTTTTTTTCTAGTTTTTATCCGTTGGAAAATGATAACATGAAATTCTTCTAAACACATAATAGTGAATATGCATGCTTATATGACTTGATAAAAAATATTCAACATAGTAAATGTTAGTATTTAACCATGCTGAACATAATAATGAGAAAAAATTTGACTTTTGAAAAAGTTAAATTGGCACCTTTTTCTGCTATTTCTTATCCTATTTGAGGACAAATGAGCTAAGGTGAAAGAGAAAAGTAATCCTGGTAATTAGGCTACCCTTACGGATTATGACTTTGATATATGTATACATATAGGATGTTTATGACTGTGGGCAGGTGTGCTATTGAATGGCCACCTACTCATGCCTATGTGCATGTGGATAGTTTTATTTACAAAGGAGACTGGCAAAAATTTTCAAAATGTAGGCATTGGGTAGACATGCATTTTTAACTCTACTGTAGGCGTATGTTAAAGTAATGCAAGCATACATGTAGTCATAGAATACATTTGAAAAGCTCCAGGTTAGAAGTTACCACACTCTTTTTGAGGTGATTTGGAGATTTGTGTCTAGATATATATAAATCCAGATCAACCGAGTAGTTCCCGCAGGACCACTTCAGGTGTGCGGAGGAGGGCTTCTAGTGTGCCTCAACCCCGTTTAGTCAGGCAGCCTCATCGTATGGCGGTGGCGGTGATTTGTCTTATCCTGGTTGATGTGCCGGATGTGGAAGACGAGGAGAAGGATGTACCGATTGCAGACCCTGTTCCTGCTGCTCATGTTCCCCGTAGGGATCTTCCAGGCATTCAGGTGATGATCCCAGATCTTCTGGGTGATTTGAGTTGACACCCCTCAATTTACTTGCATGCAAACGAGGTACAAGCTAGATTTTTATCTTCCTTTTTTCCTATTGATGAGGAGTAAAGGTTCTAATGTTGATCTTCTTTGTAATGCAGGTTCCTGGCTTCACACAGCCTAAAGGGAACTGGTTCAGCATTCACTCCGTGTATCAGGCTCTATATCCTGACTATCGAGCGATTGTGTATGGTTGGGGCTTTGAGGCGTTCTTTTCCATCCTCCCCCACCATTGTCCATGGGGTTATCTCAGGGCATTATCTAAGCTCTGGTTTCACCAGACTCAGTCTCTCCATTTGCTAGACTGTGAGGTGATGATGACGCCGATGGATTAGCGATTTTTCACCGGTATGGATTTTGTAGGGGCGCCAGTGCCATGTACGGTGGATATTACCCCGACTGCCGTTAGATCCTTGCTAGGAGTCTCGGCTGAGGCGCTCAAGGGCAGGATAGTCCGTACAGGTACTTTGAGCGTAGATTGTGATGCCCCCAAAATAGGTATACATCACCCATCTTGGGTCGCCAAATATATGGTACTGAATACAAATACAAACTTAATTATACAACATGAGCTGAGAGTTTTTACACGAATATTATCTTCTAGACAATATCCAAACTCAAATGGAGTCCTCATTACATTTATTGTCACACTATTTTATAGAATAGTGAGGACTACTATAACACCATCTTGGACCATCACTCCGTTTCCCGACTAGTTTCGGCTACGTTCTCATTTCCTGAAGAGAACAATGGAAGTAAAAGAGTGAGCTCAACTAGCCCAGTAAGAAATATTATGACTAAGATAATGCAAAATAAGTTATCATTAGCCTTCAACAATGTTAAACTGATAGAATATAATAGACAACAAGTTTAACTGCAGCGGAACAAGCAATCCATTAGAAGAGTCAAGTAGAGCATGATATCTACTATCTTCTATGATTTAAAAAGTTTATCATTAACTTTATTGCTAGGACTCAGCTTAATAAATAAATCACATCATCAAATCATCCCTGCACTACGGGCCAATGATATTCATTAGTATCACGTCCACAAATTATTCTTGCACTACGGGCCAAGAATATACGTGTAATCATCAATGGTCATGATCATACCGAATTATCCCTGGTCATAATCATACCAATCAATAGTCCATCTATGCACGTAAGCCAAAGATGACTTTCATCACAATATAAGCATGAGAATGATGACAATGATATAAGAATTCAATTAAAAGAAAGCAAAGGATAATTTTTTAAAGATTTATAACTTAATTTATTCAGAATTCAATAATGTCCAAATTGTCAACATGATGCTTCTTTGTGGAGTAAAATTCAAGAATAATATCCATGCATCAAAAATAATTTGGACAGAAAAGAAATAAATTTTTTGGTGAATAGTACCTTGTGAATAGTACTTCGGAAATAGTACCACGTGAATAATACCCCGACATGAAAAGTGTCTCGAATACCCAAGTGAACAATATTTGAGTGAATAGTAACTGGGTGAATAGTAACCCGTGAATAGTACCCCGACATGAAAAGTGCCCCGAATACCCGAGTGAATAATATTCTAGTGAATAGTAATCGGGTGAATAGTAACTCGTGAATAATACCCCGGGTGAAAATATTGATATTTAATAAGAAAGTTCAGATCAATATTCGAATGAAACGATACTGGATGAAGCGCAAAACTCAAGGATATTCCACTAATTTCATGGATTATAGAAGCAATACTTACCATAGTAAGTTTAGATTTAAGAATATGAAAAGAATTAACATACGAAAACTGCAAATAGATTTTCACCTATCATACAAAGACGTAATCCGGCGTGAGATAAAAGTTATTTAGACATATTAAAGGATGAATACGAAAAATAGTATTCCTTATGAATACGAAAGAGATAATACACCTTACGAATACAACAAATAATATCCCTTACCAAACGAAAATAACATCCCTCACCTTAGTAGAAAATTGGATACTGCAATAGTGAAGTAGTAGATTACTCTTCTTCTTGCTCTCTATAGTTTCGCTCTCTATACCTTCTCTTGTGAATCTAAGTGAATTGGTGAGAATGAAAGAAGAATTAAGCTTCTATTTATTGGAGAATGGACTAAATAGTAACTAATTCATGAACGGTCCAAATTGATTCACTATTAGAACGGATGGTCCAAATTGATTAATATTAAAACCACAACTGACGGTCCAGATTGATTTACTTTTAACACTACCACCGACGATCCAAATTGATTTACTTTTAAAACCACCACGACGGTCCAGATTGATTTACTATTAAAACCACCATTAATGGTCCAGATTGATTTACTATTAAATCCACCATCAACGGTCCAGAAAATTAGTAAATCTTCCCATGGAATACTACGTCAAACTTACAATAAACGCCTCATAATAAATCCCTATATTTATATCAAATTATTGAATAAATATATACCACAAATCATTTATCTTTAATAAACACATTTTTAATATTTCAACAATTATTCATCATTAATATTATAACTCACAATATTTAATAACTAGATCATTCCCAGGAAAGAGAGGGCTTTCCGATAAGGATTTCTCCCTATTGGCATGCAATTAGGTGACCAAACCTCTCATCGACAGAACTTTCTAGACATCGTTAATATTGCAAATAATAATATGAATAACTTTGTTGTCTCAATTATTGATTTAATAATATAAAATATTATGCAGATGATATTGTGATAATAATTGAATCAAATAATGTGAGATATTATGCAACAATTACTGTAGCAATAATTGAGTAAATTGAGTGGCTTCTTACGTAAGCATCAATAATCAATACCGTGTTCTACTATGCAACCACACGTATTACTGTACTTTTACCACCGGGTAGTTCAACATTTTAACGGTAAAATTTTCACCGTTATTTTTATAAAAAGTTATTTCTGTCGTTTTCTAACTATGACAATTATTCCATTATGGGGTCCACCAATGATAGTGTCTTAGAACGAATATTCCCTGACAAAAAGAATATTCCCCGACCAAACGAATATTCCCCGACACAATGAATATTTTATATCAACTTGCTTACTTTATAAAAATTTTCACATATCACCCTTAACTTTAACCTTTTATCAATTAAACCATTTATTAAATAGAATAATAATTATAAGAAAATTAAATACTTTCATTTCATAAAATTTGAGGTCTTACATAGATGCTATGAATGGGCTATTGAGTGAGCCCATACCCGATGATGTGAGTCAGGGATCGCATTCTTCAGCGATTATTCCTGATAATCATTAGGGGCTGCTTCATAGCAGATAACTCTTCCACGGTATCATTCGCTTTGCTCAGCGCCACATGAGATATGGAACGTATTGGAGAGTATGATTGGGGTTCCTACACTTTTGCCTATTTCCTCAGGGGTATGCGCATGCGTTCGCAGGGCTTGACGGAGGCTTGGCTAGGATTTTACCCATTTCTGCTAGTAAGTATTTCTCTTTTGATTTTCCATGTACAGGTTAAGAGTGTTGACTGACAGCAGATATTTGCCTTTGTGTTGGCAGTTTTGGGCCTATGAGAGGCTCCCATGTTTGCGTCTTGTGAGTGTGCTAGGTTTGGAGACCTATCCACGAGGACGGTGATGGCATCACTCCATACTGGCGGAGGTTCTTGTAGTTGAGGGTTTCACCCATTGTCGTCTACAGTAGGAGTTGTTGACAGCTGATGTTATCACATGGATTACCTATTCTGGGCAACACTTAGCCGTTGGATTTAAGGATGGATACCCGACTGGTGTCGAGTACGTGATTTCCACCCATAGGATTCCTCTCTTCACAGATGGAGGATGTGAGCTCTATTTAGGAGAGCGTGTTATTAGGAGCATTACAGGAGAGATTAGTGTGCCGATCTTGCCTCCTGCCAGGCGTTATTGACTTATATCATAGTCGCCCATCATTGATATCCCATTGATGGGTGTTGACGGCTTTACACTGCCAGAGGGTCTATATACTCAGGAGATGTTTCATCACTGGTGGTCCCCTCGTCCCATCGGAGCCCAGACCCGCGCCACTCAATTTATGAGAGATATGGTTCCTGGATCTATGATGATGACGGATTGGATGGCCTGTGTCCGAGATCCGACTCATTTGACACAGATTAATAATTTGACCCGGCAGTTGGACCGGACGCATTTCTTTATCCGGCATTTCGGCAGAGATCCTTCAGAGGTAGATACTTTTGATCCTTCTAGTTTAGGTGTTGGCCCATCAAGTGACCCATATGGCATTGCCAGTGCAGATCCTCCGTTGTATAGGCTTGATATCCCCGTTGATGGAGATCCAGTGACTCAGGAGGAGTTACATCAGGTGGACAAGATTGATGATGTAAACATTAACACTATTATCTTCTTCTAATGTGTATTCTCATTATATCTTTTGATAGGTCTCTGTTAGATACTGGGTGGCTATGCCCCATTATCGCTATATCTTTTGATAGGCCTCTGTTAGTTATTGGGCGTCTGTGCCCCATTTCCTTGTATTTTTAGCTGTACAAAGATGATGTATTAGATGATGATGTACTTAGGAATATATAAACTGTTATTCCCTACATCATATTTCCATCTATTGTTTATCATGCATGCATTATGTTATGCATATATATGTATGTCCAAAGATATTTAGCATTGACCCTTGGATGGTCTTGTGATATGGCCCCCACAGATGTCTTCTTCGACAATCAGCCGCATTGATTACACCCCACCAATATCGGTAGCCTCCCGTCTGAGGTTGTGGTATGATAGTTTGTCACCTCTAGACAGGGTGACAATAGATCAGTTATTATAGTATTCTATGACCCTCTTGATGTTTTAGATTCCCGCAGGCTTTATAGAGGGTATGCTGGAACTGGGTACCAGAGAGGCAGCTTTTTCAATTTGGTATCCATGAGTTGACTCCCACCTTAGAGGAGTATGCACAGTTGATGGCGCTGCAATTAGACAGACCTTGCACGCGGATGGCTATCGGCGATATGAACCGTCAGTTTATGACCCTCACCAGGCTGAGGCGTAGAGTCATACATGATGAGATTACATCCGGCCATGTGATATCCCAGCATTTTTTGATGGATAGATTTGGCTTAGTGGACAGTTATACACGGCACTTCGGGGATTTTACCATACTGGAGGATCAGTGGAGTCTAGCCAGAGTAGACGTATTGTTGATGTGTGTATTGTCATGCGTGTACATGACACGGTATATAAATGAGCTGGACATTGGTGTCATTATGGTAGCGAGAGCTCTTAAGGAGGGTCATACCATTGTGCCGATGATTGTAGCAGAGACGTTGAGATCGGCCATATATTGCAGCACCTACCTTGCAGGGGTATTTACAGGTAGCTCGGTCATGTTGTACGTGTGGTTTATGTCACACCTGAGACCGATTGACACCTTCCGATGGCACGGGTATTGTTTTACCCATGAGATAGCCATGTCTTACTCCTTCCAGCCAGTGGAGTGTACAAACGCTATGTCTTGGTCGGTATTCTTGGAAGGGATCGGAGATCCATTTGACATCTTGCCATGTACAGGGCTCAGTTCTCCCTATAGCTTTATTACTCATGCTCCTGGCATGATTTATCTCCCTCTGGCTAGTTTGAGGGGCATGACTACTTACCACCCACTAGCTGTGATGTCGCAGTTCGACCAGTTTCAAGACTTTCATCCTTTTGACGGGGCATTGAGTCAGCGTTTGGCTTCTCGCCACTTATCAGCAGAGGACAAATCTAGGTTATATGCATGTTGGGATCAGCGTGAGCTAGTTGAGTTTTCTGTTAGCCATCCGGGCTGTTCGACAGAGTATTCTACATGGATGGAGACAAAGATAGCATCGGTTGCGGTAGTATCCACAGTGTCGTGGATTGATTCTGATGATGGGGAGCTCGTAGAGGACATTGATCTTCCCATCGAGGAGGAGTTATTCACTCGATTGCCAACAGCTCTTGTAGATTCTCCCAGTACGAGTGCTACTGTGATCTAACATTCAGCACAGTATTTAGAGCAGAGTCTTCATCTGATGACCTTTGAGAGAGATCAGGCTAGGGCCTTGATGTTGACAGCTCTTGATGGGAGAGATGTCGCTCTATTGGAGAGAGAGGAGGCTGTAGCTCATAGAGACACCGCTATTGTTGAGCAGGATGAAGCCAGATCATCCAGAGATGCATTGATTATTGAGCGGGATGCTGCTATATCTGCCCAAGATGTAGCCATTACAGATAGTACTATAGTGAGATTCCTTACTACTGGCATGATTGTCGAGATGAGTGCATATATTGATGAGCATCATGCCACCATGCAGTTGGCTGTGGATCTATTGGCTCGTGTAGATACCCTTGGGCAGGAGCTTACAGCGTTGCCTCCTTCTTCAGAGAGAGATGCCATGTTGGACTTGATAGCTCGTATATCCACGGGATTGTAGATAGGCTTGTATTTTCCTGAACTGACTAGCTTAGCCATTTTGTCATGTACAACATATATTGTATACTAAACAGCATTATATATGGCAGGAAAATATATTTTGATTAACTTCCCTTTTAGTTGTGCCTTGCTACTTGCTTGATATTTGCATGTTTCTTCAGGGCTTGTGATCTTGATATATTCTTAACTCATCCTTGATGGGTAGACATTGAGATGTCTTAGGATCTTTTAGAATGGATCGTTGATCTGTGTGTATCCCTACCCTCTTTGGTGTCTTGGGAGTGGTTTCTGTATGTAAATGTGGAGAGGAATGTGGCTTTCCTCTCTGAGATTGACCGCACCATAGATGGTTGTCGGTAATCCTATTGAAGAGGAGATCCCAAATAGTTCCATCTCTTATGGATTGGTGTTGCTCTTCGAGGACTCAATCGCAGCTTAGATGGTCGCCAATTCTCACATTTATGGGGAGGCCAGGTAGTTCCATCCCTTTGGTCTGAAGTCGATGAAATGTGGTGGATTGAAGTTTGATCCCAGTACCGTTGACAAGTGTTTGTGTTTTGGTAGGGGTAAGACCGAACCATAAATGGCTTCCTACGTACTCTTATTGAAGAGGAGATCAGGTCTGCGTAGTTCGAACCTAGTGTAAGAGGTTCAACGCTGTTTGTGAAGATTTAGAAAGGTGTAGAAATGTTTTTATGATTTTTGTTTGCATAGAAGGGTGTAGAAATGTTTTTGTTATTTTTTTATTATGACCGGGCCATATAAAATGGTTGCCTACGTACTCCCAGGTATCGGGGAGATCAGGTCGACGTAGTTCGCCCCATGTGTAGGACGAGTTGCAGACGAAAAGTTAGATCCCATGTTCAGGACAAACTGCGGGGGAAAAAGTTTGATCCTATGTACAAGACAAACTGCAGGTGTGAAAAGTCTTATCCCTAGTGGGACAAAACTGCAGGTGTGAAAAGTCTTATCCCTATTGGGATAAAATTGTGGGTGTGAAAGGTTCAATCCCTGGTGGGATAA
Organism: Panax ginseng; assembly: GCA_020205605.1. Classification (NCBI taxonomy): domain Eukaryota; kingdom Viridiplantae; phylum Streptophyta; class Magnoliopsida; order Apiales; family Araliaceae; genus Panax; species Panax ginseng. Next base: position 94,841,438 of record CM035133.1, on the reverse strand, counting down.
CCTGAAAGGTTTAAAGCGAAGTGGAGTGAAAGATCTGATGATCTGAGAACCAGGCTGCTGGCTTGAAGAGTGTGTTTGTCCCTGATGGGGCAGATGGGTTTGAAGAAAAGTTGTATGTAGAAAGGGGTTAGAAAACCTGACGTGACTGGTGATCCAAAAATAGGATGTTTGCTTGATGGTAACTTTAGACATAGTACCGTTTCATGGAGTCCGAGTTGATGAGCTGTGGAAATTCATCGCCATCCATTTCCTGTAATCATAGAGCATCTCCTATCAATACCTCTTTGACAATAAATGGGCCTTCCCCGTTTGGAGCGAATTTTCCCTTAGACTGATCTTGGTTGTCAATGATCTTCTTCAAAACCAAGTAATGTTGTTTAAACTACTGCAGCCGGACTTTTCTGTTGTAGGATATGGCGATCCTCTGTTGGTATAACTTACCATGTAAGATAGCATCAATTCGCCTTTCATCTATTAGAGACAATTGGTGATACCTATTTTGTAACCATTGATCTTCATCCAGCTGAGCGTCAATCAACACTCTGAGGGATTCCATTTCCACCTCTATGGGGAGCACTGCTTCCATCCCATAGGCTAATGAATAGAGGGTTACCCTAGTGGAAGTACGAATTAAAGTTCTGTAGGCTAATAGAGTTGGAGGCAAAAGGTCAGGCCATCCTTTATGATTGGCGAATATCTTTTCCATGATTTTCTTGATGTTCTTATTAGCCGCTTCAACAGCACCATTCATCTTTGGACTGTAGATAACGGAGTTAAGTTGTTTGATGTGGAATTGACTGCATAACTCCTCCATCATTTTATTGTTGAGGTTCTTAGCATTGTCTGACACAATAACCTCTGGTTGTCCATATCGACAAATGACATTATTTCTGATGAAAAAATGATAACTTCTTTGGTAACCCTGGGGAAGGAGGCTGCTTCTACCCATTTGGAGAAGTAGTCGATCATGGTGAAGATAAACCGATGCCCATTACTGGCTTTGGGCTCGATGAGCCCGAGCACGTTCATTCCCCACATTGAGAAGGGCCAAGGCGAACTCATATTTTGGAGTTCTTTCGGAGAGGTGTGGATAGCATTCCCATGAATTTGGCATTGGTAGAATCTCTTGACGTGATCATCACAGTCAGCCTTAGGTGAGAGCCAGCAAAGCCCTATTCTCAGGATCTTCTTAACAAGTAGAGGGCCGCTCATGTGTGGGCCACATACTCCACCATGGATTTCATCCATGAGCCTCTGATCTTGGTCCTTGTCCAGACATCTGAGGGGACCTAGTCATGCATCTCTTTTGTAGAGTGCATCTCCGCTCAGGTAGAATTTTATAACCAGTCAATGGATCCGCCTTCTTTAAGTCGGGCTTGCCTCAGCCGGTGTAGATCCATCTCGCAAGTACTCCCTGATATACTGATACCAAGAGTGTTGGATGGGAGGTAGCTCATCCGATACTTCTTGAATATAATTCCCATAGGCTGGAGCCTTTTGCAGGGAAAATGTTATGCTTGGCATGTTTTCCTTGTCAGGTATGTGAATCAAGGAAGCCAAAGTTACTAGCGCATCCGCAAAATCATTCCTAGTCCAAGGAATGTGGAGGAAGGATATTTCTTCGAACTCCGTAGCAATCTATAAAACTTGCCGATGGTAAGGCAGCAAATGTAGCTCTTTGGTGTGATAGATTCATGTGGTTTGCCTGATCACCAATTCTGAATCTTCAAAGACAGTTAACCACCTGATACCCATTGATTGGGCAAGTTTGAGTCCCATGATACAGCCTTCATACTCAGCTGTGTTGTTGGTGCTGACAAAATGCAATTTGACCGCGATGAGATACTGCTCCCCCGTACCGGATACTAGAACTACTCCAGCTCTAGAACCTTCTGTGATGCCCCCAAAATAGGTCCAATCCATCCAACCTATTCTGAGTCGTCAAATACATGGTACAGAAAATAACTACAACTTTATTACTTCAATTGTCATGCAAAATACAACAACACATATACTGTGAGTTTTAATACCAACTGTGACTCATGTCCCAACTATGGACAACACCTCACATTGATACATTACATAAAGTTACAGTTAATAACTGTTTTAAAAATTAAAATATTTGGAAAGTGCTCAAGGAAACCTTCGTACATGGGAGGCCATGCGTCTAGGTTATGATAGATATCATATGCCCACAGAATTATCCTTGGTTGACCCAATAGACCCCAAAGAAAAATGAGAAGATTACTATCATGTTCTTTCCAATGGTGAGTCTTCTCTTGACATATAACTATCTCCACTGTCTGCAATTAAAAATTACATTTCAACCAAACTCCAAGATCATATAGGTAGTGCTTGTAGATATACTCAGCAAGTGGATGTGCACAACCCTGTCTTATGATAACACGAGGTTGTATGTCGTTAGACATCTTGTATGATAGTGGCAAAACACCCTTCCAATGTTGGGTTCATCTCACCCTATTCGGTTCACCAAAATTAAATATCAAATGATGTATACAATACGACACACTTATCTAAAGTTCCCAATAAAATTATTTTCATACTATTTAGGAAGAACCTCAACAAATTTATAGACCATGATTCTATTCCCCTCGTTATCCCCGCCGACCTAAGTAACACTCTTATTACCTCAAAAGAGCAGTACTTCTGACTGGAATATCGGATGCAATGTTTAAGGAAACTTGCACTGAATAGTAACTCTCAAAGTATCTAAATACTCACAAAAATACGCTCGACAGTATAGAGAGAGAAAACTTATGTTTCTGGTGTGATTTTCAATTCTAACATAAGCACCTATTTATAGGAAAATGCTAGAACGCCAAAGGAGACTAATTTAATAAAATAATATATTTATTAATTCTACGCATGCCTCTTTGACAAACTAACAGCCCACAACAATTGAAAATCAATTCAGCACATTTTGTTAACAAAGGACAATAGTGGGTCCCACCTTCTAGAATATTTCCACCAAAATCATTTACAAAAATAATTTCCGAATCAGTCACCTCTTAAAATTCATAACAAATCATAAGTTAATTTTTAACGGTTCAAAATTTGTGGATATATACTCAACTTATATATTTATAACATATCAAAAAATCACAACGATCCAACGGTCGGATTAAAAATTATAGCTCACACAATATATCTCAAGAACACTGATTATCGTATTATAAGTCATTCGAACTAGTTTCACTCAAACTGTCACCATAAACAATCCACAAAGAATTTATGGGTGATTCCAATTTCTATAGTTAGCTTACTTCCAGGGCTTTCTTTTGATATATGACTCATCTCCTAACTCATTATACACAAAGAGTTATGGATTTTACAAAATCAAGTAATAAACTAATTTTTCTGAAAATCCCATATTTTGTTCTTCATTTCGACAAAATACTGATAAAACACCTCATCATTAATTCCTTCATTTATAACCACATAAATAATTCCATCATTTATATCCGTATCAAGTAAATATTTCCTTATCATATAAATCAATAATTAATTATTCACAAATAATATTGCAGAATCACAATTATGATAACCAGGCAGTTCCAAGGAAAGAGGGGGCTTTCCGATAAGAATTTCTCCTTACTGGCGCACAATTAGGTGACCAAACCTCTCCTTGATAGAATTTTCTAGACATTGTCAATAATGCTATCTAATAATATTATTCAAATAATATGAATTATTAATCTGATAATGAGAAATATTGTGCAGTGATAATTATTGAAACAACAATAATATAAAATATCAACGCAAAGAATTATTGAATCAATAAAATAAAATATTGAACAAGAATTATCGTAACAATTATTGAATAGTGCCTTCTTACGAAGAATCAATAATTCAACAATACTGCAGTGCATACCGTGGTGCCATCTTTATGCAACCACGCCAGACATCGTATTTTAACCACTGTGTATTCCAACAAAGGTTAAGCGGTAATAATTACGCCGTTATTTTTATAAAAACTCAAACTTGTCGTTTTCTTCATCCGCGCTTATTTCATTATGGGGCCCATAAATGGTCAAGGCTGTAAATACGAATATTCCTGACGGCAAGAATATTCCACCACCAAACCTAATATTTCTGACGAAATGAGTATTTTATAACCACTTGCGTATTTTGAAAATTGTATATATATCACCCTTAACTTTAACTTTTTATCAATTTAACCATTTACTAAATAGAAAAATTGAATACTTTTATTTCATAAAATTCGGGGTCTTACACCTTCCATGTTCACAGCTCCATCAAAATACATTTTCTATGATTGGTGTATATCGTATTGATGGTGTTGCTGCACTGTCATTACCCCTTCATCGGGGAAGTATGTTTCTAAGGGTTTGAAATTCCTTGAAGGTGCGGCGGCTAGTTGATCCGCAATTCCTTGACCTTTAATGGACTTTTGCACCACGTAGACAATGTTAAATTGATGTAGGATCAACTGCCATCTGGACAACCGATAATATAACATGGTTTTACTAAACATGTACTTGAGAGGATCCACGCGGGAGATAAGATGGGTTGTGTGACCATGGAGGTAATGGTGTAACCTTATGGAAGCCCATGCTAAAGCACAACAAGTTTTCTTAATCAGAGTGTACTTGTGTTCACTGCTGCTGAATCTTTTGTTGAGGTAGTAGATAGCTCGCTCTTGGCCTCTATCGACTTTTTGTCCCAGCATGTAGCCCATGGCATTGTCATTAATGGACAGGTACACGAACAGGAGAACACCATCCCTGGGAGGTACCAAAACAAGAGCTTTTACTAGATGCCCTTTGATTGTAAGGAAGGCTTTCTGACACTCATCGTTCCTTTTCATAAAGGAGTTCTTCCATAAAAGCTTGAAGATAGGCTCACAGGTTGCTGTGAGTTGGGAAATGAATCTGCTGATGAAGTTGATCCTTCCCAAAAATCCCCGTATTTCCTTCTCTATCTGAGGAATGAGAATTTCCGTGATGGCTTGGATTTTGGTGGGATCCAGCTCAATCCCTTTGTGGCTGACTAGGAATACTAGTAACTTGCCTGATTTAATGCCAAAGGTGCACTTCGCTGGATTCAACTTCAAGTTGTACTTACACAACCTGCTAAAGAGCTTTCTGAGATGGTCTAGGTGGTCATTTTCCCTTCGGGATTTGACAATGATGTCATCCACGTAGATCTCTATCACTTTGTGCATTAAGTTGTGAAAAAGAGCCATCATAGCTCGCTGATAGGTTGCCTCGACATTAATGAGGCCAAATGACAACCCTCTATAGCAAAAGGTTCCCCAAGGCGTGATGAATGCAGTTTTCTCACGATGCTCTTTAGCAACCATAATTTGATGATATCCCGCAAAGCAATCAGCAAAGGAGTACATGTCGTATTGAGCAGTATTGTTAATGAGTATGTGGATAAATGGCACGGGAAAGCTATCTTTAAGGCAAGCTTTATTCATATCCAAATAATCCACGCAAACTCGCACCTTTCCTCCCGGTTTAGGCACGGGGACTATGTTGGATAGACATTCAGGGTATGTGGACACCATGATGATGCCAGCTTGAAATTATTTCACAATTTCTTCTTTAACCTTTAAACTCCATTCAGGTTTTAATCACCTGAGCTTCTACCTAACTAGATTGAATCCCTCTTTAATGGGAAGGCGATGGATGACGATGTCAGTGGATAAACCAACCATGTCTTCATGAGACCATGTAAACATATCCTGGAATTGGGTTAATAGCGCAACCATGTCATTCCTTTGGTTTGGAGTGAGGTCCGTACCAATCTGGATTAGCTTAGGGTTTTCTAAGGTTTTGAGGTTAATTGAGGTGGTTTGATCAAGATTTGGTTTGGGGTTATATCCAACCCATTCTTTGATCTCCTGAGGTATCTCAGTGTCCTCTTATATTTCCATCAAGTCTGAGTCCAACTTTACATCAAAGTTACAGTCCTTGTGGAGAAGAGGCACCTCATCAGCAAGTATAGGCATGTCTAAATTCAGAGTCCTGAAACAAAATATGCTTTCACTTAATATATGAAAATGTTGTTAGCATGTACTGACAAAATAACTGCTAATATTGTACAGTAAAGTAAGCAGTTAAAGCTATCTATAGGGCAGAGGGAGTTTCTGCCCTTTTTACCCTTGTCGAAAAATGCAAGGAGTGTTGCTCCAATTGTCAAGGGTGAAATCCTGATGGACGACAGTGATGAAGGGGCTATCATCATCCTCCTTCTCCCGAATAATGACTATAATGTCTGGACAATCATCGTCTGGAGTATATCTATTTGTGTGCTCATCATGGAAAATGATGCGTAGGTGAGACAATCTCCTGGCGATATCTTGTTTACGTCTCTGTTCCTTTTCTTCCACTTCGAGATCAAGAATCAGGACCTCTTTTGCTTTGACTGGTATCGGTTTGGGAAATAACATAGCCATTACATGGGCAGACACCTTTACCAGAGACCGTACAGGCTCAGGATCTGTAGGTGGAGATAATCGACGTGTGGCTGCAGATAAAGGAATTGGTTTGTGCTTATGAGGATTTCTGTGTCTGGAGCTAGCAGAATAGCCTAATCTAGTTGTCCCTGTTTGACTGGGAAAGTAAATTGGGCACTTAATGCCATGATGATCTTTGCCCAACCCTTATCCAGGTTGATGACCCAATGATATAATCTCTTGAGTGGCCGATATTACTTCGGCAGAAATCTTGGGTATCAGAGGTGGCATCCCAATGGGATGGTAGTGAGTGTTGCTCACCTTCAGGGCATCAAAACTGATTCGTTCAAGTTCTGAATTAAAGCTGATGAGTGGTATGTCACCTTGTTCATGACATTCCGGCTTAGCGTTAACAGTGATTAAGCTATTATTAATGATGTATTTGAGTTGCTGATGAAGGGTGGAAGGGACGGCTCCAGCTATATGAATCCACGGTCTTCCCAAAAGTAGGTTGTATCATGTGGCTATTTTGAGCACATTAAAGGATACACTGAATGTATGTGGACCAATCTCCACTGGAAGTTTAATCTCCCCAACAGCATTTCATCGGGACCCATCAAAAGCTTTGATAACTATATGGCTTCTTTTGATCCTTTTGAGATTATGTTCAGCTTCTCCAAAGTGGCATAAGGACAGATATTCAAAGATGATCCTCCGTCTATCAGAAATCCTCCCACCATATATCCGGAGGACAGAACCGCTATGTGCAACTACTTACGATGATCAGTCCCTTCAGGAGTTATGTCATCATCAGTGAAAGATATCACATTATTGTAAAAAATGTGATTAACCAGATGTTGGAATTTTTCAACATCCACTGATTTTGGAAAATAGGCTTCTTCTAAGACCTTTAGCGAGACCTTCCTGTGATCTTCGAAAGAGAGAACCAAGTCCAGTATGGAAATTTTTGTGGAGCTTCTCTCAAGCTTAAAACCACCTTGGCTTCATTATGGGCCATAATACGGAAGAACTCTTCAATCCTCTCAATGGGAACTTTCCCCTTTGATTTGATGGTAGGCTTCATCACCCGGTGAGGAAGATATAGTGGATTCTCCTTCAACACTGCTGCAAATATGTGGGATGTGGATCCTTCAGCCTCTTCATAATTCCATGGCACTTTTTGTAGGCTGACAACAGGATACTGTGGTCTGTATGGCAATGTAATTGGCTTTGGCGCCGCCACTTTCAAAGGATTGTTAGCACCTTTGAGTTGAATTGCTTGAATTGTGAGTGGTCTGGCAGCCGAATCATCTTCAGCGGATATAACTGCTATGACCTCTTTCCATTTGGTAGGAAACGTGTCCCCACTCTCAAGTAACACAGTGTCCTGCCTCTTAAGTAACACAATGTCTCTTTCAAAATGGCCACCCCAAGCCCTCTATTTATAAAGGGGGGAGCCGCAGGTGCACCTGCGGCTGCCCCGGGCTCTGCGGGTCCTATTGTCTCGAAGTACGTGCATGCATGCAATGTGTTATCCGCTCGAACTTTCAAAACTTCAATCCGGGCCTCCGATTGAGGTGTATAAGACCTTTTACAGAGTGCTATTATCGAGAGCTACACAATGACATGGGATTAGAGGTTGTAAGAAGTCAGGAATATGGGACCATGCCCTTGGTCTTTAAGCTTCAAATTTCATCCGGTGTGCTGTCTTGTGTAGTAGTCACTCGGGATTGTAGCTATTTGGTTCTTTTAGGATACTGCTGTGAGGAATGTATGTTAAAATGTGTTGAGACGACCCGCATGTGGGATCGAGGTGGCAAAATGATGATTTTGCCCCTCATCGGGGTTATCTCCGGGTTGGGATGATAAAGCAGTCGTTGCTCATGGTTATCACTGAGATTGGGCTGCTGCAAGTGCTGAATATCCTCAGGGTTGTCTCTGAGGTGTTCCTGACCTCCAGGGGTTATCTCTGGGTTTGGGACTGAGTGTCTCGGGGTTATCTCCGAGGTTGAAGCTAACTGCAAGAGTTAAAATGAGCATCTCCGGTTATCTTCGTAACTGCAACTGCTGTGATGCTCACAAATCCGGGTATCTTTCAACCCGACAGATGGTGCTACACGGTACCCATAACTGTACATTAATTCTATTGAAACGACATCAAAATGTGTGTATCAACGACATTCTTATTACATTAATAATATTACATCCCGTTCCCAGGTTCTAAAACCATTACATTCTTTGTTCATCATTCTATAATATATACAACTTACTAGTTTATTAAAAGGTAAACTAATCATTCAAACTTTGTCTTGCCTCTATCCTTGTCGAGGATCCCTTGGTTCGTTTCGGTTCTAGTCGCATTCATATGGTTCAAGCAAGAGTGAGCATAACAAGCTCAGCAAGTACAACAATTTCTTTTAAACAACATGCTTGAAACATAGGAATCGTATATCTTTAATAACTGGATAATAGCTATGAAGTGCTATCAATAATTCAAAATAGGATTTCTTTTCCTTCAAAACATTTTACAATAACAATATTCAGTAAAACATCAATTCTCGCTCAAGACCATGAGCATTTCATAATTTCTTTGAAAAGGACAACCCGACACTCGTCCAGTAAGTCCAGGCATATCTTATTTAGCACTTACGGGTGATCGCCCATAGTACTCTATGTTGATCAACACTACATCCATTAAACGTATGTACGTTTAAGTTTTGGCAACCTCGTGTGCCCATCGAATAATCGATGAAAATACATTTGTTTATTCATATACCGGGCTTACCTTGAATCCGCATTCAATCAATTGGTGTAGGATAAGCGTTAGCAATTCTATATTTGAAAGACTTGTAAATAAATCAATCAACTCTTCAAGATTAGTCTAGCCGAGATAAAACTGGCATCGACCCTTTAGTAAAACACTTCATGCATCTCATAACATGAATCACAGAAAACTTGGCTAACACGAAGGTAGGCAAGCGTTTAAGAAAAACTTGCCTTCAGTATCTGCTACAGTAAAAATAACTTTTCCTTTCAGTCTTTACAGTCTCTACAATACATAACCACATAACATACCACATTAGGTCATGAATGAACATACATGGTTCCTAATGAATCTTACCCTTCATCTCAATCTAATCATATATTAGATTTGTTACTATTGGTTCCGGCTTGCCATTATATTTTACATTATTCTTACTAACTTCTTTCTATTCTATGTCTTATGTAGATTTACTTCATTAATCGAACTCGTTTTGAGTTAATCATCCTTCCTCACGGCTTACTAACATCCTTACGTTATTCAAAACTCGATCGTCATTTGTTAAGTACACTTTATTGCATTCCGTTTACGTTTACGTAATATTTAACAACATTTAGTTATAACTCTCAACGTTATAGTCATTATCATTATTGAATACAGTTCACGTTCCTTATACTTTATGTTCGTCATTTAACTACTCATTAAACAACATTAAATTCCTAAAGTCATCACTATAACAGTGATTTAGGAAAGGTCTTATCCTGTTCATTAAGTAATTACATAATCCATACTGGTATTGCAAACCATTGGATTCATAATCAACTTGGTCAACAAATTTCTACAACCGGCTTAGCACATTACGTTGTTCTCATTACTCTCATCTTCAATTGATTATTAACCTTTAACCATCATACATTAAGTGTCTAACAATGCCTTAACAATGTTATATTTATACCTTAGTTCATTGCTAATGAGTTATCTTTCATTCTATACTTGTAAACATTCTTGTCACGAAACCCTAGGATGGCGCCATTCAAGGCCACACTTAGCGCTTTTTTTATCTTATGTTGCAAGCACGAAGTTTGTAGTAGGCAAGCCCTGAGACTCATTGACTGGCGCGCCACTCATTGGTTATGGGTCAGCCATGGCCAACTCTCGTGCTCTCAACCTAGTTTGCAAAATTTGAAAATTTTACGAAACTCCCGGACTCATAACTTCTTCGTTATAAGTCCGAATTGGCTCGTTCAAAAGCCTACGGTTCACAAATTATATACTCTACACGTTCATGTAATAATTTTATCTATTTGACTTCGTTCGCTAAAAATTCACCTATTAGTTCATTTTTAATGAAAACGATAAACGTTCGTGAACGTTTAAAGCTCGTTTCTTCGTTCTAAGTCGGAATTCGGTCATTTTTGAGTCCGCAACTCTATAATGCTAAATATGACTTGTCTTCATTGAAAACCAATGTTTCCAAGCTAAATATCAAAATTTGACTTCCATTCCTAGAATTTCACGAATTCGACGATTATCATCCAAACTCGTAAATTTCGCCTTAACTTCATTTCTTATGATTTGTTCATCGTTTTAAATGGATTCAATCCATCATATTAACATCTTTGACATACATACTTCATTAACTTATAAACATGATAAGTTATCACTTGTTCTTTAGGAGTTTGTAACTTATAAAGGTATAACTACTTATGATTTTACTTCATATGACTTAACATGGTCTAAATCTTTTAACCATCATTCTCTCATCTTCTAGTCATATAAACTTCATTATTGTGACATATTACAAGTTCCTACAAGTTCTTTCTTGATTCATAACTTATTTATGAACAAAGTACTTATTCATGACTTATTAATACTTAAGTCATTTGATTAAACATTCTTACTTCTTCTTAGCATACATGTTCTACCACTACCCACTTCTCTATCAAATGAAGAGAAAGAGATTCATGGTTTAAGTTCTTACCCTTGATAATTTCTTGGTTAAGCTTTAATCTCCTTCTTGCTTCTTGAAAATCTCACAATGGAAGATTGACTTATAAGTGCTTATTCTCTCTAACAATTAAGTTACTTATCTTGAGAAGAGTTGGGAAAAATTGAACAACCAACAAATGAAAAATCAAGCCTTCTATTTATAGACAACTCAAAGTGAGGGCTTATTAGTCTTTTAGGCCACCCCACCTCCTTATTAACCTCCTTACAATTCCTAGCTTAAGTACTAAGTTAACTTGGCCACCACACTCTTTGCTTGACCATCAAAACATCTATCCAATACTTGGGCATCACATATACTTAACCATTAAGTATGCTTGCTAATCACATAACTTAGCCTTTAAGTTTACTTGTTAATCACCTAGCTTATCCTTTGCTTGTTGATCACAACTTTTACTTGTTCACCACACATAAGCACTTTACTTGCTTATCACATTAATTACTTGCTCATTACTTTGGATCACCCATGGGTTTAAACCATCCAATAACCCATAAGTTCATATTTTGGGCTTTTAGCTTAACTTATACTTGGGCTTGCATTAACAATTCTTTGGGCTTTACCATTAGCTTGCATTGGGCTTACACATTAATTCCTATTGGACTTACCCATTTCTACACTTGGGCCTTATCAATTCTCATTGGACTTTACAATGTTCTACACAATCCTATAAATCAAATTCATTTAACTTATAGCCTTATAACGTTATAATTTATGATTCATCTCGTATTCCCACTCGTATACTTATTCATATACGACATACTATGCTTCATTCATACTCGTATAACACCTCGTATCATACTCGTATTCATTACTTCGTACAATACCTACATATATATACAATCATTACTTTAATTCATTACACGCATTTAAATTCCTTCTCGGAACTCACTTTCCCTAACCGTTAGGTTTTAAGTCCGCAGGCGAAAAACTGCGTTTGCCATAACTGAAATATTATTGGATATTCCATCTCACCTCGATATTCTATCATTACGTATTTCTCAAACATTCAAAAACAATTCCCGAGCAGAAATGCGTGAATATTGTTTTTCAAAAAATTTCTCGGAAATCTTTTATTTTCATCTTGAAAATTTAAACACTTTAATTCTACCACGTAGTCAAGATACTACGACATTCCGATATATCTAGGTCATAGAATGACCTTCAATTAGCTTACTCCCATAAATAATTAATTAAATTCATTTTAATCCACATAATTAAAATAAAAATTTAATTCTCAAAAATCCAAATTTTTTGGGGTGTTACAACTGCACTCCTCGATGTTGTTTTCGAGGTTGAGACTGAAACTCCTGGTGTTATTTCCGGGATTGAATATCTCGGGGTTTTCTCTGAGATTGAAAAGGCTTCTTCGGTGGAATTTTTGGAACTGGAACTGTTTTATCCTCTAGGGTTATCTCTGGAAGACGATTTTTCCATCCTTCTAGGTTAGTAACAAAAATGAAAATTTTTGAGTGTTTACAGGTACCATGGCTGGATGCAATTATCAAAGGCCATATTTGAGTATGACTCAACCAAGGGACACAGGGATTGATGGACTCAGTAGAATTTCTATATTATCAGCACAACTAGAGATACTTTCGAGGAGGCTGGACGTTGTTGCAGCCCAACGTATTCGAAGGATAGTGGTAGTTTGTAATTATTGTGCTGGGAATCATCTGAGTAATCAATGCACCGTCAATTTTGGGCTAGGACAACATGGCAATGACTACCTCAACGATTATGCATATGCCAATTATTATCGAGTTTGGGGGTATCACCCAGATTCATCATGGAGCTACAACTATGAAGACCAATACTACACTCCAAATTCAACAGACATACCAAAATTCTCATGTCAACCTCCATTGCCACAAGAGAAAAAGTTAAATTTGGAGGAATTCCTTGTTAGAGTTTATGCCCTAGAGGCCAATTATTTGATATAATTGCTTAACGTTTTGATATTATATTTGATTGAATAAATATATGATTTTATTATGGTTTTATTTATCGCAGTAATATAATTGTTAACATAATAAAATTCCTTAGAATAGTGATACAAATTATATAGTTTCAAGTATGTGACTTGAATATGAGATTATATATTACCATTAGTATCAGTGTTCTTAAATGTCCCTAGTCGAGTATCATTGTTGATGGGACAACAATGATGCATTGAGACTAGTATGTGGATCGATTTGATGACCAAATCTCATTGGTCATCAGAAATATATGAGATATTAAGTCAATGCATAGGTACATGTTAGAGAATGATGTAATCGGATGGACTCCACCATGAGAATTCTATATGGAGCATTATGCGAAGTGTCATTAGCAATTCTCATAGTGACAATGATGTAATGGTCCTCCGACCAAATCGCTATATTACTACACGAGAATTTATGTACTTTGATATCATCAAATGTCACCTTTAATAGGTGGACTATAAAGGTGATTATTGGGTTCATCATTAATCGTGGTGAGAAATATGAGTGATCTAGATGGAATTTAACCATCCTATATATTATGGGTGATATCCATAGGCCTCTTGATTGAGTAGGACTATGAAATGCATGGCCATGCTCAAATAGTGATTTGTTTCATATAGTCTAATCATTGATCAAGAAAACTTAGATTAAATTATGAAGAGTATGACACATTCCATGACTCGAGTTTAATCTAGGATATTAAGGTTAAAAGGATTAAATTACATTGAAACATTGGTCACGTAAAAGGTTGCATCGAATCATCAATCTTATTATTACTTGGGTAGCAAAGTGATGCATTACTAGATGTCATTCAACTGCTTATAATTTTATAATATGATTTTAAAATTATTGCCAACGTAATAATAACCTATAAGGTCACACACATGTAACGTTATTTAAAGGGAATTAATTTAAATTTTAAGGATTTAAATATATTAATATGATTAATAGTATTTAAATCACTTAATTTAAATTAAAAGGATAATTTGTATATATGTATATTAATTAAGTAAGACTTAATTAAGATATATATATATATATATATATATATATATATATATATATATATATATATATATAAATTGGATTTTATGAAATTAGCTTTTGATTTGATTAATTCCTTTTAACTACTATATATATGATATATAGCACCTACTTAGGGTAAGATATCATAATTGAAAAACCCTAGCCATTTCTTAGAGAGAGACTAGAGAGAAAACAGCTTTAAAATCCATTCCTTTTGGTGGCTAGTATCTGCAAGTCCTTCTTATTGCGTAATCGTTCGATTTGTTCTGCATGCGGTGTTTAATGTGTGGATACCGTAGAGGCTTAATCGGTTTGTATTCAAGTTGGAGATTTGAAGCGCATCGGTTTCAGATTCTCGTTTTTCATATCCGTATAATCTCTAAACCTCCGAATTAATTGAGTTTTTCGCATGGATCCTGCTTTTAGGTTTCGTAAATTGCTTTAAAATTTTAATTTCATTGCATGCGCTTCGTGTCAAGCCCAACAAAGGGTATCGAGCTACTTATGCGAAAAAGATTAATTCAGATTACGTGTTTTAATTGTATTCGATATATATGATATATGATGATGCATGTTTACCGATATAAAATTGAATATATGATATTTCGTTGTATGTGTATTCCGTAATATATATGATGATACCGTTAATCGTATCTTTAATCTATGGAATAACAATATAACTATTCTAATCGGATTAGAAGCATGAAGAATCGTTTTAATATGATTAATCTAAACCGGAAACATATGATAAATTTCGGTATCGTTATTCGTTTTAATATGATTAAATCAAAACCGAACATATATGATTTGTTGTTAGGGTGTGTTTTGGTGGAATAAAATGTATGATTCTCAAACTGTTTTAGAGATTCAGATGGAAAAATTTCAGAATACGTAATGTAGTTCGAACCACCCCAAGGGGAGACCCCTGGACCCCCCGTCAGTATACGATACGGTGGTCGTGTCCCCTATATTTTTATTTATGTGCTTATTGTGGATATGCATGGTGCATGATTATGGCCTTTTCGACTCATAGGTTAGTGGTTTTGGTTTTGAAATACGGCTTGCATGTCGTGCCTTTCTATAAATTCTAATGTAATATTCTCTTCTCATCTAAATCCCCTCGAATGTAACTCGAGGTTTTTTTATGTCATGTAATAATCAGAATTGATGAAGATGTCAAGATGGAGAACTTAATGGAAAGATGATGATGGAGAGGAGGCACATGCTAGAGGAAGATCCAAGGAAATTATTTATTTTAAGATCTTTATCACCTTAGATTGACCTTCAATCTTTCATTAGCTTGAAAAGATTGATGTTGGATTGGGCCATAATCGTGACACATTTAATTTTGCACTTTATTTATGCTTGTATGCGATATGATATGATTAATAATGTGCATGCTTAATAAGATTAAAATTGGTGAGATCTAAATTAATAAAATCCTCATTAAATTATTAAGTCTAAATCGATGCCTTCCAATGAATAACACTCATCAAGACCTTGATCAATAGATGTAGGTTTGCCAAAGCAAAGTACCCTATTTATCTAGGTAAGATGCGATAGGATAATTGTGATATCCAAACTATTAAAATCATTGGGCCCGACTTAACTAAGTTATCTCAATAGATTGTGGACTTAGAGGCATAGAGTTTGGTTGGTACCATTAGATGGACTAGAAACAAATGTTGTTTACCAAACTATCCAGAGTTATATATGATATAATTGATAAAAGGGTTGTCTACCTAAATAATTATATTTTGAGAGAATAGCCAAAGCTAACTTAAGGCATAATGAAATATGGATCTTGGCTCACTAGAAAGATTTAATAGAAAATGCTTTTAGAATTAATGGTGAGGGCTATTAATTTGAATAAAATAGTGGGAGGTATATTTTGAATGTACTATTATCAATTATATAATATCAACTCGTAATTTGACTTATTATTGTTGTACTTATAAATTGTAGATATCAAATGGCAAACAACAACAACACAAATAGTCTTTCATTACGATCATCCTTGAAAAGGACAAGCTAAGTGGAATTAATTTCCTTGACGGGCATAGGAACTTGAGGATTGTCCTCAAACAAGAGCGTAAGCTATATGTCCTCGATGGGCCCATTCTCGCAGACTACCACCGTCATCGCACCACGTCACGGAACACAATGCTTACAAGAAGCATCAAGATGATACTGGATGTGAGTTGTGTCATGCTAGCAACCATGAACGCCGAGCTTCGTAAGCAACATGAGTTGATGGATGCTTATGAGATGATCGAGCATCTCAAGAAATTGTTCAAGGGCATGCTCGACAGAGAGGTATGATACAAGCAAGGCGTTGTATCAACGCAAAATGGGTGAACGTGATCTAGTTGGTCCACATATGTCTGAAAATGATTGGGTATATTGAGTACCTTGATAGGTTGGGTTTTTCCGATCACCCGTAAGCCCAAACCGACCTTGTTTTGCAATCTTTGAACAAAGCAGCCTACTCTCAATTTGTTATGAACTATCTTATGAATGAAATTGAGAAACCCCTTATTGAGTTGTTGAGCATGTTAAGAATCGCCGAGAACAACATGAAAAAGGCGTGACCCGCTCCCATAATGATGGTGCAAAAGGGGAATGCTAAGGAAATTGGAAAGGCAAGAAGAAGATGGGATCTAAATCTTTTGCCAAACCCAATTCCAAAACCAAACAGAGCTTTAAAACCTAAAGGTGGGGTGGCTAAAGAAGGTGAATGTCACTCGTGGAAAACACGGACACCGGAAAAGGAAACATGCTTATCTCGGAAGAAGTGAAGAAAAGAAAAGGAAGTACGACTTCTGATTCAGGTATATATGTTATAGAAGTCAACTTATCTACTTCTACATCATGGGTATTGGATAATGGATGTGGTTCTCACATTTGTGTTAATGTGCAGGGACTCCGAAGGAGTAGAACTTTTGCGAAAGGAGAGGTTGACCTACGAGTTGGAAATAGAGCAAAAGTTGCTGCACTGGCCGTAGGAACTTATCATTTATCTTTGCCCACTGGGCTAGTTTTAGAATTAGAAGATTGTTATTTTGTGCCTGCTATAAGCAAAAACATTATTTCTGTTTCTTGTTTGGACAAGAAAGGTTTTTCATTTATAATAAAGAACAATCGTTGTTTGTTTTACTTAAATGATATTTGTTATGGTGGTGTTGCACAATTGTTTAACGGCCTCTATATTCTTGATTTAGAAATGCCTATCTATAACATAAATACAAAACGATTTAAATTAAATGATTCAAACCGACATATCTTCCAGCAGCATCGCTGCTTAGGCCATATAAATGAGAAACGATATCCAAACTCCATAAAGATGGGTTCTTGGATTCATTTGATTTTGAATCATATGAGAAATGCGAGTCTTGTTTATTAGGCAAGATGACTAAATCCCTTTTCATCGGACACATTGAGCAAGCTAGCGATGTATTGGGACTTATACATAGTGATGTATGTGGACCCATGAGTTCGTTAGCAAGAGGTAGGTTTTATTACTTCATTACATTTATCGATGACTTTAGTAGATATGGATATGTGTATCTTATGAGACACAAATCCAATCCTTTGAAAAGTTCAAGGAATTCAAGAATGAAGTTCAAAACCAATTTGGCAAAAGCATAAAAGCCCTTCGATCCGATCGAGGAGGTGAATACTTAAGCCAAGACTTTGATGACCTTCTAAAGGAGTGTGGTATTATATCACACTCACTCCACACGGAACACCGCAATGGAATGGTGTATCTCGAGAGGAGGAATCGAACCTTGTTGGACATGGTACGATCAATGATGAGTCATGCAGATCTTCCAATAAGCTTATGGGGTCATGCCCTAGAGACAACCAGATTCACACTTAACCGTGTTCCTACAAAGACGGTTCGTAAGACACCATATGAAATATGGACCGGGAAACGCCCTAAGATGTCGTTCATGAAGATTTGGGGTCATGAGGCGCTCAGAAACGTCTGAATTCGACAAGCTCGGACCCAAATCGACAAATATAATTTTGTGGGATACCCAAAGGAAACAAAAGGGTATTATTTCTACAAACCTTCCGAGAACAAAGTGGTTGTTGCTCGAATCGGTATTTTTCTAGAAAGAGAATTTGTTTCTAAAGGAAACAGTGGGAGGAAAGTAGAACTCAAAAAATTCGAGAACCACAAAATATCATCGAACCTCGAGTTGAACATGAGCAGAACCACAAGAAATTGTGGAAAGTGAACCCGCTTCAAATTACACAAGTCATTCAGATCTCGGTAGGACACGCCAAGAGCCCTAAGAGATATTATGGATATCTTGTGACTCAAAACGGCGATGTGATGCTCATAGATCAAGATGAGCCCGCTTCCTACCAAGAAGCTATGAATGGACCAGATTTCGAGAAATGGCTTCAAGCCATGAAATCGAGATGGACTCCATATATACTAACCCAAAGATGGACTGACGGTTGATCCACCAAGGGTAAAACCAATCGGGTGCAAGTGGGTTTTCAAGAAGAAAATCGACATGGATGGTAATGTACAAACCTATAAAGGTCGATTGGTAGCAAAAGGTTTCAAACAAATTCAAGGTGTTGACTATGATGAAACCTTCTTCCAAAGGGCAATGGTTAAATCCATCAGATCTTACTTGCTATCGCAGCTTTTTATGATTACTTAAATCTGGCGGATGGATGTCAAAACCGCTTCCTTAATGGAAATCTCCTCGAGGATGTGTATATGACACAACCCGAGGGTTTTGTCACCCAAAGGATGTCGGAAAGGTATGTAAGTCGCAGCCGATCCATTTATGGATTGAAGCAAGCCTCTCTGAGTTGGAATCTTCGATTTGATGAAGCAATCAAAGAATTTGGCTTTATTAAAAATGAAGATGAACCTGGTGTATATAAGAAGGTTAGTGGGAGTCACATTGTATTCCTAGTATTATATGTTGATGACATATTAATTATTGGGAATGACATTCCTTCCTTACAGTCAGAAAAACATGGTTAGGAAAATGTTTCTCCATGAAAGATTTGAGCGATGTCACTTTACATTTTAGGTATCAAGATCTATAGAGATAGATCAAGAAAATGTCTACTTAAGTCAAAGTACATATATTGATAAAGTGTTGAAACGGTTCAAAGATGCAAGAGGCAAAAAGAGGAAACTTACCGTGACTCATGGTGTAAAGATCTCTAAGTCTCAATGTCCTAAATCACAAGATGATGAGGAGTTGATGAGAAAGATCCCTTATGCTTAAGAATTGGATCTATCATGTATGCAATGATATGTACTGTCTCAGGATGTCTCAGATGCTTTGAGCACGATTTAGCAGATACTCACCAAATCCGTGTGAAGGTCATCGACAAAGAAATAGCCAAGAATATCCTCAAGCACCGAAAAGGACTAAGGATTCATTCTTGGTATATGGAGGTGAAGACTTAACTAGCAATAAAGGGTTACACAGATGTTAGTTTCAGACCGATAATGATGACTATAAGTCTCAATCCAAGTTTTGTGTTTTGCCTTAATGGTGGTGTCAAGAATGGAAAAGTTCAAGCAAGAGACATGAGTCGATTCTACAACAGTAGGCCGAGTATATTGTCGTTTCTAGTGCAACCAAGGAGGTCAGATGGATTAAAAGTTCATCACCGAACTTGGTGTTATTCCAACCATTGTTGATCCGTTGCTCTATATCGTGATAATAATGGAGCCATCAGACAAGCTAAGGAACCCAGATCTCACCAACGATCCAAGCATATACTAGGGCGGTACCATCTCATCCGTGAAATCATTGATAGAGGAGATGTACATATAGGAAGAGTGCCAACAGATGATAATGTTGCAGATCCACTAACCAAGGCTTTGTCGCAGGCTAAGACGACGGCCACACTAGTTCTATGGGTATTAGATACATGAGTGATTGGCCTCTAGTGCAAGTGGGAGATCGTTAGAGTTTATGCCCCTAAAGGCTAATTATTTGATATAATTGCTTAACGCTTTTGATATTATATTTGATTGAATAAATATATGATTTTATTATGGTTTTATTTATCGCGTAATATAATTGTTAACATAATAAAATTCCTTAGAATAGTGATACAAATTATATAGTTTCAAGTATGTGACTTGAACATGAGATTATATATTACCATTAGTATCGTTGTTCTTAAATGTCCTTAGTCGAGTATCATTGTTGATGGGACAACAATGATGCATTGAGACTAGTATGTGGATCGATCGATGACCAAATCTCATTGGTCATAAATATATGAGATATTAAGTCAATGCATAGGTACATGTTAGAGAACGATGTAATCGGATGGACTCCACCATGAGAATTCTATATGGAGCATTATGCTAAGTGTCATTAGCAATTCTCACAAGTGACAATGATGTAATGGTCCTCCGAATTCGAAATCGCTATATTACTACACGAGAATTTATGTACTTTGATATCATCAAATGTCACCTTTAATAGGGTGGACTATAAAGGTGATTATTGGGTTCATCATTAATCGTGTGAGAAATATGAGTGATCTAGATGGAATTTAACCATCCTATATATTATGGGTGATATCCATAGGCCTCTCGATTGAGTAGGACTATGAAATGCATGGCCATGCTCAAATAGTGATTTGTTTCATATAGTCTACTCATTGATCAAGAAAACTTAGATTAAATTATGAAGAGTATGACACATTCCATGACTCGAAGTTTAATCTAGGATATTAAGGTTAAAAGGATTAAATTACATTGAAACATTGGTCACGTAAAAGGTCAGATCGAATCATCAATCTTATTATTACTTGGGTAAAGTGATGCATTACTAGATGTCATTTCACCGCTTATAATTTTATAATATGATTTTAAAATTATTGCCAACGTAATAATAACCTATAGGTCACACACATGTAACGTTATTTAAAGGGAATTAATTTAAATTTTAAGGATTTAAATATATTAATATGATTAATAGTATTTAAATCACTTAATTTAAATTAAAAGGATAATTTGTATATATGTATATTAATTAAGTAAGACTTAATTAAGAGATATATATATATATATATATATATATATAAATTCAATTTTATGAAATTAGCTTTTGATTTGATTAATTCCTTTTAACTACTATATATATGATATATAGCAGCCTACTTAGGTAAGATATCATAATTGAAAAACCCTAGCCGCTCTTAGAGAGAGACCAGAGAAAAACAGCCGTAAAATCCATTCCTTTTGGTGGCTAGTACCGCAAGTCCTTCTTATTGCAGTAATCGTTCGAAGCGGTTTGTGCGGCTTCTGGTGGATAATAACAGAGAGGCGTTAATCTGGTTTGTATTGCATTGTAGATTCAAGCGCAATGATTTCGTGATTCTCGTTTTTCATATCTCGTATAATCTCTAAACCTCTCAATTAATTGATTTTTCGCATGGATCCTGCTTTTAGGTTTCGTAAATTTCTTTAAAATTTTAATTCCGTTGTGCGTTTACGCGTCAAGCCCAACATTCTGTCAAGCTCATAGCAAACCAAGGAGAGGATGATGAGTCAATAAATATCGAGCCATACTTTTCGTAAACAGATGGAACAACTTATCATTACTTCATGTAACAACACGATATTTTCTATAAAATTAAATCGTAAATTTTATGTATAGATTTTTTTTAAAGGTGGAACATGTATAAAGTAAGGTATATATATATATATATATATATATATATATATATATATATATATATGTGATAAATAAAATTTATTTATTACATGAATGATTACAAATAATTTTATTAGAATTATTAACCATTTTTATAATTAATTTTGTAGTAAAAATATTTTAATTATTTAATTTTCATGAAAATATGATTATATATTATTTAAATAATATATGAAAGGATTATTGGAAATTATTATAATAATTATTTTATTATATGAATTTTACTTCAGATTATTAAGTTAATCATTTTAACTTAATTAATAATGCTATATAAGCAAGATAAATCAAATATGGAATCCAAACCCCAATTCTGGATTTAGATCAAGGAATGAGAATAATAATATAATATTTTTTTTATTTCAGTGCTATAATTAAATATGTACTGTATGTCAATGGTTGGTCAGTTATGTTGTGTCATGATCAAATCTTAGAGTTAATTGATTAAACCCTAATTTTAAACTCAGACTGGAGTTTAAGATTTGTCAGAAATTGTGTTATGTGATAATTTATGTGTACTTTAGAAATTTATTGTTAATTAGGGAAAACTTTAACTGATATTTAGAAACCCTAACTAACTGGAAATCCTAATTAGTAATTAAAAACCCTAATTACTAAACTAAAACCTTAATTATTAAATTATTAAGCATAATGATAATTAGGGAAAATTTTATTTATTATTTAGAAAACCCTAATTATAAATTTAAAACCCTAATTGACAGATTAGTAACCCTAATTTGCTATGTATAAACCCTAATTGCTAATTTAGTAATCTTAATACTAATTAGTGAACCTTAAACTTAATTTTCATGTTTTATATTATTAGAAAACATAAACTATTTTAGAAAACCTAATTTGTAATTTTTAGAAACTAATTTTCATTTTAAAACCTAATTAGAAATCCTATAAATTCTTTGCGCCAAACCTTAGGGTTAAACCCTAAGGGTCAAACCCTAAGGGTTTGCTAAGTTACCAACATGCAATTAAAATTGCTAGCCAAAATACCATTATGCCCTTCTTGAATTATTTAAGCTAACTTGTCAAATTGGCTAAGACTTTAGTTGGTGAACCACCCTACACATAGCCATGTGCCTACAAACTCAGCAATTCAGCCATCCACCAGTTAAATACATTGCATACAAGTCATATATATTAGATCAAAGAGAGAGAAATGTTCATATTTTAACCCATTTGATCACAACACTCCTCCAAGACTCTCTCGCTCTCTCTAAAACCCACTAATTCTCTTAGCATATCATTCCTTAAATAAAGCCCCACTATTTCCTCTATCAGATTATAAGCATAAAATCAAGATTTGTTCATAGAAAAGTATAAAACCCTACTAAGAATCTGATCTTGATTGATGTGTTAAATGTTGTGTTTTAATGTTAAAACATGTTGTTTATAGTGTATAATGATGATCTGGGTTGATAGATGTTAGATTCATAACATCTATAGGCTCAGATTTGATGTTTTTGCAAATCTGGAAAAAGTTGAAAAAATGGTCTGACAATGAATGTCAGACCTCATAGATCTTTGTATGTTATGTGTTTTTGTTGTTTAAAGGTTTGATAATGTAGTATGTTATGAGATCTGTACTCTGGAACTTGATTCAAGGTTAGAGCATGAATCGATTTCATGATATGGGTGGTCAATCCCTATTGACCGGCTATGACTGGACAAAATCTGGGTAACCCAGATTTTGCCCAGAGCGATCTGACAAGAAGTTCTTCTTTGGAAAAGATGTGGGGAATAGAAAAGCTGTTAAATAGTCAATTACGGAAAGAATTAATAGAAACGATGTAAGAACAAGATAAGTTTAAAATCCAAATTGATCAAATGGGAGCCAAAAGTAACAAGTCGGATGCAGCTCTGAGCAAGAAGGGGAAAAGAAAGATGAATGAATGCGATATAGGAAATTCCATTAACAATCAAGGGAACTTTAACCGAATAGAAAAGTGTACAAACTGTGACAAAAAACATGAAGGCGTATGTAGGAAAGGGAAAAATGTTTTCTACAATTGCGGACATGAGGGATATTTTTCTCCTCATTGTCCCAATCCAAAGAAAGGTGTCTATTTTATTTGTGGGATAGAAGGTCATCAGGCAAAAAGTTGTCCAAGATCAAGAAAAAGGCGTAGTGAATAGGTAGTATAGGTTTTGTTCTGAGGTGTGCTTGATGTAATATATATGTGATTAGTATGTGTGTGTAATGTAATATTCTCAACTTTTGTATAAGTCAAAGCCGTAAATCCCGACTTTTGTGGTCGCAAAGGGCCAGTATGGGCTATATTATGTAAATTACTTTGAATGAATCAAATGAATATGAGTTTATGTTTGATTAATGAAATAAGTTTGATATGTGAAACTTATATAATAAGGTTTAGAATGTAAAGAATAATTTATGGTCTTATTTAACCGGATAATGCTGCCAAGATGTCAAACTCGAAATCAAAGGACAGAAGAATCTGTCAACAACGCTGGGGGACAACAACCAGACCCGATGCAACACTTTGCAAACATTGTAGCTTAGGCTATGCAACATGACATGCCAGCCGCAGGGAATCAGCCGGACAATCGTTTGGCGAACTTCAAAGACTTTAAGGCTGTAGGACTGCCTGAATTTAGAGGTACAACTGACCTTGTAGAAGCCCAAACTTGGGTTAAAGAAATTGAAAAGGACTTTGTAATAGCTAGGGTAGCTGAGGGGCAAAAGAAAGCTTTTGCCATCTATATGGTGAAGGGAGAGGTGAATTTTTGGTGGGAAACGAATCAGGCGAGGGCAGGAGAAGGTGTTGTTACTTGGGATAGGTTCAAAACTTTGTTTTTTGAAAATTATTTTTCATCTAGTATGCAGGCTAGGATGGAGGTAAAATTTCTGGAATTAAAGCAGGAGAACATGACTGTTGCGGAGTATGCCGCAAAGTTTAATGAGTTGGTTAGGTTCGCTCCGTATCAAGTTGATACAGAGGCTAGGACGGCGAGAAGGTTTGAGCTGGGATTAAAACCCTAGCTCTACAACAAGGTGGCGGTGTTATAGATTGGTACTTTTGAAGCACTGTTAGAAAAAACTATTATTGGTGAGGAGGGGAGTGAGGCCACGAGCCTCTATAACAAGGAGAAAAGGAACAAGGGTAAGGTCGAGGAAACTGGGAAGGTGGAAACTAATAGTGGGAGTAGGAGTGGAAATGGAAAGAGGAAAGGGAACAATTTGGGAAATGTTCAGGTAAATTAAGAAGGTGTGAAGAAGCAGGGGGTACAATGTGGGAACTATGGAAAGAATCACTCTGGGGAATGTCTGAAAGGTAAATTTGCATGTTTTAAATGCGGGCAGGAGGGTCATATCTCTCCCAACTGCCCCAATCCTAAAATGAATAGTGAGTATTTTCTGTGCGAATAAAAGGAGCATAAGGTGAAGGATTTTCCGAAAAGAAGAATGGAGGCTGAAAGCGTGAAAATGGGGAAAGGCGACGGGACTCTGGCGATCATAGGACCAACTTCATCCAACAACCCAACAAAATTAACCACAAGGGTCTTCAACATGACGGTTCAGGACATTGTGGCACCTGGTGATGGGACTCCAGGTATTATTCGTATAACTTTTATTTTCTTATACATGATTTTTCTATTTATAGTAAATTATTTTATAAAGAAATTTTGAAGGAGAAATTTGAGTTCTATTAGAAATTAAATTTCTATTTAATCAAATAGACAAGATTTATGTGAATAGTTAAAGATCAGTTCGATCAAATTTGATCGAGATCTACTTGCAATGACTGTGTATGCTATGTACCCTTGTATGTATAAGTTTTAAAACGACGATTCCGGGGATGGAATCTTTATAAGGGAGGGTGAATGTAACAACCTGATATTTTCTATAAAATTAAATCAGAAATTTTGCGTATAATTTTTTTTAAAGGTGGGAACATGTATAAAGTAAGGTATACGTATATATGTGATAAATAAAATTTATTTATTACATGAATGATTACAAATAATTTTATTAGAATGATTGACCATTATAAATTATATTTTATAATTAATTTTGTAGTAAAAATAATTTAACTATTTATTTTTCATGAAAATATGATTATATATTATTTTAATAATATATGAAAGGATTATTGGAAATTATTATAATAATTATTTTATATATGAATTTTACTTGATTATTAAGTTAATCATTTTAACTTAATTAATAATGCTATATATGCAAGATAAATCATATATGGAATCTAAACCCTAATTTTAGATTTTGGTCAAGGAATGAGAATAATAATAATATAATATTATTTTTATTTTAGTGCTATAATTAAATATGTACTGTATGTCAATGGTTGGTCAGTTATGTTGTGTCATGATCAAATCTTAGCGTTAATTGATTAAACCCAAATTTTAAACTCAGATGGGAGTTTAAGATTTGTCAGAAATTGTGTTATGTGATAATTTATGTGTACTTTAGAAATTTATTGTTAATTAGGGAAAACTCTAACTGATATTTAGAAACCCTAATTAACTGAAAATCCTAATTAGTAATTAGAAACCCTAATTACTAAACTAAAACCTTAATTATTAAATTATTAAGCATAATGATAATTAGGGAAAATTTTATTTATTATTTAGAAAACCCTAATTATAAATTTAAAACTCTAATTGACAAATTAGTAACCCTAATTTTCTATATATAAACCCTAATTGCTAATTTAGTAATCTTAATACTAATTAGTGAACTTTAAACTTAATTTTCATGTTTTATATTATTAGAAAACATTAACTATTTTAGAAAACCTAATTTATAATGTTTAGAAATTAATTTTCATTTTAAAACCTATTTAGAAATCTTACAAATTTTTTATGCCAAACCTTAGGGTTAAACCTTAAGGGTCAAACCCTAAGGGTTTGCTAAGTTACCAACATGCCATTAAAATTGCTAGCCAAAATACCATTATGCCCTTCTTGAATTATTTAAGCTAACTTGTCAAATTGGCTAAGGCTTTAGTTGGTGAACCACCCTACACATAGCCATGTGCCTACAAACTCAGCAATTCAGCCATCCACCAGTTAAATACATTGCATACAAGTTATATATATAAGATCAAAGAGAGAGAAATTTTCATATTTTAACCCATTTGATCACAACACTCCTCCAAGGCTCTCTCTCTCTCTCTCTCTAAAACCCATGAATTCTCTTAGCATATCATTCCTTAAATCAAGCCCCACTATTTCCTCTATCAGATCATAAGCATAGAATCAAGATTTGTTCAAAGAAAGGTATAAAATCCTACTAAGAATCTGATCTTGATTGATGTGTTAAATGTTGTGTTTTAATGTTAAAACATGTTGTTTATAGTGTATAATGATGATCTGGGTTGATAGATGTTAGATTCATAAAATCAATAGGCTCAGATTTGATGTTTTTGCAAATCTGGAAAAAGTTGAAAAAGTGGTCTGACAATGAATGTCAGACCTTATAGATCTTTGTATGTTATGTGTTTTTGTTGTTTAAAGGTTTGATTATGTAGTTTGTTATGAGATCTGTACTTTGGAACTTGATTAGAGGTCAGAGCATGAACAGATTTCATGATATGGGTGGTCAAACCTCATTGACCTACCATGACTGGACAAAATCTGGGTAACCCAGATTTTGCCCAGAACGGTCTGACAAGAAGTTCATGGCCTTTGATCTTACTAGTTATTGTTTATCTGTTGTTTTTGTTGCATCCAGGTTGTAGTCTTGTATATGGACTACATGTTTATGCCTTAAAAGCTCCTAAACATTAAACTGGGTGATTATAGTGGACGGTCAATGTGAGACCCCAAATTTTATGAATAATGATTTAAATTTTTTGAAATATTATTTTTGAATATTATAGTGTGAATTTGATATACTGTTATAGTTGTGGGTAATATTTATAAATTTTGCAAAGTATGCAAGTTGTTATAAAATATTCGATTGGTCAGGAAATATTCGTTTTAACAGGGAATATTCATACGACGCACAATCATTGGTGGACCCCACAACGGAAGTATTGTCGTATAATAAAACGACAGAATTATCTTTTTATAAAAATAACAGCGGAAGTGTTACCGTTAAAACTGTTGAACTACCCGGTAGTAAAAGTACAATAATACGCGTGGTTGCATAGTAGCACACAATATTGATTATTGATGCTTACGTGAAAAGTCACTCAGTTATACTGAATTATTGCTACAGTAATTGCTGCATCATATCTCTCATATTATTGATTCAATTATTGTCACAGTATCATCTGTATAATATGTTATATTATTAAATCAATAATTGAGACGGCAAAATTATTCATATTATTAAATTGCGATATTTACAATGTCTAGAAGTTCTATCAAGGAGAGGTTTGGTCACCTAATTGCACGCCAATAGGGAGAAATCCTTATTGGAAAGCGCCCTTTTTCCTGGGAACGACCTGGTTGTTAAATATTATGAGTTATAATATTAATGATGAATAAGTTCGTGTTGATTAAAGATGAATTTGATAGTTGCATTGTGTTAAAATTATTTATGTTAGTGGAAATCGACATTTATTTCGATAATAATTGATGTCTGGAGGTTATATTGTTCAATCGGGTATTCGAGGAACTTTTTGTGTCGAAGTACTATTCATGAGTTACTATTCGCGAGTTACTATTCACTCGATTACTATTCACTCTAGTATTGTTCACTCGGGTATTTGGGACACTTTTCATGTTGGGGTACTATTCACGGGGTTACTATTCTTGAATTACTATTCACGGGGTACTATTCACCCAAAAAATATATTTCTTTTCGGTCCAAATCATTTTTGGGTACAATATTATTCCATGAGGAGTTGTGCTAATTTTTCAGACCGTTGGTTGAAATTATAATAGTAAATTAATATGGGGTTTTAAGTTTTAATAGTAACTTGTCCTTTCGGTTTTCCAAGAGTTATTTGTCCCTTCAGTTTTCCAAGAGTTACTTGTCTCTTCGGTGTTCCAAGTGTTAATTGCCCCTTTCGGAAATAGTACTTGTCTCTTCAATATTACCAAGAGTTATTTTAACCCTTCGTTAAGACCAAGAGCTACTTTCAGTTCTTCTATAAATAGAAGCTCATTCCTTCATTATTTCTTACGAAGTCACTGAAACTCTAGAGAGAGAAACTATAGAGAGAGAAGAAAAGTATTCTGCTAATTCACTACTCCAGTATTCAGTTTTTCTAAGGTAAGGGGTATTATTTCTTTCATATTCATGAAGAGAGCTATTGTTATTCCATTCCTTATTAGTCTGTTGGAATAATTTGTATACGCGGACTACCGTATACAAGGTGAAATTCTTCTGTTATTCCATTCTTTATTATTATATTAGAATAACCTATCTATGCGAAGTACCGCATACATGGTGAAATTCTGTTGTTATTCCATTCTTTATTATTCTGCTGGAATAACTTGTCTATGCGAAGTATCGCATACATGGTGAAATTCTTTTATTATTTCATTCTTTATTATTACATTTGAATATCCTCGTTTGGCGCTACATTGTGACCTAGTTCAATTATTTATTATTACTCGTTGGAATAATAACTCTGCATGCGGTCTATCGCATGCATGGTGAATTTGTCATTGTTATTCCATTATTTATCATTACATTGGAATATCCTCGCATCGGTGAGGATTACGCTTCGACTTGGTTCCGTTCTTTATTATTATTCGTTGAAAATAACCTCGTACATGCGGGGTTATCGCATGCATGGTGAATTCTTCGTTATTCCATTCTTTATTATTTGTTGGAATAACTTTGTATATGTGGATTACCACATGCATGGTGAATGATCCTTTATATTCATTTCTTATTAAATTGTGGAAATGATATGTTTACGTGGACTATGATGAAAGTCATAATATAAGCATTGGACTGTTGATTATGATGAAAGTCATAATAAAAGCATTGGTCTGATGAAAATCATGGGTATATGTAGTATTAATAAGTGTTATGATGAGTTATGTTGGTTATTATGTGAAAACATGAAAGTTTCTTAGAAATCACAAAGGGTTGAAAATCAGATTTTAGTGAAAATAGAACAAGAAATTCAATTGACCATATCTTCTATTATATTTAGAATTTTTGAGAATGGTCAAGTTCCAGAGTTAGATCTAGGAGTTTTCTAACTTATCCAAGTGGAATCACTGGAAAAGGTGTTGTAGATTTTCGTGTGGACTGATTTTAGCAAAGGAGTCAAAAATTGCAAAGTACCAAAAAGTTACTGCCCATAATTTTATAAGGGTTTTTTGACCACTTAAGTTGTGAGAAAAATTCCAGCCTTTTGGGACATGGAAATATATGGTATAAAGTACCTCATGTCCAAAAATGAGCTCATTCTGACTTAAAATGAGCAAGTTATGACTATTTCAATATTTAGGTTTTTTCGACGAAAAACGCTATAACCGGAGTTCTATAACTCCGATGACCATGAAATTTAAACTGGAAGCTCACGTTAATATGTGTAAGATCCTTCCAAGATTTGGGAATTTCTGGATTTAAACTTGAGGTAGCTAATTTCTTAAGGAATTAATTAGAAATTGATTTTTGAAAAATACTTAAGGGAGTTGAAAAATTATAAAAAAATACTTTTTGTGTATGAAATATATGTATATATGTTTGGACAAAGGATAGAAAAATAATAAGTTGATTTGGTAATTTTTCACGAAAATGGTTTAGTTACAAACATATGAGTTAAATATGTTATGTGAAGTTGAAAAATTGGTAAATAGGATTTTAGGGCTTGAAAATCCTATATAAGGTATATGCAGATTTTTGATGAGTGATTTGATCATTGGTGATGAAATCTTATGAGTATGGTATTTTTAAATGATTAAATGCATTATTTGTTAATATTGTTATAATATTAACAAAATTAGATTATGAGTTATTTAAGTGATGGATAATATTTGGATAAATTTAAAGTCTTTAATATTTATCCTTGTTTTCGTTTGATTAATACTTATATTATTGTCATCATCCTCATGCTTATATTGTGATGAAAGTCATCTTTGGCTTACGTGCAAAGATGGACTTGGTATGATTATGACCAGGGATTATTCGGTATAATCATGACCGTAATGTAACGAATGATGTGGTAAAAGTCCTCATTGGCCTGTGGTTCATTGGTAGACAGTTGTTAGTATGATTATGACCAGGGATTATTCGGTATAATCATGACCATTGATGATTATATGAATATCCTTGGTCGTGGTGCAGGGATGCTGTGGTTTATTTATTGTCGAGTCTCAAATGATAAAGTTGATGAAAATCTTTTTAAATCATAGAAGATAGTAGATTTTATGCTCTACTTGACTCTTCTAATGGATTGCTTATTCATTATGCAGCTTAAACTTGATGTCTATTGTATTTTATCGGTTTAACATTGTTAAAGACTAATGATAATTTATTACGCATTATCTTAGTCATAATATTTCTTCTTTGGGCTAGTTGAGCTCACCCTTTCTTTCACCGTTCTCTTCAGAAATGAGAATATAAATTTGGGACGAGTTGGGGAGCGGAGTGACGATCCAGATGATAGCATTAGTAGTCCTCATTATTCTGTTAAATAGTGTGACAATAAATGTAATGAGGACTCCATTGAGTGTGGATATTGTCTAGATGACAATATTCTTATTAAAACTCTCAGTTTATGTTTTGTCGTATGTTACACGACAGTTGTATTATTAAGTTATATTTGTATTTTTGTACCATGTATTTGGCGACTCAAGATGGGTGATGTATACCTGTTTTGGGGGCGTTACAGTTGGTATCAAAGCTTAGGGATATGACCCTGGCTGAGATGTGAGACAAGAACTAGGAGGGGAGAGACGGGGAATTCCTTCACTAGTATGACTTACCTAAGTTTATTTGTATTTAATTTGTCGGTCAGAGTATAGAGATAATATGTGATATGTCAATTAACCCTTGTTTTGTGACAGTATTTGGAAATGGCATCTGAAAATGTTGAGATAAGCAATAGAGCAAAATAATATGACCGTATCGCAGTACAAGGCTATGTTTGCGGAGTTATCCCGGTTTGCATCCCATTTGGTCGATAATGAGGAGCGAATGACGTGAATTTTTCTAAAAGGTTTGAAACTCGATATACGTCAATACCTCATTTCTCAGAAACTTTGTTTATATTCAGATGTTGTGAATAAGGGCTTAGTTATTGGAGCGCAATAATGAGTTAGCACAACCAAAAGGTAACGACCAACAACACGATAATAATCGTACCAGTGGCAATGGCCATCAGAACAATGATGACCATCGTGGGGGAAATTGTGAGACCCCAGATTTTATGAATAAAAATTTAATTTTCTCGAAATAATTTGTTTGAATATTATGGTGTGGATTTGATATAATGTTATAGTTGTGGATAGTATTTATAAATTTTGCAAAGTATGCAAGTTGTTGTATTATATTCGATTGGTCAGGGAATATTCTTTGTGTCGGGGAATATTCGCATACGATTTACACAATCATTAGTGGACCCCTATTAACGGAATTATCCGGATTAAGAAAACGACAAAAAAATATTTTATTGAAAATAAATGGAAGTTTTACTGATTAATCAATCGTTGAACTACTTCGGTAGTAAAAGTGCTGATATAATACACGTGGTTGCATAGTAGCACACGGTATTGATTATTAATGCTTATGTGAGAAGTCACTCAGTTTTGTTCAATTATTCCTATAGTAATTGTTGTATAATATCTCATGTTATTTGATTCAATTATTGTCGATATTTTATATATTATTAAATCAATAATTGAAATGACAGAGTTATTAATATTATAAATTGCAATATTAACGATGTCAGAAGTTACGCCGAGGAGAGGTATGGTCACCTAATCAAGCGCGCCAATAGGGAGAAATCCTTATTGGAAAGCCCCCTCTTTCCTGGGAATGACCTGGTCGATTAATATTGTGAATTGTAATAAAGATGATAAATGTTGTTAAAATTATTAAGGTGATTTTTATGAAGTTTTGATTATTTTATGGACCCCTATTTACCCATTTTTCAAAATAATCGATAGAAAATTATTTAAAGGTGGGGCCCACGTGTGGGGGCCACATGTGGGGCCCATATGTGTTGAAGAATTAATTTTTGAAATGGGAGTTACGTATAGGGGAGGGAATGTATATATATATATATATATATATATATATATATATATATATATATATATATATATGATGTGTGTATATATATAATATATGTGTAAGTGGAAAATGGTGGGAAAGTTAGTATGATAGTGATGGGTGTAAGATGTGAGTGGGTGTGTGATAGTTAAAGGTGTAAGAGTGTCGTGAAAGTGATTTTGGGGGTGTGGGGGATTGATGTTGGTTTTGGGGGGATAAAAATCAAGTGGTGGTTATATAATATTGTTATATATAAATTAAAAACATGTGTGGTTTATATATATATATATTATATTGTTGCTTAATTCTTATTGGTTGAAGGATGGAGTTTTTGCATCCATGAGTTAGCAATATTTTTTCATCCGTGAATTTTTCTTACACAGTGCCCCTTCAATTCTCCTATAAATAGGATGCTTAGTTAAAATAGATATCACACTAGAAATTCAGAGAAAATCTCTTCTATAATCTTGAGCGTATTTTCTTTAGAGTTTTAAGAAGCTTTGAGTGTAGTGAAAGTTTTCTTAAAGAATATCCTCGCCCTACCAGTCGGAATATTTTTCTTTTACGGTAAGGGATATTATTCTTTTGTATTCATGAACTCCTGTTATTCCATTTCTTATTATTCTGTTGGAATAACCTGTATACGAGGGCTACCCTATACTTGGTGATATTCTTCTATTATTCTGTCTTTATATTCTGTTGGAATATCACATGCGTGTGTTTTACACCAGGACTCGGTTTAAATCTTTGTTATTATTACATTGGAATATCCTCATTCGTGTGTTTTACACCGGACTGGTTAAAATCTTTTATTTATTATTCGCCGTGAATATCACATGCATGCGTTTTCTGCCGGACTGGTTCCATTATTTATTATTCGCACTTATTATTACATTGGAACATCTTGTTGTGAATTTCACGACACTGGTTCCGTTATTATTATTCTGTTGAACCTGTCTATGCGAAGTACCACATGCATGGTGATTTCTTTTGTTAATCCATTCGTTATTATACTTAGTTGGTTAAAATTGTGACTTCTATACTCCATGAAATTAGTGGAATATCCTTGATATTTTTGCGCTTCATCCAAAGATTTTCATGGAAATATTCTTCCCGAGCATTCTTGAATTTTACTCTACAAAGCAGTATCATGTTGACAATTTGGACGTTATTAGTTCCTGAATAAATTAATTCGTTAACTTGTTTTATTGAATTCTTATATCATTGTCATCATCCTCATGTTTATATTTTTTTTAAAAGTCATCTATGGCCTGTAGAGCATGGATGGACTTGGTATGATTATGACCAGGGATTATTCGGTGTAATCATGACCATAATGTAACAAGTGATGTGGTAAAAGTCCTCATTGGCCGTAGTGCAATGATGGACAGTTGTTGGCATAATCATGACCATTGATGAATACACAAATATCCTTAGCCCGTAGTGCATGGAATTTGTGGTCGCGTGACCCTAATGAATATCCTTGGTCAGTAAAGTGGGGATGATGTGGATTATTTATTGTCGAGTCTCAAATGATATAAGTGATGAAAACTTCTTAAATCATAAAAGATAGTAGATTTTATTCTCTACTTGACTCTTTTAATGGATTGCTTGATCCGCTGCAATTAAACTTGATGTCTATTATATTTTATCAGTTTAACATTATTGGAGACTAATGATAATTTATTCTGCATTATCTTAGTCATAATATTTCTTGCTGGGCTAGTTGAGCTCACCCTTTCTTTCACTGTTCTCTTCAGGAAATGAGAACGTAGCTAGGACGAGTCAGGGAATGGAGTGATGGTCTAGATGATAGTATTAGCTAGTAGTCCTCACTATTCTGTTAAATAGTGTGACAATAAATGTAATGAGGACTTTTTTTCTGAGAGTGGATATTGTCTAGAAGACAATATTTGTATTAAAACTCACATCATGTATTTTGTCATACTTTACACGACTGTTGTATAATTTTGTTGTATTTGAATTTTGTACCATGTATTTGACGACTCAAGATGGGTGATGTATACCTATTTTGGGGGCGTCATGGGTTGGTATCAAAGCTTAGGATATGATCCTCGGCTAAGATGTGAGACAAGAACTAGGAGGGGAGGCGGGAATTCCTTCACTAGTATGACCTACCTAAGTTTATTTGATATTTAAATTGGTCGGTCAGAGTATAGGGATAATATGTGATATATTATTTAACCCTTGTTTTGTGGCAGTATTTGAAAATGACATCCGAGAATGTTGAGAATATCAATGGAGCACAGGAGACTGTTGAGTCTCCACAGATCAATAATCAGGACAATGAGCAACATGATGGTGATAATCCTCCTGTAAACAACAACACTGATCAATTGACGAACGATGGTACGTTTAGGAGCTTTTTAGAATTCATGCAACATCAGGCGACGACGGCTCCTGTTAATAATGCAGGTAAAAATAATGGCAACCCACGGTCGGTCACCACTAAGCAATTCAAGGAGCTGGGACCACCAGAGTTTTTGGGAAAGCCAGAACCACTTAAGGCGGAGACGTGGTTAAAGCAGATGACTAAGATATTTGATGTCTTGGGATGCTCCGAGGAGCAAAAGGTTCCCTTTGCCACCTTTATGTTGCATGAAGAGGCAGATTACTGGTGGGAATCTGTAAAATGTACCCAGCCTGACGGACTCAAGATGTCTTGGGAGAAGTTCCAAGAGTTGTTCAATGACAAGTACTTTCCCGAAAGTATTCATCACATGAAGGAGGTGGAGTTTATCAAGTTGGAGCAAAAAAACATGACCGTGTCGCAGTACGAAGCTAAGTTCGCCGAGTTGTCCCGGTTTGCGTCCCATTTGGTTGATAATGAGGAGAGAATGACGCGAATGTTTTTAAGAGGTTTGAAACCTGAGATACGTCAATACCTTATCTCTCATAAACTGTGTTTGTATTCAGATGTTGTTAATAGGGCTCAGTTATTGGAGCGTGATAATGAGTCAACCCAACCAAAAGAGAGCAGCTGACAAAATGATAATATCAGTGATAGCAGTCATCGAAGCGGTGAAGCTTGATCCGCTGCAGTTAAACTTGATGTCTATTATATTTTATCAGTTTAACATTGTTGGAGACTAATGATAATTTATTCTGCATTATCTTAGTCATAATATTTCTTCTTTGGGCTAATTGAGCTCACCCTTTCTTTCACTTTGTTCTCTCGTGAAATGAGAACGTGGCCGGGACGAGTCGGGGAATGGAGTGATGGTCCGGATGATAGTATTAGCTAGTAGTCCTCACTATTCTGTTAAATAGTGTGACAATAAATGTAATGAGGACTTTTTTCTGAGAGTGGATATTGTCTAGAAGACAATATTTGTATTAAAACTCACAGCATGTATTTTGTCGTACTTTACACGACTGTTGTATAATTTAGTTGTATTTGAATTTTGTACCATGTATTTGGTGACTCAAGATGGGTGATGTATACCTATTTTGGGGGCGTCACAGAAATTATCATGCCAAGAATGGTAACCACTTCGGTGGTAATCATGGCCAAGATAATAAAAGTGGAAAGTTCAAGAAGAGAGGGTCATTTAGCTCGATTTTGTCGTATAGTGAAGTCAAGTCCAGCTGGGACGGTGGCACCAAAGGCGGATACGGACAAAACAAAGTCGGTGGTTTTAGGAAAAGCGTTTTTCGTGACTTCTCAAAAAGTGAGTAACCCGAACGAAGTTAGCACGAGTTAGTTAATTATAAATTTTTGCGAAGTCTATACATTATTAGATACTGGTTATACCCATTCTTTTATCTCTCTTGCTTGCGTTGAACGTTTAAATTTGACTCCAGAGAAGTTAGACTTTGACTTATCTGTTGAAACTTGGTTAGGAGAAACCTTCATTACATGTGTTATCCAAGTCTTGGATGAGAATCATAGTTTTGAATGATATTTCTATTGTTAATAAATTTCCTGACGTATTCTTGAAGACTTCTTAGCCTATCCCAGAATGTGAAATCGAATTTTTTATTGAACCCAGTACAAAACCCATTTCTTCAACCTTTAAATATTTCTTCACCAAAAATGAACGTATAATGCGCCAAAGACGATGGCTCGAGCTGTTGAAGGTTACGACCATTCAATATCATCGTGGAAGAGAGAACGTGGTAGCTAACGCGTTGAGTAGAAGATCGTATGTATTTACGAGTGCGAAGTTGTTAACACAAAGACCCATTTCGTATAACTTATAAATGATGGAGATAGAGTTAAAGACTCTAGGGACCCACGTGAAGATAATGAATATACGAGTAGAATCGACTTTAATCGATAAAGTTAAAGCCGCTCAAGCTACACAATCATTGGTGGACCCCACAACGGAAGTATTGTCGTAGTAATAAAACGACAGAATTATCTTTTTATAAAAATGACGGCGGAAGTGTTACCGTTAAAAGCGTTGAACTACCCAAAGAGTAAAAGTACGAAGAATACGCGTGGTTTTCGTAGTAGTATACACTGGTATTGATTATTGATGCTTACGTGAAAAGTCACTCGATTATCTTGAATTATTACATACAAGAATTCTTCGCATCATATCTCTCATATTATTGATTCGATTATTGTCACAGTATCATCTGTATAATATGTTATATTATTAAATCAATAATTGAGACGGCAAAGTTATTCATATTATTAAATTGCAATATTTACAATGTCTAGAAGTTCTGTCAAGGAGAGGTTTGGTCACCTAATTGCGCGCCAATAGGGAGAAATTCTTATTGGAAAGCCCCCTCTTTCCTGGGAACGACTTGGTTGTTAAATATTGTGAGTTATAATATTAATGATGAATAAGTTCGGGTTGATTAAAGATGAATTTGATAGTTCCATTATGTTGAAATTATTTGTGTTAGTGGAAATTGACATTTATTTCGATAATAATTGATGTTTGGAGGTTATATTGTTCAATCGGGTATTCGGGGCACTTTTTGTGTCGGAGTACTATTCATGAATTACTATTCACGAGTTACTATTCACTCTAGTATTATTCACTCGGGTATTTGGGACACTTTTCATGTTGGGGTACTATTCACAGGGTTACTATTCCCGAAGTACTATTCACGGGGTACTATTCACCCAAAAAATATATTTCTTTTCGGTCCAAATCATTTTTGGGTACAATATTATTCCATGAGTTGATGTGCTAATTTTTCAGACCGTTGGTTGAAATTATAATAGTAAATCAATATGG
This sequence comes from Panax ginseng, assembly GCA_020205605.1. NCBI lineage: Eukaryota > Viridiplantae > Streptophyta > Magnoliopsida > Apiales > Araliaceae > Panax > Panax ginseng. The sequence goes on along the minus strand of CM035133.1, from coordinate 94,803,100 downwards.
ATCGTTGGTTTAAAGTTTTAATAGTAACTTGTCCTTTCGGTTTTTCAAGAGTTATTTGTCCCTTCAGTTTTCCAAGAGTTAATTGCCCCTTTCGCAAATAGTTGTTTCTTCAATATTACCAAGAGTCATTTTAACCCTTCGTTAAGACCAAGAGCTACTTTCAGTTTTTCTATAAATAGAAGCTCATTCCTTCATTATTTTTTACGAATTCACTAAAACTCTAGAGAGAAAACTATAGAGAGAAAGAAAAAAAGTATTTTGCTACTTCACTACTCCAGTATTCAGTTTTTCTAAGGTAAGGGGTATTATTTCTTTCGTATTAATGAAGAGAGCTATTGTTATTCCATTCCTTATTATTCTGTTAGAATAATCTGTATACGCGGACTACCGTATACATGGTGAAATTCTTCTGTTATTTCATTCTTTATTATTATGTTGGAATAACATGTCTATGCGAAGTACCGCATACATGGTGAAATTCTGTTGTTATTCCATTCTTTATTATTCTGCTGGAATAACCTGTCTATGTGAAGTACCGCATACATGGTGAAATTCTTTTATTATTTCATTCTTTATTATTCTGTCGGAATATAATATCCTGTCATAGACGCGTTTACGCACGACTGGTTCCATTATTTATTATTACATTGGAATAACTTTATGCGCAAGTCTATCGTATGCATGGTGAATAATGTTGTTATTTCATTATTTATTATTCTGTTAGAATATCCTATCGGTGCGGATTACGCCTGACCTAGTTAGATGACAATATTCTTATTAAAACTCTCAGTTTATGTTTTGTTGTATGTTACATGACATTTGTATTATTAAATTGTATTTGTATTTTTGTACTATGTATTTGGCGACGCAAGATGGGTGATGTATACCTGTTTTGGGGGCGTCACAGTCAAACCAGGCAGATCGAGCATGTTCTTTATTTTCTGGGTAACCTAGAAAACATATGAACATGTCGTCTGACATGGTTTGACTGGATCATAACTGTAAAATCTGTTGTTGTTAGATTGGTTTTATGTTATAGATCTACTCTCTTACATGTTGGTTACACACTAAATGCATTAAATCACAAAAACAATACAAGGATTTCAAGTTGTGGAAGCCCAAAAGTGACTGCTCGAACTGTTCTTCATTTCTGGGTAACCCAAAAAATGAAGAACAGCTCTGACATCCACTTTGCATGCTCAGATCTCTTTCATGCTATGTTGTTTGGCCATGTTTGTTGTTGCATCATGTAGTCCTTCACTATCACTACAAGATCTGACCAGAATCATATCCAGAAACAACATGATCAGTGTTTAATGTTTGGTCAAAGTACCTACTCGATCAACGACATGAGTTTCAGGTTTGGCAAGAAACATGAAGAATTTACATCGGCAGTTACCTCATTAATAAAAGATCTTTAGCAACACTTTATTTATAAAATTACTATTTTTATTAAATAATTAGAGAAAATTAGTTTTTAATTATTAAAAATAGAAAATAAATTACTAAAAATTATTTTAAAGCTTAAAAATTAGTTTTTAATAATTTTGAATATATTTCATAATTATATAATATTTTGGAATATTAAAGGCATTTGATTTATTTAATGGTTTTATTAAATAAATTATTTAAAAATGATTTTAATAATTGAAAAATCATTTAAAATTATATTATGATATCGTAAAATATTTGAAGTTATTTTTAATATTTTGTGATAAATTTCATTAATAAATTAATATTAATGATAATTAATTTATTTAATAAATGTATTAAATAAATTATGGAAAAATAGAATTAATGATTTAAAAATCATATAAAATTATTTAAGTCTTTATAAAAGTATTTAAAGTTATAAAATATAACTTTTGATATTTAAAGGATAATTTAATTAATAATTTAATATTAATGATATTAATTTAATATTAATGATATTAAATTTATTTAATAATTATATTAAATGAATAGTTTAAAAATGATTTTATGGAATTAATAATCATTTAAAAAGAATATAAATGAATTAAAAATATTTTAAGTTATAATTAATGACTTTTAATATTTAGATAAATATTACATTAATATTTAAATATTAATGATAATTATTTTAAAAATGATTTTAATTATTTTAAAATTTGTTTAAGGATAATATTGATGGTTTAAAAATTGCAAAACTATGTATTTCACCACTATACTTGGCAAGTTTTATTTAATACACTATTGAACTTTTAATTTTTTAAATTACATCACTGAACTAATTATTATTTTACAATTAATTCATTCCGTTAAAAAAAATTGACAAACGTTAAAATATTGCTTATGTGGCGCTAACGTGGAAAAAAATAAAAAAATAGTGCTTATATGGCGCTGACGTGGCAAAAAAACTAAAAAATATTGGTTATGAGGCAAAAAAAATCAAAAACAGATTTAAAAATAAAAAAAATACTCATTTTAATGTTTTAAAAATAACAAAAACATAATGATATAAAACATATTTTTTAAAAAAATAGAAAATTTTTAAAAACAAATTTTTTTTAAAAAAATAGAATTTTTTTAAAAACAGACTTTTTAAAAAAATGTAATTTTTTAAAAACAAAATCTTTTTTAAAATCGAATTTTTAAAAAAATGAATTTTTAAAAAATAGAATTTTTTAAAATGTATTTTAAAAAAACATTTTTAAAAAAAATAGAATTCTATTTTAAAAAATATACTTTTTTAAAACAAATATACTTTTTTAAAAAAATGTTTTTTTTAAAATATACTTTTTTTAAAATGTAATTTTTTAAAAATATACTTTTTTAAAACATACTTTTTTTAAAATGGAATTTTTAAAAACAAAATTCTATTTTTAAAAAAATTGCTTTTTTAAGAAAATTTGTTTTTAAAAAATCTATTTTTTAAAAAATTTTGTTTTTAAAAAATGCTTTTTAAAAAAATCATTTTTAAAAATTCTATTTTTTAAAAAATTCCGTTTTTTTTAAAAAGTCATCTTTTAAAAAATTGGTTTTTTAAAAATCAGTTTTTTAAAAAATTATATATTTTTTTAATAAAATCTGTTTTTTAAAAAATCTGTTTTATTTTATTATGTTTTTGTTATTTTTAAAACTTTAAAATGAGTATTTTTTTTATTTTTAAAATCTGTTTTTGATTTTTTTTTTTGCCACATAAGCAATATTTTTTATTATTTTTGCCACGACAGTGCCACATAAGTAATATTTTAACGTCTGTCAATTTTTTTTAACAGAATGACTTAATTATAAAATAATAATTTGTTCAGTGATGTAATTCGAAAAATTAAAAGTTCAGTAGTGTATTAAATAAAACTTGCCAAGTATAGTGGTGAAATACATAGTTTTGCCCTTTAAAAATATTTTGAGTTATTATAAATAACTTTAATATTTTGGCAATGGTTTCATTAATAGTTTAATATTAATTAAATATTAATGATAATAGAATTATTTAATATTTAAATCATTTAATAATGATTCCAGTGTTTGAAAAATCATGATAAATTATAATAATTGTTTAAAAATTATTTAAAAATAATTTGATTAATGTTTTAAGTTTTATTAAACTTCAGGATAGAGTCTTAGACTCGATAAGTACCCGATATGGTCGTCGGTACACCGACATGTTTCAGAAATTGATCTGAACTTATATAATTTGATTGGATATGTTTTTATTTGTGATCCAATGACTGTTAAATATATGTGACAATGTGATTAGGTTATGTGCTGACTGCTAATTTGATATGATATGTTATTCTAATCGGATAAATAATCTTATTAATGATATGGCTTGATATAAAAGATAAAACTAAGTTGCATAATTGTAAGTAGCAGATCAGGCAAGTATCTAACCATTTTCATTTACTTTATGCAATGGACATGTGTAAGCTAATATCTGAACTAATCTTTTTCATTGTTCAAATGTCTTAACCCCTGTATATACTTGTGCAATAATTCTGTATAAGTATGTTATTAGATCATAATCTGTTCTACAAGTTTATTAGTTCTGTTATTATTGATCAAGATATATATTTTGTTCGTTAATTTCTAAAGAATGGTTATACAAGTGTCCTCACTTGGATAATCATTATATTTTATCACATGTTGATACATACTTATTGGTTTCCAGTATATATACGTTGAACTAAAAGCCGTCTAAGCTATTTGATCCGGCTAGACACGAACTTAAAAATATTATTGAACAAGATAGAACTTTATTGTTTTCCAACCAAATTGTTTTGATTCAGATTCTAAACTGGTATGAACATCTCAAATATGGGAAACTTTTATGCGCCTAAGGCAGATATGCTGAACAAAAATATCGTTCTTGTATGTAGTATTGATCAATACAGGGCATAACAGGCTGATCACCCCCGTGCCAGTAAGTTATGACGGTTTACATATGAAGTTCTGTTTAACCTTTTCGAAAATAGAAAACAATGTTCATAGTCTGTCGACTGATCTTCATTTATAATCAGTACGTAGTTTCAAAAATTTGAAATCAAATTGATATGTTGTTTATTATTGGTTCAGCTTACTTCACAACTGTTGATTCGTTGTAGAAGTATCCTTCAAAGAAAACATTTAATCCTTTTAGCTAACTATTATTAATTGCTATTACTTGTTGGGCACTCAAATGCTCATCCTTGCTTAGTTTAAATGTTTTCAGCTAAGTGTGAACAACCTGAAGGCTCTGTCAAGAACAAAGGAAAAGGGAAGGTTTCTGAATGAGTTTTTGTGCTATCCTATGTAATAGTTTGATATTATTAAGACAATGATATATATTATCTATCATGTCATGTAATGAATGTTTAAAGGTTACGTACTTGGGAGCTAGACTCTGATAATTATGTAAATTAAGTTTGATATTTATATTATTGTTATTATTATTAGTATTATTCTGCTCATAGAAATGATATTGTGAAGCATTGAGTTCGAGTTTCAAGTACCTGAATTTGGGTGCGTCGCACTTCAACACATGGTCCTCAATACATAGATTCCAAAATTGAGACAGATAATTCACGGTTGGAGGAATTGTTGTCCAAGTTCGTAGCATCAAATGAGGAGAGGAGGATTAATCAAGAGATATCAACCCAAAATATACAGAACCAGATAGATCAAATGTTCAAAGCCTTGAACAACTGTCCTCAAAATAATTGGTGTTATGACGTGGATTCCGAGATTGACGAAGTGCCCAAACCAAATCTACAACTGGATAAGACATGAGATGGTGAAAAAGAGGAGACACATGGGAATAATGTAAACAAGGTCGATGAAGAACTAACTGTGAGTATCAATGATGATGAGCTGATGTTATTAGTGCCCCAAGTGCCTTCTCCTCCAAAGATCAAGGATCCTGTTAGATTTGCAAAATCATGCCCGCTAGGTAGTCGTGTCATCGGCAATGCTCTTTTGTGACGTAAAAGCGAGTACAACTTCGAAGCCATGGTGCAATGAGCTGGAGATGATAGAAGACAAGACCATTGTGTTTATCAAGCTTCAATGCCCCAATGTGATAATAGAGACAATGGAGAAAACACCTAGATGTTGGACGTTCTTGAATGGGATCTTATCTACACAAAGTATGCTTGGTGACTTTAATTCAAGCCATCACAAATGGGAAACTACCAAATGTTACATTATTACCAATGGATGGAGGATTCCTTAATTATCGAAGAGGAATTGGATAGTGTGGACCAGACAAAGTCAGGCTGAAAGACTGTAAATCAAGCGCTAACTGGGAGGCAACCCATGAATTTTTATATTTATATGTTTTACTAGTTTATTTTGTATATAGGAATCAAGTTGTTATATTTACTTATTAAGTTCTCTTATAATCCAAAGTGCTATTCTAATCCATGTTGTCTCTCTTCATTACAGGTATTGGAGGTTCAATAGACATGCAAAAGATTATGGAAAGGGAAGAAAATGCACAAAAATTGAGGAAAATTTTTCAGAACAGAGCATGCCCGCCCCAGCGGGCTTTCACGGTAAAAAATGTCCCACCCTAGTGGGCTTAGCAGAACTGCAGTGATTAACAAAAACTCCCAATCTCATTCGAACAAAGCCATTCCCTTTTAATCCTAACTTTGATTACCAATGTCCTACCATCGAATTTAGTCCCAGAAACTCATTAAGCTTAGCTCCACCCACTCTCATCCATTCTCTTGACATTCATTATTCTCCACCTAATTCATTAAGTTCTACACCCCACATCCATCCACACTTTCACACATCCTTTCTCAGCTAAACTCAATACACCCAAATTACCTTGTTCTCTACAAGCTCTCACTCCTATTCTCTTATCAGATAAAGCCGCACACATACAACATGCTCACATTCAAGATGTGGTTGTCTAAGTAATTGAACGGATTTATCAAATTGGGTATATTGGGCAAGAATTTTTTCCATCAACTTCACGAATTGCATGGATTTGTAATTGACTCTAGATTAATATGAACAAACCTTAGCCGTTGACGATTTATCCACCACCAATTGTCAATGATGCGGAGGTCGCGCACGATGCTTAATAAATCGGGGAAGTCTTTAATTCTTTAATTCTTTTTATTTAAACAATGAGGACATTGTTCACTTTGAGTTTGGGGGTGGATCATATTGTATTACATAATTATTTAGTTCACATACATTGCATTGGTTAGTATGTTTATTTTTGCATATTGTAGGCATGTTTCATTAAAAAAGGAAAAAAAAAAATCTTTTGTATTGAGTGTTTGCATATAGAATGTTTGCATGAATCTAGGCAATGGATTGGTTTGAATTTAGCTTGGCCTAATGATAGGATTGGTTTTGTTTGTTAACTTGAACAGTGTTGATAATTGATGATGAGTTTTAATTTTAATCATGATGATAATCTGAGCCTTTCTGAAACTTATGTAACCAGTTAACACTTAAATTTTAACTTTTTTAATCTACTTGGTTCAAGAGTTTCATAATTTGTTTCTGAGGGAAAATCTTGGTTAAAATTTAAGAAAATTAGTGAACTGGCGGTAAAGGTTGGAATGACGTAAAATCTTGAGTTTGGGGGAATCTACGGGGTATATATATTTCAAAAAAAATTAAAAAATAAAAAAAATAAAAAAGGAGAAAAATGATGAAAATAATAATAATAGAAAATCCAGAAGAAGAAAAAAAATGAATAAACACCGTGACATGCTTGTCTAGTTTTGTGACATTTGTTACTTGAGTAAGTAAGCCCGAGGGGATTGTCTTTATGCCTAACGCCCTAAGGCCTTAATGGCTTGGGAGTCGTTGGTCGAAAGCTCACTAAGGTAACATTGAAAAGCCTAAGAGAATAAGACATTGCACGACCATGAGAAAAAAAATAAAAACAAATGAATAAAACACGAGAAAGAGCAAAAATGCCCTAATGATTGAATAAAAGTAGAAATAAATCCTGTATTTACCCTTAGACTTGGTAATTGCTAGTTTTAACCGAAGTTGTCATGTTCACAAAAGTAATTAAATTGGAACTAAAATTTTCCTTCTAAGAAGTTTGTTATGTGATTATCTTGAACTTTGGTTGGTTATAATGGTTAACAAGAACACACGCATAACATGGGTGATGACAGGTTTGGATTGACTAATTGGTTAGATTTATGGACTTTGACTTGATTGGATATATTGTTTGAGTATCATTGATATCTTTGAGGCCTATTGTTATATATCATATTAATTTATTACTGGGTTCGTAGGTATATTAGGAAGTAGATCATGCATATACATTCATGTAGTTGAGTTAGTTTGTTCATTTTTAGTTCTTTTGTGTTTTTGATTAAGGTCAAACAAATGTTTAAGTTTGGGGGTATTTGATGAGTGAGTTTTATATCCATTAATTGAGTGCATTTGAGCTTAATCTTTTGGAAGTTTTTAAGTTTTTGTGTCTATTCATGCATGTTTTATGTTATTTTATAGGAATTGGGACAAAAGTTACTTGGATCGACGTTTGGGGTTTCTAGATTCACATTTTTGGCTTGTTATTTACATAGAGGTCACTTCAGAGCCACTTTCAGTATTGCTCCACCCCTTATTTCGAAAAACGCAAAGAATGAAAGTTGCAACGCCCCGAAATTCGGTCTATTTTCACATCCGGATCCCGTACGTCACGATCCCATCTTCTTCCAAACATATATCATTATATATCTAAATATAACAACATACATCCTCAAATCCCAGGTTCTAAAACCTTAAAACCTCTTTCATTCCAAATAATGATAATTACATTATTCTTTATATCTTGTACAAGTGACTTTTATCCACCGCCAAGGATACATAATCGTTCATTAAACTATTCTATAGTTTAATTCTATCATTCTATAGTACAAGTCTACGCTTGATCTTCATGCTCATTCATATAATGAATGGCACATCGCCTGGATACCGATCAGCTTGATCTTTACGGGATCCTTAAGTTCTTCTAACATTGTTCGCTGAAAATGTTTTTATTTAAAGCAAGTGTGAGCATTCAATTACCCAGCAAGTCATAGCAGTTGAACAAACAACTTCAAGAATTTAAACATTCTTTTCAGACTTCAATAACCAAACAAAGGTTATGAAGTAGCTTGAATAATAGGAATAATCTCGATCCCTATCATTTTAAAACATTAGTTACATTCCCTTTGAAATACTTTCATTCTCTACTCTCTTTCATACACATTCTGTCTAGCTAGAATCAATAGCATAGACTTAATAATAACGGTTCATATATAAACAGAACATGCTCATATTGAACAATTCTATCATAGAACAGTTCATATCATAAAAACATCAAAGTGTTCACATTGTGGCACAAGGCCTCATACGTTCTACCACCTTGTACAAATATCACACATTCGCACATAGACAGAACTTATCAAGTTCAACATATGAGAAGTTTTAGAAATTAGCATCCATTTAAAAATATGAATGAAGTTATCAAACTTGCCTTACGCACAGCTACAACTTATAGTTTACGCTGAACTGCTCATTCCAATTCCTATGTAGCGCATAAGGAAATAACACATATACCAATTAGTCATATACTTGACTTACGCATTGGTTTACTTTACTTTACTTCTTAGGGTTCACGTTCTTACAAACTAAGTTTACGCGACCAACTTCCTTTACCGGTTAACGGCTTCATGACATACGGATATGTCTTACTTAATACGTTCATCATCTTTGATGATTTACATTCTTATCTTCTTCTTATAACTCTCCTAGGACTCAGCAGACATTGTGTCTCTGCTAGTAGTCCATATGGTACTCTGAGTGGTTTCCCACAAACAACCAACAAACAAGTTCCCATCTCATCTACACTGCCCATAACAATGAGTTAGATCGGTTGCCAGTTTTGTATATACCTTCACTCTCTAAAGGAATTGTTTAGCCCAGCTCCCATATGTCAACCATCAAAGGTTACAATTGTACTACAACCTAAATTCATCTTAACTTACCTGAACTATTAAGCTATAATGTTCGTTAAGTCAAATTCTTATTCCTTATGGCTTTCTGACAAATAAATGTCATACCTCAGGATTCATTCTTTATCGTCTAAGTCATACAATCTTTTGTATACTCAGGACGATCAGTCAATATTCATTCTACGCATTTATAGCATTAAGCATTTTACGTACCTTATTCTTATCTTACAACGTCCGATTCATTCAACTCGGAACGTCATCCAAGTTATAAACATTAACTCGGCTTCTTTTACGTTATACGTATTTGTCTTTAAATTAGTTCCTTCACCATTCACAAGTTTAATCATTGATCTTTATTACCTTACGGTCAAACCATACACGGGGTGTAGGTTCTACTCGTTTAGTATTCGCATACACTTAACCTTTAACTCGGTTCAAGTGTCCAACGCTTACATTTCATTTTAACATTCTGATCTGACTCACATTCAGCTTTCATTAATTGTATTACCATTCGCTATGGCTTTCTTGATAATTCATATCTTACTTACTACTCCCGTCAACGTCTAAGTCATACAATCCTTTGTATACTTAGAACGTTCGTTCAACGTGAATACGATTCACGAGGATCGTTTATGTATTCAATATCTACGTTACTTGCCTCTTAATTCTATTCAACCTTCATCCAAGGTTTTAATTACTTTCATTCATTACTCGTCACCTGAACCCCATGTTCATTATTCTTTCCTAATGTCAAAGCCATACGGTTCGTTGTATGCTAAGACTGATCGTTCATCGCAATAACGTTGCGTTCACAGCGTCTAAACGCTTTACATTCATCTCTCATGACCATGACATAACATCAAAATGTTATTCATTACTCTAGTCAATCAACGTTTAAGGATCACAATTATAGAAATCCCTCATGTTCGTTTCATTATGACTACGGTTCCTGGACATTGATTCCGTAACCCGCGTCTGTCTACATTTTTTATCTTTTAATCTCGTATAATCTTTTCGTTCAACCTTCATCAAAGGTTTAATACACTAAATTAACTGTTACATTAATTGAATTACATGTTCATATTTTTTTTCTTGCACATCCCCCAGTAATTGAGCAATAAAAATTTTATTTCTGGGCATTGCCCTGCACCGGCGTTGCGGTGCCATGCCCTTCCCTTTCTTTCGTGCTACGGCGCCACTTAGCAGTAGCTAATGGCCCGAGCTCGCGCTGCGGCACCGGCCCCCAATGTACGACTCGCGCTGCGGTGCCAAGCATGAAACCTAGAAAAATTTTCTAAGTCTTTTACAAGCTTGAGACGCTGACTTTGAAATCTCATATCTTATTCTTTATAACTCGGAACGAGGTTGTTCCAAAGCCATTTTCTTCCTTATCTTACGTACTTCGATTACCCTCAGATAGAACTTCATTCTGAATCCATTAACATGCCATTAAATTGGCTTAATCTTCGCTCTTTGTTCATTTTACGTTATTAACATTTTTCGTTCGTTCGTCCGTAATTTGGTCATCCGAACTCGGAACTCGTTCGTTCTTGAGTCCACGACTTATGTTTTATACATTCTCTTACATTCTTATGAAACCCTACACGTTCGGGTTCATTTACTAACTTTCTAATTCTCGTTCTTCTTTTACGAAATTTTTACCATAACTCTGTTATAGCAAAATTTTAATCCGTTCTTCATGAATGTTTCTAACGTTCCTAACCAAACAATAAGCATCTAACTTATACGTAATGGTTTTAAACTTGTCCATCAATAACAATTATCCTACGATGGTTTTAAATTTGTCCATCAACAACGTTCTTCGCGTTCATCGCGTTTTTCGCGTGTTCTTCGTTTTTAATTGATATTTTGGATTACGATTTTACTTTTTCTTGGAATTTGATGTTATAGAACATCATTCCTTACTTATTTAACCTACTCATTCATAAGATTCATTCGGATCGCTTAAAATCCTTACGAATCTTATACTTCCTTAAGAAATTTATAAACTAAATTCCTAATTCTTATTTCTTTATTTTCTCATGATTTCAACTATATGAAATCATTCTTAACTTCATCTACTTCTTATCTTCATTAAGTTATATTTTTGAACATATAAAACTTAAAGAAAATTAGAAGAAACTAGGGTTTGGATTATCGTTCTTCTTTAATCTCCTTCCGTCGGACAAAGCGTGCATTCGAGCTAGCTTTTCCTTATTCTCTCCCTCTTCTTCTCCCATCCGAACTCTCTCTCTATCTCTCATAGTGAAGGATTTTCAAAAGCTCAAAATAATGAACTTAAGCTTTCTAATTATAGAAAACCAAGGCTTAGGGCAAATTGGTCATTTCACCCCCACCTCCTTACTATTCATGGCTTAGCCACCAAGTTTACTTGGCCACTGTTGGGTAAAATCTAGTTACGCATAACACGCAAGTATACGTGGTCAACAAGTAATACAGTGAAAGTAGAGTATCGTTCCCACGAGGAATTATTAATACAAATTACCAAGTACTAACCCTTAATCAAACTAATTTTATTTAAACAATCAATTTAATGTTATAAAGTAAATTACTTAATTAAACTAATTCTAATTACCACTAGATACAAATCAGATTATGGAGATTTAAGATCACAACTTCACTTATTGCTTCATTTAAGTTAACACACTTCTCATCAATTATTCTCTATCCCGAATTGTTAATCAAGAACACAAAAGTAGTATTAACCACCTCTCGATGCACTAATACCGTATTAACGTCAATCCACAATTAAGATAGAAATCTGTTAAATACCTTAATCAACTAACCCACTATATCTCTATGTGAATTACAATTGAAGAAGGTTGAAGAATAAGTTCTCTATCCGATTACATGCGGTGTCAAGCATATCTCTACCTTAACACTCATCAAGTTTAAGCTATTAACAAAATTCTGAACACATGCTATCATGATTAGATCTAAATCAATACTTCATCTCTCGAGTTCATATAGATTATCACGGTAATTGATGGCCAATAAATTAAACAATTAAGTCCAAATCACAATAGACAATCCTCACAATAGAACACAATAATTGATAACGAAGCATATTAAAATAAACTACACAATAAGATCCATTGTAATTTCAAACAAAGAATTAGTTCATTGAATTAAAACTAAGAATCCACAATTGAATAATCATTAAAAGACAAAGATAGAAGAAGTTGAGAAGATGGAATCTATTGTCTATAGATTTAACGCTCCCTCCTTGCTCCTACTTTGAATCTTCAATGGTCTCCAAGTTGCTTCAATCTCCAAAACTCATTAGAACTAGGGTTTTGATCTAATTTACTCTAATCTAATCTAATGGAATTCTTTCAAAAACTTCCTCTAATCATTGTAATTCTCCTCCTTTTATATGTATCTTTATATGTATTTAAGTACTCTTGGAAGTCCTTGAATCAAACAACTCGAAACAATCCTTTTCGGACTCAAATTTGAACAAAAACTACTCATTATGCGCATAGGCAAGCCCCGACTTGCTATTTGCCTTGTAAATAGCAAGCCCCGGCTTGCTATGCTATTGATTTCATGCCCAGGACCCCAAGCCCCAGCTATCTATCAAAGCACAAAAGGGCAAGCCCCGGCTTGCCCCCAATCTGCCAATTATTTTTTTGCTGGAACCTCCTCTGCTAAAACTACCATAACTTTTAAACCGGGAGGAGTTACTGGGCTTGCAACCTATTAAATCGAAGCTATCGACGAGATCTACAACTTTTAGTCTTTGAGTTTTGAGACATAACGAAAGGATGAAGGTCGAAATTGGAATGGAAGTGACTGCTATGCAAATGGCCACCCAAAACAATGAAGTTCAACGACGTCCGTTGGTAGAAATTTCATAACTCTTTCATCCGAACTCCGATTGGAATGATTTAAGATGTTCTAGAAATCTAAGAAGAAGATCTACAATATATTCCAAGTTCCAAGCCAAGAACATGAAATGAACATGAAAGCCCAAATGATGTCCAGATTATTTTTCTTTGCATTTTCCTTGCTTTTCCTTACCAATAGTCGCTCACACCGCTCCCAAACATATAACCTACAAAATGAACACAAAATGCATGAAAAGTAACTAAGACACATGAATATAAGCAACTAATTTAAGTAAAAGATACCGGATAAGTAGGTATAAAGCCTACTTATCAAATACCCCCAAACTTAAACCTTTGCTTGTCCTCAAGCAAAAACAAAACAAAAATGCAATGCAATGCAATGGAATGGAACTAATCTATATGCCTACAAATCCAGCAGTAATGATAGAATCAAATCTATTCAACCGGCCTTAGAGCAATCAAGCAAACACGATAATACTTCATATCAAAACCAATCAATAATTTCCTAGTCAATCATCAAGTCTTAAACTGTTATAACTGGTATAGTGCATGTGTGCTCAACAACCATGCTAACTGATATAAAATCGAATTTAACACATAACAAGTCTCTTTGAAGGCATCATACAGTGTAAACTCAAGAAATTCAAAAACAAGCTAGATACAACTAAAATCAAACAATTACCAATATCGAGGGTCAACATGGGATACTTATGCTTTATTTTTCATCTACGAGGGCTTTTTGCTCTTATTTCCCGTTTCATTCTTTTTTTTCTTTTGGTTTATATGCACATAGATATGCAATGTCTTATTCCCTTAGGCTTTTCAATGCTACCTTAACGAGCTTTTAACCAACGACTCCCAGACCATTAAGACCTTAGGGCGCTAGGTGTAGAGACAATCCTCTCGGGCTTACTTACTCAAGTAACAAAGGCCACAAAACTAGACAAGCACGCCACGGTGTTTATTCATAATTTTTTTTCTTTTTTCTTATATAGCTTATGTACCCCAAATATTCCCCCAAACTTAGGTGTTTGTCTAACTTTAGCCATCACTACTTATTTTTGTCATTCTTTCATTCAAACTAGCATTATCCTTTAGAGTCCCATTATGTACCAATTTAAACTCAATCAATCAACAAGTTGTTTTTACTGTGCTATCCTTATTATACCAATTTCAAACAGAAAAAGATTCAATTCATCATAGGAAATCACATTAAAGCTCTAATAGTCAGTACTATACTTGTCTACCCAATTCCAATCTCATCATTGCCCAAAATAAACTTAAACTATCAAACAGTTGGACTCATGCAAGATGAACATAGTAACTAACTATTATTTTTGAATTTTTTTGATTTTTTTTTAACAAAAAAAAACTGAATATAATGCTATTCAAACTATACTATTATGCAACTACTTATGCAGTTGTACTACATGAATGCAAACATAATGAACCTAAACTAAATTAACAACGTATGAAAAATAACATAACTTAAACATGAAACTAAACATGCAATAAAGAACTAAACTAAACTCCCCCAAACTTAGCAATTACAATGTCCTCATTGTAAGAATATAGCGGTAAGTAGAAGAGAACTTCCCTGTAATCAGCTAAGCATGAGGTGATGGTGGCGATGACGGCGACGATCATTTTCCTATCCATTGAACCTCCAATACCTGCAATGAAGAGACAACGTGGATTAGATTATAAGAGAGGTTAATAAGCAAATTAATTCCTATCTATAAAATAAACTAGTAAATCATATAAATATAAAAATTCATGGGTTGCCTCCCAGTCAGCGCTTGATTTATAGTCTTTCAGCCTGACTTTGTCTGGTCAATGCTATCTAATTCCTCTTCGAAAGTTGAGGAACCCTCCATCCATCAGAAATAATATAGCTTTTGGTAGGTTCCCATTTGTGATAGCCATTGTATTAAAGTCACCTAGCATGCTTTCTTTAGATAAGAATACATTCAAGAACGTCCAACATCTAGGTGTTTTCTCCATTGTGCCTGCGAATAGATTCTGGCATTGAGGCTTGTCAGACACAACAATCTCTTCTTCTATCTTCTCC
Organism: Panax ginseng; assembly: GCA_020205605.1. NCBI lineage: Eukaryota > Viridiplantae > Streptophyta > Magnoliopsida > Apiales > Araliaceae > Panax > Panax ginseng. Next base: position 94,787,735 of record CM035133.1, on the reverse strand, counting down.
AAATTTCATCACACCGTGGCTTCAAGTTGTACTCGCTTTTACGTCACAAGGAGTATTGCCATTTTACATGACTACCAATCGGACAAGGTTTTGCAAATCTAATCGGATTCTTGAACTGTGGAGGAGAAGGCACTTAAGGCATAAATAACATCGGCTCATCATCGTTGGTTCTCACAATTAGTTCTTTACCGGCCTTGTTTTCATTATCCTCACGTGTCTCCTCTTTTTCAACATCTCGTGGCTCATCCAGTTGTAGATTTGGCTCGGGCACTTCATTAATCTCGGAATCCTCATTATAACACCAATTTTTTTGAGGACAGTTGTTCAAGGCTTTGAGTATTTGATCCACCTGGTTCTGCAGATTTTGTCTTGATATCTCTTGATTCTGAATTGACAGCTCTTGATCATTCCTCCCCTCCTCAGTTGATGCTATGAACTTTGACAGTAATTCCTCCAAATTTGACTTTTCTTCTTGTGGCAATGGAGGTTTACATGAAAATTTCGGTGTGTATGTTGGATTTGGAGCGTAGTATTGGTCTTCATAATTGTAGCTCCATGATTTAATCCAGTGATACCCCAAACTTGATGGTAATTATCATATGCATACCGATCGAGGTAGTTACCACCATATTGCACTTCTACCAAGATTGATGGTGCATTGATTACTCGGGTGATTGCAAAAGACAATAGTCACACATAATCGCCATCCTTCGACTGTTAATGCGATAACGCCCAACCTCCTCGAAAGTTCTTCAACTCAGTACGACATTATGAAAGTGTCGCGAGTCCTGTCAATCTCCGCTCCCCATGGTCGAAGTTATGTTCGTATGGCCATTGATACGCAAAGTCATCCATGGTACCTGAAAAGAGAGAAATATAGGAAGATAATTAAAAATTAAAATAAAAATGTTTAAATTAAGACTAATTTGATTGAAATTAATATTGGCAAAGAGATATTAAACTAAGTCCCCGGCAACGGCGCCAAAAACTTGTTGGGTAAAATCTAGTTACGCATAACACGCAAGTATACGTGGTCAACAAGTAATACAGTGAAAGTAGAGTATCGTACCCACGAGGAATTATTAATAAAAATTATCAAGTACTAACCCTTAATCAAACTAATTTTATTTAAACAATCAATTTAATGTTATAAAGTAAATTACTTAATTAAACTAATTCTAATTACCACTAGATACAAATCAGATTATGGATATTTAAGATCACAACTTCACTTATTGCTTCATTTAAGTTAACACACTTCTCATCAATTATTCTCTATCCCGAATTGTTAATCAAGAACACAAAAGTAGTATTAACCACTTCTCGATGCACTAATACCATATTAACGTCAATCCACAATTAAGATAGAAATCTGTTAAACACCTTAATCAACTAACCCACTATATCTCTATGTGAATTACAATTGAAGAAGGTTGAAGAATAAGTTCTCTATCCGATTACATGCGGTGTCAAACATATCTCTACCTTAACACTCATCAAGTTTAAGCTATTAACAAAATCCTGAACACATGCTATCATGATTAGATCTAAATCAATACTTCATCTCTCGAGTTCATATAGATTATCACGGTAATTGATGGCCAATCAATTAAACAATTAAGTCCAAATCACAATAGACAATCCTCACAATAGAACACAATAATTGATAACGAAGCATATTAAAATAAACTACACAATAAGATCCATTGTAATCTCAAACAAAGAATTAGTTCATTGAATTAAAACTAAGAATCCACAATTCAATAATCATTAAAAGACAAATATAAAAGAAGATGAGAAGATAAAATCTATTATTTGTAGATTTGACGCTCCCTCCTTGCTCCTACTTTGAATCTTCAATGGTCTCCAAGTTGCTTCAATCTCCAAAACTCATTAGAACTAGAGTTTTAATCTAATTTACTCTAATATAATCTAATGGAATTCTTCCAAAAACATCCTCTAATCATTGTAATTCTCCTCCTTTTATATGTATCTTTATATGTATTTAAGTACTCTTGGAAGTCCTTGAATCAAACAACTCGAAACAATCCTTTTCGGACTCAAATTTGAACAAAAACTACTCATTCACATAGGCAAGCCCCGGCTTGCTATTTGCCTTGTAAATAGCAAGCCCCAGCTTGCTATGCTACTGATTTCATGCCCAGGACCCCAAGCCCCAGCTTTCTATCAAAGCACAAAAGGGCAAGCCCCGGCTTGCCCCCAATCTGCCAATTATTTTTTTGCTGGAACCTCCTCTGCTAAAACTACCATAACTTTTAAATCGGGAGGAGTTACGTGGTCTGCCACCTATCAAATCGAAGCTATCAACGAGATCTACAACTTTCATTCTTTGAGATTTGAGAAATAACGAACAAATGAAGGTCGAAATTGGACTGGAAGTGACTGCTATGAAAATGGCCACCCAAAACAATAAAGTTCAACGACGTCCGTTGGTAGAAATGTCATAACTCTTTCATCCGAACTCCGATTGGAATGATTCAAGATGTTCCGAAAAGCTAAGAAGAAGCTCTACAATATAGTCCAAGTTCTAAGCCAAGAACATGAAATGAACATGAAAGCCCAAATGATGTCCGGATTGCTTTTCTTTGTATTTTCCTTGCTTTTCCTTACCAATAGTCGCTCAAACCGCTCCCAAACATATAACCTACAAAATGAACACAAAATGCATGAAAAGTAACTAAGACACATCAATATAAGCAACTAATTCAAGTAAAAGATACCGGATAAGTAGGTATAAAACCTACTTATCAGCCACCACCCTTACTTGGTGGCCAAGTGGCTGCCCCACATGCCCATGGGTCTCCCCCATGGGTTTTACCCATCCGGTGACCCATCGTTCGATCCGCAGTTAATTTTCTTGGATCTGGCTTAATTAAATCTAACACTGGGCCTTACATTAATTCTTACTGGGCCTACCCTAGGCTTGATTACACATTCCATTGGGCTTGATATAATCCAAGTCCAATTGTATTCTTCAAAGTCCATGAACTCAAAGTCCATTTAGACTAATCGTATTCTACGCATTCCATTCTCGTATTCTCTTCATATATAGTTAAAGACGATATTCGTATTATATCGTCAGATTAATCTTCGTATATACTGTGATAATAACTAGTATTATACTCGTATTTCTCACGCATAATAACTCTAATTATTATACTAAATCATAAAATTCTCAAACTCACTTTTTCTAACCCTTAGGTTTTGAAAGTCATGCAGCAAAAACTTCGTTTTTGCCATAACCTAAAAATATTATTGAATATTCCATCTCATCTCGTAATTCTATCATTACGCATTTCTGAAATTCAAAATAAATCTCTAAAGCGTAAACGGATGAATAGTGCATATTTCGCTCTTTTTTCCGTAAATATTTTTGTTCCCAGAAAATTTTTATTTTCATCTTGAAAATTCTTACTCATTCAGTCTAGCTCGTAGCCAGAATCCTCCCGATTAATAATCATTCTAGGTTATAGAATGATTAATAAACACATAGCACAAAATAATATTAATAAAAATTCATTTTATTATAACTAATTCTTTAAACTTTAAATTCTGGACAATCCGATTTTCCGGGTTGTCACATTCTTCCCTCCTTAAAAAATTCCGTCCTCAGAATTTCTTAAAACCAAACCCTTACCCGGGTCCTCACATTCTCCCCTTCTTCAAAGAATTTCGTCCTCAAAATTTTAGTTAACCCTTCTTCTCAACTTCTCTTCGAAGAAGTTCTTATCTTTCATACATTCCCTACCTTTCATAACTTATCAAGAATCATGAAGTGAAAGGAATAAATAAGAATATAAGGATTCCTTTTAAACATTACATTCTTTTGCTGAGGGGTCAAATTGACTATAAACTCTTACTAGGTTTAACATCATTTCACCGTAAACCATTCTTACACGGTAAGTTTACAATCACAAAGAAGGTAAACTACCTCTTCCATACGTAGGTGATCAACCTATCGTATAACCCCATTTCAGGGTATGTTCACCTCAGACTTAATCATTGGATTCCGCACCAAAACAATTTGGTTTGGCATAGCTCTTCAAAGAAAGCTTGATTTTCTTTTAATCATGACATACCATTCGTCTTAGCCAAATCAAGTAGCTTAGACCATACCAATAAATTGGACATCAACTTGAAACATTCGTTTAGTCAACTCACTTGACATCGACCAATTCTTTAAATTCTTTTACAATACATCAAAACGTTTCATGACATCATGATACCACACTTTTCACAGTACGTTGAGGACTTCGTCATTATACATCATACCATAGCGGGTTATTGATCCTAAGATCACTTCCAACACTAGGTTTAGTTGTATTAATAACTCCATCCTTTTACCATCCTTGCATCAAATGCACTGATGATATAAAATTCATTTTGATATTTCAAATCAATTTCTGTCTAACCGAAACAATTAGCATAGACATACCAAGAATAGTTTTTTAAAATCCATTGGTTCCAAAAATTGAACCAATTCTTTCATTTTCCAAAATGCGCACTTCAACACAAATTCAATAAACTTTGAAATCTAGCATAGCTAGATGACTTGGAATATCCTATTCTCCATCTTCTTTCATTGTCTTACTTGTGACAATACTTAATCTTCTCTAGCACCTTCAATGCTAAGTCAACTGAAAATAACTCATTTCAGTCTAAACATTCCTATACCTTAGTACAGGTCCATCAACTTACCACACATTATGAGTTCAGAACTTTCCACAATAATATGAGTTTAAGAACTATCCTGCATGCACTATAGGTGTCCATTCACCGAGAAGTTCAAAATATACCATATAATTATGAGTCATTTAACTTACCATAAGTATTGAGTTTCAAGAACTCGCACCTACCTTATCATTCTCTACCTATCAAGTATATACATGAGAAAAGATTCACATTCTCGTCATATACATCTTGATAGCGCGACCAATTTCAATGACTATCACTGTAATAAATCGAAAGTGGTCATACACCAAAGCATAAACCTCTGCCCATACAAAGATTCATACAACTCAGCTATCACATGAGTCCTCAATTGAAATCTTACAACTTCTAACTTTCTCTTTACTTAATACAAATTTTCTTTAATTCATATACAAATCATTCATCGTTTAACAGCTCGCCTGTTACTACGATTTACTATGATCACGTGGTAATCTTCTTATCCTTCTCTCTACGATTATAGTCTTAGGTACCTAAGATTTATAACCTATCAGCTTTGATACCAACCTGTAACGCCCCAAAATCCGATCTATTTTCACATCCGGATCCCGTACGTCACGATCCCATATTCTTCCAAACATATATCATTGTATAGCTAATTATAACAACATACATCCTTAAATCCTAGGTTCTAAAACCTTAAAACCTCTTTCATTCCAAATAATGATAATTACATTATTCTTTACATCTTGTACAAGTGACTTTTATCTGCCACCAAGGATACATAATCGTTCATTAAACTATTCTATAGTTTAATTCTATCATTCTATATTACAAGTCTTCGCTTGATCTTCACGCTCATTCATATAATGAATGGTACATCACCTGGATACCGATCAACTTGATCTTTACGGGATTCTTAAGTTCTTCTAACATTGTTTGCTGAAAATATTTTTATTTAAAGCAAGTGTGAGCATTCAATTGCCCAGCAAGTCATAACAGTTGAACAAACAACTTCAACTTTAAGAATTTAAACATTCTTTTCAGACTTCAATAACCGAACAAAGGGTATAAAGCAGCTTGAATAATAGGAATAATCTCGATCCCTATCATTTTAAAACATTAGTTACATTCCCTTTGAAATACTTTCATTCTCTACTCTCTTTCATACACATTCTGTCTAGCTAGAATCAATAGCACAGACTTAACAATAACGGTTCATGTATAAACAGAACATGCTCATATTGAACAGTTCAATCACAGAATAGTTCATATCATAGAAACACCGAAGTGATCACATTATGGCACAAGGGCCTCATACGTTCTACAACCTTGTACAAATATCACACATTCGCACATAGACAGAACTTCTCAAGTTCAACATCTGAGAAATTTTAGAAATTAACATCCATTTAAAAATATGAATGAAGTTAGGAAACTTGCCTTACGCACAGCTACAACTTATAGTTTACGCTGAACTGCTCATTCCAATTTCTATGTACCACATAAGGAAATAACACATATACCAATTAGTCATATACTTGACTTACGCATTGGTTTACTTTACTTTACTTCTTAGGGTTCACGTTCTTACAAACTAAGTTTATGCGACCAACTTCCTTTACCAGTTAACGGCTTCATGACATACGTAGATGTCTTACTGAATACGTTCATCATCTTTGATGATTTATATTCTTATCTTCTTCTTATAACTCTCCTAGGACTCAGCACACTTCATGTCTCTGCTAGTAGTCCATATGGTACTCTGAGTGGTTTCCCACAAACAACCAACAAACAAGTTCCCATCTCATCTACATCGCCCATAACAATGAGTTAGATCGGTTTGCCGCTTTTGTATATACCTTTCGCTCTCTGAAGGAATTGTTTAGCCCAACTCCCATATGTCAACCATCAAAGGTTACGATTGTACTACAACCTAAATTCATCTTAACTTACCCGAACTATTAAGCTATAATGTTCGTTAAGTCAAATTCTTATTCCTTATGGCTTTCTGACAAATAAATGTCATACCTCAGGATTCATTCTTTATCGTCTAAGTCATACAATATTTTCTATACTCGGGACGATCATTCAATATTCATTCTACGCATTTATAGCATTAAGCATTTTACGTACCTTATTCTTATCTTACAACGTCCGAATCATTCAAGTCGGAACGTCATCCAAGTTATAAACATTAACTTGGCTTCTTTTACGTTATACGTACTTGTCTTTAAGTTATCTCCTTCACCATTCACAGGTTTAATCATTGATCTTTATTACCTTACAGTCAAACCATACACGGGGTGTAGGTTCTACCTGTTTAGTATTCGCGTACACTTAACCTTTAACTCGGTTCAAGTGTCCAACGCTTACATTTCATTCTAACATTCTCATCCGACTCACATTCAACTTTCATTAAGCGTATTACCGTTCACTACGGCTTTCTAGATAATTCATAGTTTACTTACTACTCTCGTCAACGTCTAAGTCATACAATCCTTTGTATACTTAGAACATTCGATCAACATGAATACGATTCACGAGGATCGTTTATGTATTCAACATCTACGTTACTTGCCTCTTAATTCTATTCAACCTTCATCCAAGGTTTTAATTACTTTCATTCATTGCTCGTCACCTGAACCCCATGTTCATTATTCTTTCCTAATGTCAAAGCCATACAGTTTGTTGTATGCTAAGACCGATCGTTCATCGCAACAACATTACGTTCACAGCGTCTAAACGCTTTACATTCATCTCTCATGACCATGACATAACATCGAAATGTTATTCATTACTCTAGTCAATCAACGTTTAAGGAATCACAATTATAGCAATCCCCCACGTTCGTTTCATTGTGACTATGGTTCCCGGACATTGATTCCGTAACCCGCGTCTATATTCTTTATCTTTTAATCTCGTATAATCTTTTCGTTCAACCTTCATCAAAGGTTTAATACACTCAATTAAGTGTTACATTAATTGAATTATATGTTCATAATTCTTTCTTGCACATCCCCTAGTAATTGAGCAATAAAACTTTTATTTCGGCATCAGATGCACTTGCCGTGAGGGCACCATGCCCTTCCATTTCTTGTTACTGTGGGCGCCCACTTAGCAAAGAGCTAATGGCCCAAGCTCATATGACTGTGCCGCCGCCCCTTAAGGCATAACTTCATGCTATTGGGCAAAGCATGAAGTTTAGAGAAAATTTTCTAAGTCTTTTACAAGCTTGAGACGCTGACTTTGAAATCTCATATCTTATTCGTTATAACTTGGAACGAGGTCGTTCCAAAGCCATTTTCTTCCTTATCTTACGTACTTCGATTACCCTCAGACAGAACTTCATTCTGAATCCGTTAACATGCCATTAAATTGGCTTAATCTTCGCTCTTTGTTCGTTTTACGTTATTAACATTTTTCGTTCGTTCATCCGTAATTCGGTCATCCGAACTCGGAACTCGTTTGTTCTTGAGTCCACGACTCATGTTTTATACGTTCTCTTACATTCTTATGAAACCCTACATGTTCGGGTTCATTTACTGACTTTCTAATTCTCGTTCTTCTTTTACGAAATTTTCGCCATAACTTCGTTATAGCTCAATTTTAATCCGTTCTTCATGAACGTTTCTAACGTTCCTAACCAAGAAATAAGCAACTAACTTATACGCGATGGTTTTAAACTTGCCCATCAACAACAATTATCCTACGATGGTTTTAAATTTGTCCATCAACAACGTTCGTCGCGTGTTCTTCATTTTTAATCGATATTTTGGATTACAATTTTACTTTTTCTTGGAATTTAATGTTATAGAACATCATTCCTTACTTATTCAACCTACTCATTCATAAGATTCATTCGGATCGCTCAAAATCCTTACGAATCTTATACTTCCTTAAGAATTTATAAACTAAATTCCTAATTCTTATTTCTTTGTTTTCTCATGATTTCAATTATATGAAATCATTCTTAACTTCATCATCTTCTTATCTTCATTAAGTTATATTTTTGAACATATTAAACTTAAAGAAAATTAGAAGAAACTAGGGTTCAGATTACCGTTCTTCTTTAATCTCCTTCCGTCGGACAAAGAGTGCATTCGAGCAAGCTTTTCCTCATTCTCTCGCTCTTCTTCTCCCATCCGAACTCTCTCTGATCTCTCATAGTGTAGGATTTTCAAAAGCTCAAAATAATGAACTTAAGCTTTCTATTTATAGAAAACCAAGGCTTAGGGAAAATTGGTCATTTTACCCCCACCTACTTACTATTCATGGCTTAGCCACCAAGTTTACTTGGCCACCACCCTTACTTGGTGTCCAAGTGGCCGCCCCACATGGCCATGGGTCTCCCCCATGGATTGCCCCATGGGTTTTACCCATCTGGTGACCCATCAGTTCGATCCGCGGTTAATTTTCTTGGATCGGGCTTAATTATATCTAACACTGGGCCTTACATTAATTTTTATTGTGCCTACCCTAGGCTTGATTACACATTCCATTGGGCTTGATATAATCCAGGTCCAATTGGATTCTTCAAAGTCCATTTAGACTAATCGTATTCTACGCATTCCATTCTCGTATTCTTTTCGTATATAGTTCATACGATATTCAGATAATACTACAGTATTAATCTTGATATACTATACTCAGTATAATAACTAGTATTATACTCGTATTTCTCACGCATAATAACTCTAATTATTATACGAAATCATAAAATTCTTGGAACTCACTTTTCCTAACCCTTAGGTTTTAAGTCCGCAGGCGAAAATTTTGTTTTTGCCATAACTGAAATATTATTGAATATTCCATCTCGTCTCAGAATTCTATCATTATGGGTTTCTCAGAAATTCAAAATAAATCTCAGAGCAGAAACGGATGAATAGTGCCTATTTCATCCTTTTCCCAAGAAATATTTTTGTTCCCGAATTTTTTTTATTTTCATCTTGAAAATTCTTACTCGTTCAGTCTAGCTCGTAGCCAGAATCCTCCCGATTAATAATCATTCTAGGTTATAGAACGATTAATAAACACAGTCTAGAATAATATTAATAAAAATTCATTTTATTAATAACTAATTCTTTAAACTTAAATTCTGGACAATCCGATTTTTCGGGTTGTCACAAAAGTTATATATGTGATAACTCGGGATTTCGAATAATCCAAATTTCATGAATAAATTATATATATATAATTATATATATATAAATATATATATATATATATATATTGACATTAACCGTTAATATTGTACTGTGTATCTGTGATACGAGTATCGAGAATTAGTCAATTTGTGTATTGACTGAGAAATTAGAGTAGAGTTGTGCTTAACGGAGAATAGGAACCCTAACCCTAAGTCTGGATAGGGATTCGATTGAAAATATAATGGAAATAATTATACTGACGAGTACATGTTTGTATTGTATAGAATGTTGATCAATGATTGGTCGGGTAAGGTACAACATTGGTAAACCCTAATAAGGGATTGGAAACTCTAATCTCAAGATTTGAAACCCTAATGCGTAGTTAGGAACCCTAATATCGAAAGCTGGGAAACCCTAATTTTTAATTCGGGAATCCTTAACCCTAATTAGGAAACCCTAATCCTAATTAGTAACATCTAAAGTGATTAGTATTCTTTAATGTGATTAGTAACCTTTAATATAATTAGGGAACACTAATTATATTTTTGAACATCTTAATTTTCTATTTTAAAGATCCTAATTTAGAAAATCCTAGAAGCTAAAGTTGTAAAACTTTAGGGTTAGAGCCTTAGGGTTAAACCCTAAGGGTTTGGTAAATTCCTTGTATGCCATTAAAATTTCATGTACAAAGTCCAAAGTACCCCTTTACTTAGATATTAAGTTAGAAGATTTGCAAGATCTAGTGAGTCATCACTTAAGATTATCCCATGTGCTTAAATTCTATATCAAATCTTATCCATATCTTGCCAACTGGCACACTTGGATTCATTACATCTTTGATATAAGAGATCTAAGAGAGAGAAAGTTCACATATCAAGCTTATTGGCTATCTAACACTACCCAACTCTCTCTCTCTCATCCAAAGCTACGAATTTGTTAAGTGATTCAGTCACTCTTTAACCTCTTAGAACACCTAGATCAGATTTGGAGAGCAAGGATCAAAGATTGGACAAGAGAAGGTAAAACCCAAACTCAACCTAGATCTTGTATGCTAAGAAACATTTTGTGTTTAAGTGTTTATATCTGTGTTATATGGTGTTTTTAGTTGATCTATGTTGATCCATGATGGATCCATAGCATCAAAGTGGGTAAAAGTTGAGTTTTTCATAAACTGTTCTTGAGTTTGAATGATGGTCTGACAAGAAATGTCAGTGACCGTAGATCTTATCATGTTCATGTTTTGTAATGTTTTATGTGTTAGATTAGTAGCTTGTTAGGTTATCTTTAATCTGCAAGTGGTTGTATAGCCATTTGATGTCTGGATTCGAAGTTATTTAAGGTCAAAACACATTGACCGACATTGACCAAGCACAAATCTGGGCAGCCCAGAAATGTTTAAATTGTGTCTGACAACATGTTTCGTAGCCCAGATCTGTCATGTTTTTGGTGTTATGTTGTTGCTGTTGTAGCATACATGTAGCTGGTTAGGTGGACTATAGTTTCGGGCCTTTAAATACCTTAAATCATCAGCAGGTTAATTATAGTGAACGGTCAAACACGATCAGTTGATCACGTTTTGCATTTCTGGAAAAACCCAGAAATTTTATGAGCAAAGTTTCTAACACCTTTTGACCATGCTGTATGTTTTGATCTTGTTGATGTTAGACCAATCTGTTGATGTATAATTGTTCACTGACATATGGGCTACATGTTGGAACCATAATATCACTTAAACCAAGACCAGAACGTTTAGAAATTTGGAATGCAAGAAGGTCACTCGAACTGCCTGGGTTTCTTAAAAACCCAGGTACACTCTGACAACGAGTTTGATTGCACAGATCTCCTCGTATCTTTGTTGTTTAATCAAGATGTTTATTGTGTGTTGTAGTATTACATAAACACTGCACGATCACACTTCAATCTAGCCCAGAAACCATTTTGTTTGAGATTAAAAGCTGGTCAAACAGTGCCCCTCGAACACTGAGATTGTCAGTGTTCTTGAGGCCAAGAACACCTAAGACGACAGATAAGTGTCGCTATAAGCTATAGCGACGGTTTAATTAGTTTTATTTTTTGATTTTTCTGGAAAATGATTAAAAATAGAAAATAAATTATAGAAATTACCAAAAATGGTTTTAAAAATTATTTTAAATTATGAAAAATAATTTTTGACTATTTGAGATATTTTTCATTAATATTTATAATTATTTGAATATTAATGATATTTAATTTATTTAATTAGCATATTAAATAAATTAGAAAAAATGATTTAATATTATTAAAATTATTTTAAATAAGAATAACGTGTTTAAAAATATTTTGAGTTATAAAATATAACTTTTAATATTTTTGGAGAATTTTTATTAATAAATTAATATTAATGATATTAGATTTATTTAATTATTATATTAAATAAATGAATTAAAATGATTTTATTGATTTAAAAATGAGAAAAATGATTTAAAAATATTTTAAGTTATAATTAATGACTTTTAATATTTTGATGATAATTTCATTAATATTTGATTATTAATGGTGATGATTTAAAAATGATTTTTAATTACTTTTAAAATCATTTAAGTAGAATATTGATGATTTAAAATATTTTAAGTTATCGAAAATAACTTTAATATTTTGACAAATATGTTATTAATATTTTTATATTATTAAATATTAATAATGATAAGATTATTTGATAAATAAATCATTTAAAAATAATTTCGATGATTGAAAAATTATTATAAATTATAATAATTGCTTGTAAATTATTAAAAGCTTCTGAAAAATATTATAAATGATATTTAACTTATCTAAAATAATATTGAAGCTTAGAAATCGAGTTTAATTGACAATAATTGTGTTAATTGTAGGATAGGGTGACCAGATCACCGAGAATGGACCGAAATAGTTAGACTTGTTATGTGTTTATATAGGTTATGAACACTGATGTGGCTATGTGGTAATGTGTCTAGGAGAAGTTTGATTGTGAATTATAGTGTTATGTGTTATAAAATGATTGTGCTAATTGTTAGACCGATATTATTGGTTATAGGTCTTTCGAAAGCAGATAAGTTTATTGTGTAGCTGTAATCAGCGGAAGAGGCAAGTTCCCTAACTCAACCTTGAGTTAATATTGTTTAATTATTATTGGTGGTTAATTATTGCTAATTAGACCACGTCCAAGGATTTATTGTTGATTATTCGCAGTTAGTGCATGCTTAATAATTCAAATTGAATTATTGATTCAGAATATATATATACATTCGTAGAATAACTGTTGTTGGATATACATATCCATAGAAGCTAGAATTGACAGTACAGATAATTTCTGTTTATTATCAAATTATGTTGAGAAATGTCTTAGCCAATTATTCTGGTTAGACGAACATTTGTTAAAACTTGATAGGTTCGAGAAGAGAATTCAATTGTTATTGATAGATTGATGCCAATTATTTCGGCTAGATCGAGAAGTAAATAGAATTTGAAATCACAGTATTTCGTTGTAAAATCAAAATCTTGATTCTAAGACTGAGAAGAACAACCTTTTATATAAAGGGAATATTTTATCGGTCGAGTATTCGGCCTTTGCGCGCGATTAAGTATTATGCATAATATAGGGTATACTAAAGCTGATCACTTTATATACCTACAGAGGGGTATGATTTAATCTTTATGGTTATCTGATACACCTGGGTATATCAAAGTTTAACTTCGATAGTTACTCGAGAAGAGAAGTTCAAGATCCAAATGGATTGCTCAGCATAAATCTGGAAAAGGGAAAGCAAAAGCTGAGATGATGGATGAGCCATCACCTGTCGGTTGACTGAAGATGCCTCTGGCATCTTCTTCGTTTACTGGTCCCTTTAGCCTTACACTTCTCCTAATTGAGACTTACGAACGGCATTATTCGGGACTTAAGGCGATCTTGGGTGGTTCACGGCGAAGGTCGGGCGATTAAAAGCAGAGCAAGAAAAATAAAAGTTTGAAAAAACATTTAAGTAAACAAATCAAACTGTTTTTAATCGAAACCACCGATAGCATCAAGAACCAACCGTGTGGCTCTGATACCATATAACAGCGGCGATAAGTTTTTAAAATAAAAACTTTAACAGAAGAAAGAAAAGATTAAAAAGATGACCGGTGAATCGGTAAAGTAATCTCTTTCTTTTATTTATAAACATTTGAGGAAGGGATTACATGTGAATCCCTGATCTAAATGTTTAAGGGAAGATCAAAGTATTAAGGACTTCGTCTTCATCTTCTAACTAAGAAGATCGAAGCTGAAAGCTTCGTCTCCGACTAACTAGAGAGAAGGGAGAGAGGACCTCGGAAGAGCTTTCTAGAGAGAGAAGCTCTGAGGCTACATTGAATTAAGCCTAAACAACTCTAAACACTTCAAGTTGTATGGGGATGGTGACTCATCTGAGAAGATGAAGATTGACACCAAGACACCTACGAGATTTGATAGAGAGGATGGAGGCATCTTGATCAATCGAACGGTGATGGTTCATCTCATCATCTCACTTTTGCTTGAAAGTAAAAGCCGAGATGATGGATGGGCCATCACCGTTTGGCCGATCAAGATGATACCTCCGCGCCTTCTTCAAGCATCGGTCTGCTCTCGTAGGTGCTTGGAAGGTGTCTGATCATCTAATGACTCAAACCATTTACAAGATTTAACAATTAAAATGACTTACAAGTTTTATCAAATAAGAACATTAGATGAAGAGGGTTTAAGTTGGCTAAACAAGGTTGAGGCTAAAGATTTATCGAGAAGGAACTTTGAGTCTTTCTAAGTCCGCTTAAACTAAATGAATTCGATTTCCTTTTATGTAACAAGGAAACGAATCGTTACAAGATTACTATTACAATAATCGGGGTAAAGTAAAGTAAGAAACATTTTACTAAAGTAAAAGTACAAGTAAAAACATTTTACTAAAGTAAAATAAAGAAACCGCTTTCGTGGAAAAGCGAGACGTCTTTTTGACTAATGCGCCATGGGGCCGACAGTTTGATCGATCTTCGCTTTCGGTGGAAAAGTCATGGTGATTAAGTCACGGAGCGGTCTTTGGTCGGGCCGGTCGGTGATTAGGTCGTTTGAGCAGGTGTTGAAGGAGTGATGATGTCATCACATCCACTTACTTTGATTGATTATGGGGAATCAGGAGAAGGGATCCTGAGCGTCTTGAAGGCTGATCGTGCCATAGGGATCACAATCACCTTCGTCTTCAAGATCTTGACTAGAATTTTCTCCTCTGGACTGAGAAGAAGCTTTGTCTAATTCTTCATGTAATTGGTCAAGTCTCAAATGAATAGCATCTGCAAGACGCCTTAACTGAGAGTTAGAGTAACTAGAAATGTTAGTAACTTCATCAGAATTAGGAGGAACGACTAATTTTTCTTTTGACTTATCAACTATCTTAGTGACTGTTTTACTGGAAGATGCAACGGCAGGGGCCGTGGTAACTGAAGGAGTGGTTACTGGAGGGGTTAATAAAGGAGAAGGCAGAAATTCTTTCTGAACTTGGCCAACTATTCTATCAACACCGAATTTATCCCACCATTTAATGAAAAAACGGCGAGAGACATGAGAAATAAGGGAGAGGTAAGTCTGAGCAGTCCTAATACCTATGGACAACGGAGACTGAAATACTGTGACTTCTTGGGTAGCTAAAACGACATATTTCCATTTAAGAATCCAAGGGATTTTGTATTTACTGCAAAATATATGGAAGACTGGAATTTCCTCATATTTGGAATGATAATTACTATGATGACAAAAATGTTCTAACTGAGCAAGGAGAGGTTTGGGGAAAATATCATGACACAAACCATACCTTGTCCACCAAAGAACGAACCATTTGGGGAATTGACTTTTGAACTTGTGGTCGAACTGGAAAAACCATGAATTAAATAGTAATTTACTTTTCAGTTTTCTATTTAAGTAACTCGAAGTGTTTAGAGTTACTTAGGCTTAATTCAATGTAGCCTCAGAGCTTCTCTCTCTAGAAAGCTCTTCCGAGGTCCTCTCTCCCTTCTCTCTAGTTAGCCGGAGACGAAGCTTTCAGCTTCGATCTTCTTAGTTAAAGATGAAGAAGAAGTCTTCAATACTTCTCTCTTCCCTTAAACATTTAGTCTAGGAATTAATGTAATCCCTTCCTCAAATGTTTATAAATAAAAGAAAGTGATTACTTTACCGATTCACCGGTCATCTTCTTAATCTTTTCTTTTTCTGTCTAAGTTTTTTGAATAAAAACTTATCGCCGTTGTTATATGGTATCAGAGACACACGATTGGTTCTTGATGCTGCTCGGCGATTTCGATTAAAAACAGTTTGATTTGTTTACTTAAATGTTTTTTCAAACTTTTATTTTTCTTGCTCCGCTTTTAATCACCCAACCTTCGCCGTGAACCACCCAAGATCGCCTTAAGTCCCGACTAATGCCATTTGTAAGTCTCAATTGGGAGCAGTGTAAGGCTAAAGGGAATCCTTTAGATCTACGGGTATGTGTTCAAGGCAAGTAAGGTTAGAGTCTAAGTGGACCTTCAAGAGAAAGAATTTTTGTTTAAACAGTTAATAAATTAGTCTTCTGTTTAGATCGATTTCACTGATAGATCAGGACCAATCGAGTGATCCTTTGTTTCAGATTTCATCTGATTTGTTTTTAAACAAATTTGTTTTTACAAAATCTAAGAAATTTTGAAGATTCTGTCCAATTTTTCGGTAGAAAATTTTTTCCTCCTTCTTTATAAACCAAATTTTTGGGGGTGAAAGGGTTATTTCCTGGATAAAAATTTTAAGGTGGAAATGTATGGGGATGGTGACTCATCTGAGAAGATGATCAACAGCACCTTTCGGCATCCACAGGAGACGGACCAGTCAACGAAGAAGACGCCAGAGGCATCTTCAGTCACCGATAGGTGATGGCCCAAGCCATCATCTCAGCTTTTGCTTTTACTTAAAGCAAAAGTCTTTTACTTTAGTAAATGTAAAAGTAAAAGTAAAAGAATAACTTTTGCTTTTACTTAAGTTAAATGTTTTTAACTTAGTTAAATGTTTTTAACATTTACCAATGTAAAAGTAAATGTAAAATATTTCTTACGTTTTACTTTTACTTAAGTAAATTACTTTTACTTCAGTTAATGTAATAGTGATTCCTGCGTGAATCAATAGTAATTTAATTTTCTGTTTTCTATTTAAAGAAACTCAAGTGTTAGAGTTTCTTTATGCTTAATTCAATGTAGTCTCAGAGCTTCTCTCTCTAGAAAGCTCTTCTGAGGTCCTCTCTCCCTTCTCTCTAGTTAGCCGGAGACAAAGCTTTCAGCTTCAATATTCTTAGTTAAAGATGAAGAAGAAGTCTTCAATACTTCTCTCTTCCCTTAAACATTTAGTCTAGGAATTAATGTAATCCCTTCCTCAAATGTTTATAAATAAAAGAAAGAGATTACTTTACCGATTCACCGGTCATCTTCTTAATCTTTTCTTTCTTCTGTTTAAGTTTTTCTTTTAAAAACTTAATCGTCGTTGTTATATGGTATCAAAGCCATTCTTTTGGTTCTTGATTCTGTTCGGTGGTTTCGATTAAAAACAGTTTGATTTGTTTACTTAAATGTTTTTTCAAACTTTTATTTTTTTCTTGTTCGCTTTTAATCGCTTCGACCTTCAGTGAAACACCCAAGATCGCGCTTTAAGTCCCACTAATGCGGTTTTGTAAGTCTCAATTAGGAGCAATTGTAAGGCTAAAGGAAATCTTTAGATCTGGGTATGTGTGTTCAAGGTAAGTAAGGCTAGAGTCTAAGTGGACCTTCAAGAAAAAGAAATTTTGTTTAAACAGTTAACAAAGAAGTCTTTTGTTTAGATCGATTTCACTGATAGATCAGGACCAATCGAGTGATCCTTTGTTTTAGATTTCATGATTTGTTTTAAACAAATTTTTTTACAAAATCTAAGAAATTTTGAAGATTTTGACCAATTTTCAGAGAAAATTTTTCCTCTTTCTTTATAAACCAAATTTTGGGGGTGAAAGGTTATTTCGGATAAAAATTTTAAGGTGGAAATGTATGGGGATGGTGACTCATTTGAGAAGATGATCAATGAGAACCTTTCTAAGATCCATGTGAGACGGACCACCAATCTAAGAAGACGCCAGAGAGTCTTTCAACATCGACAGTGATGGCTCACGCCATCATCTCTTTTACTTTAGTAAATGTAAAAGTAAAAGTAAAAGAATAACTTTTGCTTTTACTTAAGTTAAATGTTTTTAACTTAGTTAAATGTTTCTTACATTTACCAATGTAAAAGTAAATGTAAAATGTTTCTTACGTTTTACTTTTACTTTAGTAAATTACTTTTACTTCAGTTAATGTAATAGTGATTCTTGCGTGAATCAAATAGTAATTTACTTTTCAGTTTTCTATTTAAGTAACTCGAAGTGTTTAGAGTTACTTAGGCTTAATTCAATGTAGCCTCAGAGCTTCTTTCTTTAGAGTACACTCTTCCGAGGTACTCTCCCTTCTCTCTAGTTAGCCGGAGACGAAGCTTTCAGCTTCGATCTTCTTATTAGAAGATGAAGATGAAGTCTTTAATACTTCAATCTTGCCCCTTAAACATTTAGTCTAGGAATTAATGTAATCCCTTCCTCAAATGTTTATTAATAAATGAAAGAGATTACTTTACCGATTCACCGGTCATCTTCTTAATCTTTTCTTTTTCTGTTTAAGTTTTTATTTTAAAAACTTATCGCTGCTGTTATATGGTATTGCCGCTGTTATATGGTATCAAAGCCATTCTTTTGGTTCTTGATTCTGTTCGGTGGTTTCGATTAAAAATAGTTTGATTTGTTTACTTAAATATTTTTTCAAACTTTTATTTTTCTTGCTCCGCTTTTATCGCCCGACCTTCGCTGTGAAACACCCAAGATCGCCTTAAGTCATGCCGTTTGTAAGTCTTAATTGGGAGCAGTATAAGGCTAAAGGGAATCTTTAGATCTACGTGTATGTGTTCAAGGCAAGTAAGGCTAGAGTCTAAGTGGACCTTCAAGAGAAAGAATTCTTGTTTAAACAGTTAACAAAGAAGTCTTCTGTTTAGATCGATTTCACTGATAGATCAGGACCAATCGAGTGATCCTTTGTTTCAGATTTCAGTCTAATTTGTTTTTAAACAAAATTTTTTTACAAAATCTTAGAAATTTTGAAGATTTTGACCAATTTTCGGTAGAAAATTTTTTCCTTCTTCTTTATAAACCAAATTTTTGGGGGTGAAAGGGTTATTTCGTGGATAAAAATTTTAAGGTGGAAATGTATGGAGATGGTGACTCATCTGAGAAGATGATCAACAGCACCTTCCAGCATCCACATGAGACGAACCAAGTCAAGGAAGAAGACGCTAGAGGCCTTCTTCAGTCACCGACAGGTGATGGCCCACGCCATCATCTCAGCTTTTGCTTTTACTTAAAGCAAAAGTCTTTTACTTTAGTAAATGTAAAAGTAAAAGAATAACTTTTGCTTTTACTTAAGTTAAATGTTTTTAACTTTAGTTAAATGTTTCTTACATTTACCCATGTAAAAGTAAATGTAAAATATTTCTTACGTTTTACTTTTACTTTAGTAAATTACTTTTACTTCAGTTAATGTAATAGTGAATCCTGCGTGATTTAATAGTAATTTACTTTTTAGTTTTCTATTTAAACAACTCGAAGTGTTTAGAGTTATTTAGGCTTAATTCAATGTAGCCTCAAAGCTTCTCTCTCTAGAGAACGCTCTTCCGAGGTCCTCTCCCTTCTCTTAGTTAGTTTGGAGACGAAGCTTTCAAATTTTCGATCTTCTTAGTTAGAAGATGAAGACGAAGTCCTTAATACTTCGATCTTCCTTTAAACATTTAGATCTAGGATTCACATGTAATCCCTTCCTCAAATGTTTATAAATAAAAGAAAGAGATTATTTTACCGATTCACCGGTCATCTTCTTAATCTTTTCTTTTTCTGTCTAAGTTTTTCTTTTAAAAACTTATCGCCGCTGTTATATGGTATCAGAGCCATTCTTTTGGTTCTTGATTCTGTTCGGTGGTTTCGATTAAAAATAGTTTGATTTGTTTACTTAAATGTTTTTTCAAACTTTTATTTTTCTTGCTCCGCTTTTAATCGCCCGACCTTCGCCGTGAAACACCCAAGATCGCCTTAAGTCCCGACTAATGTGACAACCCGAGAATTTGGACAATTTAGTAAAATCTTAAATGATTGATTTAAGGTCAAATAATAGACCTAGATAGAAAATAAGTGTATGCGTTTGATGTTATTAGGATGGAATTTTGAGGATTTCAAAATTCTGTGAAGGATTTAGGTGAATTATTCAGATTAAGGATTTATGGTGAATATGTGTTGTGTTTATGTTACGTACGTGTTCGAGAATGTGGTTATGGGTCAAGGTTGACCGGATAAATTATATCTCAGAATAAACCCTAAGAATATATTAAGAACAACAACGTTCGGTTAGAAAACCCTAGCGTTTGATAAGAAACCCTAGAAATCGGTTCGGAACCCTAGTTTCATTTAGAGAATCCAAACCCTAATTCGGTGCATGAAACCCTAAATCGGGAACTTAATGGCATAAGTGTAAATAATTATAAGATTAATTAGGGTTAATCTTAACAAATTGATTACAAAACCATAATTCAAAATCAAACCCTAATACTTGATCCGAAAACCCTAGTTTTTGATTACGATAAATTCAAGCCCTAATCGGAAAATTAATGGAAAATTATAATGCTCTCATCGCTATTATTATAGTATTAATTAGGTAACGCTTAATTAATTAGCAAACCCTAATCTCAAATTATCGAACTTAAACGTTTCCGTCAGGAACCCTAATGACGGATTTGAAAACCCTAATTTCTAATTAGGGAAAACGAAGGTGTTAATTTAATACTTTTTATGTTAATTAGGATATATTAATTCTAATTTTCAAGGTTAAGTAATTAGAAAACCCTAATCTAATTACGAATATTTAATTTCTATATTAGAAAATTATTTTCTATTTAGAAACCCTAAATTGTGGGTTGAAAACCCTAATGACCATTTTGAACCCTAATTGTACAGTGGTGGATTTAATTGCTATAATTGCAATGTTAATTAGGAAGTATAAATCCTAATTGTCAAGTTATTAGAAACCCTAATCTAATTAGGAAATCTAATTTCTAAACTTTAAATATTATTTTTATATTTAAAACCCTAATTTTTGGGTTATAAATTATAATGTACAAATTTGACCCTAAGTGCTTAATTAGCAATTTTAATTAGGATAAAATAGTCCTAATTAAAGAAATAATGATTCATGATTAGAAATTATGATATAATTAGGAAGCCCTAATTTTAATTAGAAATCAAAATTTTCTATTTAATTAGAAAATTTTTGAAATCCAAGTTGCTAAATATTTGAGGTTAAAACCTAAACCCTAAAAATGTCCAAACCCTAAACCCTAGATTGCTCAAAACCTAAACCCTAAGGGTTTCATTAAATGGCAAATTCTAGAAATTTATGGAAAAGACCAAAATGCCCTTTTTAGGTTTCTTTAATAAGCTAACTTGTAGAAATTGCAATAACTTTAGTTGTTGAACCAATCTTGACTTTGTATAACCTACAAACACAACACATCATCACCTATATGCCACCCATTTCATCAAAATACATTGCACTTCAGAGATTATATAAATTAAAAAGAGAGAAAAGTTCATTATTTATTCTCATTTTGTCCAAGCCATTTTTCTCTCTAAAATTCTTGGAGTTAGAAAGATATAGAAAGAAAAGATGAAGCAAGATCATCTTGTAACAAGCTATGGATCAGATCAAAGGACCAGATTCAAGAATTAAAACTCAAAAGGTATATGAACCCTAAAATTTGAAATCTCATGATTTGATGTTAAATGTTGTAATTGATTGGTCAAAGATATGTAATAAGGTGTCAATTGATGATCTGGGTTGATAAATCCATGATCCATAACATTAAAGAGCTCAAATCTTACATTTTTGAAAATCTGGAAAAAAAATTAAAGTTGAGGTCTGACAACGAATGTCAGAGCATCTAGATCTTTTTCTGTTAAATGTTTGTTATGTTTTAAGTTATATATGTGTTCTATGTCATGTCGACTGTGCTCTGAATCAAGAAACACGATCAGATCATGAATGGACTGAGAGATATGGACCGCATCAAATGCCGTTGACCATTCATTTAAATGCAATTAGGTAGCCGTAATTCAAATTTTCTCGACAAGTTATTTCAAAGCGCTAGATCTTGAGTTGTTTAGGTGGTTATGTGTTATTATCTCTTGGATCTTGTATATCGACATGTAGGCTATATATATAAACATTTATTTTACCAAGAGCATAAACCAAAATCGGATATAAGTATGGTCAAACCAGGTCGATTATCTCTTAGGAAGAACAAATCTGGGAAAACCAGATTGTTCAAGAAGTAGTCCTGGACCCTATTTTGACCATGCTAGATCGTGAACATTTGATGTTGTTAGGTTGCTTTGGTGTTATGGTTGTGTACCCGGACATTAGTACTACAAAATGAAACCACTAGTTCACATAAACCGAACCCGTAAGATTAAGATTTAAAGCTTCAAATGTAGGCACTCGAATCGCCTTGGGTTTTCGGGTTGCCCGTAAAAACCTGAGACGTGCTCGACAAGGTTTTTGATTACCCAGATCTTCTTTGTTTTGTTGTTGGATGGCCATGTTATCGATTGATAATAATAGTATTACACTTATACTACATGTTAGGTAACATTATCCGCCTGATTATAAAAGGAACATGAATTTATTTACGGGTCAAAGTGGTAACCTCGAACTCGACATGAAGATCCTCGAATTTGCCCAAGAACACCAAGAACAATTTATATGCGGTTCTGCACATTATAGGGCCCTTTAGCGACAATTTATTTTCTATTTTCCTAGGAAATGATTAAAAATTAGGAAAAAATGGTTTTAATTATTAAAAATACATATTAAATTATGAAAATTATTTTAAAGTCCTAAAAATAGTTTTTAATTATTTTGAGTATATTTCATAAATATTTAATATTTTTGGAATATAAAGGTATTTATTTATTTAATTATAAAATTAAATAAATTATTTAAAAATAGTTTTAATTCATGAAAAAATCATGAAAAATAATATTATGGTAAAAGAAAATATTTTAAGTTATTTTTGATGACTTTTAATATTTTTGATGAATTTCATTAATAATTTATTATTAATGGTAATTAGTTTATTTAATTAATATATTAAATAAATTAAGGAAAAATGAAATTAATGATTTAAAAATCATATAAAATGATTTAAGTGTTATAAAATATTTGAAGTTATAAAATATAACTTTTGATATTTTGGCATGAAAATATTAATATTTTAATATTAATATTAATTATCGGATAATGGATTTAAGTGTTTAAAAAATCAAATAATTATGATTTTAAGATATTAAAATATCTTGTGATATTATAATTATATTATAATATTATGTTATGATTTTTATTGATATTTTATATTAAATGGATAATAATGATTAAGGAATTATGTAGTATTTAATTCATCTAAATACAATATTAATAATTGGGAAATCATGATAAATGGTAATAATTATCCGAAAATTATTACGAGCTTCAGGAAAATGTTTCAATCGCTAAGAAAAATTGTCTGTGATAATTGTTAAGGGTTAGGCAGAGTTTAACTGAACTTAAACTCGAGTATTGTTCGACTAGATCGTCGGGATGATAGAATTGTGTCAGTTTTAAGTCAGACTGAAATAGTTTGACCTGATGCTAAGTCTTATGTGTCTTTGTATAGACTTATAGGTTATGTGTTACGTGTTTAGGTTATTCTTTGTATATAAATATAATAAAGATTATCTTGTGATGATATTATTCTAATATTGGAGATCTATATTATTAATATTAGGTCTTGGGTAAAGCGTTATAAATTGCGTTAATGTAATCAAATTCGTTCTGTGCAAGTTTGTTCTTACTTAACTCTAATAAGAGTGTTTTATTCAAGCTTATGGTTAATCATTGCTGATTGCCATGAAAATTGTACTCTGTACATCTTGCATGTATAAGTCAGGTATGAAAGGCTGATCACCTTCATTACCAGTTGGTTCAGAAATGTTTGTTCATGTTTAAAACCTTGTTCAGTCAAAAGTTTGTTTGTGCTTGTTCTCAATTATATTGATGAATTATAGCCAGCGTATTATTCATACTCTTCAATCATGATATATCTTTATCTTGTTATATTTAAACTTGCTGGGCAACTTTCATGCTCACCCTTGCTATATCATGATAAACATTGCAGATAAGGCGAATGCGTTCGGACACTGAGAAAAGGTTAATGCCAATGCATACTGACTTGGGATAAATTGTACGGCTATTTTGTAATAGTATAGTTGAATAATATCTTATCTGATAGATAGCTTATGATTTGTGTTTAAGTTAAGGTTACTCGACCTTGGGGAATAATGTATAATGTAATGTATAAACAATTTATGTTTATATCTTCCGCAAACAGTAATAGAAAGATTAGTGTACCGAATCCGAGGCGATTTGGGGCTCGGATCGGGGGATGCTACAGTTGGTATCAAAGCTGTTGGTTATGAAGCTTAGGTAGGAATACCTGAGACCAATAACCGCAGTTGATTAGATAAGATCTAACTCACATAGAGTTAGTTGGTGGTAAGATTCAAAGATGAATCTCGGTAAGTTGTTAAGATACGTAGTTCCTAACTCGTAATAAGGTTGAATGTATGGTGAATAGATAAAGTCTAAAAGACTAAAAGTTCGATGATAGGAGATCGTAAAACAAAACGATCATAGTCATAGAATTGAATCGTAATATATACGATGAGATCACCCCGTGATCTCGTTAAGGTTATGATGACCGGAAAGAATCAATATGATGATTGAAAAGTTTAAAGCATGATTAACGTGTGAATGGCATGCAGATTCGTAAAAGGATTGTGAATACTGATTAAATGAAATTTGTATTGAGAAGGGGTTAAGTATTAGGTGGGGATTTCAATGAGGACTCGTGGTTGCAAATCGAGTTGTATGATTTCTTGTATGGGCGGGGAATCGTACTTGGTGTAAAAACTACTTAGTTGGTGGCATTGGTAATAATTGAAATGTTTGTCACGCTTAGTTGTTATATACGAGATAAATAGGTCATAGGTAGAGAATATAGGATTAAGTACGAGTTCTTAGAACTCATACTTATGTGACATTCTTGACTCATAGTTATATGAAATGTTTATGAGCCCCTCAGCGAACGGACGCCAAAGGTCAGACTAGTGTAAGTTCGTAAACTCATATAATTGTGGCCAGGTTATGAACTCATAAGTGTGGTTTTATGAACTGGGTATAGTTTTGTGTGATTGGAGTGTTAAGGATTATAGGAGCATATAGAATATTAAGTAAATGATCATTAGTGGAGACTTAGGTTTTCCCTAAACTCCTAGCTATGCTAAACTTCGAAATTTTGACATCAAGCTAAATACGCACTATGTGCCTTTTTAAAAAAATGTAGACTCGTAACCATTTTTGAAACGGTTTAAAGTACAGTCTATGCTACTTATTTCAGCTAGACTCAAATGATTTGAAATATCCAAAATTTGTTTTTAATTATCACTCATGTACCATGTAATCTGGTGCAGAGATGATAAAAATGATGGAGTCATCAATGCAGTATTACTTAGTGTGAATTTGACATAAAGTCACTATTCCACTATGGTATAATGTAGTATGACAAAATCACCAAATGACGAAATCCTCAACGGACTGTAAATACAGTGCGGCATCATGACGTCATTCTCAAAAATGTTTTCAAAAATTTTAATTTGCAAACTGGTTTGGTTTTACACCTAAATAATTCAATTGAATTGAATTATCGATATGAGTCTACGCTTATTTGATTCAAATTTAGACTAATGTTATAAAAACTCTTAAGTGTTCATTGAAGAATTTCCCGAACCAAATTGTTTTGGTGCGGAATCCTATAATAAGACCGAGGTGAACAATGTTGTTTGGATAAAAAAATCCAATCGAGAAGCGTAAATATTTAACAACACATAATGTCGTTATGCATGACGAAGAGTACGATAGGCTAATCACCTAAAGTACTATTAATGGTAGTTTACCTTTTTTGTGATTGTAAACATACCAAGTAATGTATTGTTTTCTTAGTATGATCACTACCGAATTAAAACTAAGTGTTCATGGTCTATACGACCCTCAAAGACAATTTGAAAACTTTTACTCGTGAGTGGTGTATTGGGTAGCATGTGATATGTGTGAATGGTGTAAGCTATTTGGTATCTGATGTAGTAGGTGTAAGGTGAATTTGGGGACGAAATTCTTAGAAGGAGGGTGAATGTGACAACCCGAGAATTTGGACAATTTAGTAAAATCTTAAATGATTGATTTAAGGTCAAATAATAGACCTAGATAGAAAATAAGTGTATGCGTTTGATGTTATTAGGATGGAATTTTGAGGATTTCAAAATTTCGTGAAGGATTTAGGTGAATTATTGGGATTAAGGATTTATGTGAATATGTGTTGTGTTTATGGTTATGTACGTGTTCGAGAATGTGGTTAAGGGTGAGGTTGATCGGATAAATTATATCTATGAATAAACCCTAAGAATATATTAAGAACAACAACGTTCGGTTAGAAAACCTAGCGTTTGATAAGAAACCCTAGAAATCGTTCCTCGAAACCCTAGTTTGGTTTAGAGAATCGAAACCCTAATTCGGTGTATGAAACCTAAATGGGAACTTAATGGCATAAGTGTAAATAATTATAAGATTAATTAGGGTTAATCTTAACAAATTGATTACAAAACCCTAATTCAAAATCAAACCCTAATACTTGATCTCGAAAACCCTAGTTTGATTACGATAAATTGAAGCCTAATCTGGAAAATTAATGGAAAATTATAATGCTCTCTCTTCTTTATTATTATAGTATTAATTAGGTAACGCTTAATTAATTAGCAAACCCTAATCTCAAATTATCGAACTTAAACTTTTCCGTCAGAACCCTAACGACGGATTTGAAACCCTAATTTCTAATTGTGGAAAAGCGAAGGTGTTAATTTAATACTTTTTATGTTAATTAGGATATATTAATTCTAATTTTCAAGGTTAAGTAATTAGAAAACCCTAATCTAATTACTTAATATTTAATTTCTATATTAGAAAATTATTTTCTATTTAGAAACCCTAAATTGTGGGTTGAAAACCCTAATGACCATTTTGAACCCTAATCAGACAATTGGTGGATTTAATTGCTATAATTGCAATGTTAATTAGGAAGTATAAATCCTAATTGTCAAGTTATTAGAAACCCTAATCTAATTAGGAAATCTAATTTCTAAACTTTAAATATTATTTTTATATTTAAAACCCTAATTTTTGGGTTATAAATTATAATGTACAAATTTGACCCTAAGTGCTTAATTAGCAATTTTAATTAGGATAAAATAGTCCTAATTAGCAAATAATGATTCATGATTAGGAAATTATGATATAATTAGGAAGCCCTAATTTTAATTAGAAATCAAAAATTTTCTATTTAATTAGAAAATTTTTGAAATCCAAGTTGCTAAATATTTGAGGGTTAAAACCTAAACCCTAAAAATGTCCAAACCCTAAACCCTAGATTGCTCAAAACCTAAACCCTAAGGGTTTCATTAAATGGCAAATTCTAGAAATTTATGGAAAAGACCAAAATGCCCTTTTAGGTTTCTTTAATAAGCTAACTTGTAGAAATTGCAATAACTTTAGTTGTTGAACCAATCTTGACTTTGTATAACTCTACAAACACAACACATCACCCTTATATATATGACCCATTTCATCAAAATACATTGCACTTGTAGATTATATAAATTAAAAAAGAGAGAAAAGTTCATTATTTATTCTCATTTTGTCCAAGCCATTTTCTCTCTAAAATTCGGGAGTTAGAAAGATATAGAAAGAAAAGATGAAGCAAGATCATCTTGTAACAAGCTATGGATCAGATCAAAGGACCAGATTCAAGAATTAAAACTCAAAAGGTATATGAACCCTAAAATTTGAAATCTCATGATTTGATGTTAAATGTTGTAATTGATTGGTCAAAGATATGTAATAAGGTGTCAATTGATGATCTGGGTTGATAAATCCATGATCCATAACATTAAAGAGCTCAAATCTTACATTTTTGAAAATCTGGAAAAAAAATTAAAGTTGAGGTCTGACAACGAATGTCAGAGCATCTAGATCTTTTTCTGTTAAATGTTTGTTATGTTTTAAGTTATATATGTGTTCTATGTCATGTCGACTGTGCTCTGAATCAAGAAACACGATCAGATCATGAATGGGTCGAGAGATATGAATGGTCATTAAATGCCGATTGACCATTCACGAAATGCAATTCGGGTAGCCCGAATTCAAAATTTCTCTCGACAAGTTATTTCAAAGCGCTAGATCTTGAGTTGTTTAGGTGGTTATGTGTTATTATCTCTTGGATCTTGTATATTGACATGTAGGCTATATATATAAACATTTATTTTACCAAGAGCATAAACCAAAGCGGATATAAGTATGGTCGAACCGGGGTTGATTATTCTTGGGAAGAACAAATCTGGGAAAACCCAGATTGTTCAAGAGTAGTCCGGACCCCTATTTTGACCATGCTAGATCGTGAACATTTGATGTTGTTAGGTTGCTTTGGTGTTATGGTTGTGTACCCAGACATTAGTACTACAAAATGAAACCACTAGTTCACATAAACCGAACCCAGAAGATTAAGATTTAAAGCTTCAAATGTAGGCACTCGAACTGCCTTGGGTTTCTGGGTTGCCCAGAAAACCCAGACGTGCTCTGACAAGGTTTTTGATTACCCAGATCTTGCTGTTTTGTTGTTGGATGGCCATGTTATCGATTGATAATAATAGTATTACACTTATACTACATGTTAGGTAACATTATCTGCCCAGATTATAAAAGGAACATGAATTTATTTCTGGTCAAAGTGGTAACCTCGAACTCTGACATGAAGATCTGGAATTTGCCCAAGAACACCAAGAACACCTATAGCGACGGTTCTGTCGCTATAGGGCCCCTTTAGCGACAATTTATTTTCTATTTTCCGGAAATGATTAAAAATTAGGAAAAAATGGTTTTTAATTATTAAAAATACATATTAAATTATGAAAAATTATTTTAAAGTCTGAAAAATAGTTTTTAATTATTTTGAGTATATTTCATAAATATTTAATATTTTTGGAATATAAAAGGTATTTATTTATTTAATTATAAAATTAAATAAATTATTTAAAAATAGTTTTAATTCATGAAAAAAATCATGAAAAATAATATTATGGTAAAAGAAAATATTTTAAGTTATTTTTGATGACTTTTAATATTTTTGATGAATTTCATTAATAATTTATTATTAATGGTAATTAGTTTATTTAATTAATATATTAAATAAATTAAGGAAAATGAAATTAATGATTTAAAATCATATAAAAATGATTTAAGTGTTATAAAAATATTTGAAGTTATAAAATATAACTTTTGATATTTTGGCATGAAAATATTAATATTTTAATATTAATATTAATTATCGGATAATGGATTTAAGTGTTTAAAAATCAAATAATTATGATTTTAAGATATTAAAATATCTTGTGATATTATAATTATATTATAATATTATGTTATGATTTTTATTGATATTTTATATTAAATGGATAATAATGATTAAGGAATTATGTAGTATTTAATTCATCTAAATACAATATTAATAATTGGGAAATCATGATAAATGGTAATAATTATCTCGAAAATTATTACGAGCTAGGAAAAATGTTTTAATTTGCTAAGAAAATTATCTGTGATAATTGTTAGGGTTAGCGAGTTTAACCGAACTTAAACTCGAGTATTGTCTAACTAGATCGTCGGGATGATAGAATTAGGTGGGTTTTAAGTCGAATCGGAAATAGTTTGACACGATGCTAAGTCTTATATGTTTGTATAGACTTATAGGGTTATGTGTTATGTGTTTAGGTTATTCTTTGTATATAAATATAATGAGATTATATCGTGATGATATTATTCTAATATTGGAGATCTATATTATTAATATTAGGTCTTGGAAAAAGCGTTATAAATTGCGTTGCGGTAATCAATCTGTTCAAAAAGTTTGTTCTTACTTAACTCTAATAAGAGTGTTTTATTCAAGCTTATGGTTAATCATTCTTTGATTGCCATGAAAATTGTATTTCTGTACATCTTGCATGTATAAGTCGGTATGAAAATTTGATCACCTTCATTACCAGTTGGTTCGAAATGTTTGTTCATGTTTAAAACCTTGTTCATCAAAAGTTTGTTTGTGCTTGTTCTCAATTATATTGATGAATTATAATAATATTATTCATACTCTTCAATCATGATATATCTTTATATTGTTGTATTTAAACTTGTTGGGCAACTTTCATGCTCACCTCGCTATATCATGATAAACATTACGAGATAAGGCGAATGCGTTCGGACATGAGGAAAAGGTTAATGCCAAGTACGACTTGGGATAAATTGTACTGACTATTTTGTAATAAGTATAGTTGAATAATATCTTATCTGATAGATAGCTTATGATTTGTGTTTAAGTTAAGGTTACTCGACCTTGGGGAATAATGTATAATGTAATGTATAAACAATTTATGTTTATATCTTCCGCAAACAGTAATAGAAAGATTAGTGTACCGAATCCGAGGCGATTTGGGGCCCGGATTCGGGGGACGCTACAACTAATGCCGTTTGTAAGTCTCAATTGGGAGCAGTGTAAGGCTAAAGGGAATCTTTAGATCTACGGGTATGTGTTCAAGGCAAGTAAGGCTAGAGTCTAAGTGGACCTTCAAGAGAAAGAATTTTTTTTTAAACAGTTAACAAAGATGTCTTCTGTTTAGATCAATTTCACTGATAGATCAGGACCAATCGAGTGATCCTTTGTTTCAGATTTCAGTCTGATTTGTTTTTAAACAAAAAAAATTTACAAAATCTTAGAAATTTTGAAGATTTTGACCAATTTTCGATAGAAATTGTTTTCCTTCTTCTTTATAAACCAAATTTTTGGGGATGAAAGGGTTATTTCCTGGATAAAAATTTTAGGGTGGAAATGTATGGGGATGGTGACTCATCTGAGAAGATGATCAACAGCACCTTCCGACATCCACAGGAGACGGACCAAGTCAAGGAAGAAGACGCCAGAGGCCTTCTTCAGTCACCGACAGGTGATGGCCCACACCATCATCTCAGCTTTTGCTTTTACTTAAAGCAAAAGTCTCTTACATTAGTAAATATAAAAGTAAAAGTAAAAGAATAACTTTTGCTTTTACTTAAGTTAAATGTTTTTAACTTTAGTTAAATGTTTCTTACATTTACCCATATAAAAGTAAATGTAAAATGTTTCTTACGTTTTACTTTTACTTTAGTAACTTACTTTTACTTTAGTAAATTACTTTTACTTCAGTTAATGTAATAGTGAATCCTGCGTGATTCAATAGTAATTTAGTTTTTAGTTTTCTATTTAAATAACTCGAAGTGTTTAGAGTTGTTTAGGCTTAATTCAATGTAGCCTCAGAGCTTCTCTCTCTAGAAAGCTCTTCCGAGGTCCTCTCTTCCTTCTCTTTAGTTAGCCGGAGACGAAGCTTTCAGCTTCGATCTTCTTAGTTAGAAGATGAAGACGAAGTCCTTAATACTTCGATCTTCCCTTAAACATTTAGATCTAGGATTCACATGTAATCCCTTCCTCAAATGTTTATAAATAAAAGAAAGAGATTACTTTACCTTCTCAGATGAGTCACCATCCCCAATCTAAGATCTTTTAGATCTACGGGTATGTGTTCAAGGTAAGTAAGGTTAGAGTCTAAGTGGACCTTCAAGAGAAAGAATTTTTGTTTAAACAGTTAACAAATTAGTCTTCTGTTTAGATCGATTTCACTGATAGATCAGAACCAATCGAGTGATCCTTTGTTTCAGATTTCACTTTGCTATTTCGTAGAATTAAATTCTTGATTATTCATTTGAATATCGTAGAAAACCTTGAAAGCGTTGTACTCTTTCATTATCGAATTATTGTTGCGTAGAATGTGAGAAGGTTTGATATTGATTTTTATATCTTTATTGTATCTCTTAACTTGCAGAGCAAACTTGTTGCTCACCCTTGCTATAAATAAAACTTTTCAGCTAGGGACGAAGTTGCAGAAGGTGCTGCGAAGAAGAACAAAGATAAAGGAATAGTTATGAATTAGTTATGATGAATAATATTATTATTATGTTGTATTGTATTGTAAACCCTTTTTGGATATCTAAAGGGGTATGTCTGTAATGTTAAGGTTAGTAGACCTTGGACTTATGTATTAACAATCTATGTTAATGAGTTATGTATTCCTATTTATATTAAAATGGGTAGTTAGATGGTATTATATTGTGGATCGTGAACACCATATTCGGGGGTCAGGTAACCTTGATTTGGAGGTGTCACAATATATCTACGTCTCCTCTTTTCGAAACATCTTGAATCATCAAAATCGAAATTCATATGAAGAAGTTATGGCCATTTTCCCAATTGACGTCAGAGCAAAAAATTCCAAAAAAGGACCCCCGCCCCGGCGGACATTATACATACAAAACCCTCGTCGGGCCGAGGGTAATGAGGCAAAAACAGTAGTACCACGGGAAGGGCCTATCAAGACAAAAAACCTCCACCGTGAAGTGGGTAGTGGGAAGAAAAAAAGCTTTTTTTTTGTAATTTGTGTTCATGTAAGATTGGTTCGAGCTGATTGTTCAAGGACTTCCAGGAGGATTAAAAGAAATATGAAGAGGCATATAAAAGGAGGAGAATTGTAAGGATTTAGGGGGTATTCCATTAGATTAGAATATAGTAGATTAGGACAAAACCCTAGTTCTTATTAGTTTTAGAGATGGAAGCAACTTGGAGACCATTGAAGATCAAGAGCAGGAGCTTGATAAAGATGGAGATTTGCAGACAACAGATTTATTCTTCACTCTACTCTTATTTTTGTCTATTAATGTTTATTCAATTGTGGATTCTTAGTTTTAATTCATTAATCATGAACTAAATCTTTTGTTTAAGATTACAATAGAGCTTATTGCATAGTTTATTTTTAATATGCTTCTCTATTAAATTATTGTGATTATTCTTGGATTGTCTATTATGATTTGTGATGAATTGCTTAATTTCCTAGCTAACAATTACCGTGATAATCTATATGAATTCGAGAGATGAATTATAGATTTAGATCTGATCATAATATCATGTGATTGTGTTTTTTGCATAGCGTTAGAATTCATAATTTATGTCTAGGATAGAGATATACCTATACATCGCATGTAATCAGATAAAGAACTTGTGCTTAAAATTCTTTTTAATTGTAATTCACATAGAGATATAGTGAATTAGTTTATTAGGGTGTTCTTTTTAATTCTATCATCTGTGGATTTAAGTTGATTTGAGTATGCTGCATTGAGAGATGATCATATTTACTTGTGTGTTCTTGATTAACAATTAAGAATAGTGAGCATAACTGATAAGAAGTGTATTAATTTAAGTGAAGCAATAACTGAAGTTGTGATCTTAAATCTCCATAATATAATTTTTAATTAGTGGTACTTAGAATTAGTATAATTAAATAATTTAATTTATAATCTTAAATTGATTGTTTAAATAAAAGTAGTTTGATTAAGAGTTAGTAATTGGTAATTTGTATTAATAATTCCTCGTGGGAACGATACTCTACTTTCACTTTATTACTTGTTGACCACGTATACTTGCATGTCACACGTAACTAGCTTTTACCCAACAGTTAGCTAGAAGATGATTACAAAACTTTGATTGCTACTCCTTTTTGTTCTTAAAATAACCACACTTTTCTTCTTTCTTCTCTCTTTTCTCTCTTCTTTTTCTCACTGTTTTCTTCTTTCTCTTCTTCTCTGATTCTTCTTTAGTCTTAGGCTTAAGCATTTAACGTAAAAATAATAAGACGCAACGTATAAAATAAAACGCATAAAAACTGACATGTAATAATATCTCTACTTAATATATCAGTTATTTTTTTATTTTAAATTCAAAAGCCATAAAGCCTTGTTTGGCAAAACACTTTTAAAATAAAGACTTAACATTCCTTAATCTTTGTTTGGTAAACCCATTTAATACTCTTTTAATAACTCATTTATAATATAGTTTATTGTCACACTTTATTTAATTAAATTCTAATATTAAAATTTAATTAAATTAAAACTAATAACAACTTATTAAATCAATTTACAAGATACTCCAATTGCCATAAAATTATAATTTCCTTATAATTTTATTTAATTAATTAGTACATTACTTTCATTACTAAATTAAATTAAAATAACATTATAACAATTCATTTAATTCTTATCAACTCTCTAATTTAATTATTAAATTAAATTAGAATATCACCATATAATAATTTATTCATCACTCTTTTATTTTAATTAACTTCAAAATACCAAAATACCAATTATCAATTTAATTAGCATATTACCTTAATTAAGTTAATTCCCCACAACTCATGAATTATTTATTTAACTAATAAATAATCAAATTAAATAAATATTTATTTAACAATAAACACATCAACTAAAATATTTATTTAATTAAATAAATATTTAAAATTACACATAAATTCTGGATTGTTACAATCCCTTGTGGGTTATTGTTCAAGGCCATCGCAAGCTGTCCCATCTAATTTTCCAAGTTTTTAATTGCAGCTGCTTGTGTTTTCATGGCCACTTCATTACTGGATATATACTTCAACAGTAATTCCTCTAAATCTGACTTTTTCTCATGTTACGGAACTGACTGTTGATGTAACGAATGGAAATTTGGTAATTAATTTTAAATATTTAACGAATTAAATAAATATTTGAGTTGATTTATTTATTGAGATAAATAAATATTCGATGAAGTTATTGCGTAATAATTTAATTAGGAGATATATTAATTAAATTAATGTATAATAATTTTATGAATTGAAGATTTAATTTAATGAAATAATTAAATTAAATAAATTGTTTAATAATTATAATATTGTGTAGTGTTGATGTTCTAGTTTAATTTAATAATTAAATTAGATGTGTAATAATTTGTTAAGCATTGTAGGCACTCGAAATTTTCTGCACACCTGTTACTAACATTGCAGGAGGGCAGATTCGTCTTTCGGAGATAACCCTGGAAGACAGCTCACATCTATTCTGGATACCATGGGAAGTTCAGTCTCAACCCTGAAACACACACCGAGAGTATCAATTCCAACCTCAGAGATAACCCCGAGTTTCGTCCTTGGAGATAACCCCAAGGAATGCTGTTGCAGTTCCGACGATAACTCCGGAAATGCTTGTTTCAAATGCATGCAATTAGCTTCAATCTCAGACCTCCTGCCGAGGCACTCATTCTAAATACCCGGAGATAACACCGGGAAGACAGGCACACTTAAAGATGACCCTGTGGAATTCAAACACTTGCAGCAGTCCAATCTCAGATGTAACCCTGAGCAACGTCTGCTATCAGCCCAAACCGGAGATAACCCCAGTGAGGGGAAAAATCGTCATCTTGCCACCTCAACCCCCAGCGCGCCGTCTCAACATTTCATACATACATTTCTACACAGCAATGTCACACAAGAGCCAAGGTGTTCCAATCCCGAGTGACTATTACACGTGGCAGCATACCGGATAGAATTTGAAGCTTGAAGACCATGGGCATGGTCCCCTCTTCTTGACTTCGTACAACCTCTAATCCCATGTCATTGCGTAACTCTCAACAAAAGCGGTCCGAAGAAGGTCTTGTACACCTCGTTCGGATGCTCGGATTGAAATTCTGCAAGTTTGAGCGGACATTATAGTGCATGAGTGCACGTACTTCGAGACGTCGTGCATAGTGCATGAACTATTGTCAGATTATATCCGATGAGCCTAGATTTTATATCTGGAGCATTTACTGCTTTTATATATATATATATATACTTATATATATGAACTATTGTCGAACTACATTCGATGAGCACCGATTTTATATAAATGCGTTATTGCTTTTATATATATATAGCGATAAATCATTTGAAATGATAAACCGAGCCGGGATTGAGAAACATCCTATGCGTTTACCACTTATATATATATATTTCTGTCAGGCCTGGAGTTTACTTCGTGGCCTTCTACTGCTTTATTTACATTTCGTCCCGCCTGGAGTTTACTTTGTGGCGGTTGATCGTCTTTACTGCTTTCTTTACATTTAGTCCCGCCTAGAGTTTCGTATTTACTGCTTTATTTACATTTCTGATTCCCCATGGAGGTGCTTCGTGGTGGTTGATCATGTCTATATATATATATTTATCGCTTTTATATATTTACATTTCCGATCCCCCATGGAGGTGCTTCATGGTGGTTGATCATGTCTGTATATATATATATATATATATAACCGTTTACTGCTTTTCATATAAATTGCGGCATCATGTGAGCCTAGGAATCATGTGATCACAGATTCAGTCCACTGAATCTAGATTAGGTTCCGTGATGGACATTTTCAATTTGTATGGCTTGTACATTATTCACGGTGTTTGAATTTCCTTAGATGGTCATCATGCCCATGAGGAGTTTAAGATTACTATATATTATTTTCTCAAAGATGCTTCGTATCTCGAAAATAAAAGCAAACAAGCCGAACATATAATAATAAAATGGAAGTATCAAAGGCCTCAATTACTATTGAGCACATGGTTTGAAAAACCTTTTTTACAAAATCTCACTGCTATATCTTGTTTAAAACTGAATTTTTGTATAAATTCATACCCTGTGTATATAGGTTAGAACGAGGCATAGAACTACTTCCAAATAAATTACACATTGATCCATAAACACACATACACACATTCATATAACAGTTTCGTGAAAAGTGGCAGTCATCGTGGTAACACGAATGTCGGGGGTGCCTAACACCTTCCCTCCGCATAATCAAACCCTCGAACCCAAAGAAATCTCGGTTTCACAGACCCGTTTAGCAGTGTCACATCACTGGGTCAATGTGCAAACCTTTTCTCGGTTGCGTTGGTGCAACCAGTTAAAAACACCAATTGGCAACTCTTACAGTCAAATCGTCGACATGATACATGTCAGACCTTTTTCACTTATTTTTTCAAAAAAATATCACCTAACATGAGAACACCAAAGAACAAGAATAAAAAAGGGATAAATAAAAATCCCGACGTCGACAGGTGGTGACTCTGCTGGGGACACCAGTAAGAGGGTTTAAGTCGCTACTACAAGCTTTTCAAAACAGTTATATGCTTGTGTGAATGTTACATTTACATTTATGATGAATGTGTACGAATGTGTTGGGTAAAATCTAATTACGCACAACACGCAAGTATACATGGTCAACAAGTAATATAATAGTAAGTAGAGTATCGTTCCCACGAGGAATTATTAATACAAATTACCAAATACTAACTCTTAATCAAACTAATTTTATTTAAACAAACAATTTAGGATTATAAATTAAATTATATAATTAAACTACTATTAAATTCCACTAGTTAAATTAAGATTACGGAGATTTAAGATCACAACATCACTTATTGCTTCATTTAAGTTAACACACTTCTCATCAATTATTCTCTATCCTGAATTGTTAATCAGGAACACTAAAGCAGATTAAACCACCTCTTGATGCATAATACCCATGCTCACTTAAATCCACAGATGATAGAATTAAGCAAGACACCCTAGTTAACTAATCCACTATATCTCTATGTGAATTATAATTAAAAAAGATTTAAAGCACAAGTTCTCTATAAGATTACATATGGCGTAAAGGCATATCTCTATCCTAAACACGAATCATGAATTCCATCTATGCAAAAATCACAAATACATGCTATCATGATTAGATCTAAATCTAAATTTTATCTCTCAAGTTCATATAGATTATCACGGTAATTAATGGCCAATCAATTAAACAATTAAGTCCAACTCATAATAGACAATCCTCATAATAGAACATAATAATTAATAGCGAAGCATATTAAAATAAACTACACAATAAGATCCATTGTAATCTCAAACAAAGAATTAGTTCATTGAATTAAAACTAAGAATCCAAACTTGAATACACATTAAAAGATAAGAATAAGATTAAAGAAAAAGAAGTGAATCTGTTGTCGGCAAATTCTTCCTCCGTCTCACTCTTGATCTTGATCTCCAATGGCTTCCAAGTGCTTCAATCTCTAAATCTCATAAAAACTAGTGTTTTCTCCTATTCTACTCTAATCTAATCTAATAGAATCCTCTCTCCCTCTTCTAATCTATGTGATTCTCCTCCTTTTATAAGTCTCTTTATTTGTCTTCAAGTCCTCTTGGAAGTCCTTGAGTCAATCAGATCGAAACAATCCTTCTCCAACTCAAATTCGGACAAAAAACAACTTTTCATAGCGTACTTCGCCTCAGCGGGGTTATAAAACTAAAGGGCCCACCCTGGAAGGGGTCCTTACTTTTTACAATTTGGTATGCTCGCCTTGGTGGGTTTTGTGAAGGGAAAGCCCGCCCTGGTGGGGGTCCTTTTTCTGCCGCTATGTCCTCTGGTAAAATGGTCATAACTTTTGATCCGGAAAGAGTTATGGGGCCTGCCACCTATCAAATCGAAGCTATCGATGAGCTCTATAACTTGTATTCTTTAAGAATTGAGAAATTCTAGTTGGAACAAGATCGAAATCGAGCTTGAAATAGATGCTATGTCAATTGCAAGCATGAGAACTCTTAGCTTTGATCTTCGTTGATAGATAGGCCATAACTCTCGTATCCGAACTCCGATTTGGATGATTCAAGATGTTCCGGAAAGCTAAGAAGAAGATCTACAGTATAATCCAAGTTCCAAGCCAAGAACATGCATTCAACTTTGTGTTAAAAGCCCTGCAATCTTTTATTCTTGTATTTGCTTGCATATTTTAGTCCAAAAGATGTCTGAATTGCTTTTCCTTGCTTCTTCATGCCAATGTTATATCATAGCCTACAAAATAACATAAAATGTATTAAAAGTAACTAAGAAACATAGGTTTAAGA
Source organism: Panax ginseng (assembly GCA_020205605.1). Lineage (NCBI taxonomy): Eukaryota > Viridiplantae > Streptophyta > Magnoliopsida > Apiales > Araliaceae > Panax > Panax ginseng. Next base: position 94,748,697 of record CM035133.1, on the reverse strand, counting down.
AACTAATTCAAGTAATAGATACCGGATAAGTAGGTATAAAACCTACTTATCAAATACCCCCAAACTTAAACCTTTACTTGTCCTCAAGGAAAAACACAAAACAACAATGCTATGTAATGCAACTAATCTACATGCTTACGAATCTAGCAGTAATGACAAAAACAAGTCTAATCAACCGGCCTTAGAGATATCAAGTAAACATGATAATACATCATATCAAAACAAATCAATAATTTCCTAATCAATCATCAAATCTTAGACTGTTATCACTAATATAGTGCTCCACAACAATGTTAACTGATATAAAATCAAATTTAACACATAAAAAGTCTCTTCGAAGGCATCATACAATGTAAACTCAAGAAATCCAAAAACAAGCTAGATCTAACTAAAATCAAACAATTACCAATATCGAGGGTCAACATAGGATACTTATGCTTTATTTTTCATCTACGGGGGCTTTTTGCTCTTATTTCCTATTTTATTCATTTTTTTTCTTTTGGTTTATATACACATAGCTATGCAATGTCATATTCCCTTAGGCTTTTCAATGCTACCTTAACGAGCTTTCGACTAACGACTCCCAGACCATTAAGACCTTAGGGTGCTAGGTGTAAAGACAATCACCTCAGGCTTACTTACTCAAGTAACAAAGGCCACAAAACTAGACAAGCACGCCACGGTGTTTATTCATAATTTTTTTTCTTTTCTTTTTTTTATATAGCTTATATACCCCAAATATTCCCCCAAACTTAGGTTCTTGTCTAACTTTAGCCATCACTACTTATTCTTGTCATTCTTTCATTCAAACTAGCATTATCCTTCAGAATCCTATTATATATCAATTTAAACTCAATCAATCAACAAGTTGTTTTAACTGTGCTATCCTTATTATAAAAGTTTCAAACAGAAAAAGACTCAATTCCTAACAAGAAGTCACATCAAAGCTCTAATAGTCAGTACTATACTTGTCAAACCAATTCCAATCTCATCATTGGCAAAAACAAACTGTAAATATCAAACAGCTGGACTCATGCAAGATGTATTAAATGCTATATAAACATAGTAAACTAACTACTATTTTTGAAATTTTCAATTTTCAAGTTTTTTTTTTAAAAAAAATAGAATGCAAAAACTAAATGTAAATAACACGTAAACATAACGAACTACAATGTAAATAACTAACTATATGCAATACAACACTAAAATGCCCCCAAACTTAAACTAGACATTGTCCTCAATGGCTAAAATAGAAAAAAATAAACCAGAAGACTTTCCTGAAAATATTGCAATCCTCCTCCTTGTCCGCTAAGTTTGGAGAATAGGTTAGGCACATGGAACAAATTGGGCACCACACTTAAATTTGACTTGCATAACCTTTCCATAATCTTTTGTCTATCCATTGAACCTACAATACTTGCAATGAAGAGAGACAACATGGATTAGAATAGCACTTTGGATTGGTAAGAGAACTTAATAAGCAAATTAATTCCTATCCACTAAATAAACTAGTAAAGCATATAAATATAAAAATTCCTGGGTTGCCTCCCAGTTAACGCTTGAATTAAAGTCTTTCAGCCTAACTTTGTCTGGTCAACGCTATCCAATTCCTCTTCGATGATTGAGGAACCCTCCATCCATCGAAAATAATATAGCTTTTGGTAGGTTCCCATTTGTGATGGCCAATGCATCAAAGTCACCTAGCATGCTCTGATTTTGTATGTGATCACTTTGAAGCATGGCAACTTGTCACACACAATGGGCTCTTCGTTTATCTTCTCTTTCTCGTCCCACCATGGATTCAAAATTGTACTCGCTCTTATGTCATCAAGAGCTTCGCCGATGACATGACTACCACGTGGGCATGATTTTTCAAATCTGACTGACTCTTTAATCTTTGGTGGAGACCCATTTAGATCTTCTTCGACTTCTATTTCATTATCCCTAATTGTCTCCAAACTTTTGATATCTTATGGCTCATCCAGTCGTAGATTTGGTTCCGGTTCTCCGTCAATTTCGTCATCCATGTCATAAAGCCAAGTGTTTGGAGGAAGGTTGTTTACGGCTTTGGTCATTGGATCTATCTTATTCTGAAGATTCTGAATTGACTTCTCTTGAATTCTTCTCTCCTCATTTGATGTTATAAACTTGGACAACAATTCCTCCATTCTTGAATTATTTATCTCAATTTTGGAATCCATGTATTGAGGACCATGAGTTGAATTGGTGATGAGTTGTTCCATCTGGTGCTGAAAATTGTGGCTCGATATTTCTTGACTCATCATCCTCTCCTCTTGATTTGCTATGATCTTTGACAATAATTCCTCCAACTTTGACTTTTCTTCTTTTAATGGAGATTGACATGAGAATTCTGACGTGTATGTTGGATTTGGAGTAGAGTATTGATCTTGATAATTATAGGTCCATGAAGAATCCGGGTGATACCCCCAAACTTGATGATAACTGGGATAAGAATAGTTTTTGAGGTAGTTACCACCATACTGTACCGGCCCAAGACTGATGGTGTATTGATTACTCGAGTGATTGCCAGCACAATAATTGCAAGTAACTGCTATCCTTCGATTACGTTGGGCTGCAACAACGTCCAACCTCCTCGAAAGTGTCTCAAGTTGTGCTGATAATGCAGAAAATACGTTGAGACCATCAATCCCCGCTTCCCTTGGTTGAGTCATGTTCGTGTATGGCCATTGATATGTAAAGTCATCCATGGTACTTGAAAAGAGAGAAATATAGGAAGAGAATTAAAAATAAAAATAAAAATATTTAAATTAAGACTAATTTGATTGAAATTAATATTGGTAAAAAATATTAAATTAATTCCCCGGTAACGGCGCCAAAAACTTTTTGGGTAAAATCTAATTACGCACAACACGCAAGTATACGTGGTCAACAAGTAATATAATAGCAAGTAGAGTATCGTTCCCTCGAGAAATTATTAACACAAATTACCAAATACTAACTCTTAATCAAACTAATTTTATTTAAATAAACAATTTAGGATTATAAATTAAATTATATAATTAAACTACTATTAAATTCCACTAGTTAAATTAAGATTACGGAGATTTAAGATCACAACTTCACTTATTGCTTCATTTAAGTTAACACACTTCTCATCAATTATTCTCTATCCTGAATTGTTAATCAAGAACACTAAAGCAGATAAAACCACCTCTCGATGCATAATACCCATACTCACTTAAATCCACAGATGATAGAATTAAGCAAGACACCCTAGTTAACTAATCCACTATATCTCTATGTGAATTACAATTAAAAAGGATTTAAAACACAAGTTCTCTATAAGATTACATATGTCGTAAAGGCATATCTCTATCCTAAACACAAATCATGAATTCCATCTATGCAGAAATCACAAACACATGCTATCATGATCAGATCTAAATCTAAATTTCATCTCTCGAGTTCAGATAGATTATCACGGTAATTAATGGCCAATCAATTAAACAATTAAGTCCAAATCACAATAGACAATCTTCACAATAGAACATAATAATTGATAGCGAAACATATTAAAATAAACTACACAATAAGATCCATTGTAATCTCAAACAAAGAATTAGTTCATTGAATTAAAAGTAAGAATCCACACTTGAATACACATTAAAAGATAAGAATAAGATTAAGAAAAAGAAGTGAATCTTTTGTTGGAAAATTCTTCCTCCGTCTCGTTCTTGATCTTGATCTCCAATGGTTTCCAAGTGCTTCAATCTCTAAATCTCATAAAAACTAGTGTTTTCTCCTATTCTACTCTAATCTAATCTAATAGAATCCTCTCTCCCTCTTCTAATCTATGTGATTCTCCTCCTTTTACAAGTCTATTTATCTGTCTTTAAGTCATGTTGGAAGTCCTTGAGTCAATCAGATCGAAATAATCCTTCTCCAACTCAAATTCGGACAAAAAATGACTTTTACGCACGTACTCTCCCGCCCGTGTGGTTTTTTGTGAAGGAATGCCCGCCCGTGAAGTCCTTTTCTGCCATGATGTCTCTCGATAAAATGGCCATAACGTTTGATCCGGGAGGATTTACGGGGCTTGCCACCTATCAAATCGAAGCTATTGACGAGCTCTACAACTTGTATTCTTTAAGAATTGAGAAATTCTGGCCGGAACAAGATCGAAAACGAGCTTGAAGTAGATGCTGTGTAAATTGCAAGCATGAGAACTCTTAGCTTTGATTTTCGTTGATAAAAAGGCCATAACTCTCGCATCCGAACTCCGATTGGGATGATTCAAGATGTTCCAGAAATTTAAGAAGAAGCTCTACAGTATAATCTAAGTTCCAAGCCAAGAACATGCATCCAACTTAGTGTTAAAAGCCCTGCAATCTTCCATTCTTGTATTTGCTTGTATATTTTAGTCCAAAAGATGTCCGAATTGCTTTTCCTTGATTCTTCATGCCAATGTTATATCATAGCCTACAAAATAACACAGAATGTATGAAAAGTAACTAAGAAACATAGGTTTAAGCAACTAATTCAAGTAATAGATACCGGATAAGTAGGTATAAAACCTACTTATCAGAATGCATTTTACTTATTGCACTACAATATATCTATCTGTGATATTAGTGCTTCGCACATGTCATCATTTTCATAAACGGTGAGACACATTGTATGTGAATGTATGTTGTGTGGTTCCTCCACCAGGAGGCTATCCTGTCGGTGTTTGATTACTGGACTCGTAGGGAGACTAATTCCAACGAGGCTCAGGAAAGTCACCACCTAGATTCGCTCCAGTTGAAAGACCGGATCAACTTCCCGTCAAGTAGATTGCGATGATTTGGGAACCTTCATGCCAAAAAGCTGCGAGAGTAAACCTAAGATAGGTCAGCCTCTGATAAACAAAACGCAGAGGAAAGTCTCTTCATGCTTTCCATATTCTATTACTTGTAAAAACATTTACTTGTAATTTTATTTCATGTTCATCTTTATGTAATGGAAAATATGAAGAATATTTGCACATGCATGACATGCTATCAAATGACACCTATTTTTGTAGGATAACATTCCTAAAATGGACACATTATGATAACATGTAAACATTTACATTCCCTGAAACTAAACTACATAAGTTTTGTGTAGGGAAACAATTGGGCCTGTTACCCACTCAAAATCCAAAAAGGCCAATCATGTCTTCTTCTGACCAGTCTAATCCCGTTTCTCGAGAAGAATTTGACTGATTAAGTAAAAAAATTGCAGATTTGGCTGTCCTGCTTAAATAATTGCATCAGTCTACTCAGGGCTCAAAGATGCCTACACATACAGAATCATTTGCACAAGGAGGAACAAAAGGTTTGGATAAAACAAATCCAGAACCTCAGTTGGATGCGACCAACAAAGACCTTGAAAACACCGATCTCAAAGGAGATCCAAACACCGGTGATATTAGGGAAAAGGTCCTTCAAATGGAAGAAACCATCCGTTCTATCAAGGGGATTGGAACACATGGAAGTGTTTCATATGCTGACCTTTGCATATTCCCTGGTGTTCATTATCCAGAGAAATTCAAAACCCCTAACTTTGAAAAGTATAACGGATTAGGGGATCCTTACACACATTTGAAGGTGTTCATTTGAGAACTTGAATCTTATGCAGAGGATGAGAAGCTCAAAATGCAGGTATTCCAGAAGAGTCTGACTAGAGAAGCCCGTTCATGGTATACCAGATTAGACAAATCAAAGATCCATAGTTGGGAAGAGCTAGCTCACGCCTTCCTCACTCAGTACAGTTTTCAATCTCAGATGCCTCCTGACCGATATCAAATTACCGAGGTCAAGAAACAGTCTAATGAGTCTTTCAGAGAGTACACTAAAAGGTGGATGCGCCTTGCTGCTCAAGTTATTCCTTCTATGATAGAGTCAGAAATGGTCATGACTTTCATAGACATACAAGAAGCTCCTTTCTATGAAAGAGTTTTAGCTGATATTGGCAAACCATTTTCTGAAATGATCAAACACGGAGAGATGGGTAAGATGGGAATGAAGTCAAGAAAGATTAAAGACCTAGCCTTCTTAAAGCGATTCTTTGAGCACATCCGATTTGGAACTTATGGAAACAACCCGGAGGAATCCATAAAAAAGAAAGAGGAGGATGTTTCCCTGATACTACAAGGTCAAAAAGGCAATCAGAATATACCTATACAGAGGAGAAATTACTCCCCTTTCCAAGCACAGTTTTCAAACCCTCCATTGACTAAAGGTGGAGAAGCAAAGCGCCCTCGAACGTTCACACCCTTAAGGGACTCACTCGAGAATATTCTTGTTCTTCTGACTACTCAGAAGAAAATCACGCATCTTCTTCCACCAGCCAACCCTAATGGGAGGGGTTTCAATGCTACTCGAAAGTCTGCTTATCATTATGGGGCACCTGGACATGATACATAAGATTGTTGGGCCTTGAAACACAAGATCTAAGATTTGATAGACAACAGTGAGATCGTGGTTACCAAACCAGATCAATCTCAGGTGCAAGACAACCCTCTTCCTCAACACAAAGAAGAAGAGGTCAACATGATTAGTTGGAGCAGTGGACAGAGTTCCAATTTTAATGGTAAATCATCCCAGACCATCAAAGACGGTGTTGACAGATAGGATTACGCAAAGTCCCAATTTTTTATGGAACGAAAGATGAAATCTCTTTGTAAGCAAGTTGAATAATTGGCAGAACTGGTGATCCATCAGCATCAAGTCACACGCCAGTTAGTCAGCCAGGAGCATGCATGTCTCCTTCCTTTTGTTATGAATGCTCCATCATCACCTTCAGAAAGCGAAGCACTGGAGGATAAGGTTATGAAGAGAGCAAGTGCTAAAGCCCGTCGGGATTTTGCCAATAAAAGGGATTTACATACCTAGGCCAACCTATGGAGGAAATATTTCAGATGCTAATCAACGAAGGAAGAATCACCTCCTTTCTACCTCCAATTAATCCCCGTTAAAGACGGCTCAACTTCGATGCAGTATGTCAATATCATTCACATTCTCGCGGTCACAGCACAGAAGAATGCTGGGCACTCCGCCACCTTATTCAGAATCTAATTAACAGCGGTGGCCTGCAATTGGCAGACAATGACACTGTGCTACTTGAGAATGAGAATACATATCCTACAAAATAGAAGGGATTAGTAGCAGTAATATCCGCCGAGGTTGATGAGACTGTCAAATCATTTCCCATACAAGCAATTCAACTCAAAAGAGCTGACAATCCTTTGAAAGTGGCTGCACCAGAGCCAATTTCTTTACCATTCATACCACAGTATCCTGTTATCAGCTTACACAAAGTCCCATGGAATTATGGAGAAGCTGAAGGATCCACGTCTCATACTACTGCTACAGTGTCAAAGGAAATTCCATTGTATCTTCCCAGAGGGTGATGAAGCCCGCCATAAAAGCAAAGGGGAAGATTCCCATGGTGAAAATTGAAAAATTCCTCTACACTATGGGCCATACTGAAGCCAAGGTGGTTCGAAGCTTAAAAGAAGCTCCACATCAGATCTCAATACTGGACTTGGTTTTCTCTTCCGAATATCACATGAAGATCTTATTAAATGTTTTGGAAGAAGCCTACTTGCCAAAATCAGTGGATGTGGAAAAATTTCAACATCTGGTTGATCAAATTTTTAACAACAATGTGATATCTTTCACTGATGACAACATACCGCCCTAAGGGACCGATCATTACAAGCCGTTGCACATCGCAGTTTTGTCCTCCGGGTATATGTTAGCTAGAGTTTTGATAGATGGAGGTTCGTCTCTGAATATCTATCCTTATGCCACTTTGCTGAAGATGAACGTCAATCTAAAACGGATCTGAAGTAGCTATACGGTTATCAAAGCTTTTGATGGATCCCGACAAAATTTTGTTGGAGAGATTGAGCTGTTAATTGAGATTGGTCCAAATAAATTCAATGTATCATTTCACGTCCTCAAGGTAGATTCAGGATATGACCTGCTATTGGGGAGACCATGGATCCACATGGCTGGACTCGTCCCTTCTACACTTCATCAACAACTTAAATACATTGTCAACAATAGCCTAGTCCTTTGTCAATCTTTGGCCGGGAATGTCTGAACAAGAAACCTACCAATCATCGACTTGATTCGGAGGTTGAGCCGACCAGTTTTCATACTTTGGAAGTGAGCAACACGCAATACCATCCCATTGGTGCACCACTTCCGTACCAAGATTTACGCCAAGGTTATATCGGCCACTCGAGAAATGATGTCATTGGGTCATCGGCTGGAGAAGGGCTTGGTAAAAGCAACAGGTATTATAAGCACCCAATTCAAATGTCGATCAAGCCGACGGCCAGACTAGGCTATTACGCGAGTTCGGTCATAGGAATCCTCATAAGCATAGCGGAGTTCCTCAAACTTACGCCACGCGATGATTTCTCCACCGCACCTCATGAGGCGATCGAGGTCTCCCGGTAAAGGTGTCAGCCCATGTTATGGCTATGTTGTTTCCCAAACCATTACCCTTTAAAGCAAAAGAGGTCCTGATTCCTGATCCCGAAGTGGAAGAAAGGGAACGAAAACATAAACATAACATCGCCTTGATGATGTCAGGCATATGCATCATTGTTCATGATGAACATACAAACAGATACACCCCAGACGATAATTGCCCAGATGTTATGGTCATCATTTGGGAAAAGGAGGATGATGACACCCCCTCCATCACTGCAGTCCATCAGGACTTTATCCTCAATAATTGGAGCAACACTCCATGCATTGGTCGATGAGGGTAAAACGGGCAGAAATCCCTCTTCCATGTAGATAAACTTTAATTGCTTACTTTTCTGTACAGTATTAACAGTTATTTTATCAGTACATGCTAACACTTTTGTATGATTAAACAGTTTCATATATTAAGTGAAAGCATATTTTGTTTCAGGACACTGAATTTAGATGTACCTGTAGTTGCTGATGAGGTGCCTTTTCTCCCCAAGGACTATAACTTTGATGAAAAGTTGGACTTAGACTTAATGGAAATCCAAGAGGACATTGAGATACCTCAGGAGATTAAGGAATGGGTCGAAGACAAGCCTAAGCCTAATCTTAATCAAACCATTCCTTTCAATCTTAGAACCTTAGAAATCCCTAAGCTTATCCAGATTGGTTCAGACCTAACCCCAAACCAACAGAATGACATGGTTGCGCTACTAACCCAATTCTAGAATGTGTTTTCATGGTCTCACAAAGACTTAGTGGGTTTGTCCACTGACATTGTCCTTCATCGCCTTCCCATTAAAGAGGGATTTAAGCCAGTCAGGCAGAAGCTCAGGCGATTGAAACCTGAGTGGAGTTTAAAGGTGAAAGAAGAAATTATGAAACAATTTCAAGTTGGCATTATCATGGTGTCCACATATCTGGAATGGATATCCAACATTGTTCCCATGCCTAAACCAGGAAGAAAGGTGCGAGTTTGCGTGGATTACCGGGATTTAAACAAAGCTTGCCTTAAAGATAGCTTTCCTGTGCCTTTTATCCATATTCTCATTGACAATACTGCTCAATACGCCATGTACTCTTTTGCAGATTGCTTCGCGGGGTATCATCAGATTATGGTCGCTAAGGAGGATCCTGAGAAAACTACTTTCATCACACCTTGGAGAACCTTCTGCTACAGATGGTTGTTATTCGGCCTCATCAATGTCGGGGCAACCTATCAGCTAGCTATGATGGCTCTTTTCCATGACTTAATACATAAGGAGATAGAGATCTACGTGGATGACATCATTGTCAAGTCCCGAAGGGAAGAAGACCACTTAGACCATCTCAAAAAGCTTTTCAACAGGTTGCATAAGTACAACTTGAAGTTGAATCCAGCCAAATCGCCTTTGGTGTTAAATCGAGCAAGTTACTAGGTTTCTAATCACCCACAAAGGATTGAGTGGATCCCACCAAAATCCGAGCCATCAAGGAAATACCCATTCCTCGGACGAGAGAAGGAAATACGGGGATTTTTGGGAAGAATCAACTTCATTAGCAGGTTTATTTCTCAACTCACAGCAATTTGTGTGCCCATTTTCAAATTTTTAAGGAAAAACTCCTCCATAAAAAGGAACGATGAGTGTCAAAAAGCCTTCCTTACAACCAAAGAGCAGCTGGTTAATGCTCCTGTTTTGGTACCTCTCAGGGATGATGTTCCCCTATTCAAGTACCTGTCCATCAATGACAATGCTATGGGCTGCATGCTGGGGCAAAAAGATGATAGAGGCCAAGAACGAGCTATCTATTACCTCAGCAAAAGATTCAGCAGCAGTGAACACAAGTACACTCTGATTGAGAAGATTTGTTGTGCTTTAGCATGGGCTTCCATACACAACTCATCTCATACCCCGTGTGGATCCTCTCAAGTATGTGTTCAGTATGCCCATACTAAATTGTCAGCTGTCCAGATGGCAGTTGATCCTACAGCAGTTTGACATTGTCTACGTGACGTAAAAGTCTATCAAAGGTCAAGGAATTGCGGATCAACTGGCCATCGCACCTACAGGGGACTTTAAACCCTTGGAAACATACTTCCCAGATGAAGGGGTAATGGAAGTTCAGCAACACCATAAGTACGATACATGCCATACATGGAAAATGTATTTCAATGAAGCTGTTAACACAGAAGGTGCTGGAGCTGGTGCAGTTCTAGTATCCGGTACGGGGGAGCAGTATCCCGTCGCCCTCAAATTGTAATTTGTCAGCACCAACAACACATCTGAGTATGAAGACTGTATCATGGGGCTAAAACTTGCCCGTTCAATGGGCATCAAGTGGTTAACTATCTTTGGGGATTCATAGTTGGTAATCAAATAATCCACAGGAATCTATCAAACTAAAGAATTACATTTGTTGCCTTACCATCGACAAGTTTTATAGATGGCTTTGGAGTTTGAAGAAATCTCCTTTCTACACATTCCTCGTAATAGGAATGATTTTGCGGATGCACTAGCAACGTTGGCCTCCTTGATTCACATACCTAACAAGGAAAACATGCCAAGCATCACATTTGCCATGGAAAAGACCCCAGCTTATGAGAACTATATTGGAGAAGTATCGGATGAGCTACCTCCCATCCACAACCCTTGGTATCAACACATCAAGGAGTATCTGCGAGATGGATCTACACCTGCTGAGGCGAGCCTGACTGAAAAAAGGCGGATCCATTGACTTGGTGTGAAATTCTACATGAGCAGAGATGCACTCTACAAAAGAGATGCATCAAAACAAGTATACATCACCCATCTTGAGTCGTCAAATACATGGTACAAAAATCAAATACAAACTTCTTTAATACAACTGTCGTGTAAAATACGACAAAACATAGCTTAGAGTTTAAACAAGAATATTGCCTTCTAGACAATATCCACACTCAATGAAGTTCTCATTACAATTATTATCACACTATTTCACAGAATAGTGAGGACTACTAAAGTCACTTATCTTGGACCATCACTCCATTCCCCGACTCGTCCCAGCTATATTCTCATTTCCTGAAGAGAACAATGAAAGAAAAGGGTGAGCTCAACTAGCCCAGTAAGAAATATTATGATAAAGATAATGCAGAATAAATTATCCTTAGCCTTCAACAGTATAACAACTGATAGAATATAATAGACAACAAGGTTTAGATCAACAACTGCATCGGAACAAGCAATCCATTAGAAGAGTCAAGTAGAGCATGATATCTACTATTTTCTATGATTTAAAAAGTTTTCATCAAATTTATCATTTGAGACTCGACAATAAATAAACCACATCATCGAATCATCCTTTCACTACAGGCCAAGTATATTCATGTAATCACCAATGGTCATGATTATACCGAATAATCCCTGGTCATAATCATACCAACAACTATCCATCAATGCACTACGGGCCAATGAGGACTTTTACAACATCATTTGTAACATTACAGGTCATGATTATACCAAATGATCCCTGGTCATAATCATACTAATCAACAGTCCATCTATGCACGTAAGCCAAAGATGACTTTCATCACAATATAAGCATGAGGATAATGACAATGATATAAGCATTAATCAAACGAAATCAAGGATAAATATTAAAGACTTTAAATTTATCCGAGTTTAAAATATCCAAATTGTTAACATGATACTGCTTTGTGGAGTAAAATTCAAGAATAATATTCATGTATCAAAAATAATTTGGACAGAAAAGAAATATATTTTGCGGATAAATAGTACCCCATGAATAGTACCCTGTGAATAGTACTTTGGGAATAGTACCTCGTGAATAGTACCCTGGCATGAAAAGTACCCCAAATACCTGAGTGAATAATATTTGGGTGAATAGTAATTGGGTGAATAGTAATCCGTGAATAGTATTCCGGCATAAAAAGTGCCCCGAATACCCGAGTGAATAATATTTGAGTGAATAGTAATCGGGTGAATAGTAACTCATAAATAGTACTCTGTCATGAAAAGATCAATAATTATCAAGAAAGCAAAGAATAATATTTCCATGAAAAGATACTGGATGAAGCGCAAATATCAAGGATATTCTACTAATTTCATGGACTATAGAAGCCAAAACTTCAACAAAATGAGTATAGAATTCAAAATCTGAAACAAAATAATATTACTTACATACTATAAAGTATGGAAGAAAATATTATTTCAAGCGAATATTGAACAAAAATAACATCCCTTGAACGAAAAATAATATTCCAACGAATATTAAACGAAGATAATATTCCTACAAATATTGAACGAAGATAATATTCTTTATGAATATTGAACGAAAATAATATTCATACGAATACGAAAAATAATATCTCTTCAGAATATGAAATAAATAATACCCTTATCTCGGAAGAAAAGGCGGATCTTTGGAATAGTGAAGTAGCGATTTCTCTTCTTCTTTCTCTCTATAGCTTCTCTCTCTATAATTGCTCTTGTGAGTCTTAGTGAATTGGTGAGAATGAAGGAAGAATGAGCTTCTATTTATAGAAAAATATAGTTTCGATAATTTTACGTTTTGGGGCTCAAAATATTACAGTATAATACCTTCATCTTTTCCTTTATTTTTAATTTAGTCCTGCAAGTATTATCAAACTTGCACCACCTCCCCTAATAGTACATCATGTGAATCAATAGTACAATCATCTGAATCAATAGTTCAATCATGTGAAAAAAAAATACAGTATAGTACCTTCATCTATACCTCCATTTTTAATTTAGTCATGCAAGTATTATCAATCTTGCACCACCTCCCCTAATAGTACATCCTGTGAATCAATATTACACACATGTGAACACATAGTTATAAGCATGTGAATTAATAGCAATTAATTGCTCATTTATCCGATTAATTACCCGATTGGTCAATATAACTTCTAGACATTAATTATTATCGAAATAAATGTTGATTTCCACTAACAGTAATAATCCCAACACAATGGAACTATCAATTTCATCTTTAATCAACACGAACTTATTCATCATTAATATTATAACTCACAATATTTAACAACGGTCGTTCCGGGAAAGAGGAGTTTTTCGATAAGGATTTCTCTTATTGGTAGCTTGATTAGGTGACCAAACCTCTCCTTGTGAGAACTTCTAGACATCGTCAATATTGCAAATAATAATATGAATAACTTTGTCATCTCAATTATTGGTTTAATAATATAAAATATTATGCGGATGATCTTTGTGAAAATAATTGAATCAATAATATGAGAGATATGATGCGACAATTCTTTGTAGCAATAATTGAGTATAACTAAGTGACTTCTTACGTAAGCATCGATAATCAATCAGGCATGCTTCTTATGCAACCACGCGTATTCTTTGTACTTTACTACCGGGTAGTTCAGCGGTTTAACGGTAAAAATTTTCGTTGTTATTTTTTATAAAAGATAATTACATCATTTTCTAAATATGACAATACTTAGTTATGGGGTCCTGATGATTGATTGTGTCATCGCATACGAATATTCCTGTTAAAAGCGAATATTCCAGAGCACACAACGAATATTTTATATCAACTTGCTTTCTTTACAAAATTTTCAAATATCACCCTTAACTTTAACCTTTTATCAATTTAACCATTTACTAAATAGAATAATAATTATAAGAAAATTGAATACTTTCATTTCATAAAATTCGGGGTCTTACAACAAAGACCAAGCTCAGAGGCTCATGGATGAGATCCATGGTGGAGTATGTGGCCCACACATGAGTGGACCCCTACTTATCAAGAAAATCCTCAGAATAGGGCATTATTGGCTTATGCTCAAAGCAGATTGTGATGATCACGTCAATAGGTGGTATCAATGCCAAATTCATGGGAATGCTATCCACGCCCCTCCAAGGGAACTCCACAATATGAGTTCACTATGGACCTTCTCAATGTGGGGAATGGACGTGATCGGCCCATTGAGCCCAAAGCCAGTAATGTCGTGAGACCCCAGATTTTATAAATAAAGATTTAAATTTCTCAAAATATTTTTTTGAATATTATGGTGTGGATTTGATATAATGTTATAGTTGTGGGTAGTATTTATAAATTTTGCAAAGTATGCAAGTTGTTGTATTATATTCGATTGGTCAGGGAATATTCTTTGTGTCGGGGAATATTGATACAACATTACACAATCATTAGTGGACCCCATTAACCAATTATTATCGGATTGAGAAAACGACAAAAATATTTTATTAAAAATAACGGCGGAAGTTTTACCGTTAATACTGTTGAACTACTCGGTAGTAAAAGTACAATAATACGCGTAGTTGCATAGTAGCACACGATATTGATTATTAATGCTTACGTGAGAAGTCACTCAGTTTTGTTCAATTATTTCTATAGTAATTGTTGCATAGTATCTCACGTTATTTGATTCAATTATTGTCGATATTTTATATATTATTAAATCAATAATTGAAATGACAGAGTTATTAATATTATAAATTGCAATATTGATGATGTGCAGAAGTTACGCAAGAGAGAGGTTTGGTCACCTAATCATGCGCCAATAATGGGAGAATCCTTATTGAAAACCCCTCTTTCTTGGGAACGACCTGGTCGATTAATATTGTGAATTATAATAAAGATGATAAATGTTGTTAAAATTATTAAGGTGATTTTTATGAAATTTTGCTTATTTTATGGATTCCTATTTACCCATTTTTCAAAATAATCGGTAGAAAATTTCTTAATGGTGGGGCCCACATGTGGGGCCCATATGTGTTGGAAAATGATTTTGGAAATGGAAGAGTATACGTATGGAAGTATATGTGTGTTTTGAGTATATAGTGGAAGAAAATGATATGTGAAAGTGATAGGTGTGTGAGTGGAAAATGGTGAAAAAGTGGTAGTGTGATAGTGATGTGTAAGAGTGTAGTGAATTTGATTATTAGGTGGGTGGGGGATAGATGTTGGTTATGGGGGAGAAAAATTAAGTGGTGTATATATAATATTGATATATATAAGTTGAAAACATGTGTTTATATATATATGTATTATATTTTTATTTTTGTTGTGATTTTATTGGTTAGTTGATTGACTTTATTGTATTTGGTTGAAGAAATAATTCTGCAGAAATAATTCATTCATAAACAGTACACTTCCATTCTCCTATAAATAGAAGCTCATTCCTTCATTATTTCTTACAAATTCACTGAAACTCTAGAGAAAGAAATTATAGAGAAACTATAGAAAAGTATTCTGCTACTTCCCTACTCTTATATCCAGTTCTTTTACTAAGAAGGATATTATTCTTTTGTATTCATGAAGAGAACACATTATTCCATTCCTTATTATTACATTGGAATAACTTTTGTATCTGTGAGCTACCCTATACTTGGTGACATTCTTCTATTATTACATTTTTTATATTCTATTAGAATATCACATGTCGTGTGTTTTACAGGAATTTGGTTCCGTCTTTGTTATTATTACATTTGGAATATCCTCATCGCATGTGTTTTACAGGACCTAGTTAAAATCTTTATTTATTATTACGTTGGAACATCTTGTCGGTGTGAATTTCACGAATTTGGTTCCGTTATTATTATTCTATTGGAATAACATGTCTATGCGAAGTACCGCATGCATGGTGATTTCTTTTGTTAATCCATTCGTTATTATACTCAGTTGGTTAAAATTTTGACTTCTATATTCCATGAAATTAGTGGAATATCCTTGATATTTGCGCTTCATCCAGTATTTTTCATGGAAATATTCTTCTGAGCATTCTTGAATTTTACTCTACAAAGCAGTATCATGTTGACAATTTGGACGTTACTAGTTCCTGAATAAATTAATTCGTGAACTTGTTTTATTGAATTCTTATATCATTGTCATCATCCTCATGTTTTTTTTTTTAAAAGTCATCTATGGCTGTAGAGCATGGATGGACTTGGTATGATTATGACGAGGATTATTCGGATTGTAATCATGGACCGTAATGTAACAAGTGATGTGGTAAAAGTCCTCATTGGTAGTAGTGCATTGATGGACGATTGTTGGCATGATCATGACCATTGATGAATACACAAATATCCTTGGCCCGTAGTGCATGGAATTTGTGGTCGCGACCTAATGAATATCCTTTTGTAGTAGTGCGGGGATGATGTGGATTATTTATTAAAGTCGAGTCTCAAATGATAAAAGTGATGAAAACTTCTTAAATCATAAAAGATAGTAGATTTTATTCTCTATTTGACTCTTTTAATGGATTGCTTGATCCGCTGTAGTTAAACTTAATGTCTATTGTATTTTATCAGTTTAACATTGTTGAAGGCTAATGATAATTTATTACGCATTATCTTAGTCATAATATTTCTTCTTTGGGCTAGTTGAGCTCACCCTTTCTTTCATTGTTCTCTTGAGAAATGAGAATGTAGGTAGGAGCGAGTGGGAATGGAGTGATGGTCCGGATGATAGTATTAGCTAGTAGTCCTCACTATTCTGTTAAATAGTGTGACAATAAATTTAATGAGGACTTTTTTTCTTAGAGTGGATATTGTCTAGATGACAATATTTGTATTAAAACTCATAGCATGTATTTTGTCGTACTATACACGACTGTTGTATAATTTAGTTGTATTTGAATTTTGTACCATGTATTTGGCGACTCAAGATGGGTGATGTATACCTATTTTGGGGGCGTCATAGTTGGTATCAAAGCTTAAGGATATGGTCCCTGGCTAAGTTGTGAGACAAGAACTAGGAGGGGAGAGACGGGGAATTCTTTCGCTAGTATGACCTACCTAAGTTTATTTGTTATTTAATTGGTTGGTCAGAGTATAGGGATAATATGTGATATGTTAATTAACCCTTGTTTTGTGGCAGTATTTGAAAATGGCATTCGAGAATGTTGAGAACATCAATGGAGCACAGGAGACCGTTGAGTCTCTACAGATCAATAATCAAAATAATGTGCATCGAAGGCGGCGTTCCTCGTGCAAATAACAAACACAGACCAAATGATGAGCGATGGAATGTTTGGGGCTTCATGCAATTCATGCAACATCGAGCAAGAGAAGCGGCTCCTGTCCAAAATGCGAGGTGGAAACACCGGCAACTCTCGGATGGTCACCGCCAAGCGGTTTAAGGAACTAGGACCACGAGTTCTTTGGAGAGCCAAAACCACTTAAGGCGGAAAGCGTGGATTAAGCGGATCAACAAGATATTTGATATCTTGGGTTGCTCCGAGAGCAAAAGGTTCCCTTTGCCACCTTCATGTTATTGCAGCGGCAGAGGCGATTCTTGGTGGGAATCGTAAAGCACTCCAACCCTGTCAGACTTGAAGATGTCTTGGGAGAAGTTCTAGGAGGCATTCAACGACAAGTACTTTCCGAAAGTATTCGTCACATGAAAGAGGTAGAGTTCATTAAACTAGAGCAAAATAATATGACCGTATCGCGAGACGAAGCCAAGTTTTTGCCGAGTTGTCCCGATTTCGTCCCATTTGGTTGATAATGAGGAGAGAATGATGGCGGATGTTTCTAAGAGGTTTGAAACCCAGAGATCGTCGATACCTCATTTCTCATAAACTTTATTTGTATTCAGATGTTGTTAATAGGGCTCGATTCATCGGGCGCTTAATAGTAGAGTTAACCCAACCAAAAGAGAGCAGCCGACAAAATGATAATACCAGTGATAGCAGACATCAAAGCGGTGACAGTAAGCGTGAAGGGAATCAACATGCCAGAAATGGTAACCACTTTGGTGGTAATCATGGCCAAAATATTAAGAATGGACATTTCAAGAAGAGGAAATTCAACAATGATGGAAAGACGTCAACACCAGCACCCGTTGTTAAGGAAGGAGAACGACCACCTATCATATGTTTCAAATGCGGAGGGGAGGGACATATCAGTCCAAACTGCGGGATGCCGTCCAAAGCATGTTATAATTATGGAAAAGAAGGTCACCTAGCCCGATTTTGTCATTCACCGAAGACAAGTTCAGCTAGGATGGAGGCACCAAAGACCGTTCCAAAAAAGTAAAAACCGAAAGTGCAAGGGAGAGCATTTTTTGTGACTTCTCAAAAAACGAGTAACCCGAACGAAGTTAGCACGGGTTAGTTAATTATAAATTCTTGCGAAGTCTATACCTTATAAGATACCAGTTCTATCCATTAATTTATCTCTCTTTCTTACACTCAACGTTTACATTTGACTCCAGAGAAGTTAGACTTTGACTTATTGGTTGAAACTTCGTTAGTAAGACCCTTCGTTACCTCCACTGTTTATAAATCTTGTTGATTCAAACCGACATTTTCACGTTACCTATCGATCTTATCTCTTTGAAAATACTTGACTTTGATGCAATTTTGGGAATCGATTGGTTAATTACTCATCATGCTTTTAGTAAGGTTGTTAGCTTTCATATTCCTAACCAACCTGTTATACGAATTCAAGCAACCAAACCACTAAAGTCAATCATTATCATATCAAGCCATAAGTAAAGAGCCCGATCCTTTTAGTGTTGACTTCCTTGTGTGGAATGCACCGAAGCCAGACTTTCTGTAGGCGACATCGTGAATGAAGATGGCAAGTTGATAGGTATCAATGTGACGTACTATCCAAGTCTTGGATGAGGGTCACAGATTTGACTGATATTTCTAACGTTAATAAAATTCCTGACGTATTCTTGAAGACTTCTTAGCCTACCCTAGAGCGTAAAATTGAATTTTGTATTGACCCCAGTACAAAACTCATTCCGTAAACCCTCCAATATTTCTACAACTAAAATAAACATAACATGCGCCAAAGACGTTGACTCGAGCTGTTGAAGATTACGATCGTACCATTCAATACCATCGTGGGAAAACAAACGTGATAGCTGACGTGTTGAGTAGAAGATCGTATGCGTTTACGAGTGCGATGTTATTAACACAAAGACTCATTTCGTATAAATGATGAAGATAGAGTTAAAAACTCTAGGGACCCACATGAAGATAACGAATATACGAGTAGAATCGACTTTAATCGATAAAGTTAAAGCCGCTCAAGCTACACACCTGAATCTGATGAATGTGAAGAAGAAGGTTCAAGAGGGCGTTATTCTAGAAGCAAGAATCGAAGAAGAGAGGAAATCTCAACCCTCGATTTTATTGGCTCATTTGAAATCCTAGATCGAGTAGGAACTGTGGCTTATAAGCTCGTTTTACCGTCAAATATGTTGTGTGTTCATAACGTTTATCACGTATCGATGTTACGTAAATATGTGGATGACCCGAACCACATTATTAATTTAGAACCGGACGAGATAGCAGAAGATTTAACGTATGAGGAGATACATGTTAACATCTTGGATAAGAAGAATCGTATTCAACACTCAAAGGTTATACCTCAAGAGTTAGAATTTGAAGTGAAGTCAAGGTATCCTCACCATTTAGGCGCATATCAGAATCGTCACGTAAATTTTTCGAGGCGAAATTCCATAAGGAGGGGAGATTGTGAGACCCCAGATTTTATAAATAAAGATTTAAATTTCTCAAAATATTTTTTTGAATATTATGGTGTGGATTTGATATAATGTTATAGTTGTGGGTAGTATTTATAAATTTTGCAAAGTATGCAAGTTCTTGTATTATATTCGATTGGTCAGGGAATATTCTTTGTATCGGGGAATATTAAATGACGACTACACAATCATTAGTGGACCCCTATTAACGGAATTATTGTCGGATTGAGAAAAGCGACAAAAATATTTTATTGAAAATAACGGCGGAAGTTTTTCATTTATCTTTGTTGAACTACTCGGTAGTAAAAATACAAAGATGTCTGGCGTGGTTGCGTAGTAACACCTTTGTATTGATTATTAATGCTTACGTGAGAAGTCACTCGAGTTTTGTTCAATTATTGCTATAGTAATTGTTGCATAGTATCTCATGTTATTTGATTCAATTATTGTCGATATTTTATATATTATTAAATCAATAATTGAAAAGACAGAAGTTATTAATATTATAAATTACAAATATTAATGATGTCTAAAAGTTACTTGAGGAGAGGTTTGGTCACCTAATTGCGCGCCAAAATAGGGAGAAATCCTTATTGGAAAGCCCCCTCTTTCTTGGGAACAACCTGGTCGATTAATATTGTGAATTATAATAAAGATGATAAATGTTGTTAAAATTATTAAGGTGATTTTTATGAAATTTTGCTTATTTTATGGATTCCTATTTACCCATTTTTCAAAATAATCGGTAGAAAATTTCTTAAAGGTGGGGCCCATATGTGTTGGGAAATGATTTTGGAAATGGAAGAGTATACGTATGGAAGTATATGTGTGTTTTGAGTATATAGTGGAAGAAAATAATATGTGAAAGTGATAGGTGTGTGATGTGTGTGTGAGTGGAAAATGGTGGAAAAGTGGTAGTGTGATAGTGATGTGTAAGAGTTTAGTGAATTTGATTATTAGGTGGGTGGGGGATAGATGTTGGTTATGGGGGAGAAAAATTAAGTGGTGTATATATATTATTGATATATATAAGTTGAAAACATGTGTTTATATATATGTATTATATTTTAATTTTTGTTGTGATTTTATTGGTTAGTTGATTGACTTTATTGTATTTGGTTGAAGAAATAATTCTGCAGAAATAATTCGTTCATAAACAGTACACTTCCATTCTCCTATAAATAGAAGCTCATTCCTTCATTATTTCTTACAAATTCACTGAAACTCCAGAGAGAGAAATTATAGAGAAACTATAGAAAAGTATTCTGCTACTTCCCTACTCTTATATCCAGTTCTTTTACGGTAAGGGATATTATTCTTTTGTATTCATGAAGAGAACTTACATTATTCCATTCCTTATTATTACATTGGAATAACTTTTGTGTGACGAGCTACCCTATACTTGGTGACATTCTTCTATATTACATCTTTATATTACATTTGGAATATTACATACTATGTGTTTTACACAGAATTTGGTTCCGTCTTTGTTATTATTTTGTTGGAATATCACATGCATGTGTTTTTTTTAGGACACAGTTAAAATCTTTATTTATTATTCTGTCGGAATATCCTGTTTGTGCGTTTTACGCCGGACCTAGTTCCATTATTTATTATTCCGCACTTATTATTCTGTTGGAACATCCTATCAGTGTGAAATTCACCTGACCTGGTTCCGTTATTATTATTCTGTTGGAATAACTTGTCTATGCGAAGTACCGCATGCATGGTGATTTCTTTTGTTAATCCATTCGTTATTATACTCAGTTGGTTAAAATTTTGACTTCTATACTCCATGAAATTAGTGAAATATCCTTGATATTTGCGCTTCATCCAGTATTTTTCATTGAAATATTCTTCTAAGCATTCTTGAATTTTACTCTACAAAGCAGTATCATGTTGACAATTTGGACGTTATTAGTTCCTGAATAAATTAATTCATGAACTTGTTTTATTGAATTCTTATATCATTGCATCATCCTCATGTTTATATTTTTTTTAAAAGTCATCTATGGCTGTAGAGAGAGCATGGATGGACTTGGTATGATTATGACCGAGGATTATTGATTGTAATCATGACAAGTAATGTAACAAGTGATGTGGTAAAGTCCTCATTAGCCGTAGTGCATTGATGGACAGTTGTTGGCATGATCATGACCATTGATGAATACACAAATATCCTTGGCCCGTAGTGCATGGAATTTGTGGTCGTGACCCTAATGAATATCCTTGGCCGTAGTGCAGGGATGATGTGGATTATTTATTAAGCTGAGTCTCAGCGATAAAAGTGATGAAAAACTTCTTAAATCATAAAAGATAGTAGATTTTATTCTCTACATTGTTGAAGGCTAATGATAATTTATTCTGCATTATCTTAGTCATAATATTTCTTGCTGGGCTAGTTGAGCTCACCCTTTCTTTCACTGTTCTCTCTTCAAGAAATGAGAACGTAGCTGGGCCGAGTCGGGGAATGGAGTGATGGTCCGGATGATAGTATTAGCTAGTAGTCCTCACTATTCTGTTAAATAGTGTGACAATAAATGTAATGAGGACTTTTTTTTCTGAGGGTGGATATTGTCTAGAAGACAATATTTGTATTAAAACTCACAACATATATTTTGTCATACTATACACGACTGTTGTATAATTTAGTTGTATTTGAATTTTGTACCATGTATTTGGCGACTCAAGATGGGTGATGTATACCTATTTTGGGGGCGTCATAAATGTACATCGATTCATATTCGCCATGATCGACAAATTCACCAAATAAGTAGAAGCAGCCTCCTTCCCCAGGGTTACAAAAGAAGTCATCATTGCTTTCATCAAAAATAATATCGTCTGTCGATATAGACAACCAGAGGTAATTGTGTCAGACAATGCTAAGAACCTCAATAACAAAATGATGAAGGAGTTATGCAGTAAATTCCACATCAAACACCTTAACTCCGTCATCTATCATCCAAAGATGAATGGTGCTGTTGAAGCGGCTAATAAAAACATCAAGAAGATCATGCAGAAAATGTCCGCCAATCACAAATGATGGCCTGACCTCTTGCCTCTGACTTTATTAGCCTACAGAACTTTAATGCGTATTTCCACTGGGGCAACCCCCTACTCTTTAGCATATGGGATGGAAGCAGTGCTCCCCATAGTGGTGGAAATGGAATCCCTTAGAGTGTTGATGGATGCTCAGCTGGATGAAGACCAATGGTTACAAGAAAGGTATCACTAATTATCTTTAATAGACGAAAGGCAAACCCCGGCTATCTTTCATGGTCAGTTATATCAGCAAAGGATCGCAAGATCTTACAACAGGAAAGTCCGTCTAGGGCAATTTAAACAACACGACTTGGTTTTAAAGAAGAACATTGACAACCAAGATCAATCTAAGGGAAAATTCGCTCCTAACTGGGAAGGCCCGTTTGTTGTCAAGGAGGTATTGACAGGAGGCGCTCTCAGACTACAAAAAATAGATACAACTCATCAACTCGGACACCATGAAATGGTATTATGTCTGAGGTTATCATCAAGCAAACATCCTGGTTTTGGATCATCAGATCACTAGTCATTTCGGTTTTCTAACCCTTTTTACATACTCCTATGCCCCTCAGGGAAACATACACTTTAAACCAGTAGCCTGGTTTCACCTCATTTCAAACCTTTCACACAATTTTAGTTATCCCCCCAGGGATTGAACCTTTCACACCTGCAGTTTATCCTGAAGACGGGATTAAACTTTTCCACGCTTGCAATTTGTCCTGTAGACGTGATCAAACTTTTTCACACCTGCAGTTTGTCCCAATCATGGGATCAAACTTTCTTCTCCCCACAGTATAGCCTGCACATGGGATTCATACTTCTCTTTGGCTATAATTCGTCCTGAGGGGCGAACTACGTCGACCTGATCTCCCTAATACCCGGGAGTACGTAGGCAACCATATTCTATATAGCCCGGTCGTAATAAAAAAAACAAAAAAAACATTTATACCCTTTCTTTCTACAAAAACAAAAACAACAAAAACATTTATACACCTTTCTTCATTAATAAAACTTCTACACCCATTTACACATTTCACATTCAGCATTGAACCTCTTACACCAGGTTCAAACTACGCAGACCTGATCTCCTTTTTAATAGGAGTACGTAGGTAGCCATTTATGGTTCGGTCTAACCCCCTATCAGAACAAAAATACTTGTCACACGGTACTGGGATCAAACTTCAATCCACCACATTTCATTGGCTTCAGACCAAAGGGATGGAACTACCTAACCTCTCCTCACAAATAGGAGATTTGGCGACCATCTAAGCTGCGGTTGTGCCTCAAAGAGCAACACCAATCCATAAAAAATGGAATTAACTAGGCTTCTCACAAATAGAAGTACTGGCGACCATCCGTGATGCGGTAAATCTTAGAGAGGAAAAGCCATACTCCTCTCCACATCTCCATACAGAAACCAGTCCAAAGACACCAAAGATGGTAGGGATACACACAGATCAATGATCCGTTCTGAAAGATCCTACGACGTCTCAATGTCCACACATCAAGGATGAGTTTAGAATGCATCAAAATCATAAGCCCTAAAGAAACAGGCAAATATCAAGCAAGAATCAAGGCACAACTGAAAGGAAAGTGAATCAAAATATATTTCCTTGCCATATATAATATTGTTTAATATATACAATATGTGTTATACATGACAAAATGGCTAAGCTAGTCTGTGCAAGAAAATACAAGGCTATCTACGGATCTGTGTGTATGCGGACTATCAGATCTAACATAGCATCCCTCTCTGAAGAAGGAGGTAACGCTGCAAGCTCCTGCCCAATGATATCTACACGAGGTAGCAGATCCAAGGCTAACTGCATGGTGGCATGATGCTCATCAATTTATGCACTCATATCGGCAAGGATGCCAGCCGTAAGGGATCTCACTGAAGTACTGTCTGTGACAGCCACATCCCGGGCAGATAGGGCAGCATATCGCTCTATAATCGATGCATCTCTGGCTGATCTAGTCTCGTCTCTCTCTAATAGAGTTGTATCTCTCCCATCAAGAGCTGTCAACATCAAGGCCCTAGCCTTATCCCTCTCAAAGGTCATCAGATGTAGACTCTGCTCCAAATAATGTGTTGAATGCTGAATCACAGTAGCACTCATAGTGGGAGAATCCATCACAAATGTTGGTAACCCAGAGACAAAGCCTTCTCGATGGGAATATCAGCCTCCTCCATAGGCTCCTCATTGTTAGAATCAATCCTCTGCACTATGGATACTACCGCAGCTGATGCAGTCTCTGTCTCCATCCATGCGAAATACTCTGTTAATTCATCCAACAATTTCCTCTCAAGATTAAGCAACTTATTTGGTAGAGAGAATAAGCCACATAAGCACTTATAAGCCACTTCAACCTTTGCTAGATTTTCCAAAGTGAAGTGAAGTAATAGTCTTCAAGGGTAAGACTCATATATATTATCTTCATCTCTTCTATGATAGGATTGATAGTGAAGGGGGATTGTTTGTTAAGAACATGTAATATGTTATTAATGAATGGACTTAAGCTGAATAAGTTGAATAAGCAACTTGAACTCTAATAAGTTGATAGAATCATGAAGAACTTATCATATGTTTGTCATATGACGTTAGTATGTTGAATATAGTATGAGAAAATTGATTGATGGACTTATGTTCATAGTAAGTCATAAGCATGAGAATTTGTAGTTCATGAGCTAAATAAGTCATTGACTTATGAGAATAAGTCAAAACCTACTTTGTCTAAAAGTTGGTGTGATAAGTAACTTGAAATGTTCATATGATGATTAAAATCCATTTAGAATGTTTAGTAATGAAGCTTTGCCAGAATTCACACGATTGGACGATTGTCGTCGAATTCGTAAAATTCTCGGAATGGAAGTCGTATTTTGTGTTTGAAGTCAGAAACGTTGGTTTTTGATTGAGACAATTCATATTTGGCATTATAGAGTTCCTGACTCGAAAATGACCGAATTCCGACTTAGAACGAAGAAACGAGCGTTGAACGTTCACGGACGTTCATCATTTTCGTAGAAAATGAACTAATAGGTGAAATTTTAGCAAATGAAGTCAAATAGATAAAATTCTTGTATGAACATATAGAGTATGTAATTTGTGAACCATAGGCTTTTGAACGAGCCAATTTGGACTTATAACATAGAAGTTATGCGTCAGGGAGTTTCGTAAAATTTTCAAATATTGCAAAAATCGCTCGAGGTACGTGAGTTAGCGCCATGAGCCAACCCAAGGTTAATGAGTGAGGCTTATGCAAATACGAAGTTCGAGGTTTGCCTCTATCGCAAACTTCGCGTCATGCTGCACCCGAAGGAGAGTTAAGTGTGGTGTCGCGGCGCCAGTCCCAGAGTTTTGACAGACAAGAATGTTTACAAGTATAGAAGGAAAGATAACTCATTAGTAATGAACTAAGGTGTTTAATAACATTGTTTAAGGCATTGTTAAACACTTAATGTATGATGATTAAAGGTTAATAATCAATTGAAGATGAACGTAATGTGAATGACATAACGAAAAGCCGGAAACCATAATAACAGATCTAAGTCGGGATTTAGATTGAGATGAAGGGTAAGATATACCTACTTGATTATAACTAATGTGGTACGTTATATGATCATGTATTGTAGAGACTTAGAGACTTAAAGTGTACGTGTGATAATCAGTAAGCAGACGTTGAAGGCAAGTATTCTAACCCTTGTTCCAGTTCAGTCTGGACAAGCTTTGTAATTAATGTATCCTTTCGCATGAAGTTTTGTATGAGGAAGTCAAAGCCAATTCTTTCGGCTAGACTTAAATTATGTTTCTATCAAAGCATATACAATGTTTACCAAGTTATATTGGTATAGTTTTCAATCGAAGACTGAGTATGCTAAAATGTTTTTGTCGTTTAACGACAGGCACGTGAGGTTGCCACAACTTAAATGTATACACGTTTAATGAATGTTGTGTTGATCAACATAGAGTACTATGGGCTGATCACCCAGAAGTGCCCATAAGTAATGTCGGACTTACGAACTTAGTGCCGGGTTGTCCTTTTCAAAAGAACTTATGAAATGCTCAAGGTCTTGGACCGGAATTGATGTTTTACTGAATATTGTTGTTGTAAAATATTGTGAATGAAAAGAAGTGCTATTTTGAATTATCGATAGTACTTCGTAACTATTGTTCAGTTACTGAAGATATATGAGTTCTATGTTTCAAGCATGTTGTTTGTTAGAATTGTAGTACTTGCTGAGCTAGTCATGCCCACTCTTGCTTGAACCATATGAACACAGCTAAGATCGAGCGGACCGAAGGCTCCGGCAAGGATAAGGGCAAGGCGAAGACGAATCCATAGAATACTTTTGTAATAGTATAGGATGAACGTTTGTAATATATTGAATATTATGACAAGAATGAATGAATGGGTTATAAGGAACTTGGGAAATGTAATATTATTTTGAATATATAGAAGATATATTAGTCCTTTTGAGACTATTCAATTGAATGAATGAATGAATGGTAGTGCCGTGTAGCACCATCTGTCGGGTTAGAAAAGACCCGGATTTGGGGGCGTCACAGGTTGGTATCAGAGCATTAGGTTATAAAACTTAAGGGGGGATTAAAAACCTTAAGTCATAACCTTAAGATAAGTCAAAGAAGTAAAAGAAGAAAATAACCTTATAAAAATACATTATGATTATGTTATGTGCTTTTATTATTCTACTGACGTGTAATAATAAACTTAATTGTTTTGTGTAAATGTTAGGAGTAAATGGAATGTTTGTAGATGGTCAGGCCATTAGTGAAGAGGCGGTAAACCAAGTATAGGTTATATCGAACCCCATAGCAGCAGATCCAGATATAGTGATTATTGAGTTTGGAGACTCGGATGAGGCTGACTATATGTCAGTATTTGATGGGATGATAGAGGAGGAAGTAAAGATAGTGTCCTTTAATCCAGTAGCTATAGCAACGGGGATAGCTCCTGGGGGATCAATACCGTGTTCTACTATGCAACCATGCGTATTCCTGTACTTTTAACATTGGGTGTTTCAACAGTTAACGGTAAAACTTCCGCCGTTATTTTCATAAAATATTTTTTGTCATTTTCTCAATCCAAACAATAATTTACATTGTGGGGTCCACTAATGATTGTCTTGAGCCGTATGAATATTCCTGTTAAAACGAATATTCCTAACCAATCGAATATTATAAACAACTTGCGTACTTTGTAAAATTTCTAAATATTACCCACAACTATAACATTATATCAAATTCATTCAAAAATAATAATTATAGAAAATTCATCTTTATTCATAAAAGTTGGGGTCTTACAATCTCTCCTTCTTACGAAATTTTGCCTTCAAAATTAGGGTACGTACTTGGTATATCGAAGAGGTAAGGATACCTTGATTTCATTTCAAACTCTAACTCCCAGGTCATTTCCTCAACATCGTGGTTCCTCCATAAAACTCTGACTTGAGGTATAACCTTGGAGCGTAGAATATGTTCCTTCTTATCCAAGATTTGAACAGGAACCTCTTCATACGTTAAATCTTCCGCTATTTCGTCCGGTTCTAACTCAATAATGTGGTTCGAGTCTTTCACATATTTACATAACATGGATATATGAAAAACGTTATGAACACAAGACACATACAAGCAGTAAAAGCGAGTCTATAGGCTACGAGTCCTACTCGATCAAGGATTAAAATGGGCCGATGAATCGAGAATTGAGCTTTCTCTCTTTCCAAATCTCGTAACTCCTTTCCATGGAGCAACACGTAACAACACATGATCTCCAATATCGAATTCCACGTCCTTTCGATGAAGATCGGATAACTCTTTATCGGTCTTGTGAGGTTTTTATACGTTGTCGGATCGTTTGAATCTTTTTCGTAGTCATACGTACCAACTCCGGTCCCATCAACGTTGCTTCACCCACCTCATCCCAGCATACTAGAGAACGACACTTTCTTCCATACAACGCTTCGAATGGAGCCATTCCAATACTTGCTTGATAGTTGTTGTTGTAGGAAAACTCCACCAATGGTAAGAACTTGTCCCAACTTCCCTTGAAGTCAAGGACACAGAGTCTTAATAAATCTTCAAGATTTTTAATAGTCCTCTCTAATTGTTCGTCCGTCTGAGGATGATACGCCAAACTAAATCGTAAATCCATGCCCATAGCTTTTTGCAAACTAACCCAAAATCATGAAGTGAATTTTGGGTCTCGATCAGAAAATATGGATACTGGAATACCATGCAATCTTATAACCTCGTTTATGTACATACGAGCAAGACGTTCAAGTGTATAAGTTTCTCGTATAGGTAAGAAATGAGCAGACTTGGTCAATCTATCAATAATGACCCAAATTGAATCTATCCCTTGAGAAACCTTGGGAAGACCAGTAACAAAATCCATGGTAATGTGCTCCCACTTCCATTCTGGAATTTCAAGTAGTTGCAATGGACCTTTTGGTACTTGATGTTCCACCTTGACTCATTGACAAGTTAAACACCTTGAGATAAATAGCGCTATCTCCCTCTTCATATTACCCCACCAAAATGTATGTCGAAGATCATGATACATTTTGGTACTCCCAGGATGGATTGCAAGCGATGTGTGTGTTGTGCGCCTCCATCATGATTTTATACTTTAACTCGTGGTCGTTAGAACACAAAGTCTGGAGTTGATTTCAAGTATTCCTTCTTCATCGATTCTTGTTTCCGGCATAGCACCTTCTTGTACTTTCTTCCTCATATGCATCAGCTCCAAGTCTGTAGCTTGAGTAGCTTTAACTTTATCGATTAAAGTCGGTTCTACTCGTATATTTGACATCATCACGTGGGTCCCTGGAGTCTTTATCTCTATCTCCATCCTTTGCAAGTCATACAAAATAGGCCTTTGCGTTGACAATATCGCACTCGTACCCACATATGATCTTCTACTCAATGCGTCAGCTACCACATTTTCTTTTCCAGGATGGTATTGGATGGTATGATCATAATCTTTCAACAGTTCAAGCCAACGTTGTTATCGCATATTGAGTTCCTTTTGAGTGAAGAAATATT
Organism: Panax ginseng; assembly: GCA_020205605.1. Taxonomy (NCBI): domain Eukaryota; kingdom Viridiplantae; phylum Streptophyta; class Magnoliopsida; order Apiales; family Araliaceae; genus Panax; species Panax ginseng. The sequence continues at coordinate 94,718,609 of CM035133.1, read as the reverse complement.
TGAGACTTTTATGATCCGTAAAGATCTCCACTTTCTCCCCATAAAAGTAATGCCTCCAAATCCATAGTGCAAAAACGACTGCTGCCAACTCTAGATCATGAGTAGGATAATTCCTCTCATATTCTTTGAGTTATCGAGAGGCATAGGCTATGACTTTCCCATGTTGCATGAGAACACATCCTAACCCTTTGCCCGAAGCATCACTGTAGATGACAAATCCCTCCGAGCCAGATGGTATTGTCAGAACAGGTGCTAAAATGAGTCTCCTCTTGAGTTCTTGAAAACTCTTCTCGCATTCCTCACTCCAACCGAATTTTGTATCTTTCCGAGTCAGCTGAGTTAAGGGAGTAGCGATTCAAGAAAACCCTTCTACGAATCTCCGATAATAACCAACTAAGCCGAGAAAGCTACGTACTTCGGTCACTGATTTAGTTTGCTCCCAGCTTTGAATAGCTTTAATCTTTGCTGGGTCAACAGATATTCCATGACTTGATACCACATGCCCAAGGAATGCTACTTCCTCAAGCCAAAACTCGCATTTCTTTAACTTGGCATAAAGCTTATATTCACGAAGCTTTTGGAGTATCAGCCTCAAGTGTTGCTCATGAACTTCACGGCTTTTGGAATAAATAAGGATGTCATCAATAAAGACGACCACAAAGTGATCCAAATATTCCTTGAATACTCGGTTCATCATATCCATAAAGGCAAAGAGGAGCATTAGTCAATCCAAAAGACATGACTAGGAATTCATAATGCCTGCGTCTGGGAGTTCTAAAAGTCGTCTTTGGAATGTCGCCTGGTTCTAATCTTCAATTGGTGATATCCGGAACAAAGATCAATCTTTGAAAAGAATTTGGCGCCTTGTAACTGGTCAAACAGGTCATCAATAGGTGGCAATGGGTACCTATTTTTGATGGTGACATGATTCAACTCCCGATAATCAATACAAAGTTGCATACTCCCATCTTTCTTATTCACGAATAGAACAGGAGCACCCCAAGGAGAAGTACTAGGATGAATAAAGCCAATGTCTAACAATTCCTGCAGTTGGGTCTTTAACTACTGAAGTTCAATAGGAGCCATTCAATATGGGGCTTTGGAAATGGGTTTTGTACCGGGTTCAAGGTCAATACAAAATTTAATTTCACGCCTCTGGGGTAGGCGGAGAAGTTCTTGAGGGGAATACGTCGTGAAATTCATTAACAATAGAAATATCATTCAAAACTGACGTATTTTTGTTTAGATCCGTGACATGAGCTAAGAAAGCTTGACATCCGTTTTTCAATAAACGAATAGCTTTATGGCTTGAGATGACAGTGATTGATTTTAATGGTTTGGTTGTTTGAATTCGCATAATAGGTTGGTTAGGAATATGAAAGCTAACAACCTTACGAAAACAATCATTTTTTGCATAATGAGTGGTTAACCAATCAATCCTAAATTACGACAAATGCAAGTATTTTCAATGAAATAAGATCGATGTAAGTAATGTGAGGGTACCGATTTGAACCAAACAAGACTTATAAGCGATGGATGTAATGAAGGTTTCTCCCAATCGGAGTTTCAACAGATAAGTCAAAGTCTAATTTCTCCGAGTCAAATTTAAGCGTTGAGCGCAAGTAGGAGAAATAAAAGAATGGGTAGAGGCGGTATCAAATAAGGTATAAACTTCGCTAGAGTTTATGATAAGCTTACCCGTGATGACCTCGTTCGGGTTCCTTGCTTTTACGGGAGATCACGACAAACGCTCTCCCTTGCACTATTGGCTTTGACTTTTACGGGGACGCGTCCTTTGGTGCCTCCATCCTATTGAACTTGTCTTTGGTGAAGCGACAAAATCGGGCTAGGTGACCTTCTCTTCCATAATTATAACATGCTTTGGGCGACATCGCTAGTGATTTGGTGATGTGTCCTTCCCTCAAACATTTGAAGCATATGATAGGTGGTCGTTCTCCTTCCTTAACCACGGGTGCTGGTGCTGACGTCTTTCCATCATTGGTTAATCTCCTCTTCTTGAAATGTCAATTCTTATTGTTTTGGCCATGATTACCACCGAAGTGGTTACCATTTCTAGCATGTTGATTCCCTCCACGCTTATTGTCACCGCTTCGATTTATTATCTTTGGTATTATCATTTTGCTTGCAATTTGCTCTCTTTTGGTTGGGTTGACTCATTATCGCGCTCCAATAACTGAGCCCTATTAACAACATCTGAATACAAACACAGTTTATGAGAGATAAGATATTGACATATCTCAGGTTTCAAACCACTTAGAAACATTCACGTCATTCTCTCCTCATTATCAACCAAATGGGTATGCAAACGGGACAACTCGGTAAACTTGGCCCGTGTTGCGACACGGTCATGTTGTTTTGCTCCAGCTTAATGAACTCTACCTCTTTCATGTGACGAATACTTTCGGGAAAGTACTTGTCGTTGAACAATTCTTGGAACTTCTCCCAAGTCATCTTGATTCGGCGGAGTTGAGTCGTTTCTGATTCCACGATGAATCGCCTCTGCGCGACGCAACATGAAGGTGGCAAAGGAACCTTTTGCTCCTTGGAGCATCCCAAAACATCAAATATCTTGCAGATCTGCTTTATCCATGTCTCCGCCTTAAGTGGTTTTGGCTCTCCAAAAAACTCCGGTGGTCCTAGTAACTTGAACTATTTAGCGGTGACCGTCCAGAGTTGCCAGTGTTTCCACCTCTATTTCGGACAGGAGTCTCTCTTGCTCGATCTTTGTATGAAGTCTGAAAGCCTCTGAACATTCCATCATTCATCATTTGGTCAGTGTTGTTGTTTGCATGAGGATTGTCGCCTTCACGATGCACATTGTCACGATTATTGATCTGTGGAGACTCGGCGGTCTCTGTGCTCCATTGATGTTCTCAACATTCTCGGATGCCATTTTTCAAATCGCCACAAAACAAGGGTTAATTAACATATCACATATTATCCCTATACTACAACCCACCAATTAAATACCAAATAAACTTAGGTAGATCATACTAGCGGAAGAATTCCCAATCTCTCCCCTCCTAGTTCTTTGTCTCACATCTCCTATGGATCATATCCCTAAGCTTTGATACCAACTGTGACGCCCCCAAAATAGGTATACATCACCTATTCTGAGTCGCCAAATACATGGTATAGAATACAAATACAATCTTTAATATACAACAAGAGAGCTGTGAGTTTTAATACAAATATTATCTTCTAGACAATATCCACTCTCAGAATAAGTCCTCATTACATTTATTGTCACACTATTTAACAGAATAGTGAGGACTACTAATACTATCATCTGGATCGTCACTCCGTTTCCCGACTAGTCCCGGCTACGTTCTCATTTCCTGAAGAGAACAGTGAAAGAAAGGGTGAGCTCAACTAGCCTAGTAAGAAATATTATGACTAAAATAATGCAGAATAAATTATCATTAGTCTTCAACAATGTTAAACTGATAAAATATAATAGACATCAAGTTTAACTACATCGGAATAAGCAATCCATTAAAAGAGTCAAGTAGAGAATAAATCTACTATCTTTTATGATTTAAAAGGCTTTTCATCACTTTTATCATTTGGGACTCGACAATAAACAAACCACATCATCCTGCGCCTACTACCGAGGATGTTCATTAGTATCACAACCACAAATTATCCATGCACTACGGGCCAAGGATATTCGTGTATTCATCAATGGTCATGATCATGCCAACAAGCATCCATCAATGCACTACGGGCCAATGAGGACTTTACCACGTCATTTGTAACATTACGGTCATGATTACAAGAATAATCCCTGGTCATAATCATACCAAGTCCATCTATGCACTACAGGCCACAGATGACTTTCAACAAAATATAAACATGAGGATGATGACAATGATATAAGAATTCAATAAAACAAGTTCAAGAATTAATTTATCCAAGAACTAATAACGTCCAAATTGTCAACATGATACTTCTTTGTAGAGTAAAATTTAAGAATGCTCAGAAGAATATTTCCATGAAAGATACTGGATGAAGCACAAATATCAAGGATATTCCACTAATTTCATGGAGTATAAAAGTCAAAACTTTAACCAACTGAGTATAATAAAGAATGGAATAACAAAAGAAATCACCATGCATGCGGTACTCAGCATGAGAGATGAGTTATTCAATAGAACAATAAATAACGGAATCGGTCGGGCGTAATACACAACAAGCGAGGATATTCCAACGAGAATAATAAAGAATGGAATAACAATGAAATCACCATGCATGCGATTACTTAGCATAGATAGGTTATTCCAGCAGAATAATAAATAACGGAACCGGTCCCACGTAAAAGCGTCTGAACGAGGATATTCAGCGAGAATAATAAAGACGGAACCAAGTCCGGCGTAAAACGCACAGACAGGATATTCCAACAGAATAATAAAGAATGGAATAACAACAGAATTTAACCATGTATGTGGTACTTCGCATAGACAAGTTATTCTAGCAGAATAATAAATAATGGAATAACAACAGAATTTCACCAAGTATAGGGTAGCCCGCGTATATAGGTTATTCCAACAGAATAATAAAGACAGGAATAACAAAAGTTCTCTTCATGAATATGAAAAAAAATAATACCCCTTACCTTATAAAGAAGAGTACTCTGACGGTAGGGCGAGGATATACTTGAAGAAACCTGTACTACGCTCAAAGCTTTCTTAAACGCTAAAGAAAGACGCTCAAGATTATAGAAGAAGAATTCTCTCTACAGCTTCTCTCTCTAGAGTTTCAGTGAATTCGTAAGAAATAATGAAGGAATGAACTTCTATTTATAGAAGAATGGACTGAATAGTAACCAATCCATGAACGGTCCAGATTGATTTACTTTTAAACGGTTGGTCCAGATTGGTTTACAATAAAATATAATATATTCTATTTATAATCTAATAAAACGAATAACTTTATAAAAGTATTCTGTTTTATATAAAAAGATTTTACTATGAAAACACTATGCATGCACTATGCAAACACTATGCATAATAAAATATAATATATTCTAATTATTGTCTAATAAAACAGATAACTTTATAAAAGTAATACATTTTTATATAAAAAGATTTTACTATTAGCCTAATAAAAGCGAATAACTTTATAAAAGTATTACATTTTATATAAAAAGCTTTTACATTTTATTACATTAATAATACTAATAAAACAAAACTTCATCATCATTATCATAATTCACACTATTAATCGACCGTGGTCGTTCTAGGAAAGGGGGCTTTCAATAAGGATTTCTCCTTATTGGCGCCGCAATTAGGTGACCAAACCTCTCTTGGCATAACTTCTAGACATCGTTAATAATGCAAATAATAATATTAACAACTTTGTTATCTCAATTATTGATTTAATAATATATAAAATATTGACAATAATTGAATCAAATAACGTGAGATACTATGTAGCAATTCATTGAAGCACTAATTGAACAAAAGCGAGTGACTTCTCACGTAAGCATCAATAATCAATAAAGTGTGCTACTATGTATGTACCCGCGTGTTCTCACATTACTTTTAACCTTTGGGTGTTTCAACAGATTAACGGTAAAACTTCATGATTATTTTATAAAATATTTTTTGTCGTTTTCTCAATCCGACAATAATTCCGTTATAGAGGTCCACTGATGATTGTGACGTCGTCATTGAATATTCCCTGTTAAAATGAATATTCCCCGACCAATCGAATATTATAAACAACTTGCGTACTTTGTAAAATTTCTAAATATTACCCTTAACATTATATCAAATTCATTCAAAAATAATAATTATAGAAAATTCATCTTTATTCATAAAAGTTGGGGGTCTTACAATCTGATCGATGTTGTTGTTTACCTAAGGATTATTGTCTTCATGATGCACATTATCCTGGGTATTAATCGTTGGTGACTCAACGGTCTCATGTGCTTCATTGCTTATCTCGACATTTTTAGATGCCATTTTCAAACACTGCCACAAAACAAGGGTTAATTGACATATCACATATTATCCTTATACTCTAACCGACCAATTAAATACGAAATAAACTTAGGTAGGTCATACTAGCGAAAGAATTCCCCATCTCTCCCCTCCTAGTTCTTGTCTCACATCTCAGCCAGGGATCATATCCCTAAGCTCTGATACCAACTGTGACGCCCCAAAAATAGGTATACATCACCCATCTTGAGTCCCCAAATATATGGTACAGAAATTAAATACAAACTTCTTTAATACAACTGTCGTGTAGAATACGACAAAACATAGCTTAGAGTTTAAACAAGAATATTGCCTTCTAGACAATATCCACACTCAATGAAGTCCTCATTACAATTATTATCACACTATTTCACAGAATAGTGAGGACTACTAAAGCCACTTATCACTGGACCATCACTCCATTCCCAGGCTCGTCCAAATTTATATTCTCATTTCCTGAAGAGAACAATGAAAGAAAAGGGTGAGCTCAACTAGCCCAGTAAGAAATATTATGACTAAGATAATACAGAATAAATTATCCTTAGCCTTTAACAATATAACAACTGATAGAATATAATAGACAGCAAGTTTTAGATCAACAACTGCAGCGGAACAAGCAATCCATTAGAGCATGATATCTACTATCTTCTATGATTTAAAAAGTTTTTCATCAAATTTATCGCTGAGACTCAACTTAATAAATAAACCACATCATCAAATCATCCTTGCTCTACTGGGCCGAGGATATTCATATAATCACCAATGGTCATGATTATCTCTGAATAATCCACAGTCATAATCATACCAACAATACGTCCATCAATGCACTACGGGCCAATGAGGACTTTTACCACATCATTTGTAACATTACGGGTCATGATTATCTTAGAATTATGCACGATCATAATTATACCAATCAACGGTCCATCTATGCACGTAAGCAAAGATGACCTTCATCACAATATAAGCATGAGGATGATGACAATGATATAAGCATTAATCAAACAAAATCAAATCAAAACGAAATCAAGAATAAATATTAAAGACTTTAAATTTATCCAGGAGTTTAAAATATCCAAATTGTCAACATGATCTTTGCTTTGTGGAGTAAAATTCAAGAATAATATTCATGTACCAAAAATAATTTGGACAGAAAAGAAATATATTTTTCGATAAAATAGTACCCCGTGAATAGTACCCTGTGAATAATACTTCGAGAATAGTACCTCGTGAATAGTACCCCGGCATGAAAAGTACCCCAAATACCAGAGTGAATAATATTTGGGTGAATAGTAATCCGTGAATAGTAACATGTGAATAGTACTCCATCATGAAAAGATCAATAATTATCAAGAAAGCTCAGAATAATATTTCTATGAAAAGATACTGGATGAAGCGCAAATATCAAGGATATTCTACTAATTTCATGGAGTAAGAAGCCAAAACTTCAACAAAATGAGTATAGATTCAAAATCTGAAACGAAATAATATTACTTACATAATACAGAGTATGGAAGAAAATATTATTTCAAGCGAATATTGAACAAAAATAACATCCCTTGAACGAAAATAATATTCCAACGAATATTAAACGAAGATAATATTCCTACGAATATTGAACGAAGATAACATTCTTTATGAATATTGAACGAAAATAATATTCATACGAATCGAAAAAATAATATCTCTTGAATATGAAATAAATAATACCCCTTACCTCAGAAGAAGACTGGATACTGGAATAGTGAAGTAGCAGACTTCTCTTCTTCTTTCTCTCTATAGCTTCTCTCTCTATAATTGCTCTTGTGAGTCTTAGTGAATTAGTGAGAATGAAGGAAGAATGAGCTTCTATTTATAGAAAAATATAGTTTCAATAATTTCACGTTTTGGGGCTCGAAATATTACAGTATAATACCTTCATCTTTTCCTTCATTTTTAATTTAGTCCTACAAGTATTATCAAACTTGCACCACCTCCCCTAATAGTACATCATGTGAATCAATAGTACAATCATATGAATCAATTGTTCAATCATATGAAAAAAAATAATTACAGTATAGTACCTTCATCTATACCTCCATTTTTAATTTAGTCATGCAAGTATTATCAATCTTGCACCACCTCCCCTAATAGTACATCCTGTGAATCAATATTACACACATGTGAACACATAGTTATAAGCATGTGAATTAATAGCAATTAATTGCTCATTTATCCGATTAATTACCCGATTGGTCAATATAACTTCTAGACATTAATTATTATCGAAATAAATGTTGATTTCCACTAATACTAATAACCCAACACAATGGAACTATCAATTTCATCTTTAATCAACACGAACTTATTCATCATTAATATTATAACTCACAATATTTAACAACGGTCGTCGCCTCTAGGAAAGAGGGGTTTTCAGATAAGATTTCTCCTTATTGGCGCCTGATTAGGTGACCAAACCTCTCCTTGTGAGAACTTCTAGACATCGTCAATATTGCAAATAATAATATGAATAACTTTTGTCGTCTCAATTATTGGTTTAATAATATAAAATATTATGCGAGATGATCTTGTGACAATAATTGAATCAATAATATGAGAGATATGATGCAAAGAATTCTTCATGATAGCAATAATTGAGTATAAGCTGAGTGACTTCTTACGTAAGCATCAATAATCAATACTGAGGTGCTACTATGCAACCACGTGTATTACTGTACTTTTACTACCGGGTAGTTCAACAGTTTAACGGTAAAACTTTCGTCATTATTTTTATAAAAAGATAATTCTATCGTTTTCTAAATACGACAATACTTCTGTTGTGGGGTCCACCAATGATTGTGTCGTCGTACGAATATTCTCTGTTAAAACGAACATTCCCCGACACAACGAATATTTTATATCAACTTGCTTTCTTTACAAAATTTTCAAATATCACCCTTAACTTTAACCTTTTATCAATTTAACCATTTACTAAATAGAATAATAATTATAGGAAAATTGAATACTTTCATTTCATAAAATTTGGGGTCTTACAACAAAGACCAAGCTCAGAGGCTCATGGATGAGATCCATGATGGAGTATGTGGCCCACACATGAGTGGACCCCTACTTATCAAGAAAATCCTCATAACAGGGCATTATTGGCTTACGCTCAAAGCTGATTGTGTTGATCACGTCAAGAGTTGCTATCAATGCCAAATTCATGGGAATGCTATCCACGCCCCTCCAAGGGAACTCCACAATATGAGTTTACTATGGCCCTTCTCAATGTGGGGAATGGACGTGATCGGGCCCATTGAGCCCAAAGTCAGTAATGTACATCGATTCATATTCGCCATGATCGACAAATTCACCAAATAGAAGTAGCCTCCTTCCCCAGGGTTACAAAAGAAGTCATCATTGCTTTCATTAGAAATAATATCGTCTGTCGATATAGACAACCAGAGGTAATTGTGTCAGACAATACTAAGAACCTCAATAACAAAATGATGAAGGAGTTATGTAGTAAATTCCACATCAAACACCTTAACTTTGTCATCTATCATCCAAAGATGAATGGTGCTATTGAAGCGGCTAATAAAAACATCAAGAAGATCATGTAGAAAATGTCCGCCAATCACAAATGATGGCCTGACCTCTTGCCTCGACTTTATTAGCCTACAGAACTTTAATGCGTACTTCCACTCGGGCAACCCCCTACTCATTAGCCTATGGGATCGAAGCAGTGCTCCCCATAGAGGTGGAAATGGAATCCCTTAGAGTGTGATGGATGCTCAGCTGGATGAAGACCAATGGTTACAAGACAGGTATCACTAATTGTCTTTAATAGACGAAAGGCGAACCGCGGCTATCTTCAGAGAGACAGTACTTCAGCGAACCGCGGCTATTAGCAAAGGATCGCAAGATGCTACAATAGGAAAGTCCGCCTACGGCAATTTAAACAACACGACTTGGTTTTAAAGAAGAACATTGACAACCAAGAACAATCTAAGGGAAAATTCACTCCTAACTGGGAAGGCTCGTTTGTTGTCAAGGAGGTATTGACAAGAGGCACTCTCAGACTACAGAAAATAGATAGAGATGAATTTCCACAACTCATCAACTCGGACACCGTGAAACGGTATTATGTCTGAGGTTATCATCAAGCAAACATCCTGGTTTTGGATCATCAGATCACCAGTCATTTCGGTTTTCTAACCCTTTTTACATACTCCTATGCCCCTCAGGGAAACATACACTTTAAACCAGTAGCCTGGTTTCACCTCATTTCAAACCTTTCACACAATTTCAGTTATCCCCGAGTTGAACCTTTCACACTGCAGCTTTATCTCGAAGGCGAGATTAAACTTTTCCACGCTTGTAGTTTGTCCTGTAGACGGGATCAAACTTTTTCACACCTGCAATTTGTCCCAATCATTGGATTAAACTTTCTTCTCCCCACAGTATAGCCTGCACATGGGATTCATACTTCTCTTTGGCTAAAATTCGTCCTGAGGGACGAACTACATCGACCTAATCTCCCTGATACCCGGGAGTACGTAGGCAACCATATTCTATATAGCCCGGTCGCAATAAAAAAAACAAAAAAAACATTTATGCCCTTTCTTTCTACAAAAACAAAAACAACAAAAACATTTCTACACCTTTCTTCATCAATAAAACTTCTACACCCATTTACACATTTCACATTCATCATTGAACCTCTTACACCAGGTTCAAACTACGCAGACCTGATCTCCTTTTTAATAGGAGTACGTAGGTAGCCATTTATGGTTCGGTCTAACCCCTATCGAACAAAATACTTGTCTGCAGTCTTTGGGATCAAACTTCAATCCACCACATTTTATTGGCTTCAGACCAAAGGGATGGAACTACCTATCCTCTCCTCACAAATAGGAGATTTGGCGACCATCTAAGCTACGATTGTGCCTCCTGCCCAATGATATCTACACGAGGTAGCAGATCCAAGGCTAACTGCATGGTGGCATGATGCTCATCAATGTATGCACTCATATCGGCAAGGATGCCAGTCATAAGGGATCTCACTGAAGTACTGTCTGTGACAGCCGCGACAGATAGGGCAACATCTCGCTCTATAATCAATGCATCTCTAGCTGATCTAGTCTCGTCTCTCTCTAATAGAGTTGTATCTCTCCTATCAAGAGCTGTCAACATCAAGGCCCTAGCTTTATCCCTCTCAAAGGTCATCAGATGTAGACTCTGCTCCAAATACTGTGTTGAATGCTGAATCACAGTAGCACTCGTAGTGGGAGAATCCATCACAAATTCTGGTAACCCAGTAGTCAAATCCTTCTCGATTGGAATATCAGCCTCCTCCATAGGCTCCTCATTGTTAGAATTAATCCTCTGCACTATGGATACTACCGCAGCTGATGCAGTCTCTATCTTCATCCATGCAGAATACTCTGCAGAACAACCCGGATGGCTGATGGAAAACTCAGTTAGCTCTTGCTGATCCCAACAGGCATACAACCTAGATCTATCATGTGCTGATAAGTGACAAGAAGCGAAGCACAGACTCGATACCCCCTCAAAAGGATGGAAGTCATAGAACTGGTCAAACTGACACATCAGGACCAGTGCGTGGAAAGTGACCATGCCTCTCAAGCCAGCCAGAGGAAGATAATCCATTCCCAAATCATGAGTGATGAAGTTGTAGGGTGAGCTAAGCCTTGTACACGGCAATATAGCAAACGGATCTCTAATCCCTACCAGAAAAGCTGACCAAGATGCAAACATCATATACCATTCATGAAATTTGAAAGGAGTATGACATGGCTATATCATGGGTGAAACAATACCCATGTCGTCTGAAAGTGCCAATCGGTCTCAAGTGTGACATAAACCACACGTACAGTATGACCGAGCTGCTTGTAAACACTCCCATCGAATAAGTACAGCAGTATGTAGCCGACCTCAGAGTCTCTGCTATAATCATTGGTATGATGGTGTGACCCTCCATGAGAGCTCTCACTGCCATGATGACTCCTATGTCCAACTCATCCATGTACCGTGGCATGTAGACATACGACAATACCCACAATAGCAATACATCCTGTAACACCCCCAAATTCAGGTACTTGAAACCCGAACTTGGTGCTTTATGATACCATTTCTATGAGCAAAAAAATACTAATAATAATAACAATAATATAAATATCAAACCTAACTTACATATATCAGATTCTAATCCCAAGTACGCAACCTTTACTATAATACATTACATGATAGATCATAAATATCATGGTCTAAATATTGCCTAACTATTACAAAAGATACCAATAAACCTATTCTGTTTGTTTTCCTTTTTCCTTTGTTCTTGGCCGAACCTTCTGGTTGTTCACATTTAGCTGAAAATATTTAAATTTAAAGCAAGAATGAGCATTTGGGTGCCCAACAAGTAATAACAATTATAAATATAAATAGCTAAAAGAATTAAATGATTTCTTTGTACATCACTTCTACAACGAATTAATAGTTGTGAAGTAAACTAAACCGATAATAATAACATAACAATTCTATATCAAATTTTTGAAACTACGTATTGACTATAAATAGGGTTAAGGTGACATACTATGAACATTGTTTTCAATTTTTGAATAGGTTTAGCAGAACTTCATCTGCTAACCGTCATAACATACGGGCGCGAGGGTGTACATCCCATGGGCCCTGTATTGATCAATACTACATGCAAGAACGATATTGTCGTTCACTCTGTCCGCCTTGGGCGCATAAAAGTTTTCCCATGTTCGGGATGTTCATACTTAGTCTGGAATCCAAATCAAAATAATTTGATTGGATACAAAAAGGTTTTATCATATTTAACGATATTTTACGAATACATGTCTACAGTGATCAAATAGCTTGACAAGCGACTTTTCATTAATGTATACATACGGGGGATCAATAGGTATATATATATATATCAACATGTGATTAAATACAATGATTATCCAAGTGAGGACACTTGTATAACCATATTTAGAAATTAACGAACAGAATATATATCTGAATAATAATATAATACCATGTTGATAATCAATGATCGGATATAATATATATATAACAATAGGGTTAATAATCGTACAATAATAATATAATTACGAAACTTTCTTACTCGTGTCCATTCGCATAAAGGAAATGCAAAGGTAGGATACTTTACCAGTCTATTGCACAATCATGTGACTTAGTTTTATCTTTTATATCGAAACCTATCATTAATAAGATCATTTGATCGATTAGAATAACATACTATAACACATAGCACTGCTTATTGCAGTCAGCACATAACGTAATCACATTGTCACGCATGTTTCACAGTCATTAAATCATAAACAAAATTAATACAGTCAAACTATCTAAGTCTAGATCAATTTCTAAAACATGTCGGTGTATCGACAGCTTTATCGGGTATTTATCGAGTCTAAGACTCTATCCTATAGTTCAATAGATGCAAATATCAATCATATGATTTTTCATAGCCATATAACAATTTTTAAATAATTATTATAATTTATCGTGAATTTTCAAACATCGGAATCATTATTAAATGATTTAAATATTAAATAATTCTATTATCATTAATATTTAATTAATATTAAACTATTAATGAAACCATTGCCAAAATATTAAAGTTATTTATAATAACTTAGAATATTTTTAAAGTATTTATATACTCTTAAATGATTTTTAAAACATTTAAAATCATTTTAATTAGAATTACCATTAATATTTAAATAGTAATACACTATTTATCCAAATATTAAAAGTTATTAATTATAACTTAAAATATTTTAATTCATTAATATCCCTTTTAAATGATTTTTTAAATAAATAAAACCATTTTTAAACTATTTATTTAATATAATTATTAAATAAACTTAATATCATTAATATTAAATTAATATCATTAATATTAAATTATTAATGAAATTATCCTTTAAATATTAAAAGTTATATTTTATAACTTAAAATATTCTTCAACACTTTATTTTTTATTTAAAATGATTTTAATAATATTAAAATCATTTTAAAACTAATTATTTAATATAAATATTAAATAAATCTAATATCATTAATATTAAAATATTAATATTTTCATGATAAAATATCAAAAGTTATATTTTATAACTTAAAAATATTTTTAAAATCTTTAAATTATTTTATATGATTTTAAATCATTAATTCTATTTTACATAATTTATTAAATAAATTTATTAAATAACTTAATTATCATTAATATTAATTTATTAATGAAATTTATTACAAAATATTAAAAGTTATATTTTTTTAACTCAAAATATTTTTAAATACTTTATTCTTATTTAAAATGATTTTTCATAATATTAAATTATTTTTCTCTAATTTATTTAATACACTAATTAAATAAATTAAATATCATTAATATTCAAATAATTATAAATATTAATAAAAAAATATCCCAAATAGTGAAAAATTATTTTTCATAATTTAAAATAATTTTTAAAACTATTTTTGGTAATTTTTATAATTTATTTCCTATTTTTAATCATTTTTTGAAATTTAGGAAAATAAAATAAATAAAGCTGTCATTATAGGATATAGCGGACAAAGAATCGTCATCATTGGTGTTCTTGAAACATGTAATGAGGAAAATCGGACATTTGTAAATACTTTTAATAATGAATAAAATAATATTATTCATTATTATTGCGTGTTGATAAGATGAATGTCGTTCTATAACCTAAAAACCCCGAAACGTCGTAGTATTTTAACTACGTGGGAGAATTAAAGTGTTTGAATTTCTAAGACGAAAATAAAAGCTTTCCGAGAAATTTTTCGAAAAATGCTATTCATCAATTTCTGCTCGGGAATTATTTTTGAACTTCCAAGAAATACGTAACGTTATAATATCAATGTGATATGGATTATGTAATAATAATCTAAGTATGGAAAACGTAATATTTCGCATGCGGACTTAATTTGGAACGTTAGGTTTATTAAGCGTTAAGGAAAGAAAGTTGTAATCATATGATGCGTATGCATTGTACGAGGTAATGAATGTAAGTATAATACGACGTATTATACTATTAAGAATGAAGAAATGAAATAACGTATATTACAAGTTAGTATACGAGCTAGCATACGAGGATTATACGTGGTGTATATATGTTAAGTTGTTAATTAAATGTAATGGACTTGTAGGATTATTAGCTTAATGATAGAAGTCCAATAGAATGTAATACTCAAGCCCAAGTGTTTGATAAATCATAAGTCCAATCTATTGTAGCATAAGCCCAATAAGAAATAAGCTAGATTAATTAGCAAGCTCAAGGACTAAGCCATGATCCATGGAGCAATCCAATTATGAAATGGGTAGACTTGATGGGCAAACAAATTGTGTAATGCCCAAGTGTTGTGATGAGAAAGAAAGGAAAGTGGCTAGCAAGTTTACTTGGTTGCTAGGTTATGAATAGTAAGGAGGTGGAAGTTGAGGAGGTTAACTAAGGAGATGCGATGGCCTAAATGTCCATAATGCCCTAACTTTGAGTTGCCTATAAATACCAAGCTTCATTTCATTTTGTTGGTTGTTAATTCATCCAACAATTTCCTTTCAAGATTAAGCAACTTATTTGGTAGAGAGAATAAGCCACATAAGCACTTATAAGCCACTTCAACCTTTGTTAGATTTTCCAAAGTGAAGTGAAGTAATAGTCTTCAAGGGTAAGACTCATATATATTATCTTCATCTCTTCTATGATAGGATTGATAGAGAAGGGGGATTGTTTGTTAAGAACATGTAATAAGTTATTAATGAATGGACTTAAGCCGAATAAGTTGAATAAGCAACTTGAACTCTAATAAGTTGATAGAATCATGAAGAACTTATCATATGTTTGTCATATGATGTTAGTATGTTGAATATAGTATGAGAACATTGATTGATGGACTTATGTTCATAGTAAGTCATAAGCATGAGAATTTATAGTTCATGAGCTAAATAAGTCATTGACTTATGAGAATAAGTCAAAACCTACTTTGTCTAAAAGGTGGTGTCATAAGTAACTTGAAATGTTCATATGTTGATTAAAATCCATTTTTTTTTTGCTAAGTTTGTTTGTTTGTATAAAAGGACCAAATACAATGGCTAAGGGGCATACCCCAGAATATAGGTGATGGTCTCAAACACTAAGAGATCCCAAAATAAAGTTAAACTAACAACCAATTAAAGAATTTGAAACAAATGAGAGAGCAAGCTTAAACTAGTCGTCCCACTGGCCCACCACTCAAAACACGCAGCAGCCTACTCGCCAAGCCTCAAGCTTGCCAAGCTCACTGAAACCACATGCTCTACTTCAAACCATAGTTTGGGCTTACCATGACTACCACATGCTCTCCCAAAACTATATGTCGGACCGAAGCCATACCTTGGGCTTACCATCGACCACCACATGCTTGCCTCGGCTAAGTTGCCCAAGCCTAGCTTGCTTCCAAGCCGCTTTCGTCCAAGCCATGCTCGCCTCGGGGTTAAGCTCGCCTCAAGCCTTGTTCCAAGTCTTGCTCGCCCGAAACCATGCTCGCCCGAAGCCATACCTTGGGCTTATCATCGACCACCACATGCTTGCTCAAGCTAAGCTGGCCCAAGCTTAGCTCGCCCAAGCCTTTCTCGCCTGAATCCATGCTGCCCAAGCCAGGACCGTCCAAGCACCCATCCAACCTAAATCAATGCAAACTGTTGGAGAGTGGAGATTGCACACACCTAGCTACCCACTAGCTAAAATGGCTAAACTAACAACCAATTATGTATATGATTACAATTTGTGGCCTTGATAAAAGAGTTACATTTAGAAAGTCTAGACTTAATGAGATGGATAACATCTTTGGCTAGATCCTAGGAGGAATAATGGAGCCATTATGGATCTTGTTATTCCGAGCCTCCCAGACTTTATGAAGCAAGTGGCCACAATTACATATAGGATATTCTTGGACAAAAGTAGCCTTGGTATAAAATCGTAAGCAATAATAGCATCCCAAGAGAATGGAAAAGTGGTCCAATTTCCTAAAGTCACAAAGACTTTGGAGAATGGTTGAAGAGTAATCACATTCAAAAAAACAAATGGTTAAAGGATTCTAATCTGTTGATTGCAGAGAGGACAGGTTCCATGTTCTCGCCAGCAGTAGTGTTTGGTCCTATTGCTTGTGGAGAGTTTTGAAGGAGCCCAAGCCGTAGAATGAAGGAAAAGCGAGGAACATGAAACTTATTCCAAAGAATAGAGCTCCAAGGAACCTTGGGAGATCTTGCTTGATTGATTCCCAAACTCTGTTTGGCCTTAATGATCTTAATATTATAAGTTCCCCAAAAAACTTGGTCGTGCCTAGGAGAAGGATGGGAAGGTGGCGATTTGTCAGCCGGAGGAGAATGACTTCATGGTGGTTGCTGACTGGGAGGGCCCAGGAGTTGCCGGAGAGGAGAAAGCTAACTGTGGCAAGTGGGGGAAGTCCAGTATTGGAAAGGAGAGAATGAGAAGGGTTAATAGTTGCCCCATTCAACCAAGGATCATACCATAAGCTTATGTGTTGTCCATCTCCCACAATGTACTTTAGATGTTGAAGAGCGAGGGGGCGTAATTTGAGGAATTGCTTCCATATCCAGGAGCAACTGGGGAAATAGGAACTTGCCAAATAGTCTTAGATTTTAAGATAGTGGCTTTCATCCGGCTTTTTTGCAGAGAGTGGGATTGATAGCCGATAAAGTGAGGAAATGTTGCAACAAAGCAGAGCTTTATTCCAATCTAATGATTTTTAGTCCCAACCTCCCTCATCTTTGGGTAATGTGAGATTAGCCTGTGCAACCTTTGCACCATACTTACACAAAGTTGGACCCTTCCACAAGAATCGCTTAGTAATGCTTGAATGTCTCTTAAGACCCTGCCGGAGCATGAAATGAGTGCACCAAAGAGACTTGTAAGGAGAAGAGAATGGAATGGATCAATTGTAACCTCCCAGAATGCAAGGACCTTAGATGTCCAAGAAGGCCCGGTTGGTAATCCGTTGAATAAGAGGTACGCAATCTGTAAGAGAGCTTTTGGATAATAAGGGTACTCCTAGGAATTTAAAGGTAAAGATCCTAATTGAAACCCAAGAAGGGAGAGAATGTCATGAGTAGAGGTTGCATCGTTGTTGGCTAGGTAATGTTGACTCTTGTGGGTATTTGGAATAAGACCAGAGACCGAGAGAAGGATAGGATGCAAGAATTGACAATAGCAATGGAGGGTAGGCTTGCATGGTCGAAAATAAGGATATCACTCCAAAAAGGAGGTGAGTAAGTTTGCAAGCCTCTGCCTTCCAATGATAGGTGAATTCGAAACAATGAGGTAGCTTTGTTAAGATGAAGGGAAAGCATCTCCATAACTATGACAAACAAGAAAGGGGACAGAGGGTCTCCCTGGCGAAGCCCACGTGAGCTACCAAAGAATCCAAAGAAGAGTTCCATTCAATTTAATAGAGAGAACACTACCGAGGTAGTACAAGCTTTGATCCATTCTATGAAGATGGTCGGGAACTGAAAAGCTTTGAGGGTATCAAACAGAAAATCCCAACGAACCAGATCAAAAGCTTTCCTAAGATCAATCTTGAGTGCACATCTAGAAGGTCCCGTCGTCCGGTGTACCCTTGGAACAGCTTCTTGAGCAATTAGAATATTGTCACTAATACTCCTACCTTTTACAAAGGTTGATTGTCTTGTGGTCAATAATATATGGGCAAAGACTTCCTTGAGTCTGTTAGAGATGATCTTTGCAATACATTTGTAAATGGTGTCAAAGCAGAAATAGCCAAAGTCCGCCATTGATGAAGGGTTGGGGCATTTGGGGATCAATGCTAGAGATGTGGAGTTAATCCTTTGGTGAGCCTGGCATGGTTAGCCGAGAAGAAGAAATGGATGTTTTTAAGAAATCAGTCCAACAATATCCCAAACTGCTAAGGAAAAATTGACATTAAAACCATCCTGGGTCCAGGACTCTTGTCAATTGCGTTTCATGGAGTTTAGAACCTTAAAGATCTCGAGTCGAAGCACAGAGCAATGAGTTCATGAAGCTTGGAGAGGGCTCACCAGATTCGTGGGGAAAATACCAAAAGTGTCAAAACCAAAGATAAGGAGTGTCCGAGGCATTAAATAAGGATTTGAAATAGTCAACACCATGACTTCAACATTGTCCTTGCCATGCACCATAACTCCATCATCATTAAGGATAGAAAATATTTTATTGGAGTTCCATCCGCTTCTTCATCATATTAGCAAAAATAAAGGTGTTCCTGGCCACCCAAAGTTAACCCGATTTGCTCTCGATTTCGTCAGATTAGGACTTCCTCCCTATCAATGGCCTCGAAAAGCCTTTGGGTGCAAGAGTTTCTCCAAGGATAGGTTAGCCGGGTCCGAGGGGTGGTCATGAAGGAGAGATTGTACCAAATGCGGATCGCCTCTCAGCCAACTTTACTAAAGAAGTGAGATTGCCAAGAGTGAGATTAAGAGAGGATAAAGCATGTTTGGTGCGTTTCAACTTTTCAAAGAAGACATAAAAGGGGTTCCCATGTATGGGGTGTTCCATGCGTAACCCACATTCCATAAAGCCCTCAAGGAGAGCCATGTGATTAAAGAATTGAAAATGCTTTCTTGGTTTGGAGAACTTAATGCCAAGATTAAGAAGAACAAGTGAGTGATCCGAGAGGCCACGATGGGCAAAGGTGGCAAGAGAGAGATCAAAGTGGAGAACCAAGTCGAATTACCCATTACTCGGTCAAGCTTTTTATGTATGTGCCTAGATAATTGGTTGTTCCACCAAGTAAATAAGGGCCAATGCCTCCGAGATCATCAATGCCAATCGAGGAGGTGCAATCTTTGAAATCATTTTTCCCGATGTCCCGTAAATCATCAAAGTTGGTTAGTCTCGTAGAAAGATCTTTGATAATATTGAAATCACCCATTAAGCACCAACTTCCGAGAGGGAGACACCGCACCAAATTTTGCTCCATAAGTCTCTTTCTTCGATATAGGAGTTCAAACCCATAAACAAAGGAGATAAAAAAGAAGTACTAGTAAAATCTAAGGATTGCACCTTGCAGCAGGTATGACTTGGGAGGAGGTAAACAAAACATCCAAATTCCGTAGATTAGGATTCCAACCCACCCAAATTCTACCATTGCCATGAAAATCATAGTTGAAAGCCCATTCCTGTGAGGGACACATGACTTTTGGGAGATTTTTTTGGCATTAGTATGCTTGACTCTCGCTTCCATTAATCCAACAATGGATAAATTATAATCGCAATAAGTTGCTTTACATAGGCCTGCTTTAGGTCATTTATTGAGACCACATGAATGTCAGAGGTTGCCAACATAAATTAAACCGATGGTGGGGGTGTCACTGTTTTACCCTCCTTTCCTCTTTTTTGCAAACTTTGGGGTTCTCCATACCACCAATCTGTTTGTTTTTCAAGTCTTTGCCTTCCTTTTCATCAACAACCTTTAGTCTATTAACTAGGGATTTGTGGCATTTGGGATTTAAAGTCGGACCCAAGGGTGGGATCAGTTGGTCAATTGGATCAAAAGTATTGGACACTCGCATTGTGAAAGCATTTGGGGTGGCGTTATCCGAAATAAATTTGGCCCCCTAGCCACCGCCACCCACTCATGAGAGGGGGGTTCTCCTTTCCTATTGAGAAGGATGAAACCTTTGGTGAAGGGACAACCAACTTCAGTATGGCTAACCATTACAAAGATCTCTGTGGCTCCGTAAGGGGTGCCGTGTACTTTTAGGTACCCATTTGAAGTTGGCTTTAGGGCATTTGACTTGGGAGTGGCCAAATACTTTGTAAGTATAAGACAGGTGGTCTACTTTGATACTCAACATCAACCGGAACAAAGGTCTTTTCGGATTTCTCGAGAGTGCATAACAAAGAACTTTGATGGAGGAAGGGAAAGAGGATGTGGCAGATACTTCAATGCACACTGCAAAATTTAGGAAGTCATTATTAGTTGTCATCTCATCGGTGAAGAGAGGCTTACCAAGGGCACTAGCTATATATGATCCGATCCCTCATCGCACCAATATGAGAGAGGATTTGGCTAAGCTTAACCCAGATGGGGATTTTGTCACGGTCCAGACTTAGTGAACTCCACACCTTCTTGCCATTTCGCGTAACAATCACTTTGGAGGCAAAATGCCATGGGCCGATGCAAGGATATTGTCACGATCAAAGGAGGATTTGAACTTGAATATATAGTAACCCTTGTTGTGCATAAAAACTTTGGTAAGAACCAGTGTTCCCCACAACCGCTTGGCAAAAGGTTCAACGACCTTAAAGGGAAGGTTAGAGTGAAGGAAATAGCCAACCAATCTAGTCGACCAGATAAGGTTTCCCTCGCAAGCATGTCATCGTGGAGGCTTTACTGAATGTCACCATTCTCCATAACAGGAGGATGGAAAGAGAGGATCTTTGGATTTCCCCAAGTTTTTTGTAACTACAGCACTCCAACTTTTAGGGACCTCAACCGAGGCTGGTGGGGAGATTTCGCCTTCCTCTGCATGGGATATAGGACGAAGGTTCAAATAAAAGCATTAGACCCTTTCCTAAAATATAGAGGTTCACTGCAGAGCAGGATAAAGGGATGAAGAAATAGGGGCAATTATCTTGGTAAAGCATGTCCAAGATTTTGAATCTTGCCTTCAGAAAAGATAAGCTTGTACATCCCGAGGATGATATACCATGAGCCGAGAGGAAATCCATAAGGTGATTGCTTTTCCTCCTCCTCGAACAAGGCTTCATCCTCGTCCTTTTGGGAGAAATGTTGAGTACTTACAAAAATTTTTTCATGCACGCCAAGAGTCGGGCCAATATTAACCTCCAACGAAGGGCCAAGCCGAGTCCTTGCAACGAGTCTTAGAAGCCTTGTCGAGAGCCATGGGGATAGGGTTGATTTCAGATTCGCCCATGCTAACACTTTTGACCGCAGTATCCCTAGAAGGGATCGGTGAGGTGGCTGGAGGAGGAGAGTTTGGGTTTGACACCCCCCATCTCCGCAAAGAGATCCCTAGTGAGAAATGTGAAGGAAAGAAGGAGAGAAAAAGCCCAGCAGAGCAGCGGTGAGAGTTTGGTGGAGAGAGACCATAATGAAGGAAATTGAAGGAGAGAGAAAAAAAGAGAAGGAGGGTTAAGGAAGAGAGCTTAGGTTGAAAAATTTGGAGAGAGAGGGGAGATCTAGAGTGGAGGTTTGGTGGAGAGAAATCCAAAGAGCGGTAAAAGCTTTCTTGTAAAAAGTAGGTGTAATTCTCGAGAATGGAAATTGAAGTCGAAGCGTTGGGGATGGAGACAATTCATATTTGGCATTATAGAGAGACTCTCAAAGGGAAAGAAGGCGGAGCGTTCAAGGAGGATTTAGCAAACGAAGTCAAATAGGTGAGATTAACCATATAGTATGTAATTTTGAAAAATTTGAGTAGGCAATTCGGAGAAGTTATCGAGGGAGAAAAAATTTCTAGAGACCTGAGAACCTTGAGAAGGAGAGTTAAGTGTGGTGTCATGGCGCCGGTCGAGTTTTTGTGAGACAAGAATGTTTATAAGTATAGAAGGAAAGATAACTCATTAGTAATGAACTAAGGTGTTAATATAACATTGTTAAGGCATTGTTAAATAATTAATGTATGATGATTAAAGGTTAATAATCAATTAAAGATGAATGTAATGTGAATGACGTAACGAAAAGCCGAAAACCATAAGAACATATCTAAGTCAGGATTTAGATTGAGATGAAGGGTAAGATATAATAGTATACCTACTTGATTATACCTAATGTGGTAAGTTATATGATCATGTATTGTAGAAACTTAGATACTTAAAGTGTACGTGTGATAATCAGTAAGCAAATGTTGAAGGCAAGTATTCTAACCCTTGTTCCAGTTCAGTCTGGACAAGGTTTGTAATTAATGTATCCTTTCGCATGAAGTTTTGTATGAGGAAGTCAAAGCCAATTCTTTCGGCTAGACTTAAATTATGTTTCTATCAAATCATATACAATGTTTACCAAGTTATATTGGTATAGTTTTCAATTGAAGACTGAGTATGCTAAAATGTTTTTATCGTTTAACGACAAGCACGTGAGGTTGCCACAACTTAAACGTATACACGTTTAATGAATGTTGTGTTGATCAACATAGAGTACTATGGGCTGATCACCCAGAAGTGCTCGTAAGTAATGTCGAACTTACGAACTTAGTGTCGGGTTGTCCTTTTCAAAAGAACTTATGAAATGCTCAAGGTCTTGGACCGGAATTGATGTTTTACTAAATATTGTTGTTGTAAAACGTTTTGAATGAAAAGAAGTGCTATTTTGAATTATCGATAGTACTTCATAACTATTGTTCAGTTACTGAAGATATATGAGTTCTATGTTTCAAGCATGTTGTTTGTTAGAATTGTAGTACTTCTTTGAGCTAGTCATGCCCACTCTTGCTTGAACCATATGAACACTGACTAAGATCGGCAGATGAATGAAAGGCTTGGCAAGGATAATAAGCAAGGCGAAAGACGAATCCATAGAATACTTTTATAATAGTATAGGATGAACGTTTGTAATATATTAAATATTATGACAAGAACGAATGAATGGGTTATAAGGAACCTGGGAAATGTAATATTATTTTGAATATATAGAAGATATATTAGTCCTTTTGAGACTATTCAATTGAATGAATGAATGAATGGTAGTACCGTGTAGCACCATCTGTCGAGTTAGAAGAGACCCGAATTTGGGGGCGTCACAGGTTGGTATCAGAGCATTAGGTTATAAAACTTAAGGGGGGATTAAAAACCTTAAGTCATAACCTTAAGAGAAGTCAAAGAAGTAAAAGAAGAAAATAACCTTATAAAATACATTATGATTATGTTATGTGCTTTTATTATTCTACTGACGTGTACTAATGAACTTAATTGTTTTGTGTAGATGTCAGGAGTAAACGGAATGTTTGTAGATGGTCAGGCCATTATTGAAGAGTCGGTAAACCAAGTAGAAGTTACACCGAACCCCATAGCAGCAGATCTAGATATAGTGATTATTGAGTCTGGAGACTCGGATGAGGCTGACTACATGTCAGTATTTGATGGGTTGATAGAGGAGGAAGTAGAGACAGTGTCCTTTAATCCAGTAGCTATAGCAGCGGGGATAGCTCCTGGGGGATCAATGATGTCTCTGTTTATGTCAGTATTGGATAGAAATATTCATTACTGTCATGAGGTCAAGGAGCTGCAGGCAGAGCTCCAGATGCTTATAGAGGACAAGACTGATGTTGAGTCCATGTGGGAGCAGGAGCATAATGAACGGATTTTGGCTAAGGATAAAGTCCACGAATTAAAGCATGAGGTCTTTGATAAGTGTATTTTATATACGCGATTTAATATCTAATTCATGCTTATTCGTTGCTATATTCTTGTGTTCATGTGCATTTTTACTTGTTTTATGTTATTTTATGTGTAGATTGGTGGTTGTGGCATTTAACGTACAATTGGTGATATTCGGTGCGATTAGAACTCAAAGGGAGCATATTTGGAAGCAACCAAGACATAGCGATCGATTATCAAGATTTTCACGTAGAAATGAAGCTTTTTGACTTATATACCCCACCGAATGGGTCTTCAATTCGATTAAGCGAGAACAAAGTCGGCGAGACAAGCGTTATATAACTATACACCCGGTAAAAGTGGGGTCTTCATTCGAGCAAAATAGAAGGCAAACCCGTCGGGGCGGGCGTCCATAGTATATAAACCCCCGCCGGGGCGGGGGGTGGAAAATGTTGAGTGTCCTGTTGCGGTTATAATTCCTTTTGGGTACGGATTTTAGCTTTTTGGATGTCCGTATAACTCTAATTGATAGAGATTTCGGCTGGAGTTTTATAGGAGATATCTATTACTCTATCAAAAAGGAGGAAATTAGAGAGCATTATTACGAAGATCTAAGCTAAGTTTTTGATAGCAAGTGTGGAGGAGTATTTCGAGGAGTTTTTCAAGACGGTTACAATCTTAGTCTTCGTGAAGGGTGTTTTCTAATATTCTTTGTGTTAGATTATTTATTGTAATTGGAAGAATGATTTCTATGATTTATTCAGTGTTTTTTTCGTTTATTATGAACTAATTCACTTTTTAGGCTTGTGATGGATCCTTAAGTGAATCGATGATTTTATAAACTTTGATTTCCAATTTAATAAGCTATCTCCAGTTTATCTATATTAATTTGTGCTTGAATATATGAATTGCCTGATCAACAATTCTTTGTTGAGTTGGATGGAATCGAGAGAGGATATTCAAATCTAGACCTAGTTGATATAGCATGTGTTCAGGATTTTGTTAGTAGCTTAAACTTGATGAGTGTTAAGGTAGAGATATGCTTGATCTCGCATGTAATCGGGAGAGAACTTATTCTTCAACCTTCTTCAATTGTAATTCACATAGAGATATAGTGGGTTAGTTGATTAAGGTGTTTAGCAGTTCTATCTTAATTATGGATTGAAGTTAATATGGTATTAAGTGCATCGAGAGGTGGTTAATACTACGTTCGTGTTCTTGATTAATAAACTGGGATAGTGCATTAAATTGGAATAAAGGTGTTAAAATCAAAGTGAAGCTTAGGGTGAAATCATAAGTCTAATTCTCCATTAATTGTTTGAAAATTCAGATTTTGATATTCGTGGTTATTTTGAGTTAATTTAATTATTCTAAATTTTAGTTTTGCTAATTTAAATTATTAATTTGATTTGTTTAATAAAATTAGGGTTAATAAAAGATTGGTAATTGTAAGTTAAGGTATTTGCTAATTTATCTCTGTGGGAACGACACTTTACTTATCACTTTATTACTTGTTGACCACGTATACTTGCGTGTTGTGCGTAATTAGATTTTACCCAACAAGTTTTTGGCGCCGTTGCCGGGGATAATTTTTAGTATAATTCTTAATATTTTTACAATATCAGTTTAATTAATCCAGTTTTACTTAGACATTTTTATTTTTTTGCATGGTGCTTCTTATTTCAAGTGTTGGACGTAGTTTATGCGAACTCGGTCCCAAAATCCATACTTGCTGCCTTTTGAGGACGACATTGAGAAAAGGTTTCAGAGGTTGAGTAAGTGGATCAAGGAAACGAGGCAAGAATTCGAATTACCTGAAAAGGGACTTGTGAACACCTAAGGTGGTCGAGCTGCGTCAAGCATCACGAAGCCCGACAATAAAGTGAATACATTCGAGATTAAGCCTGGGATGATACAAATGATTCAGAATTTAGTTCAGTTTGGGGGATATTCAAATGACGATCCGAATGAGCATCTAGTCAGCTTTCTGGAAATGTACGACACTTTTAGGTTTAATGGAGTTTCGAATGAGGTGGTGAGACTTCGATTGTTCCCATTCTCTTTACGGGACAAGGCGAAGAGTTGGTTGCATTCCCTACCGTCCGGTTCGATAACAACATGGGAGGATTTAGCTCAGAAATTCCTCGCAAAGTTCTTCCCACCTGCAAAAACTACGAAGATGAGGAATGAGATTACAATGTTTGAACAGCAACATAGGGAGTTGTTATATGAGGCATGGGAGAGATATAAAGAACTGCTCAGAAAATGCCCACATCATGGATTGCCCCAGTGGCTACAAATGGACACCTTCTACAACGGACTACATGGCAATCTCAGGACAAGTATCGATCACGACATCCAAGTGAG
This sequence comes from Panax ginseng, assembly GCA_020205605.1. Lineage (NCBI taxonomy): Eukaryota > Viridiplantae > Streptophyta > Magnoliopsida > Apiales > Araliaceae > Panax > Panax ginseng. The sequence goes on along the minus strand of CM035133.1, from coordinate 94,691,848 downwards.
CGTTCATGGCTAAGAGTTACGAGGAAGCCTACGAGTTGATCGAAACCATGTCGACTAATAATTATCGGTGCCCACAAACAAGAATGACACAAGCGAAGGTAGCTGGGGTATTAGAAGTAGATAGCATGACAGCAATGCAAGAACAGATAAATTTGCCATGTCAAAAGTTGGAAGCAAGTGGCGGTGAGTACAAACACAACAAACCGTGAAAGCACCGCAAGTGGCAATAGTATGTGAGTTGTGTGCGGGAGAGAACACCCAATGGAGCAATGTTCAATTAATCCAAAGAATTTATGCGATTCATCGAGTAATTACAACAGAATTCCTCAAAATACATATCAGAACACATATAATCAAGGAAATAGGAATCATCCAAATTTCTCATGGAGCAACAACCAGCAAAATCAAGCTTCACAACAAATATACCCTCCAGGCTTCCAGAATCAGCAACAACCAGTTCAATATCAAGAAAGGAAACCGGATCTGGAGGAAAAGTTGGATAAATTCATAGCTACCACCGAGTTGGCTATAAAAAAACACACCTTGATTTTGAAAGCACAAGAGATGTCGATCAAGAATCTAGAGAATCAGATGGGTCAGATAGCGCTGGCATTGAATAGTAGACCACAAGGGACATTACCAAGTGACACCGAGAAAAATCCTAAGGGTAATCACGAGCATTGTCAAGCCATTATGTTGAGAAGTGGAAAACAGCTTGTTGGTCAAGAGCCAGAAATTTCGGTTACAAAGGAGAATGAACTACAGACAGAAAATATAGTGGGTGAGGTAAAGCAAGGGAACGAAAAACAAATGGAAAATAACAAACCAGTCAATAAACCAACTGTTTATCCTCCCCCACCATTCCAGCAAAGAGTTCAAAAACAAAAGTTAGACAAGCAATTTTCAAAATTTTTAGAAGTTTTCAAGAAACTTCAAATTCACATGCCATTTGCAGAGGCCCTAGAACAAATGTTAAGTTACGCAAAATTTATGAAAGGGATTCTATCAAGGAAAAAGAAATGGGAAGATTTTGAGACTGTGACATTAACAGAGGAGTGTAGTGTGGTATTACAGCAGAAATTACCACCAAAACTCAAGGACCCGAGGAGCTTTACTATTCCATGTACGATCGGGGAGATGCATTTCAGCAAGTGTTTATGTGATTTGGGGGCGAGTGTAAACCTTATGTCGTTGTCAGTGTACTTAGAATTGGGTTTGCCCGAGCCAAGGCCTACTAATCTCCCTACAATTGGCGGATAGGTCAGTCACGTATCCGAGAGGCATAGTAGAGGACATCTTAGTGAAAGTGGATAAGTTTATATTTCCCGCGGACTTTATCATTCTGGATTTTGAGGAGGACAAAAACATCCCAATTATCCTAGGGAGACCATTTTTGACTACAGGGAGAACTCACTATGAGGGTACAAGATCAAGAAGTAAAATTTAGTGTGTTTAAGGCCATGAAATTCCCTACGGATGAGGAAGAATGTTTTCGAATGGATCTAATTGAGGAAATCATTAGTGATGACATGAGCAAAATTTTGGTGAACGATCCGTTAGAAACAACATTATTGGGAGATGAAGAGATCGATGATCCGGAATTGGTGGATTACCTTCAATTGCTAGACTCATTGCCACGAGTACCAAGATTCAGAACACCGTTTGAACCACTCACACAGAGGAGGTAACCGCAGAAAAACTGAAACCGTCATTGGAAGAGCCACCAAAGCTGGAATTTAAGCCACTTCCTAAGCACCTCAGGTATGCGTATATAGGCAATTTAAATTCTTTACATTTATTATTTAATTGCACTTAAGAATTGCGGGAAGAAAAGTTCTTGAGGTGCTTGAGAACACAAATCGACCATTGGATGGACAATTGCCGACATAAAGGGAATCAGCCCTTCATTTTGTATGCACAAAATTTTGATGGAAGATGAGGCAAAACCAACAGTGGAACAACAGCGGCGGCTCAATCCAATAATGAAGGAAGTGGTAAAGAAGGAAATTTTAAAATGGTTAGACGCTGGCATCATCTACCCGATTCCGACAAACAAATGGGTTAAATCTGATCAAAGTCGTCTGCGAAAAAAGGAGGAATGACAGTGGTGCAAAATGCCGACAATGAGTTAATCCCAACCAGAACAGTGACGGGTTGGCGGGTTTGCATGGATTACAGAAAATTGAACAAGGCAACCCGAAAAGACCATTTTCCGCTTCCCTTTATTGACCAAATGTTAGATAGATTGGCGGGACATCAGTATTACTGTTTGCTGGATGGGTATTCGGGCTACAACCAAATAGTCATCGATCCAGAGGATCAAGAAAAGACCTCATTTACGTACCCTTACGGCACATTTGCAATCAGGAGGATGTCATTCGGGCTATGCAATGCACCAGCAACTTTCCAAAGGTGTATGATGGCAATTTTTTCGGACATGGTGGAGAAAAACGTTGAGGTCTTCATGGATGACTTTTCAGTTTATGGGGACAGCTTTGATAATTTCTTAAAGAATCTGGTTATGGTGCTGCAAAGATGCAAGGACACGAATCTTGTACTAAATTGGGAGAAATGCCACTTCATGGTTGAAGAGGGCATAATTTTGGGCCATAAGGTATCGGCTCAAGAAATTCGGAAGTCGATAAAGCGAAGGCTGAAGCGATTGAAAAATTGCCTCCCAGAGCCTCGATTGAAGGGTATTAGGTGTTTCTTGGGACTGTTTTGGGTTCTACAGGAGGTTTATAAAGGATTTCTCTAAAATTGTGAAACCCTTATGCAGTCTTTTAGAGAAGGATGCAACATTCAGCTTTGATAAAGAAAGCAAGACAGCGTTTGAGTTATTAAAAAGGAAATTGACTACAACCCCCGTTATAGTTGCACCGGATTGGAGCATGCCATTTGAGCTTATGTGTGATGCAAGTGACTTCGCAGTTGGGGCTGTTTTGGGTCAGCGGAGAGACAAGGTGTTTCACGCTATATACTACGCAAGCAAAACACTTATAGAAACTCAAATGAACTACATAACCACAGAAAATGAGTTGCTTGCCGTGATATATGCGTTTGACAAATTTCGTGCTTACTTGATCAGGACTAAGGTAATAGTATATACAGATCATGCAGCGATTCGGTACTTGATAGCGAAAAAGGATGCTAAAGCCACGCCTTATTCGGTGGATTCTCCTACTTCAAGAGTTCGATTTAGAAATAAAGGATAGGAAGGGGACGGAGAATCAGGTAGCCGACCACTTGTCTAGGTTGGAAAACCACGGGAAACAAAAAGACGATAAATGTGAAATCAATGAATCATTCTCGGATGAGCAACTGTTTGGGATATCAGCGGAGATTATGTGGTATGGCGACTACGCAAATTTCATTGTGAGCAACATTCTACCACCTGACCTCACAAGGCAACAGAAAAAGAAATTTCTTCACGACGTGAAATGGTACATGTGGGATGATCCATATTTATTCAAGCAGTGTGCCGATAAGGTAATTCGAAGGTGCATCCCATATAGCGAAGTAAAGAATATTCTACATGAGTGTCACTCATCGGCGTATGGCGGGCATTATGGGAGTGAGAGGACAGCAGCGAAGGTGCTGTAATATGGGTTTTATTGGCCTACATTATTCAAAGATGCCCACCAGTTTGTCAAACAATGCGATAGATGTCAAAGGGTTGGCAACATTTTGAAACGTAATGAGATGCCCTTACAAACAATTTTGGAAGTGAAAATTTTTGACGTATGGGGTATAGATTTCATGGGACCATTTCCCTCATCCTTGAACGATCAATACATTCTACTCGCAGTGGACTACGTGTTAAAGTGGGTTGAAGCTGCAGCTCTACCAACAAACGATGCCAAGGTGGTCCTCAAATTCCTTCAAAAGAATATCTTCACGAGGTTTGGCACACCAAGAGCAATTATAAGTGACGAAGGTAGTCACTTTTACAATAAACTGTTTACTGCTCTTTTGGCCAAATATGGGGTGAACCACAAGATAGCTACAGCATATCACCCTAAAACCAGTGGACAAGCTAAGGTATCGAACAGAGAAGTCAAAAAGATATTGGAGAAAGTAGTGAATCCGAGTCGAAAAGATTGGTCACTTAGATTGGATGATGTTTTTATGGCCTCTGAGACTGAGATACAAGACGCCACTCGGGATGTCACCATATCAACTGTTGTATGGGAAGGCATGTCATTTACCGATGGAACTACAGCATAAGGCATACTGGTAGTGCAAAAACTCAATTTTGATCAAAAAGATGTAGGAGAAAAGAGATTACTTTAGTTGAATGAACTCGATGAGTTTCGCCTTTATGCCTATGAGAATGCCAAAATATACAAAGAAAAAGTCAAAAGATGGCACGACCAGTACTTTTATTCAACTCAAGGCTGCGTTTGTTCCTTGGAAAGCTTAAATCAAGATGGTCGGGACCATTCACAGTCAAGAAAGTATTCCCTCACGGTGCAGTTGAAATTTACAGTCGCGATCCACTCAAAACATTTAAAGTTAACGCACACCGTCTAAAGCAATTACTGGGGTGGAGAAGCTAACACTGACGTGATCGCCATCACATTGGCCGACACAACTTAAGCAGGAAGTAGTCAGGCTGAACGACTTAAAATCATGCGCTCATTGGGAGGCAACCCAATTTTTAGCTCTTTATCGTATTTTTCATTCGTATTTGCTTAATCATAGTTTTAGTAATTTACTAGGTAGAAGAATAAAATAAAATTCTCGTTAATCTCTCCACAACATAACATGACATCAAAGACTCACTAATTTTCATGTTTCATTTCATGCAGGCTGGGAAAAGGATCATCAAGCGAGTATATGGAAGCAAAGTGAGCTAAATTGAAGCAAAACATGAAAGCAGAACGGACCAAGCTGTCTGGCGGGCCTAAAAGCACTTCTGACCCAAGTGTGGGGTCCTCAACATCAGTCGGGACCCTTGCCCCAAGGCATGCATTCTAGTTAATTACCCCCACGGGGGTGGGTCTTGGAATGTTGATAGGCGTGGCAGTTGGTTGGCCTTCTCTCCTTCCCAATAACCTCCCACTTTTACACTTCCCCACTACTCCATAACCACCACCCACTTTCCCCACATTCCCAAGACTTCATTACTCCTCCACCTTTCCACCTCCTCACACCAACAATGCTAGCCTACCCTCCCCATCTATAAATACTAGACCAACTCTTCCACACTCCTCCACCACACTTCATAAAAGGAAAAAAGAGAGCCTAATTGTGAGCTAGAGAGAGAGATACTATTGAAAAGTTTGGGGTAGAGTTAGGGAAAAACAAGCAATAGGGAGAAATGGCTTCACAATCATCATCTAAATGCCAACGGGGGGAGAGTTCATGCCCATCCCAACCTATCCGCACCTTCGATCGTCAAAAATTTGCAAGTGCCGCCGCCACCGACCGGTATGACTATATGCTCACCAAAGCCCTTACACCGAAGTGGGGGTTGGCACCGGATCCTAATGATGGGGAGCTCATGCAGCAAATTTACCAAAAGGGATGGGTAAAATTCATCGAGGAGCCAGAACCAGCAGTTGTCAACATTGTCAAGGAGTTTTACGCAAATGCGATGGACAAGGAACCATTTCAAGCATTTGTGCGAGGACGGTTGGTTCCGTTTAGTGCCAACGCCATCAACACATACTACCAAATGTGGGTGCCTCGCCATTAGCAGTATACGCACCTTCGTGATTCTGATCCTGACTGGGATGCCATAATCATGGAGATGACAAAGCCGGGAACGTCATGGACGAAAGGGCGGCACCGTGTTCCCTAGCAAGACCCTTAGCAGGTATGGAAAAATCTGGTATGCCTTCCTCTGCGCGAAATTACTTCTATCTCAACATACCTCGGACGTCACCAAAGAGAAGGCGTTCCTGTTGTACGTCATCGTGCAAGATTTTATAATTGATGTCGGGGCTATCATTTGCTTCTCCATCCGCTGGTGCTTACGTGGGAATTTTTCTGGAGGCTTGCCACACCCATCACTCATATGTGGGTTGTGTCATCAAGCAGGAGTTAGATGGTCTGATGATGAGCCCGCTCAAATGCCGCTCGCGCTGCTGGGTTCAAGAATGATAGCGCGTTACTCTGTATGGACAGGAGGTGAGTCACACCCGCGTGGAGTGGGGTTCATTTTTTCGTCATCATCGGAAGACTATGTTGATGCTATAGAGGTATCGGGGGACGATGATGACGCAATGGGCAATCAAGGAGACGAAGAGATACCGCAGGCCGATCTCAATTCCTTGAATTAAAATATCAAGTGAGTGCACACACCAAGGCAACTCGTCGGGCGCTGATTGGCAATGAGGCAAGAGCACATGTTCGATGCTATGCATACATCATTTTCCTCGTTGAACACAACTCTTCAAAGTTTTAACCCGGTGGCACAATTTCCATATCAATGGCTGGTCAATGCCAAGGTTCCCCCGAGTGATTAGATGAAGAAGAACAACAACCCTCCTCCGACTTAGCATTGACAAGGAAGTCCTCACGTACTTATTTTGATCAATTATCCAATGAGGACATTATATTGTTTAAGTTTGGGGGATTTAAATTCATGTTTGCATGGGATTCATTTTTAATTTTGGTCAAATTAAATTTCTGTATTGCATTTTATTTTCAGTATTGCATGATAGCTTAGGGCATTCATGGTAGCTTAGGGTTTGTATAGTAGATAATAGTGTAACGCATTTTGTTATCCGCATTTTGTTATTCACACACACACACACATATATATATATATATATATATATATATATGTTAATTAGTAATTATTGTGTTATTTAAGTCTATCAATATTGTGTTTCATGTTATTGTGGGCCTATGATGTGATTGTCAAATAAGTAGCAAATACAGTATTGAGTGTTAGAACTATGGCACAATGATCGTTTATGAATCGAATCTTGAGTTTGTTTGAAACTGGTATAAAAGGATAGCACGTTTAACAAACATCTGTGTTAATTGGTTAAGTTCAAACCAGTACCTAAATGGTCTCTAAAGGATAATGCTAAAGTGAATGATAAAATGACAAGGATGGCTGGTAAAGGCTAAAGTTAGGCAAGAACTTAAGTTGGGGGATGTTATGTGGGGTATATAAGCTTATCTAAAAATAAAAAAATAAAAAAGAGAAAAAAGAGAAAAAAAAGTATTAATAAACACCGTAGCGTGCTTGACTAGTTTTGTGGCCTTTGTTACTTGAGCAAGTAAGCCTGAGGGGATCGCCTTTACACCTAGCGCCCTAAGGTCTTAATGGTCTGGGAGTCGTTGGTCGAAAGCTCGTTAAGGTAGCATTGAAAAGCCTAAGGGAATAAGACATTGCATAGCTATGTGATCTTAAAAAAATATGAATAAGACGGGAAATAAGAGCAAAAAGCCCCCGTAGATGAAAATAAAGCATAAGTACCCCGTGTGAACCCTTGAAGTTTGTGATTGCTTGATTTTTAGTTGGAACTAGCTATTCTTGAAATTTTTAAGTTTGTGTTGCATGATTCCTTTTAAGAGATTGGTTATGTATTGAATTTGAGTTAGTATCAGTTATCATGGATGTTTCACACACACACTATACCAGTGATAATGACTTGAGATTCGAGGATTAAAGTGATTTGTAGATTGGTTTTTGATGTTTAATATTGTATAGTAGCTTATTTTCGCTGAGGCCGTTGAGATAATTTTGATTCTGCGATATTGTTGGATTTGATAGCATATAAATAAATTTGTATTCATATTATTGCATTGCATGTAGTTGTTTGTGCTCGAGGACTAGCACGGTTTAAGTTTGGGGGATTTTGATAAGTTTATTTTATATACGCGATTTAATATCTAATTCATGCTTATTCGTTGCTATACTCTTGTGTTCATGTGCATTTTTACTTGTTTTATGTTATTTTATGTGTAGATTGGTGGTTGTGGCATTTAACGTACAATTGGTGATATTCGGTGCGATTGGAACTCAAAGGGAGCATATTTGGAAGCAATTCAAAGATAAGAAAGAAAGTCGATTAAAGACACACCCCAAGGGAGGGCTTTGACGACTTATATACCCCACCGAAGAGGGTCTTCAATTCGATTATAGAAACAAAAGCCTTGGCAAAATGGCGTTAATAAAACAAAAAGGCAAGCCAAGAAATGGCGTCCATAATATATAAACCCGTAGGAAAAAGGGTGGAAAATGTTGAGTGTCCTGTTGCGGTTATAATTCCTTTTGGGTACAAATTTTAGCTTTTTGGATGTCAGTATAACTCTAATTGATAGAGATTTCGGCTGGAATTTTATAGGAGATATCTATTACTCTATCAAAAAGAAGGAGGAAATTAGAGAGAACATTATTATGAAGATCTAAACTGAGTTTTTGATAGCAAGTGTGGAGGAGTATTTTCGAGGAGTTTTGCAAGACGGTTGCAATCTTAGTCTTCGTGAAGGGTGTTTTTTAATATTCTTTGTGTTAGATTATTTATTGTAATTAGAAGAATGATATCTATGATTTATTCAGTGTTTATTTCGTTTATTATGAACTAATTCACTTTTTAAGCTTGTGATGGATCCTTAAGTGAATCGATGATTTTATAAACTTTGATTTCCAATTTAATAAGCTATCTTCAGTTTATCTATATTAATTTGTGCTTGAATCTATGAATTGCCTGATCAACAATTCTTTGTGGAGTTGGATGGAATCGAGAGAGGATATTCAAATCTAGACCTAGTTGATATAGCATGTGTTCAGGATTTTGTTAGTAGCTTAAACTTGATGAGTGTTAAGGTAGAGATATGCTTGACGCCGCATGTAATCGGATAGAGAACTTATTCTTCAACCTTCTTCAATTGTAATTCACATAGAGATATAGTAGGTTAGTTGATTAAGGTGTTTAACAGATTTCTATCTTAATTGTGGATTGAAGTTAATATGGTATTAGTGCATCGAGAGGTGGTTAATACTACGTTCGTGTTCTTGATTAATAAACTGGGATAGTGCATTAAATTGGAATAAAGGTGTTAAAATCAAAGTGAAGCTTAGGGAGAAATCATAAGTCTAATTCTCCATTAATTGTTTGAAAATTCAGATTTTGATATTCGTGGTTATTTTGAGTTAATTTAATTATTCTAAATTTTAGTTTTGCTAATTTAAATTATTGATTTGATTTGTTTAATAAAATTAGGGTTAATAAAAGATTGGTAATTATAAGTTAAGGTATTTGCTAATTTATCTCTGTGGGAACGATACTTTACTTATCACTTTATTACTTGTTGACCACGTATACTTGCGTGTTGTGCGTAATTAGATTTTACCCAGTCTTTGAGCTCAAGGAGGAGCTAAAGACCAAAGCCGCAGAAGATAGGGAGAATGTCCTATATCCATAGGAGTTCTCACACATATTTCAATGACAGTGGTTTGGTTATCCACAGTAGAGGTGGGGCGGACGAATGACATCTTATCGCCCATGATATTATTGCCGATCTTGCAAGATTTCAATAATGCCTTGAGGCGTATGTAGACTAGTGGTAGCTAGAGTAGTTTCGAAGATGTAAATATTTTTAACTAGTAGTGACGTAAAGCCCTCTTTGTATATAGCGAAGGGTAGTCTTTTGTAAATCCTAATTTTGGAAAGCAATAGCGGAAAGTAATGTAATCAAACTTAAGGTCGTGTAATGTGACCGATGTAGTATTATACTACGAAGAATGAATATAAGTCCTTTTTATGGAAAGCAATGAGTAATGGATGTTGGAGTTATTGTTTAATATTAAATGATAACTAATAAAGAAAGGAATAATAACGAATGTGTTTATTGTATCAGTAAAAGGCCGCCGAGAAGAGTGCAACGTAATCAAGGAGTGAATGTGAATCAGCCGGAGGGAGGTCCGGTTAACCCGATGCAGGAATTTGTTAATTTAATAATAGACGCATTTAATAGAACAGTGGCTAATATCCTCGTGAATCCAGGAGTAGCACGAGCTACTACCTTTAAGGATTTCAAGAGCGTGGGTCCGCCGGAGTTCAAAGGAACTACGGACCCTATTGAAGCCCAAACGCCGATAGAGAAGGCATTTTTGATAGCAAATGTCGGCAAGGCCCAAAAGGTTGCCTTTGCAACCTATATGATGAAGGGAGAGGCCAACTTTTGGTGGGAAGCCAATCAGGCGAGGGTCGGGATCGATAATCTAACGTGGGTGAGGTTCAAGGAGATATTCTTCGAGGATTACTTTCCCACGAGCATGCAAGGGAGGATGGAGATTCGGTTTCTCGAGTTGAAAAAAGGGGACATGTCAGTTCCCTAATACGCCGCCAAGTTTAATGAACTGGAAAGGTTCGCTCCACACCAAGTGGATACCGAGATTAGGAAGGCGTGACGGTTCGAGTGGCTTTAAACCCTGGCTCTATAACCGTATTTCAGTGTTTCAAAGTACTTCTTTTGGAACCATTTTAGAGAAGGCGATAATCGCCGAAGGTGGTAGCGAGGCGTTGAGCCAGTACCACAAAGAAAACAAGAATAAGGGGAAGATTGACGGGGGGGTCAAAATAGAAGGAGCTAGTGGCAGTGGTGAGAAGAGGAAGGTATTTAGCTCTGGGAATATCGGAGTGAAGCAAGGAGATCCAAGAGAAGGATGGAGGCCTGCAAGACTGTGGGAAGACTCACTTAGAGTCTCTCTCAAGGGAAGGTCGTCTCTATAATTTGTGGATAGGAGGGCACATTACGCCTAATTGTCCAAGTCCAGAAGAAGAATCACGGATGCTTTGTGTGTGGGTCAGTGACCATATGCAAAAGAACCAGAAGAAGGGGACGGACGGAATCGGGGAACTAATAAGCAGTAAGTTAGCTATTAGTGGACCAAAGACACAATGGGTAGGCCGATGGGTCGTACCTTTAACATGACAGTCCAAGATGCAGTTGCATCAGGGGACGTCGTCGCAGGTATTATTTCGATCAACGACATAAATGCTTACATGCTGTTTGATTCGGGTGCTACTTGTTCGTTTATAAGATGTGATTTTGCTAGATGATTAGGATTACTTCCTGAAAAGTTGCCTATACCTTTAAATATTAAGGTAGCAAACGAAGAAATAATTCTTGTTGAAGATGTTCATAGGAGTTGTTGTGTAGATATACGGGGTTGTAAATTATCGGTAGATTTGATACCGATAAAGTTAGGAGAATTCGACGTAATTCTCGGAATGGATTGGTTAGTGAACCATGGGGAAATTATAGATTGTCAAAAGAAATGTGTGAATATTAAGACGTTAAAACAACCTCAGGTAGTATTTTACGGGAAAGGATCGCCGGGACGTTCGTGTTGTCTAACCATGACATAAACTAGGAAATTACTGAGGAAGGGATGTGTAGATTATCTGTGTCATGTAGTTGATACCCAGAGAGTGGTAGCAACCATGGAACAAATACCTGTAGTGAGAGGATTCGCCGATGTATTTCCGAGTGAATTGTCTGGTCTTCCGCCGGATAGGGAGACAGAGTTTGTAATAGACATCGTGCGGAAGCGGCATTCGATTCCGAGGCACCGTGATCGTATGGCACCAAAGTGGAAATGAAGGAGTTGATGGTGCGGTTGCAAGAAGCTGTTGGAATAGGAAGTACATTCAACCGAGTGTTTCATAGTAGGGAGCAAGGTCTTTGTTTGTCAAGAAGAAGGATGGATCGTTAAGACTTTGTATCGACTATAGAGAGTTGAACAAGTTAACGATAAAGAATAAATACCCATTGCCCAGGATTGATGATCTCTTTGATCAGTTGAAAGGGGCTAAGTATTTTTCTAAAATAGATTTAAGAACGGGGTATCATCAGTTGAAGGTTAGGAAGGAGGATGTACCAAAGATAGGATTCAGGACTCGTTATGGTCATTACGAGTTTCTGGTGATATCATTTGGGTTGACAAATGCACCAGCTGCATTTATGGATATGATGAACATAGTGTTCAAACAATATTTGGACAAGTTTGTCGTGGTGTTTAAGATGATATTCTAGTCTATTCTAAGACGCCAGAAGATCATTCTGAACACCTAAGATTAGTGTTGGAGACACTAAGGAAGGAGAAGTTGTATACGAAGTTCACTAAGTGTGATTTTTGGTTAGAGAAGGTACAATTTTTAGGTCATGTCATTGACCATGAGGGGATTTCAGTAATCCAGCGAAGGTAGAAGCCGTGATGAATTGGGAACAATCAAAAACACCGACTGAGGTACGGAGTTTCTTAGGGTTAGCGGGTTACTATCGGAGATTCATCCAAGATTTTTCGAAGATAGCTACTCCGTTGACTAACTTGACGAGGAAGACGGTGAAATACGCTTGGACTGACAAGTGTGAGGACAGTTTTCAAGAACTGAAGAAGAGGTTGAGTGAAGCGCCTGTTTTGTCATTGCCCGATGACACAGGAAATTTTATAGTTTATAGTGACGCTTCGCATAGAGGACTTGGTTGCGTGCTTCATGCAAAGATGCAGTAAGGTCATCATTGCGTATGCATCTAAGCGATTGAAGGATTATGAGAAAGTTTACCCTACTCATGATCTAGAATCGGCCATGATGAGTTTTTGCTCTAAAGATATGGACATTATCTTTATGGAGAAAATGTGAGATATACACGGACCACAAGAGTCTAAAATATATCTTCACACGAAGGAGTTGGGTATGAAGGCGGAGGAGATGGGTTTGGAGTTGATAAAGGATTACGATTGTGAAATCATGTATCACCGAAAAGCTAATGTAATTGCCGACGCCTTAAGTAGAAAGGGTAGGGAAAAGTTGTCTTTGTTAACTACCAAACTCGAGTTAATACTTGAGAGATGGCTAGGATGGAGATAGAAGTAAAGTTGCCAAGTGAAGCGAGGCAGATAATTTTTACGACAGAGATGCAATCTACTATCGTAGAGAGAATCAAGGAGGTGCAGCTCCGAACCGATGAGTGTGACCGGATGAAGGGCCGGTGGCCAACAATGAAAAAAGATACTAAATCTGATCTTGATAATGAGGGATTATTGAGATTTGAAGGAAGAATTTGGGTTCCAAATGAGACGGAATTAAAGCAGCAGGTTCTACAAGAGGCTCATAGTTCAAGGTTTTCGATTCATCCTGGTAGCACTGAGATGTATCAAGATCTTCGATAGAGTTTTTGGTGGCCGAACATGAAGAGAGAAATAGCAGAGTACGTGAGCAGGTGCTTAACTTGTCAGAGAGTTAAGGCCAAACATCAACGACCAAGTGGCTTGCTACAGTCATTGGAAATTTCGGAGTGGAAATGGGAGAATATCACGATGGATTTTGTGGTAGGACTTCCGACTACAACGAAAAGGTATGATGTGATTTGGGTAATAGTGGACCGGTTGACGAAGTCGGCTCACTTTTTGCCAATTAGGGTCAAGTATAACTTAGACCAGTTAGATAGAGTTTATATTAAGGAAATAATTTCTAGACATGGAGCACCAGTATCGATTGTGTTAGATCCTGACCCACGATTCACATCGAACTTTTGGAGGAGTCTACAAGAGCAGTTAGGAACGTAGTTGAAGCTGAGTATGGCGTATCATCCACAAACAGATGGACAAAGCGAGAGAACAATTCAGACGTTAGAAGATATGCTAAGATCTTGCGTCATGGATTTCAAGGGTAGTTGGGATGATCATCTACCATTAGTGGAGTTTGCGTATAACAATAGTTATCATGCAATCATAGGTATGCCGCCTTACGAAGCTTTGTATGGGAGGAAATGCAGAATGCCACTGTATTGGGATGAGGTAGGAGAACGCCGAATGTTGGGACCAAAATTGGTACAACAGATAGCGGACATCGTCAAGATGATACAAATACGTCTCTTAGCAGCTCAAGACAGACAACAGAAGTTTACGGATTCGCATAGAGAGAATAGAGAATTTAAAGTAGGTTCGTACGTATTTCTAAAAGTATCTCTCTAGAAAGGAAAGATACATTTTGGAAAGAAGGGAAAGTTAAGTCCGAGGTTTATAGGACCTTTGAGGTATTAAAACGAATTGGGTGAGGTAGCTTATATGATAAAGCATTACGCCCGCAGGACCTAGAGCGAATACATAATGTATTTCATGTATCGGTATTGCGTCCTTATAAGCCAGATTATAAGCACGTGATAGAATATGAACCTATTCATATCAAGAAGGACTTAACGTACGAGGAAACGCCAATTCAAATTGTCGATAGAAAAGAACAAGTTCTGCGGAATAAAGTCATACCTTTCGTGAAGGTGATATGGAAGAACCACGATGCAGAAAAAGCAATGTGGGAGTTAGAAGAAATGATGAAAAAGAATTACCCTCAATTATTTGTGTAATTTATTTTTTAGCGAGATTCTTGAGACAGAATCCTTATAAGGGGGAGAGAGTGTAACGCCCCAGAAAATCGGACCTTTGTAAATACTTTTAATAATGAATAAAATAATATTATTTATTATTATTGCGTGTTGATAAGATGAATGTCGTTCTATAACCTAGAAACCCCGAAACGTCATAGTATTTTAACTATGTGGGAGAATTAAAGTGTTTGAATTTCTAAGACGAAAATAAAAGCTTTTCGAGAAATTTTCTGAAAAACACTATTCATCAATTTCTGCTCGGGAATTATTTTTAAACTTCCAAGAAATACGTAACGTTATAATATCAATGTGATATGGATTATGTAATAATAATCTAAGTATGGAAAAAGTAATATTTCGCATTCGGACTTAATTTGGGAACGTTAGGTTTATTAAGCGTTAAGGAAAGAAAGTTGTAATCATATGATGCGTATGCATTGTACGAGGTAATGAATGTAAGTATAATACGACGTATTATACTATTAAGAATGAAGAAATGAAATATCGTATATTACAAGTTAGTATACGAGCTAGCATACAAGGATTATACATGGTGTATATATGTTAAGTTGTTAATTAAATGTAATGTATTTGTAGGATTATTAGCTTAATGATAGAAGTCCAATAGAATGTAATACTTACTCAAGCCCAAGTGTTTTATAAATCACAAGTCCAATCTATTGTAGCATAAGCCCAATAAGAAATAAGCTAGATTAATTAGCAAGCCCAATGACTAAGCCATGATCTATGGAGCAATCCAATTATGAAATGGGTAGAATTGATGGGCAAACAAATTGTGTAATGCCCAAGTGTTGTGATGAGCAAGAAAGGAAAGTGTCTAGCAAGTTTACTTGGTTGCTAGGTTATGAATAGTATGGAGGTGGAAGTTGAGGAGGTTAACTAAGGAGGTGGGATGGCCTAAATGTCCATAATGCCCTAACTTTGAGTTGCCTATAAATACCAAGCTTCATTTCATTTTGTTGGTTGTTAATTTATCCAACAATTTCCTCTCAAGATTAAGCAACTTATTTGGTAGAGAGAATAAGCCACATAAGCACTTATAAGTCACTTCAACTTTTACTAGATTTTCCAAAGTAAAGTGAAGTAATAGTCTTCAAGGGTAAGACTCATATCTATTATCTTCATCTCTTCTATGATAGGATTGATAGAGAAGGGGTATTGTTTGTTAAGAACATGTATTAAGTTATTAATGAATGGACTTAAGCCGAATAAGTTGAATAAGCAACTTGAACTCTAATAAGTTGATAGAATCATGAAGAACTTATCATATGTTTGTCGTATGATGTTAGTATATTGAATATAGTATGAGAACATTGATTGATGGACTTATGTTCATAGCAAGTCATAAGCATGAGAATTTGTAGTTCATGAGCTAAATAAGTCATTGACTTATGAGAATAAGTCAAAACCTACTTTGTCTAAAAGTTGGTGTGATAAGTAACTTGAAATGTTCATATGTTGATTAAAATCCATTTAGAACGTTTAGTAATGAAGCTTTGTCGGAATTCACACGATTGCACGATTGTCGTCGAATTCGTAAAATTCTCGGAATAGAAGTCGTATTTTGTGTTTGAAGTCGGAAACATTGGTTTTCGATGGAGACAAGTCATATTTGGCATTATAGAATTGCGAACTCAAAAATGACCGAATTTTGACTTAGAACGAAGAAACGAGCGTTGAACGTTCACGGACGTTTATCGTTTTCGTTGAAAATGAACTAATAGGTGAAATTTTAGCAAATGAAGTCATATAGATAAAATTCTTGCATGAACATATAGAGTATGTAATTTGTGAACCGTAGGCTTTTGAATGAGCCAATTCGGACTTATAACGAAGAAGTTATGCGTTCGGGAGTTTCGTAAAATTTTCAAATTTTGCAAACTGTCTGAGGCACAGAGTTGGCGCCGCGGCACCAACCCAAGGCTAATGAGTGGCGCTGCAGCGCCGAGTCCGGAGCTTGCCTACTGCAAACTCATGCCGCGGCGCGAGAAGGAGAGTTAAGTGTGGCGTCATGTACTTGATCGAGAGTTTTTTGATGACAAGAATGTTTACAAGTATAGAAGGAAAGATAACTCATTAGTAATGAACTAAGGTGTTAATATAACATTGTTAAGGCATTGTTCAACACTTAATGTATGATGATTAAAGGTTAATAATTAATTAAAGATGAACAAAAAGTCAGAAACCATAATAACAGGTCTAAGTCAGGATTTAGATTGAGATGAAGGGTAAGATATAATAATATACCTACTTGATTATATAAGACCTAATGTGGTACGTTATATGACCATATATTGTAGAGACTTAGAGACTTAAAGTGTACGTGTGATAATCAGTAAGCAGACACTGAAGGAAAGTATTCTAACCCTTGTTCCAGTTCAGTCTGGACAAGGTTTGTAATTAATGTATATGAAGTTTTGTATGAGTAAGTCAAAGCCAATTCTTTCGGCTAGACTTAAATTATGTTTCTATCAAAGCATATACAATGTTTACCAAGTTATATTGGTATAGTTTTCAATCGAAGACTGAGTATCCTAAAATGTTTTTGTAGTTTAACGACAGGCACGTGAGGTTGCCACAACTTAAACGTATACACATTTAATGAATGTAGTGTTGATCAACATAGAGTACTATGGGCTGATCACCCAGAAGAGCTCGTAAGTAATGTCGGACTTAGTACCGGGTTGTCCTTTTCAAAAGAACTTATGAAATGCTCAAGGTCTTGAACCAGAATTGATGTTTTACTGAATATTGTTGTTGTAAAACATTTTGAATGAAAAGAAGTGCTATTTTGAATTATCGATAGTACTTCGTAAATATTGTTCAGTTACTGAAGATATATGAGTTCTATGTTTCAAGCATGTTGTTTGTTAGAATTGTAGTACTTGCTGAGCTAGTCATGCTCACTCCTGCTTGAACCATATGAACACAAATTTAAGATCGAGCTTTTAATCAAGGCTCCGAAGCAAGGATAAGAAAGCAAGGAAAAGACGAATCCATAGAATACTTTTGTAATAGTATAGGATGAACGTTTGTAATATATTGAATATTATGACAAGAACGAATGAATGGGTTATAAGGAACCTGGGAAATGTAATATTATTTTGAAGATATTGAAGATATATTAGTCCTTTTGAGACTATTCAATTGAATGAATGAATGAATGGTAGTACCGTGTAGCACCATCTGTCGGGTTGGAAGAGACCCGGATTTGGAGGCGTCACATGAGCACCAAGAACACTATCAGTCAGATAGCAAGGGGTCACGTTTGACTATCTCTAATTTTCTGATCACGCTTGTTCTGGAAAATCTAAGACTTCAATCGTGAAGTATACATGTAATACCATAATTATCAACTGTCACTTTGATCACACAACAATTTAATTGCAAGATCTAAGTTATTAAAACCGTTGTCAGAGTTGTTCTGGGTTTTCTGGGTAACCCAAAAACCTAGTCAGCTTCGAATAGGCACCTTGTGGCTTAAAAATCTAAGAGTTCTGATTGATGTTATGGTGGTCTAATAGGTCAAAGTTGTGGTCTATATAACAGAGTACATATAAAATTCATCAAATCGATTAAACTATATCAGAATCATAAGCTACCATCCGGTCAACCCATGTCAGAAAGGCTATTCATCACATTTCTGGAAATTCCAGAAACTTAAAATCAGGTCGAGAAGGCTACTTTGACCATCGATTACTTTCATTATGATGTTTATCTAAGTGATCTAGGAGCATGAATCTAAAGTACACATAACAGGCTATCACCGTGATACACGTTACATCTAAATAACAAACAAATGCAAGATCTGGGCCCAAGAACTTGTTGTCAGACACTGATGAACAAGTTCTGGGTTTTCCAGAAAATGCAAAGTCATGGTCGGTCAAAGCAGTTTGACCTTCTATAACTTGCAATCTACACATGATATAAGTATGGTTTTAAATCCAGATCAAAGTCCTCCTAGCATACTACAAATCCAAAACATAAAACACACAAAATCATAAACAGAGAGAGATTTACAGCCTCTGACATTCATTAGTAGACAACAAATTTCCAAATTCTTGAAATCTTCAAATCTGAACCTATAGATGTTATGGATCAATCATCTATCAACCCAGATCATCATTATATACTACAAAAAACATGTTTAACACACAAAAAATAACATCTAACATAGGATCAAGGGTAAGATTATAAGTTAGGATTTTATACCTTACTTGAACAAATCTTGAATCTTGGCTACTGATTTGTTTATGGTAGTAGTAGGACTTGTTTATGGGACTGAAATGCTATACAATTTCGTGGGTTTGAAGAGAGAGAACTAAAGTTGGGTGTTTGGTGGGAAATGAGCCAAGTTAGTAGAATTTCTCTCTCTTGATCTATGTATATAGCAAAGGGTAATGTATTGGCTGATATACTGTTGCTTGTTTGCTGATTTTCTAGCATTTATTAATCACATGAAAAGTCAAGAGTGATTCAACTACTACATATATAGTAGGATTTGCAAGCAATCATATAAAAATGTGATAAAAGGGTAATCTTGTCAATTGGCTTATAAATTTAATGGCACATTTGTAACTTATCCAACCCTTAGGGTTTGACCCTTAGGGTTTAACGTTAAGGTTTAGCACAAAGATTGTAGGATTTCTAATTAGGTTTGGAAATAAAAATTTTAGTTTCTAAAATAGTAAATTAGGTTTTCCTAATTATCTATACTTACTAATTAGGTTTAAAGAGTTAATAATTAACATTAAGATGACTACATTAATGATTAGGACTCCCAATTAGCAAATTAGGATTAATGACTTAACTATTAGGTTTTAAATTTGGAAATTAGGGTTTCTATTTATCAATTAGGGTTTTGAAGATTAGGGTTCTCCCAAATTAGGTTTAATATCTATAATACCGGTCGTTAATCACATTATCGTGATTACATAACAGTCTTAAGCTGGCATTCGACTGTTGAATTAGGGTTTAACAGCTTAAAACTAGGATTTTCTAATTTTAGAAATTATGGTTTCTAAATATTAATTAGAGTTTAATCATAAAATTATATAATACACAACATACATCGTATATGTAAGACCCCAACTTATTATAAATAAAATTGAATTTTTCCTCTATTCATTATTCTAAATTAATAAGGTGTTAATTTGATATAATGCTTTGGTTATGGGTGAAATGTGCAAATTTTATAAAATAAGCAAGTGGTTATAAAATATTCATTATATCGGGGAATATTCATTTGGTCGTGGAATATTCTTTTTGTCAGGAATATCCGTACGACGGCGCAGTCAATTGTATAACGGAATAACTGTCGGATGAAGAAAACGACAAAGTTTGAGTTTTATAAATAACGACATAATTGTTACCAATTAACATTGTTGGAATACGGTGGTTAAAATACGATGAATCGGCGTGGTTGCATAGTAGCACCGTGCAGTATTGCGATATTTTAGAATTATTGATTCTTACGTAAGAAGGCACTACTCAATAATTGTTACAATAGTTACTGTTCAATATTTTATTTTATTGATTCAATAATTGCTGCGTTGATAGTTTATATTATTGTTGTTTCAATAAATGTCACTGCACAATATTTCCCATTATCAGATCAATAATTTATATTATTTGAATAATATTATTAGATAGTATTATTGGCAATGTCTAGAAAGTTACATCGAGGAGAGGTTTGGTCACCTAATTGCACTTGCCAATGAGGAGAAATCCTTATTGGAAAGTCCCTCTTTCACGAAGGCTACTTTGGTTGTCATAATTGTGATTCTGTAATATTATTAGTGAATAATTAATTATTGATTTATATGATAAGAAAATATTTATTTGATGTGGATATTAATGATGGATTTATTTATGTGGTCATAAATGAAGGAATTAATGCTGAGGTGTTTTATCAGTATTTTATCAGAATGGGGGTATTAAAAATCACCCGTTTATGGATTTCGGATATTTTCTATTTGGAATTTGGAAAAACTCAAAGCTACAAAGTTGTAGAGAATTCAATTTCGTGTGGAATGGACATAAAATTCGTATTTTTCTGATAAACGGGCTATTTTCTATGAATTACTTGAAGTTTCAAAAATAAAATGATTTTTATTAAATTATGGGTGGGACCCACTTTTTGGTTGGTGTTGAATGCACATGGGCTGCTGAAATTTTTCAGAATAGGTGGCTAGCTTGTTCAATTGATGCATGCGTAGAAGAAAGAATGAGAAATAATATTATTTTATTATTTTAGTCTCCTATGGCGTTCTAGCATTTTCCTATAAATAGACGCTTAGGTTAGAATTGAAAATCACACCAGAATTCTTTCTCTCTAGATTATCGAGCGTATTTTTGTGAGTATTTAGATACTTTGAGAGTTGCTGTTCGGTAAAAGCTTCCTTCGGCTTTATATCCGATATTCTGATCAGAAGTACCATTATTTTGAGGTAAGGGATGTTATTTTCTTCTTAAATGATATTATTTTCTTCAATATTATTATTATTCACGAATACGGTACTATTCACTGAAAAATGAAAATTTTCCTTTTTGTTCAAGATGTCTATTATGGTTACTATCTTTGATTGTATTCATGTTTTGATCTTTATTTTTGAATTCTGCTTTACAATTGGTTATTATGAAGTATTATTGATCTTGGATAAAAGCGTTATCTGAATCCCTAATATTTGTCCTTACGTCTCCTTTGGATTCGTTTTCTTTTAAATATTTTTCATCATCCTCGCCTTTAAATGATGATATTATTGAATATCTTTGGCTTCAGAGTGCAAAGATGAATGATTAACAATGAATATCTTTGGCCCTTAAGTGCAAAGATGAACATGTGATGACATGAACATAATTGATTTGGTGATATAAATGAATATCGTTGGCTGTAGTGCAAAGATGAATATTTGATTAAAGATGTATATTGATTGATGTTACAGAGATAAAATATTGATGATGGACTTTTAAATCATAGAAGATAGTAGAATTCATTCTCTACATGACTCTTCTAATGGATTGCTGTTTCCGCTGTATTTGTTGATCTAAAACTTGTTGTCTATTATATTCCATAAGATTTTTTCCTGTTGAAGACTAATGATAATTTGTTATATATTATCTTAGTCATAATATTCTTTACTGGGCTAGTTGAACTCACCCTTTTCCTTTTGTTCCATTTTTCTTCTCAGGAGGTGAGAATATAGCAGGATCTAGTCGGGGTATGGAGTGATGGTTCTAGAAAGTTGTTGTAGCAGTCCTCACTATTTCTGTAAAATATTGTATGAATAATTTTAATAAGGACTTATTTGAGTGTGGATATTGTCTAGAAGACAATATTTGTATTTAAACTCACAGTATGTGTGTTGTCGTATTTTGCACGACAATTGTATTATTGAAGTTGTAGTTTGCTTTACGTACCATGTTTTGGCGACTCGGAATGGGTGTTGTATACCTATTTTGGAGGCGTCACAGGTTAATATCAAAGCTTAGGGATATGGTCTCTGGCATGAGATCGGGGAATAGAACTAGGAGGGGAGAGATGAGTAAATCCTTCGCTAGTGTGTCCTATCTAAGCTTATTTGTTGGTCGGTCATAATATAGGGATATTATGTGATATGTTAATTTGTTTAATTAACCCTTGTTTTATGGCAGTATTTAAGAATGGTTGCTTAGAACGTTAACAATGGAGTGTATGAGACTGTGGAACAACCTTTAGTCATAAACCAGGAGAACGTGCAATAGGAAGACAATATTCCTCCTGTAAACAACACTACCGAGCAAACGATGAATGATGGAATGTTTAGGAGCTTTTTGAAGTTCATGCAAAATCAGACAAGGGAGACTTGTGTACAAAATATGGATGGAAGTAATAGCAATGCGCGGTCTGTCACAGCCAAGCAGTTTAAAGAGTTGGGATCGCCAGATTTATGGGGAAAGCCCGATCCAATTAAGGCGGAAACGTGGGTCAGATTTTATCAGATTATATTCTATCAGATTTTTTCCTGTTAAAGACTACTGATAATTTTTTGTATATTATCTTAGTCATAATATTCTTTACTGGGCTAGTTGAGCTCACTCTTTTCCTTTTGTTCCATTTTTCTTCTCAGGAGGTGAGAACATAGCAGGATCTAGTCGGGGTATGGAGTGATGGTTCTAAAAATTTGTTGTAGCAGCCATCACTATTTCTGTAAAATAGTATATGAATAATTGTAATAAGGACTTATTTGAGTGTGGATATTGTCTAGAAGATAATATTTGTATTTAAACTCACAGTATGTGTTGTCGTATTTTGCACGACAATTGTATTATTGAAGTTGTAGTTTGCTTTCTGTACCGTGTATTTGGTGACTCAGAATGGGTGTTGTATACCTATTTTCGGGGCGTCACAGTATAACACAGTTATATAACAGTCTCGAACTCATAATTGAGTTTCAAATTAGGGTTTCCACTTAGCAATTAGCTAGATACTGTTTAAGGTTTCTAATTTGAGAAATTAGGGTTTTAATTTACAATTAGGGTCTCTTATAATTAGGGTTTTTCTAATTATCATCAAATCTTTATAATACATATCATACGCCACATAACACTGTGACTTAACAGATTTTAAAGTCTCATTTGACTTCGAAACTAGAGTTTATCAGAAATACGAGGGTGTTCAAATACTGCACCATCATTGACCAATCATTAACAATGCGTACATATAGTACTTATTTATAGCACTGAAGAATCAAATTATAATTAATATTATATTATTATTCTCATTCCTTGATCAAAATCCAAAATTAGGGTTTAGATTCTATATCTGATTTATCTCATCATATATAACATTATTAATTAAGTTAAATAATTAGCTTAATTAATCTGAAATAAATTCATATAATAAAATAGTTATTATAATAATGTTATAATCATTTCATATATTATTTAAATAATATATAAACATTTTTCATGGAAAATAATTAATAAAAACATTTTTTCTTTGTAAAATTAATTATTATAAGAATATAATTTATAATGATCAATAATTCTAAAATAAAATTATTCATGTAATAAATAAATATTTATTTATCACAAATATACATGCACATTACCTGGCACATATTCTCACCTTTAATATAAATAAAATAAAATAAAAATTATACGCAAAATTTCTGATTTAATTATATAGAAAATATCGGGTTATTACACATCCACTCTAGCCAAACGCCATTGAACCTTCGATGTGGTAAAATCCCCGGAATGTCGTGTACAACTATCCTCAGAGCAAAATCTGTCAAACAGAAAACGTTCGGATATAAGATGGCCAGATGTGAGCTCATCCTACACCACCCTACGCCTCAATTCGATGAGGGTCATGAACTGCCTACTCATGTCTCTAATCGCCCATATGCACACAAGGTCTAACCAGTGGCAGCATCATCAAACATGCATACTCCTCCAGGGTAGGAGTCAACTCCTGGGTCCCAAATCAGAAAACATGCCTCTCCGATACCTAGTGCTCCAGCATGCCCTCCACGAATCCTGCGAGAACCTGAAATATCAACAAGGTCATAGTATGCTGCAACAGATGATCTACAGTCACCCTGTCTGATGGTGACATGCTATCATACCACGATCACATACCAGATGCCACCAATAATGGTGGGTATAATCAATACGGCTAACTATCGAAGAAGACATCTGTACGGGCCGTGTCATAAGACCATCCAGGGGTCAATGCTAAATATCTCTGGACATACATACATATGCATAACATAATAGCATGCATGATACAATAGATGGCAATATGATATAGGGAATGGAAAACTGTACATACATTCCTAAGTATATCATCATCTAAATACATCTCGTACAACTAAAATATAGGGAAATGGGGCAAAACTGCCCTACAACTAACAGAGGCTTATCAAAAGATATAGCAAGAATGGGGTGAAGCTACCCGATGTCTAACAGTGGCCTATCAAAAGAGATAACGAGAATATACATCAGAAGAAGACAATGGTGTCAATGTCTACATCATTAATCCTGTCCACCTGATGAAACTCCTCTTGAGTCACTTGATCTCTATCTGTAGGGATATCAGGCCTATACAAGGTAGGATCTGCACCGGAAAAGTCATATGGGTCACCCGAGGGGCCGGCACTAGAGCTGGAAGGATCAAAAATATCTGCCTCTAAAGGATCTCTACCCAAGTGCCGGATAAAGAAATGTGCCCGGTCCAACTACCGGGTCAAACAGTCAATCTGTGTCAAATGAGTTGGATCTCGGACACAAGCTAACCAATCTGTCATCATCACGGATCCTGGAACCATATCCCACATGAACTGAGTGGCGCGGGTCTAGGCTCCAATGGTACGAGGGAACCACCAATGCTGGAACATCTCTTGAGTGCAGGGACCCTCTGACAGTGCAAAACCGTCAACACCCAACAATGGGATATCAAAGATGGGGGACTGCAAAACAGGCCAATAACGCCTGGTAGGAGGCAAGATCGGCATACAATCTCTCCTATAGTGCTCCTGATAGCACGCTCTCCTAAGTAGAGCTCCCATCCTCCATCTGTGAAGAGAGGAATCCTACAGGTGAAAATCACGTGCTCGACACCAGTCGGGTACCCATCCTCAAATCCAATGCTCAAGTGCTCCCCTGAATAGGGAATCCATGTGATGACATTAGCTGTAAACAACTCCAGCTATAGGCGGCAATGAAAGAAACCCTATGCAATAGGGACCTCCGATAGTATGGAATGATGTCATCTCCATCCTCATGGATAGGTATCTAAGCCTAACACACTCACGGGACGCAAACATGAAAGCCTCTCATAGGCCCAAAACTGCCAATACAAAGGCAAACATCTGCTGTTAGTCAACACTCTTAACCTGTATATGGGAAAAGACAAGAGAAATACTCACCAACAGAAATGGGTAGAATCCTAACCAAGCCTCGGTCAAGCCATGCGATCGCATGCGCATTCCCCTGAGGAAATAGGCGAAGGTGTAGGAACCCCAATCATAATCTCCTATATGGTTTACGTGTCGAGTGGCGCTGATCAAAGCGAAGGATACCGGAGAAGAGTTATCTACTATGAAGCAACCCCTAATGATCATCAGGAATAATCGCCAAAAAATGCGATCCTTGACTGTCACATCATCGGATATAGGCTCACTCAACATCCCGCTCATAGCATTTACGCTCAAAGGACCTGTACAAATAGTCCTGCCCTTGAGCGCCTCCGTTGGAACTCCTAACAAGGATCTGACGGCAGTCGGGGTGATATCCGCCATACAAGGCACCGGTGTCCCTCCAAACTCCATACATGTGATAAACCACCAATCCATCGACATCATCATCACCTCATAGTCCAGCAAATGGAGTGACTGAGTCTGGTGAAACCAGCGCTCAAACAATGCCCTGAGGTAACCCCAGGGACAACGACGGGGAAGAATAGAGAAGAACGTCCCGAATCCCCAGCCATGTACAATTACTCTATAGTCATCATGCAAAGCCTGATACATAAAGTGGATGCTAAACCAATTCCCTCGAGGCTGTGTAAAGCCGGGAACCTACATCAAATACAGATCAACATCAGAACCCTTTACTCCTCATCAATAGGAAATAAGGAAGATTAAGATCTAACTTTATACCTCGTTTGCGTGCAGGTAAACTAAAGGGTGTCAACTCAAGATGCCCAGAAGCTCTGGGTTCACCACCTGAATACCTGGCAAATCCCTACGGGGAACACGTGCAGCAGGAGCGGGATCCGCAACCAGAACATCCTCCTCATCGTCCTCGACGTCCGACACTTCAACCTGGACAGGACGTATCACCGCCTCCACCAAACGACGAGGCTATCTAATAGAACGGGGTTAAGGCACTTCGAAAGCCCTTCTCCATACACCAGAAGTGGTCCTGCAGGAACTACTCGGCTGATCCGGATCCATAATATCTAGACAACAAGTCTCCAAATCACCTCAAAAAGGGTGTGGAAATGTTTAACCTGGAGCTTTTCAAAATGCATTGTTATGACTACATACATGCATGCATTATTTTAACATACGTCTACAGTAGAGTAAAAAATGCATGACTACCCAATGCCTACATTTTGGAAAATTTTGCCATAGTCCCCTTTGTAAATAGGACTATCCATATGCACATAGGCATGATTAGGTGGCCATTCAATAGCACACCTATCCACAGTCATATACATCCTACATGCATTAATACATCATAGTAAAAAATCCATAAGTGTATTCTAATAACCAGAATTATTTTGCTTTTTTACCATTACTCATTTGTCCTGAAATATGATAAGAAATGACAGTAAAAGGTACCAATTTGACTGTTTCAAAAGTCAAATGTTTTTACATCATTATGTTCAGCATGGTTTAATACTAACATTTACTGTGTTGAATATTTTTTATCAAGTCATATCAACATGCATATTCACTACTATGTGTCTAAATGCATTTCATGTGATAAGTCATTTTCCAACGGATAGAAACTGGAAAAGAATACATGCATATGTTACCAGGACAGTGAAGAACACTTTTACGGTGATAGAATTTGCAAAAATTTACCCTAACTCAGCAGATCTTAAGAAGAGCTCTCGGATTTCCTTCGCGGCGCAACTTGAAAATGACTTATAAAAGCAACCTGCAGGCTTTACATAGCCACAGTTGGCCACAGGTCCACCTGCGACTGCTGCAGGTGTACCTGCGGCACCCCTACATGGGTCTCACTCCTTCGACTCAGTTCAGTTCGAGTTGCAAAGGAGGTCTCACGAGATGAAAAGGCCAAATCAGGAATAAAAACGCTACGCGATTAAGCGGAATAGCCTAAAATCTTGGTTTTCACGGGCCAAACTCTGGCTTCACATATCACTCATTGGTATTCGCCTGAATGCAAGGTATACTATACCGATGACCTCAGCTTTTGCAAATCATGCTCGGCAATACCTCACACAGGTCCGATGCCGCCAAATACGAGGTGGTAACCCTAAAGACACCTTCCCCGACGGGGGTCACAACGTCGATTTCAATCATTGATAAAGTATCCCCGGCGGGGGGTCACAACACCGATTTCAATCATTGATAAAGTATCCCTGACGGGGGTCACAACACAGACTTTCACTCATCCACGTATCCCCGGCGGGGGTTACAACGCATTATTCATCTATGAACGAATCCCCAGCGGGGGTTACAATGCAATTCAACCATTGATATACGTGTTAATGAAAGTCAAGCAGCCTTGACGTCATTTCAACCGATGGCAAGTAAACTCATCGAAGCATCGGAGGCCATTCGATGATCTTATCCATCAGTGTACTTATCCACAACCTTCCCCGACGGGGGTCACAAACCAATGCAACCATTGATACACACAACAATGAATGTCAAGCAGCCTTGACAGTTTTCCCAACAGGGATCTATCCGGTGATACACACATCAGCCAAGGTCAGGCAGCCCTAACAATACATACTGTTGGCAGTAACACCGACAGGATTGTGGTATATGTTATATACATCCTCAAACAGACAAAGCTTTATCCCCACAAATCTCTTGCACACGAGAGGCACATCTTCGGAGTAAAGTTTGTATTAAGGATCCATGACTTTGGTGATAACCCCATCGTTAACATCCTTGAAGACTTGGATCGCATGTCCAAGAAATCACATATTATCATCCCCAGCAAGATTAACAGGGAACCAACAATCATTCCATTATGTTGGGAAACAATCCAACAACCTGCATCCATCATGCATTTGCATCATGTTGCTGCACATGGCATCATGTTTATCTTGTAGTATTTCAAGTGTCTAGGATTCTTTATCCTATCCATGCATTGCATGCATGAATATGATAAAGAGAACGGTGTTGAAAACATAATTCATCTATCCCGTCTTGATCTTCTTTGCATGTACCTCTCCCTTTACTACCTCTGCATGCTGAGAAGCTTTCTCGTATGCATCTTCGATGCTTGCTCTCTTGGCAGATTCTTCTTTCAAGTTATCCTTCAGGTTCGCAATCTCCTCCATCAGTTTCTCATTCTCCCCCTCTGTGTGAATCAACTTCCATTCAACATTACCCAGACACTCGTTAAGATCCCTGATCTCATCGTCTTTTTGTGCCATTGAAGTCTGACAATCAGCTACTAGCTCCTCCAACTCCTCGACTCTATCCTGAAGCTCAATGTTGTGGTCGTATACCTCATCATACATATGAGCTGCGACAGAGTTTGGTGGAAAGTCTTCCTCATCCTCATCCTGTTCCTCATCCGTCTCTACCACATCCTCCTCATCAGGTATCCCCTCCTGCTCTAACTTCGGGGCATGACCAACCATTGTGTCCAACAAAGATGACTCCCTTGGCACCAGTTGTTCCTAGACTATCTGAATATCTCGAGACTCCTCCTCTCTAGGCATCTGAGGTCCCTCCTCCCTAGCCGGACTAGATTCTCCCACATTAGCCATCCTGACAACAAAAATTTTAAAATTTTTAATTACTAATCATCACTAATGTAACGCCCCCAAATTTAGGTACTTGAAACCCGAACTCGGTGCTTTACGATACCATTTCTATGAACAAAATAATACTAATAATAATAACAATAATATAGATACCAAATTTAATTTACATATGCATCAGAGTCTATTCCCAGGTATGCGACCTTTAAACATTCATTACATCATAGATAATAGATATCATTGTCTTAATAAACTCTAACTATTACACAGAATTTTATAAAACTCATTCGAACAGCTTTCTTTTCCCCTTGTTCTTGCATGATCCTTCGGGTTGATCATACTTAGCTAAAAATATTTAAATTTAAAGCAAGAATGAGCATTTGATTGCCCAGAAAGTAATAAAAACAATACATATTAGCTGAAATAATTAAATGTTTTCTTTGAATGACGTTTCTACAACGAATCATCAATTTTGAAGTAAGCTGAACCAATAATAACAACATATCAATTCTATATCAAATTTTTAAAACTATGTACTGACTATAAGTGAAGATTAGTCGACAGACTATGAACATTATTTTCTATTTTTGAAAAGGTTAAATAGAACTTCATCTGTAAACTGTCATAACTTACACGCACGGGGGGTGATCATCCTGTTATGCCCTGTATTGATCAATACTACATACAAGAACGATATTATCGTTCATCTTATCCACCTTAGGTGCACAAAAGTTTTCCCATGTTCGGGATGTTCATACTTAGTCGGGAATCCGAACGAAAATAATCTGGTTGGATACAATAAAGTTCTATCTTGTTCAACAATATTTTTAAGTTTGTGTCTAGCCAAATGAAATAGCTTAGACAGCTTTTAAGTCAACGTATACATACTGGAAATCAATAAGTATGTATCAAAATGTGATTAAATACAATGATTATCCAAGTGGGGACACTTGTATAACCATATTTAGAAACTAACGAACAGAATAAATATCTGGATTATGCACTACTACTGTGTTGATAAACAATGATCGGATAATTTAAGAACTTGTATGAATATGAATAATTGGATATATAATCAATAGCAATAGAGTTAATAATCTGGCACAATAATATGATTCTGAAACTTTCTTACTCATGTCCATTGCATAAAGTAAATTCAAAGGTAGGATACTTGCCTGGTCTGCTGCTTACAAGACGCAACTTAGTTTTATCTTTTATATAGCGACCTATCAGTAATAAGATCATTCATTCGATTAGAATATTATATCATAACACATAGTACTGTCATTTGCAGTCAGCACATTACCTAATCACATTGTTACATAGGTTTAGCAGTTATTGGATCACAAACAAACACGTATATAATCAAATTATCTAAGTCCAGATCAATTTTTGAAACATGTCGGTGTACCGACAGCTTTATCGGGTAATTATCGAGTCTAAGACTCTATCCTGTAGTTCAATAACTGAAAATATCAGTCATATTATTTTTAATTGACTTATAATAATTTTTAATTAATTATTATAATTTATCATGATTGTTCAAACACAGGAATCATTATTAAATAATTTAAATATTAAATAATTCTATTATCATTAATATTTAATTAATATTAACTTATTAATGAAACCATTGCCAAAATATTAAAGTTATTTATAATAACTCAAAAATATTTTAAAACATTTTATTACCCTTAAATGATTTTTAAAGCATTTAAAATCATTTTAAATGATTACCATTAATATTTAAATATTAATGTATTATTCACTAAAATAATAAAAGTCATTTATTATTACTTAAAATATTTTTAAATCATTTATATCCTTTTTAAATTATTTTTAATTCAATAAACCATTTAAAACTATTTATTTACTATAATTATTAAATAACTCTAATATCGTTTAACATTAAATTATTAATGAAATTTACCTTCAAATATTAAAAGTTATATTTTATAACTTAAAATATTTCTAAACTATTTATTTTCATTTAAAATGATTTTTATAAAATTAAAATCATTTTTAATTAATTTATTTAATTTAATTATTAAATAAATCTAATATCATTAATATTAAATAATTAATGAAATTTGTCTTAAAATATTAAAAGTTATATTTTATAACTTAAAATATTATTAAATACCTTTTATCATTTAAAATGATTTTTAATATAATAAAATGATTTTTAATTAATTTATTTATTAAATAAATAAAATATCAATAATATCCAATTAAATATTAATATTTATGAAAAATATGTCAAATTATTAAAAGTTAATTTTTATAACTTAAAATAATTTTTATAATTTTCAAAAATTATTTTTTATTTTTAAATGATTTTTAGAAATTAAATTAATTAATTTTAATAAGTCTGTTGTTAAAGCCCTTTGGCAACAGAAAGTGTCGCCTTAGGCGTTCTTGAGGCTCAAGAACATTCAAAGTCAGTGTTCGAGTAGCTACTTTGACAATGTGTAATTCGCTATCTAAAATGTTTCTGGACTAGATATTGATTAAATGTTGTAGTATATATGTAAGAGTACAAGTTCATAATAATTTCTGGACCAAATCATAAAACATGAGCAAGATATAAGCATCAGAACATGCTGTCAGAGTTGTTCATCAAGTTTCTGAGCTGCCCAGAAAATATGGTCATGGCCGATCAACGACCTTGGTGACCTTATTCTAGTCAATCGGTTCATGTTAAGTGTGTTATAGACGTCGGGATGTGTAGACAAACTTACAGGGTACATGTTTTGATCAATGGTCAGGTCTAATTAAACATCATCAACAAGAAAGATCTAAGCTATAAAAAATCATGTCAGAGGTTGTTCTTCATTTTCTGGGTTACCCAGAAATGAAGAACAGTTTGAGTCGGCATATTTGGGCTTCCACTACTTACTGTTCGTGTGATGTTTTTGTGATCTAATAGTTTTATATTGTAGCTAGCATGCAAGATAACAGATCTATTACATAAAAACAGTATAACAACAACAGATCTAAGAGATATAGCTCGGTCAAACTGTTGTCAGAAACGCGTTCTTGAAGATTCTGCGTTTTCTAGAATCTTCATCCGGGCAGATCGGTCAACCTAGTTTGACCATGATTAATTTTCATTAAGTTCATGATCTGAGTAATATGAAAGCATAAATGTGTATTTCTCATGTCAGGCTACAAGATAAAAACAATAACTTGACCAAACTATAAAACAACAGCAAGATCAAAAGCTTGAAATGGTCGCCGGAAATTGCGGGTTTACGGGTTGCCCGAAACTCGAATTTCGATCGATCAACTCACTTTGACCACCCATAACTTGAGTTCTAGATATGATCTGACCATGATTCAAGTTCTAGAACAAAGACCACATGGCATAGAACAGATCCATAATATAAAACACACATAACACTTAACATAGAAAGATCTAGAGGCTCTGACATTCGTTGTCAGACAACATTTTTAAGCTTTTTCTAGATTTTCAAAAACTTTAATTTTGAGTACTTAGATGTTATAGATCCCCTATGTACCAACCCAGATCATCAATATACACTACATACTACATGTTTTAACATAAAAATCTAACATCTAACATAGGGTTCAAGATCAGATTTGATTTAGGGTTCATAGCTTATTATGAACAAATTCTGATTTCTTGGCTACTGATTTGTTATGTGAGTTAGTGGGGCTTGATTTGGGGACTGAAACACCTTTGAATTTCGTGGGTTTTAGAGAGAGAAGGTCTAGATTGAGTATAAGTGTATGAAGGAGCTTTTCTTTTGATTTTCTCTCTACTTAAATCTATCTAATCTTTGATGCAATGAATTTGGATGTTAGTAATGGCTGAGAGCTGGAATTTATTAGCCCCTAGCTAGACTAGGTTGATGACTTGCCAAGATTTGGCAAGATTTTGTTAGCAATAATTCCAAGAATGGGACAAAAAGGGTAATTAGGTTATTTTGCTAACAATTTAATGGTATTCTTGTCCATGGTACTTTAATCTAGGTTTTAATCACTAGATTTAAACCTTAAGGTTTCCCAAATAATTTCTAGGGTTTGAAAAATTAAGTTTAAAGTGTAATAAAATTTTAATTAGAACTTACTAATTAAAATTAGGGTTTTTAAATAGAAATTAGGGTTTTAAATAATTAGGGTTCCTTAATATCATTAGGGTTCCTTAATATCATTAGGGTTCCCAAATTAACAATTCAATTTACTAAAATAATAATTAGGGTTTCTAATTTTAGCAATTAGGGTTCCTAATTATCAAATTAGGATTTTTGATTTTAATTAGGGTTTTTAAATATTAATTAGGGTTTTCCTATAATTAACAGAAATTCTATAATATGTAACATAATTCATATAACACAATTTAAATTTGGCCTTAAACTCGATTTTGAGTTTCCAATTATGGTCTATATGCGAGAATACTAGGGTTTGTCGTGATACACCATAATTGACTAACCATTATCAATCTACACATATACTGTATATATTTATAGCATTGAAAAATAATATTGTATTTAATATAATTTATTATTCTCATTCATTGATCAAAATCCAGAAATAAAGTTTAGATTCCATATCTAAAATATCTTTCAAATTAGTACCATAATTAATTAAATGAAAATAATTAACTTAATTAATTTAAATAAATTCATATAATAAAATAATAATTATAATAATTCCAATAATCATTTCATATATTATTTAAATAATATATGACCATATTTTATGGAAAACTAAACACTAAAATCATTTCTACTACAAAATTAATTACTATAAGAGAATATAATTTATAATGATCAATAATTCTAAAATAAAATTATTTGAAATTATTCTTGTAATAAATAAAATTTATTTATCACATATATACATACACATTACTTGGCACATATTCCCAACTTTAAAATAAATAAAAAAAATTATACACAAAATTTCTTATTTGTTTATATAGAAAATATCGGGTTATTACAACTAATCGACACTCACAAGCACATAGGTTGTAACCACATAAGCACATAGAGTTTTTTATTATTTTTTTCTTAAAACTCGATAAGAGTTTATCATCACTATCTTTCCAATCTCCTATAAGGTTACTTCTTAAGGTTTTTCCCCCCACATAAGGTTCATAACCTAAAACTTTGATGTGACGCCCCCAACCCATCTTGAGTCGCCAAATACATGGTACAAAATTCAAATACAACTTAATTATACAACAGTCGTGTAAAATACGACAAAACATAATCTAAGAGTTTTAATAAGAATATTGTCATAGACAATATTCACACTCAATGTAGTCCTCATTACATTTATTGTCACACTATTTAATAGAATAGTGAGGACTACTAATGCTATCATCACGGACCGCTACTCCTGGTTCCCGACTAGTCCGGCTACGTTCTCATTTCACGAAGAGAACGGTGAAAGAAAGGGTGAGCTCAACTAGCTCAAGAAGAAATATTATGACTAAGATAATGCGAGAATAAATTATCATTAGTCTTCAACAATGTTAAACCCGATAAAATACAATAGACATCAAGTTTAAGCTGCATTGACGGAAAAAGCAATCCATTAGAAGAGTCAAGTAGAGCATGATATCTACTATCTTCTATGATTTAAAATGTTTTCATCAATTTTATCATTTGAGACTCGACAATAAATAAACCACATCATCGAGTCATCCCACGCACTTATGGGCCAAGGATATTCATTAAATCATCAATGGTCATGACTATACCGAATAATCTCCGGTCATAATCATACCAAAAGCGTCCATCAATGCACTACAAAGACTCGAGGACTTTTACCACATCATTTATAACATTACAGTCATGATTATATCTAGAATAATCCTTGGTCATAATCATACCAAGTCCATCTACGCACGTAAGCCAAAGATGACTTTCATCACAATATAAGCATGAGGATGATGATAATGACATAATAATTCAATAAAACAAGTTCAAGAATAAATTTTAAAGATTTATAAGTTAATTTATCTTGAAATCAATTAAATCAAATTGTCAACATGATCTTTGCTTTGTAGAGTAAAATTCAAGAATGCTCAGAAGAATATTTCCATGAAAAGATACCGGATGAAGCGCAAATATCCAGGATATTCTACTAATTTCATAGAGAGCCAAAACTTTAACCAAATGAGTATCATAGAATATATTAAACTGCAAATGAATTTTCACCCGCCATGCGGTAATCCACGTAGACAAATCATTTCCACAATTTAATAAGGAATGAATATGAAGGATCATTCACCATGCATATGATAATCCACATAGACAGGTTATTCCAACAGAATAATAAAGAATAGAACCAGGTCATGCGTAATCCGCACAGACAGGATATTCCATCAAAATAATAAGGAATGGAATAACAGAAGAATTCACCATGCATGTGATAGAAATAGCATAGACGAAAGTTATTCCAATGCGAATAATAAAGAATGGAACCAGTGTCTAGCGTAATCCACATAGGCGAGGATATTCCAGCGAGAATAATAAAGAATGGAATAACAAAGAATTCACCATGCATGCGATAGATCAATATGCAACGGAGTTATTCCAATGAATAATAAAGAATGGAACCCGTGTCTAAAGCATAATTACATATGAGACAAAATATTCCAAATGAGAATAATAAAGAATGGAATAACAAAAGAATTTCACCATGTATGCGGTATTGCGATGAGGCGAGTTATTCAACATAATAATAAAGAATGGAATAAGCAACTCTTACGAGTATTGAAAGAAAATAATTCTCTTCATGAATACGAAAGAATAATACCCCTTACCTTAGAAAGAAACTGGATACTGGAGTAGAGAGGTAGCAGACTTCTCTTCTTCTTTCTCTCTATAATTTCTCTCTATAATAATTGCTCTATAGCTTTAGTGAATTGGTGAGAAATGAAGGAAGAATGAGCTTCTATTTATAGGAAAATATAGTTTCGATAATTGCACTTTTTGGGGCTCGAAATATTACAGTACAATACCTCAAACTTTTCTTTCATTTTTAATTTAGTCCTGCAAGTATAATCAAACTTGCACCACCTCCCCTAATAGTAAATAATGTGAATCAATAGTTCAATCATGTGAATCAATAGTTATAATCATGTGAAAATATGAATTACAGTATAGTACCTCCATATATACCTCTATTTTTAACTTAGTCATGCAAGTATTATCAATCTTGCACCAACTCCCCTAATAGTACATGAATGTGATTCAATAGTACACACATATGAACAAATAGTTGTATAAGCATGTGAATTAGTAGCAATTAATTGCTCATTTATCCGATTAATTACTCGATTTATCAATATAACCCCCAGACATCAATTATCATCGGAATAGATGTCGATTTCCACTAACACTAATAATCCCAACACAATGGAACTATCAAATTCATCTTTAATCAACACGAACTTATTCATCATTAATATTGTAACTCACAATATTTAACAACCAGGTCATTCCCAGGAAAGAGGGGGCTTTCCGATAAGGATTTCTCCTTATTGGCGCTCAATTAGATGACCAAACCTCTCCTTGACAGAACTTCTAGACATTGTAAATATTGCAATTTAATAATATAAATAACTTTGTTGTCTCAATTATTGATTTAATAATATAACATATTATGCAGATGATACTGTGACAATAATTGAATCAATAATATGAGAGATATGATCGCAATTATTGTAGCAATAATTGAGTATAAGCGAGTGACTTCTCACGTGCTTACGTATTCTTTCGTATTTTTTTACTACGGGTAGTTCAGCGAGTTTCGATTGTGGGGTCCACTAATGATTGTCCGTCGTCGAATATTCCCTGTTAAAACGAATATTCTCCGACCAATCGAATATTATATAACCACTTGCTTACTTTGCAAAATTTATAAATATTACCCACAACTATAATATTATATTATATCCACACCATAATATTCAAAAATATATTTCGAGAGAAATTAATCTTTATTCATAAAAGTTGGGGTCTTACATTTGATACCAACTTGTGACACCCCCAAATCTGGGTACTTCATTCCTACAAAATTTGGTGTTCACTATCTAAACATTCATTTCTTACTACCTGAATATAATAAAATTTAAATAATAAACTTCCCATTAAAGGGTTACATCATTAAATATAATAAAATCACAGGTCATCTAACCTTAAACATTCATCAAATGCGGAAAGGTAAAGAATTACATCACAATAGTTAAAATAAAGTCTGACATCATAAAATTCAATAAATTTACAAGTCTTCAACACTTGTTCATTATTCCTTTCCCTTTGCTAGTGGTAGGTTCATCAATCCTCTCATGTAACGAATAAGAATTTTCTAATTAATTTTACTAATTTTAAACATTTATTGAATCAAATAAATATTTGAGTTGATTTATTTATTCAGATAAATAAATATTTGATGAAATTGTTTTGTAATAATTTAGTTAAGTGTTTATATTAACTAAATTAATGTATGTTAATTTTATGGATTGAAGATTTAATTTAATGA
The DNA here is from genome assembly GCA_020205605.1 of Panax ginseng. NCBI lineage: Eukaryota > Viridiplantae > Streptophyta > Magnoliopsida > Apiales > Araliaceae > Panax > Panax ginseng. The sequence continues at coordinate 94,654,485 of CM035133.1, read as the reverse complement.
AATAATTAAATTAAATTAATTGTTTAATAATTATAATATTGTGTAATGGTGTTATTTTAATTTAATTGATTAATGGAATTAAGGAATGATTAATTTAGTAGGTTAATATTTATTAAATAAATATTAAGAATTATGTTGGCTAAGTAAATATTTTGTGGATAATTAAAGATTATGATTTAAATTTACTAAGTGTGAAATTTGTATACTATATAATGAGCAAAACATGAAAATAAATTAAAAGGAGGTTAGAGAGGGTTTTTCCAAACATGGTCTTGTGACCTTTGGCATAATTTAACTGATGAAGCCATATAATTGTACGCTTAATATTATATCAGTTTTGTGTTACGTGTTTTATCAGTTTAGTTTTATACATATATTTTCCTAAGTCTAAAAGCAAGAAGGAAAAATACAGAGAAGAGTGAAATTGAGACACAAGGTTGAAAATCAAAGAAAGAGAAGAAGAAGGGTAATCATCTTGTTAATCATCTATTCCAAGAATCAAAGAGGTAATAACCTATTCTACAAACTCTAGTATATGTGTTCTTAGAGTTTTCTTTTGAAACTTATATTTTATTGGATGATATGATAAAAATAGATGTTATATATATATATATATATATATATATATATATATATATATATATATATATATATATTGGTAGAGGATTATAATTTGTATATGTTGTCTAGGAATGATTTTTAGAAATCAAAATCCATGGAAACATGTTTAGGATGAAGAACTTGGTTATGTGATAATATATATTTTGGCTTACTTTGAGACCAAAATTAGTGGTTGAATCATGTGTTAATCTGTAAATTGGAAATGGTTTGTGTAAATACATTCAAAAATGAAAATAAAAGTTGAATGAATCAATTTTGTTAAGAAACGAATTCGTAGTGAATGAATTCGCTAAACATGTTAAAACATGAAAATTTAGTATAAACATGTGTTTTGGGTCAAGATTTGGGTTAGTTAATATTTTTGTCAATTGTTAATTCTTTGGTATGTTGTAGTTCTATGAATTACAAATCTATAGAATCAAAAACGGACTAATTTGGATGTGTATAGCTTAAGTTATGAAGATTAGTAGGAGAAAAAGGGTCAAAAATCGCAAGAACAGTAAACTGGTAATTCTAGTTCTGCTATTAGGTGCAGCTACACTATAGGGCACAGCTGCGCTGGTCCCAGTGCTTATTTGGGCGCAGTTGTGCTCATGTAGTGCCAGATGTGACTATTTTGACATCCTTTGGGAAAATAGCCATAATTTTTTCATACAAATTCTGATTGATGCGATTCAAGATGATTCAAAAAGATAACGAGTAGACCTACAACTTTAATTCTTTAAGTTTTTCAATTTGAGGTTTGTAACAGGGGTAAAAATGACCATTTTTAGGACTGATGTGTATTCGGAGGTAACCGGAGGGCGTCGGGCATGCACGTATGCAAGTATAGTGCTTCTGACAATAAAATATGTTGTTCTGAGTTATAAAACATTAATATTATGATGTATAATGATGTTTAACATTAATAAATAATGTATTAGATAATTTGTATAAGCATACTAAGCATACGCAAGCGAGAAGAATTAGGCGTGCGACGAAACGTCGTGACAAGTGTTAATGAACTTAAAAAGTGTGACGCCCCCAAAATAGGTATACAACACTCATTCTGAGTCGCCAAATACATGGTACAGAAACAACTACAACTTTATTGATACAATTGTCGTACAAAATACGATAACACATAAACTATGAGTTTAAAAACAAATATTGTCTTCTAAACAATATCCACACTCAAATAAGTCCTCATTACAATTATTAATACACTATTTTACAAAATAGTGAGGACTACAAAAACAACTTTCTAGAACCTTCATTCCATACCCCGACTAGTACTTGCTACATTCTCGCCTCTTGAGAAGAAAAATGGAACAAAAAGGAAAAGGGTGAGCTCAACTAGCCCAGTAAAGAATATTATGACTAAGATAATATAGAATAAATTATCGTTAGTCCTCAACAGGGAAAAATCTGATAGAATATAATAGACAACAAGATTCAGATCAATATTTGCAGCGGAAATAACAATTCATTAGAAGAGTTACGTAGAGAATGAAATCTACTATCTTCTATGATTTAAAAGTTCATCATCAATATTTTATCCCTGTAACATCCATCAATAAACATCTTGAATCAAATATTCATCTTTGCACTACAGGCCAAAGATATTCATCAGTTGGTCATGTTCATCTCAACACCTGTACATCTTTGCACTACGAGCCAAAGATATTCATAAGAAAATCATTCATCTTTGCACTACAGGCTAAAGATATTCAGTAATATCATCATTTAGGATTGAGGATGATGAAAAATATTTTAAAGAAATGAATCCAGTGAAACAAAAGGACAAAGATTAGGGATTCGTACTTTAAACAGTCCAAGTTCAAAAATATTTCATAAATAACCATAGTGGAGTAAAATTCAAGAATGAAAACCAAAACATGGATACAATCAAAGCTAGTATCCATAATAGATATCTTGGACAAAAAAACAAAAATTTAATTTTTCTGTGAATAGTGGCGTATTCGTGAATAGTACCGTATACGTGAATAGTAACCCCGACACTAAAAGATAAGAATTTCACAAAAAAAATCTTTCCAATATTCCGGCATAATGATATTGAAAGAAATAATATCATTTATAAAAAAAATAACATCCCTTACCTCGAAAAGAAAGTACTTCTGACTGGAATACTGGATATAGTGTTGAAGGGAACTTGCACCGTATAACAACACTCAAAGTATCAAAATACTCACAAGAATACGCTTGATAATATATAGAGAGAAAAGATTTCAGTTTATGGTGTAATTTTCAATTCTAACCTAAGCATCCTATTTATAGGAAAATGCTTAGAACACCAAAGCAGAAAAATTTAATAAAATAATAATATAATTAAAAAAAATTCAAGCCCATCTTAGACCAACTGAATTCAACACATTTATATCACATGTGGGGCCCACTCAATTGCAAAAAAACGTTTTTCTTAAAATAATTATTTAAAACTTCAAAAATCAATTATTTCGGAACTTCAATACCTCATAATAAATAGCCCTTTTATCATAAAAATTCGAATCTTATGTCCATTCCATAGGAAATTCAATTCTCTACAACTTTGTAAGTTTAAGTTTTTCAAAATTCCAAGCAGAAGTTGACTGAAATCTACAAATGGACGCTTTTACAGGCTATAATCAAATTTCAGTCACAAAATGGGGCCCACCAACACACAAAACATGTGTTAAACATTTTTTGTTATAAAAATACTCTTCCTCCTCATTTATTCATATATCACACATTCATTGTAAAAATATCACCATTATTATATTATTATAATATAATAATATATTTAAATGAATTATTTTATCAGAAAAAAATAAAATAATAATTTTCAACAATTGTCACATTAAAAATTTCCTCCATCTATATCCACATAAAATGAATATTTTCCTTATCATATAAATCAATAATTAATTATTCACAAATAATATTACAAAATCACAATATAAAATGACTGGTCGTTCCAGGAAAGAAAGGGCTTTCAATAAGAATTTCTCTCTTCTTTGGTAGCGTAATTAAGTGACCAAACCTCTCCTTAGAATGAGAACTTTCTAGACATTGCCAATAATGCTATCTAATAATATTATTCAAATAATATGAATTATTGATCTGATAATGGAAAATACTGTGTAATGACAATTATTGAAACAACAATAATATAAAATATTAACGTAGCAATTACTGAATCAATAAAATATTAAACAGTAATTACTGTAACAATTATTGAGTAGTGCCTTTTTTTCGTAAGAATCAATAATTGGTGCAATCATAAGCGCTTATTCTTGTTTTTTAACCATGGTATTCCAACGGTGATTAATTCAGTAACAACTACGCCTATTATTTATAAACAACTTATACTTGTCATTTTCTTCATCCAATCGCTTTTCGTTATAGGGGTCCATACTGAAATTTGCTTGGTCGTCACGAATATTTTTCAGTGATAAGAATATTCCACGACCAAATGAATATTCCCTGACAACAATGAATATTTTATAACCACTTGCTTATTTGAAATATTTGCACACTTTACCCATACCTAACCACATTAATCAAATCAACCCTTACTTTAATTTCATTTATAATAAGTTGGGGCCTTACAACCTCCCCTCCTTATGAAATTTCGTCCTCGAAATTGACGTACGTACCTGGTATTTCGAAAAGGTGAGGATACCTCGCTTTCATTTTCATTTCCAACTCCCAGGTCATTTCCTCAATAGCATGGTTTCTCCACAAAACTTTGACTTGGGAAATGACCTTTGTGCGCAGGACATGCTCCTTCCTATCCAAAATCTTTATAGGTACATCCTCATACGTTAAGTCTTCGGCTATCTCGTCCGATTCTAACTCAATAACATGGTTCGGGTCTTTCACATATTTATGAAGCATAGATATATGAAAAATATTATGAACACAAGACATACTTGGAGGTAACGCGAGTCTATAGGCCATATTTCCTACTCGGTCAAGAATCTGAAATGGACCGATAAATCGTGGATTGAGCTTTACTCTTTTCCCAAATCTTGTAACTCTTTTCCATGGAGCAACACGCAACAATACATGATCCCCAATACTAAATTCTATGTCCTTGAGATGAAGATCCGCATAACTCTTTTGTTGATCCTGTACCGTTTGTATACGTTGCCGAATCATTTGGATCTTTTCTGTAGTAATACGTACCAACTTTGGTCCTAACAATGTTGGTCCTAACATACTGGAGAGCGACACTTTCGTCCATACAATGCTTCGAATGGAGCCACACTTATACTTGCATGATAACTGTTGTTGTAGGAGAATTCCACCAATGGTAAATACTTATCCTAACTCCCTTTGAAGTCTAGGACACAGAGTCTTAATAGATCTTCAAGAGTTTGAATAGTCCTCTCTGATTGTCCGTCCATTTGAGGATGGTATGCTTGCAGGCCAATAAATAAATCTGTGCCCATAGCTTTTTGCAAGCTAACCCAAAATTGTGAAGTGAATCTTGGGTCATGATCCGAAACTATGGATACTGGCATGCCATGTAATCTCACAATCTCATTTACGTATATACGAGCAAGATGTTCAAGGGAATAAGTCTCCCGTATCGGCAAGAAATGAGCAGATTTAGTTAATCTATCAATAATAACCCAAATCGTATCTATGCCTTGAGAAACCGTGGGAAGATCCATAACGAAATTCATGGTAATGTGTTCCCACTTCCATTTCGGAATCTCAAGTGGTTGCAATGGACCCTTAGGCACTTGATGCTCCGCCTTTACACGTTGACAAGTTAAACACCTCGAGATAAACTTTGCGATCTCTCTCTTCATATTGTTCCACCAAAATGTATGTCGAAGATCACGATACATTTTGGTACTTCCAAGATGGATTGCAAACGGTGTATTGTGTGCCTCCATCATGATCTTGTACTTCAAATCAGTCGTTAGGAAACTGAAAGTGCGGAGTTGACTCAAGTATTCCTTCTTCATCGATTCTTGCTTCGGGATAACACCTTCTTGTACTTTCTTCTTCATGACGCATCATTTCAAGATTACGTGGCTTGAGCAACTTTAACTCTACCGATTAAAGTTGGTTCTGTCGCGATACTTGACATCGTCGCATGGGTCCCCAGTCTTGAATTATATCATCATCTTTTGTAAATCACACAAAATGGGCCTTTGCGTTGATAACATCACACTCATTCCCGCATATAATCTTCTACTCAATGCGTCAGCTACCCGTTCGCTTTTCGGGATGGTATTGAATGGTATGGTCGTAGTCTTTTCAACAGCTCGAGCCAGCGTCGTTCTGCCGCGTGTTGAGTTCCTTTTGGGTGAAGAAATATTTGAGACTTTTATGGTGTGAATATATCTCCACTTTCTCCCTATATAGATAGTGCCTCCAAATCTTTAGCGTGAAAATGACTGCTGCCAACTCTAGATCATGAGTAGGATAATTCCTCTCATACTCTTTAAGTTGTCGTGAGGCATAGGCTATGACTTTCCCATGTTCAGATGAGAACACATCCTAACCCTTTTGCTCAAGCATCATCAGATAACAAATCCATCCGAACCGGATGGTATTGTCGGAACAGTTAGAAATGAGTCTCTCTTGAGTTCTTGAAAATTCTTTTCGCATTCCTCGTTCCATACTGAATTTTATATCTTCCAGGAGTTAGTTGAGTTAGCAGAGTAGCGATTCGAGAAAACCCTTCCACGAATCTCGATAATAACCAATTTCCGAAGCTCGTACTTGATCACCGTCTTGATTTGCTCCAACTTTGTATTGCTTCAATCTTCGCCGGGTCAACAGATACTCCATATTTTGACAACACGTGCCCAAGGAATGCTATTTCCTCAAGTCAGAACCCGCATTTCTTCAACTTAGCATAAAGCTTGTTTTCACGAAGCCTTTGGAGTACCGGCTTCAAATGGTGCTCATGATCTTCACGACTTTTCGAATATATGAGGATGTCATCAATAAATACAACAACATGGCCGATCAAATATTCCTTGAATACTCGGTTCATCATATCCATGAAAGCCGCAGGAGCATTAGTCAATCCAAAAGACATGACTAAGAATTCATAATGTCCGTACCGAGTTCTAAAGGCAGTCTTCGAAATATCCTCAGTTTTAATCTTCAATTGATGATATCCAGAACGAAGATCGATCTTTGAAAGAAATTATGCTCCTTGCAACTGGTCAAACATGTCATCATTGCGAGGTAGCGGATACCTACTCTTGATGGTGACATGGTTCAATTCTTGATAGTCAATACAAAGTCGCATACTCCCGTCTTTCTTCTTTACAAATAAAACAGGAGCACCCCAAGGAGATGTACTAGGGCCGAATGAAGCCGATGTCCAACAACTCCTGTAATTGGACCTTTAACTCCTGAAGTTTAATAGGAGCCATTCGATATGAGGTTTTAGAAATGGGCTTTGTACCAGGTTCAAGATCAATAAAGAATTCAACTTCACGTTCTGGGGGTAGACTGGAAAGTTCACTACTACAAAACAGTAAATAGATAACGCGAAAAAAACGTTGTGGTTTCAATCAAAAAAAACGTCGTGGTTAAGGAGGTCATCTATTTGACACCCTTACACAACGTTTGTAAAACGTTGTAGTTAGACACATTCTACAACGTTTTTTAAGAAAAAAACGTTGTAGATTTGTTTTCCATAAATTAATAGATGCTTGAAAACGTTATAGAAGGTATGATTCCACAACGTTTTCTGGCTAAAAATGTTGTAATTTAATATATCAAACAACGTTTAGACACATTTACACAACGTTTATAATGTGTCATCTATTTAAAAGGTGTCATTTATTTATATAAATATACAACATTTTTAAAATGTTGTAGATAAAAAATAAAAATAAAAAAAGGTTGTGATTCACCTATATTACCAATGCACTTGCAATATGCTAATGCCATGATATATAGCTAAAAGGTCTAATTCTCATTTAAATTTAAAGTCAAAATATATCAACCATTCAAAATACATCCCAATAATACCATTCGTTTACAATTTCAAATTACTATATCCACAAAATATATACCAAATTATCCATAAGCACTGAAGTGCCTAAGTATACTGCAACAACAGAACTGCAGTTATACTCAAAATTCAAACTAAAATATAGCCACACCTAACCAATAAAGCAGAAATAGGAAAGAGAAATACTCAAAGTTCAAGCTAATTTTTGTGCCATTTTCTTTTGCTGATTTTGAGCAGTCCCAACCTGGATGCCATCGATGTATACTTCAACAGTTACTAAATTGCCACTTCGAGTAGCTTTGTACTCCAAGCCATCAGCCTGTTGTTGACACCTTTCTTGCAGTTCCCGCACTGGATGCATAGGGAGTGTTTCTGGAGTGACCATAGGATCAAATAAAGGTTGGAAGACCTGTTATTGTAACAAAATTTCGATAAATGAACCTTTAAGTCAGGAAATCACAACTCGTCCCCGAAAGTATAAGAAGATCAGTGGATTCTATAAAAACCAACCTGCCAAACAACACCAGTATCACGTGAAGGAGGGGAAAAAGAGAAAAGTGGATTCTATAGAAACCAACCTCCCATCATTGTTATTGAAAATTATGCCCATGCAGATTGTTCTAAAGTAATGGAAAATGCTTTGCAAAAATTCATGATATAATAGTATCAACCTTAATTATATAAAACATAATCTTAAGCAATGCACATAATTTCCGGCAGCTATCAATGCAAATGTTCGTTATTTCCAGGCAACTATCATATAAGCATTTCTCAAATACACCCTTAAGTTGCATGAACACGTTCACTATGAGACTCACAAAGTGGTGTACATTTTAAAAACAATGGGTAAGTTTTATAAAAAGAACAAAGGGATAAAAATGCAACATGAACGACCAATGCTGCCAAGATAAATATGAAGGAACATGCAAAAAAATAGAACTTATGCCTCAGAGATGATAGATAAACATAGCATACTTACATCCGTGTCAAAACTGAGGGTCGAAAGAGAAGAGACTTTTTTGTGCATCTGTAGGATTCACTAACCACTGGCAGAACAAACATGTTGCCCTAATCACTGATAAAACAGAAAGAACTGCTAATATTCCAAAATGCGAAACATCATTTGTTATTATTACAACTCCCAGCATCACAGACTCTGCTAAACTTGCAACAGAAACCTCTGTTGTACCAATAAGATTTGCTTTGCTAGCTGGGATCCCAGTTTGAAGAATCTGTGCTCCCAAAACGTCATATGACATGCGCCCTAACCTTGACAATACCTGCAAAAAACTTGGATCACTTGTTTTATAAATGAAAGACTAAGAAAAGATAATATTTTTCATCAATATAGGAAATTGAGATCAGTTATAATCTACAGTCCAAAATATTACAAAATAGTTGCAAGAATCAGGTGAAGGAGGGGAAAAAAGAGAAAAGTCAAAACTGAAACACTAGGAAAATAAGAATTAGAGCAATAGAATTACAATATGTCATTATCAGTTAAGAAACTTACAGAGGAATGGAGGGCATTAAGCTAGCCTCCGTTTCACCAGAAATCCCCTAAAGAAGATGAACATAGAGATGCCTTGATAGAATAAGAATCTCCATCTGAACCATCTTCTTGTTGATAGAATAAGAATCTGAGAGGTGAAATTATAAGCCTGCTTTCCAGACCAAACACAGGATATGAGTCAAATAGTGAAATAGTTATCTAAAGGCTTTTATAATTCTAAAACCAGCAAATTGAAACACAATAAAAAATATCAAGATTTGTGGAATTGGACAGGAAATATATATTACATGAAAGGACTCAATTTCACAATAAAATACTAAGTACAGACTGTGGTGGGTCAACTTGTAAAAAACACCGAGTGAGCGTGGAAAACTCCAACCAACTTGTCTAACTTTTTAAAATGTTGATTTCCAAAAGATTGACAAGTGTGGCTAAAAAATCACAAAAAACATTAATGTCCACATACGTTACAAACAAAAAAAATGTTGCTGCAAAACTTAATCCAGCTTTGAAGCACAATCCCACATTAACACGTTCCCAGGAGAAATACAAAAAAGCTGTAGTTTATCAACATAAGAAAAACAACTAATGGTGCAGGAAACTGAACTTGAAGACTGTTCTGAACTAAAACTACTGCAATTTGTCACTGGAAAGTAACTAGATTGGAGAAGAAGATAAAAACAACAATGATAATGTTTTTAGAAATATTCTGTGACAGAGCAGCGGCTGGGGCTGCACCAAATAGCAAGGTACCCCCACCAAAAAATATAAAAAAATTGGCAGAACCAAAGCCTGGATAAAAGAATGTTGGTTCACAAGTTCAACATGCTTGACATGAAAAATACACTTTACAGAACAATTCCAAACTCTATATCTTACAATTGACAATCCATTGTCAAAGATATCATCAAGGTCTGCCACACAAAGATAAACGATCCCAAGGTCTATAGCTTGACATGTATAATAAATATTTAAATTACCAGTTATTAACAATGATAATTTTCAGTCCCATAGAAGCTAACAAAAATGAACTTCAACTAGTCCTCAATCAGGAGCATGGCACAAACGGTTCCACAAGAATTAGAAACTCGCAAAATGCAAAACCAATGCTTAGACTTCTAAAGCATTAAATCTTTGACTAGAATAGGCTCATATTTACAAATGAGTAATATACCTTAAACGGATAATTAATTTTGAGGACATAATTCTCCCCAGTAGGTCTGGGATGACAGTATAATTGAGACTGCTGAAGAAAGGTTCTACGATTCAAATGTAGATGGTCTAATTAATGCAATCCAGAAAAATATTATGGTATCTCTGCAGCCTTCCTCCAATTAAAATAGACATTAGTACACATTGTTATTTTACTCACAATTATCATAATATACTGGCATAGTAAGATTTTACTAGCTAAACTGGCATAGTAAGATTACTAGCTAAACTGGCATAGCAATAAGCCAACTTGCCCAGACATGTAAACTGCCCAGACATTGAATATAACTCAAAACATAAACTGATAAACATTGTCTTAAAGTTGATGCCATGGCACAATTAATAGAGACTTTTTCTATAGGTTACAGAGCAGATTCAAAACAATGTGAAAATACATTTGAGTACAAGATAGAACACAAGATTAAGATTAGGAATGAGAAGGATATGGATTATCAGTTGTGTATCCGCAAAAGAAGACACTGCCATCTTTCCAGTTATGTGAGAGTTCAAATTCTTTCTCAAACACCAAGTCAAATGTCAAATGAGGGCTACTCTCTGCTGACAGTAACCCTATAATATACTTCTTGTCATCAATCTTCATACGGATTGGCACATAATGGGCTCCTTTGATGTTCTTCACTTCTCCCAGTGCAACCTAAATTTGCAACATTCCAAAAAATCCTCAAACAAAAGATTTATAGATAAACTTATGACAAAAAATTATTAAACTTGAACAATTTGACACAAAAAACTACAACCAAAACTATTATTAACCTGGGAAACATGAATAAGTCGGCCTTCTTCAGGTGAGACACTTAGGGACTCCCCAGATTTAACTTCAACACCTGAGAGTTTGACATGTTAAGCTTAATTAGGTAAAGCAGAAAGCAAAAAAGACTCAAACATGCCCATTCCTCATTCCTCATCATAGTATAGAACGAATGTTAAGCTTAATTAGGTTTAACTCTCAGCTTCAGCTTTAACTTTATATATTTGATGTATTTGTGCAACTTGTAATAGCGGCAATCACAATGCTTTCGTGCTTGAGCTCTGCTGGTTGTCCATGGAATGAGAACTTAGCCACTTTTTCTTGTGCCTCCTTCATTACAGCAAAGCCCTGCATCAGATGTTATCCTCAAAGCATGACCCATAACAAACCTGTCGTTGGACAGAAGATAGAGAACTAGAAGATTAGCTGAGAGTTGAGATACAGAAGATTCAGATATATGGGTCAGGCGGGTTTTGTGGTGTGAACCCTAGATTTATCAGAGATGCTCATAAAAGCCCTAGATTTATCCAAATTTCTCAAACCAAAACCTCGAATTCCATGCTTTAAACCCGTGAACCAAACCGAATTAAAGCTCCTCAACGATTCTGAAGCTTCAAAAATGGCGAGATTTTGAGGAGAAATGGAAGGGAAAAGGAGAGAGGAACGTCGCAGAGCGAGAAAGTACAGAAATAGGAATCTTGTTTTAATTTTAAATTTTAGCTTCCGTATTTTTTTTTTCCCGTGTTTTTTAGATAGACACCGTTTTTAAAAAAAAAAAGGTTATCTAGTTAAAACTAAAAAAAATGCCTTTTTAAATAGATAACATTTTTGTATATATATCTACAACGTTTTATTTAAAAACGCTGTGAAAAAAAATACCACAATATTTTTATAAAAAATATTGTGGTTTAAGCGTTGTCTATTTAGTACTTTATACTGGTGGTTCTTCAGAAAATACGTCAGGAAATTCACTAACAAAGAATATTATTCAAATCCGACGTATCTTTATTCAAATCCATAACATGGGCTAAAAAAGTTTGATATCTGTTTTTTAATAAACGAATAATTTTATTGCTTGATATGACTGTGATTGATTTTAGTGGTTTAGTTGCTTGAATTCGAATAACAGGTTGGTTAGGAATATGAAAACTAACAACCTTACGAAAATAATCAATTTTGGTATGATGAGTAGTTAACCAATCAATCCCAAAAATCACGTCAAATGCAAGTATCTTTAAAGAGATAAGATCAACAGGTAATGTAATAGTGCCAACTTGGATCAAACAAGATTTATAAACAGTGGATGTAATGAAAGTTTCTACTAACGGAGTCTCCACAAATAAATCAAAGTCTAATTTCTCCGGAGTCAAGTTTAAACGTTAAGCACAAGCAGGAGAGATAAATGAATGGGTAGAACCGGTATCTAGTAAGGTATAAACATCATAAGAATTTATGATTAGCTTACCCGTGATCACCTCGTTTGGGTTCCTCGCATTTGACTACGGTCATGACAAAGCGCTTCTTTCAGGGCCGATTGACTTTGACTTTTCTGCGACTGCCTTTTGAGTCACCATCCCCGCTGGACTTGGTTTCGCTACTGTACAATCTCGAGTGATATGTCCTTCCTTTCCATAATTATAACATACATTGAACTGTTGGGGACGGTTTAATGATGATATCCTTTTTCCCAAGATTTATAGCAAGATCTGACCAGGTGATCGTTCTCTTCCTTAGAACCCGGTTGTTGGTGGTCTTTGGCGTCTTCACATTATCATTGTTGAATCTTCTCTTTTAAAATCTCCCCGCCTCGCTTTTTCTATTTTTATGGCTATGAATACCACCGCAGTAGTTACCGCTTTTGTCCAGTATTTTTCTTTCTCCATTGGTTATCGTTGTTCGATGATTTCGCCACACCGATATGACCTCGTTGTGGTCCCTCGCTTGAACGTATCGTTATCTCGCTCGATAATTGAGCCCTGATGACAACATCTGAATATAGAGAAAATTTATGAGAAATGAGATATCGACGTATGCCGGGTTTCAAACCTCTCTAAACACCGCGTCATACATTCCTCATTCTCCACCAAATGAGGTGCAAACTCGGATAACTCCATGAACTTCGCTTCGTACTCAACACCTTTGCCATGTTGTTCGCTCCGATCTAATAAACTCTACATCCTTCATATGACGAATACTTTCAGAAAGTACTTGTCATTGAACGATTCAAACGCTTCCCAAAGACATCTTTGAAAAGCGGCTGGATGGGTACTCTTCATGATTCCCACTAGTAATCGCCTCATTATGAAACATAAAGGTGGCGAATGGAACCTTCGTTCATCCGTGCATCCCAAGACATCGAATATCTTCGTAATTTGCTTGACCCACGCCTCTCGCCTTAATCGGATCGACTTTCCTGAATTTTGGTGGTCCCAACTCTTTCGAACCTGTTTGCATTTGTGACAAACCGTATGCGTTCTTATCATTTCCACCGTATTTTGTACATGAGTCTCTTCACCGATTTTACATGAATCGCAAAAACTTCTAAACATCCCATCGCTGATCGTCGATCGGTGGTGTTATTTCTGAGGAGGAACATTGCTTTACCTATTGCACGTTTCTCTCATTGGTGAGTAAATGAGTCTCCACGATCTCATTTGCTCCATTGTTAACATTCTCAGTTGCCATTCTCAAATACTGCCATAAAACAAGGGTTAATTAAAAAAATTAACATATCACATAATATCCCTATATTCTGACCAACCAACAAATAAGCTTAGGTAGGACACACTAGCGAAGGATTTTCTCATCTCTCCCTTCCTAGTTCTATTCCCCGATCTCCGCCAGAGACCATATCCCTAAGCTCTGATACTAACTGTGACGCCCCCAAAATAGGTATACAACACCCATTCTGAGTCGCCAAATACATGATACAGAAACAACTACAACTTTATTGATACAATTGTCGTGCAAAATACGACAACACATAAACTATGAGTTTAAAAACAAATATTGTCTTCTAGACAATATCCACACTCAAATAAGTCCTCATTACAATTATTAATACACTAATTTACAAAATAGTGAGGACTACAAAAACAACTTTCTAGAACCTTCATTTCATACCCCGACTAGTACTTGCTACATTCTCGCCTCCTTAGAAGAAAAATGAAACAAAAAGGAAAAGGGTGAGCTCAACTAGCCCAGTAAAGAATATTATGACTAAGATAATATAGAATAAATTATCGTTAGTCCTCAACAGGGAAAAATCTGATAGAATATAATAAACAACAAGTTTCATATCAATATTTGCAGCGGAAATAATAATTCATTAGAAGAGTTACGTAGAGAATGAAATCTACTATCTTCTATGATTTAAAAGTTCATCATCAATATTTTATCCCTGTAACATCCATTAATATACATCTTGAATCAAATATTCATATTTGCACTACAGGCCAAAGATATTCATCAGTTGGTCATGTTCATCTCAACACATGTACATCTTTGCACTACGGGCTAAAGATATTCATAAGAAAATCATTCATCTTTGCACTACAGGCCAAATATATTCAGTAATATCATCATTTAGGATTGAGGATGATGAAAAATATTTTTAAAAAACGAATCCAGTGAAACAAAAGGACAAAGATTAGGGATTCGTATTTTAAACAGTCCAAGTTCAAAAATACTTCATAAATAACCATAGTGGAGTAAAATTTAAGAATGAAAACCAAAACATGGATACAATCAAAGCTAGTATCCATAATAGATATCTTGGACAAAAAAATAAAAAATTAATTTTTTTGTGAATAGTGCCGTATTCGTGAATAGTACCGTATATGTGAATAGTAACCCCGACACTAAAAGACAAGAATTTTACAAGAAAAATCTATCCAATATTCTGGCATAATGATATTGAAAGAAATAATACTATTTATAAAAAAATAGCATCCCTTACCTCGAAAAGACAGTACTTCTGACTGGAATACTAAATATAGTGCTGAAGGAAATTTGCACCGTATAACAATACTCAAAGTATCAAAATACTCACAAGAATACGCTCGATAATATAGAGAGAGAAAAGATTTTAGTTTCTGGTGTAATTTTCAATTTTAACCTAAGCGCACCTTATTTATAGGAAAATGCTTAGAACACCAAAGTAGAAAATTTAATAAAATAATAATATAATTAAAAAAATTCAAGCCCACCTTAGACCAACTGAATTCAGCACATTTATATCACATGTGGGGCCCACTCAATTGTAAAAAATGTTTTTCTTAAAATAATTATTTAAAACTTCAAAAAATAATTATTCCGGAACTTTAATACCTCATAATAAATAGCCCTTTTATCAGAAAAATTCAAATCTTATGTCCATTCCATAGGAAATTCAATTCTCTACAACTTTGTAAGTCTAAGTTTTTCCAAATTCCAAGCAGAAGTTGACTGAAATCCACAAACGGACGATTTTACAAGCTATAATCAAATTTCAGTCACAAAATAGGGCCTACCAACACACAAAACATGTGTTAAATATTTTTTATAACAAAAATACTATTCCTCCTCATTTATTCATATATCACACATTCATTGTAAAAATATCACCATTATTATATTATTATAATATAATAATATATTTAAATGAATTATTTTATCAGAAAAAAATAAAATAACAATTTTCAACAATTGTCACATTAAAAAATTTCTCCATCTATATCCACATAAAATGAATATTTTCCTTATCATATAAATCAATAATTAATTATTCACAAATAATATTATGTAATCACAATATAAATAACCAGTCATTCTCACGGAAAGAGGGGCTTTCCAATAAGAATTTATCCTTACTGGTGCGCAATTAGGTGACCAAACCTCTCCTTAGACAGAACTTCTAGACATTGTCAATAATGCTATATAATAATATTATTCAAATAATATGAATTATTGATCTGATAATGGAAAATACTGTGTAATGACAATTATTGAAACAACAATAATATAAAATATCAACGTAGCAATTATTGAATCAATAAAATATTGAGCATTAATTATCGCAACAATTATTGAGTAGTGCCTTCTTTTCGTAAGAATCGATAATTGGTGCAATCTGGGTGTCTGCTCATGTGTTTTAACCAACGGGTATTCCAACAAGATTAATAGCAGTAATAACTACGCCGTTATTTATAAACAACTTATACTTATCGTTTTCTTCATCCAATCGCTTTCCATTATGGGGCCCACACAAGGTGCTAGTCGATACGAATATTCCACGACAAAGTAAGAATATTCCACGACCAAAACGAATATTCCCCGATTACAATTAATATTTTATAACCACTTGCTTATTTGAAATATTTGCGCATTTTACCCATAACTAACCACATTAATCAAATCAACCCTTACTATTTCAAAATAATAAATAGAGGAAATTTAATTTCATTTATAATAAGTTGGGGTCTTACAAAAAGTGTTTTAATTAAAATAAAATGAACATTATAAGATATGAAATATGATTAATATAAAACCAATAAGGAGTCCTAGGAAGACTTAAACACTTGAATGAACTTCGAGTTTGACTAAGAAGAAATATAATATTGATTAATAGATTATAATAGATTAAAACTCAACATTGTAAGAGTTGAGAATGTGATTTGGATGCTAAAAGTCTTATGTTATATGTTAGTGAGTTTTCTGATTCGTGTTATGTGGGTGATTAATATGGTTAAACTTTTAAGCTAAAGGTTATAACTTAACTAAGATGAGAATTAAATCTATGAGGATAATGTCTATGTAGCTAATTGATGTGATAATCCTAATGGTATGTGTAGGATATTGGAGTACGTGAGTTGTAATTGTATAGCTTACACAAGAGGCAAGTTCCCTAACCTTTACTACTTTATTATTCAGCAAGGTTTACTTTCACTGTCATGTTATACTTATGCAAGTTCTCTATCTCTAATCTCTTATTGAGCAGTTAAGCTTTATTGTTATGCAAGTTTCATAACCTTACTTTTACGTTATGCAAGTTCTTGAAGATATTATTCAATTGAGTAAGTTCTCTAACTTTAATCTTTCATTATGCAAGTTCTTGTTCATAACTTGTTATTGTTATGCGTATTCTTTAACTCTGAATTATTGTTGAGTAAATTTCTAAACTACGCTTTTCCTTGAGCTAGTTAATTAATCTTTACTCCTTTATTTCAAGTGAGGTTGTTTTGTTTATTCAAAGTTTGTACTATTATTGGAAAGCTTGATCTTATTGAAAAACATTTGTTCAGCTAAATTTAACCGTTGTTCAATATCTGGTCACCAATGTCATTGCACTATCTTACATTGTTGTACTGAACTCTTAGTTGACTAGCGATTCTTTATTGATTCAACTAATCCTTATTTGATGAAGGTTCTAAACTATAAATTACCCCTAAAGTCAGTTCAAACCAAACTTCCTTTGGTTTGCTTATGAATCTGTATAATCTTAAGAAAGTATAATCGATGACTAATATTTGTTCAGTTGATAAACCATTGATAACCTATCTCTTATTAATACATTGACATAATCCGTTTGCAATCAAACTCTTGAATAGTTATTGATCCCTACTTGATTCAACCAGTACTTGGTTGTGGAGCATTCTAAAGATTTAGAATTCCTTTGAAGTTGATTCCAAACCAAACTTCCTTTGGTACGGAACCTGATAATCTAAGCTGAGATGAACAACCCTATATCAGGAAATTATTTTAGAGCTACGCAATGGTGTTAAAATGTTTGTGCAATACATAGTACAAAAGGCTGATCACCTGGAGTACGAGATGATGGTCCACATAGTCATTTAGACTGTTAAAGGTTATAGTAGAAACACCTATTAACCTAGGACATAGATGATGATTATGGTCTTTTAGACTGTTAAAGGTTAAAGTAGAAATACTTGAGAACCTAGAGCATAGTTCGTGGTCTTGTGACCCTCAGTTACATTTTGTATGTTGATATCAGTTTTTGACTATCATTAACAAAGTATTATTCAACTCTAATGAGTTTATTCATTGGCATTTATTATGCTATTATTATTCATTGCTATTTTCAGTGAGCATTTGTTTTGCTCACTCTTGCATATATATACTCATTGCAGCTAAGGTTGAGAATGTTGATGAACCTACCACTAGCAAGGGAAAAGGGAAAATAAATAAGTGATGAAGACTTGTAATTTATTTATTGTTATGATTATAGACTTTATATTTAATGTGCCAAACAAGCCTTATGGCTTTTGAAATAATCTCCTAATTATTCAATTAGGAGATTTGATTTATAGTTCCAAGTAAACAATGTGGCTTTTATTACCTGTGACACCCCCAAATCAAGTAATCAGTTGAATCAACTGATTACTAGAGTAGTTTGAACGTAGTAAACAATAAGTTCAGTTGTGAATATTTATACAATATGTTCAAACTATTATGTTCAGTTAAAATAAGAATATGGGCTTGTTCAATAAGCTTGTTCAGTTGAATATTGAATATGTTCAGACTAGTTTACTACTCTTGTAAGTTTTATTTCATATTCTTAGTTTGACAGTTGAACATATATGACTAGTTTCTGGTTTAATCTGTTGAACAATGTCAACTGATTAAATAGAGTTTCTGATTACTAGAGTAGTTTGAATTATAGTATAAACGATTTATTAAAATAAATTAAAGTAGTTTTAAATTGATTTAACCAAACAAGGCTTAATTACATTAAGTTTTTATTTTAAAAGTGTTTTTGCCAAACATAGCCTTATGGCTTTTAAATTTTGAATTTGAATTATAATAAATAAAATAAATCAAATAAATCAAATAAATAAATAAAATATATTTATAACTAATATACGTTTACATTTTTATAACTGTTATTTTAAGTATGTGTATAATGGCTAGGCCATCAGTTTTTTTCTTACGCATAAGTGTTAGTTGCTAAGCCTAAGAAGAAAGAAAGGAGAAAATATAGAGAGAAATTGAGACTTTGAGAGAGACTTGAGAGATTTCAGTGTTCTGAGAAATTCTTTGTGGTTAACAAGGATTATTCAAAACAACAGAAGGTATTTACCATAACCTTAATATTATATATATAATATATGTATGTTTTACGGCATATATTTTCAAGTTTCTGTGAATTCAATTTTCTTGAAGTGTTGTTATACAACTGATTACTTGTGTACGTATTTGTGATGATTAGAGCTAGTGTTTAGACAAGAATTAGTATGCTAATTACGTTAAAAAGGAAAGAAAACTGTTTTTAGTATATGTTTATACATATGGCTTGTGAAAGTACCAAATTTGATGGTTAATTTGTAAACTACACTACAAGAAAAAGGCATATCTGCGACCGCTTATCAGCGACCGCATTCGGTCGCAGATGAGAATCAACGACCAAATGCGGTCGCTGATAGACGTCACATAAATTTTGGTTGTTGGAATGCACATCAGCGACCACTATTAGCGACCGCACTATCTGCAACCGATATTAGCGACCAAAATCGTCATTTCGGTCGCTAAGATGAGTCGGCATGGTTCAGGGCCAAAGGCTAACATGGGCCACATGTCAGCGACTGCAATCAGCGACCGCACGCGGTCACTAATAGCCTCATATGACTTGCGTTCGCTAATACTTATCAGCAGCCGCATGTGGTCGCTAATGTAAAAAAACCTGCAAACCAGATTTTTTTCTGTTTTACAGAATTCCCAAAAAACTATACCTGTTTTATGCCTGCTTTATCCCAACACATATAAACATGGGCAACAATATAAACATCCATTGTCTATATACCAAACTAGTATATAAACTATATAAACCTTTAAAAACCAATATGAATTGAATAAATATAAACAAATCTAATATTTAAGTAATATACAAACATCCAAAGAATGAATATAAAAGTACAAGATTCTCAAATAACTACAAAACAACCCTAAATCAGTCGTCAAAATTAGTTTCTCCGTGATCTTGATCACCCTGTAATTAACAAAATAATAAAATAAGTTACAAATATATATATATATATATATATATATATATATATAGTGTATATGTTGATACTGGTATTACGATAATATACAAATAACAATATATATATATATATAAGTAACTACTTTGATTGTAATAAATAAGATTGATTACCTCATCGCCATCCCCATGTTGTGATGTTATTGTTGCTTGCCATATACCATCGCATCACTAAATCATCAAGACTCAGAGAGCCAGATGCCCTTGAAGACTTAGAAGATCGCGATCTTGACATATAGCTCTCACACAGTCAACAAGAGTATGAATAGCTAGATGACTCGATGATTGTGAAGAGTGGGTAGCAGAGCTGCCTAAGCCACTGAAGGATGGGTGTCATCATTGTCCTTGACTTTTGACGTAGTTATTCTTCACAATAGACGCCCTCTCCCATAATTCTTGATCAATTGGCGGACGTGGGGTGCCTTCAGGATAGTGCTCATTCAATAATCGCTTATAAGTATCTTGTCATCATGTTAACAATTAAATAGTTAAAAATAAATTTATAAAATTCTAAAGAATGACGTAAAACTTGATAAACAAGATCAAGTTGTTAAAACTTATTTCCGCCATCTGGAGAGCATCCGGCAGACCATCACGGGTGGCCACGTAAACATCCAGTCAATGGATAGGCTGACCTTGAGACTGAGACTCCTATACAAAACATATTTCAATATTACTAAGTAAAAATGTGACATATATTCTGCAATTCATGATTGTAAATATATTAAAACTATTCATAAATACCATAGTAGTGATATGTTGCAACTGTGAAATACTGTCGCCCGTAGATTCCTTTAGCCTTTTCACCATCAGGTACACCCGAGGATCTGTTAGTGGCAGAAGTCTTGCATCTTTTAACCCAGCTCTCAGCTCTCCATTAGGCACACATCTCATCCCATATGGACTGGGTGCACCACCAGGGGCTATGCTCGTGCATGTAATCCTCTCCCTGGCCTGGATGGTCAATCTCGGCATTGTGAAGGGCTTTTTGTCGTTCTTTGTTCAAATTGTCCTTGGTGCGGATGGCGCACTTCTACCAGAATAATGTCTGTATTACTGAAGTTTCTGCGTCCTACCATCTATACCTTTTCTGCAAATAAATTATCCTTAGAATATTAAAACGGTACTTTTAACATATAATCCAATATTTCAAAACAATTATCCTTAGAATATTATATTATCTGTCATAATTAAAAAAAAATATACGAAATTCAAATTTTAAATGCATCCCTCAGGCGATAGGTGTGCTCGCCCACGTAATCACAGGTGTGGGCCAATTCTGTAAGCACATCCGTGATATGCACTTGACGATCTTATTATCTAGAAAATCACTATAATACACAACAATTTACATCAAAGATAAGTAGATATATTAAAGCAATTTACATTAGTTATATATCTTGTATAAATGGAATCTAAAATGCTTATATATAAATGATGCGGGATGTACGTGATATTCGGAGGACGATGAATTTGAATAAGAATCCGATCATCCGGATTAGTAGGGGCCTTGGGCACATGATTAGGTCCCCTACCCAAGCCGCGCTTTTTCTACGCTGCTTCAGAAGCCATCTATATATTACAAATTTCAAGATGTTAATATGAGTTATATTTGATTACATGTATATATGAATATAAAATGATAATAAAATGACAATAATGACAGAAAATTGCATTTACATAAACAGGAGAGTGATATAAAGATGTTAGTATGAGTTATATTTGATTACATGTATATATGAATATAAAATGACGGTAATTCCAGGAAATTGCATGTATGAGTTATATTTGATTACATGTATTAGTAATACTTTCCTTTCTTTTCAGGAATGCTATTCTGTTATAAACACTGTATTTGGTTTTTCTTCTTATGGATGGTGCTATAATCTTCTCTTGAAAACTATTACAGATGACGAAACCTTTTGGTAGATTAATGATGCTTAGTTTGTTGTTACAAACTTTTTCTACTAATTTGTTTTGTTATTGATGCTTTACTTGGATTTTAATTTCAACTCTTTTTTTTCTTTCTCTGATTGACTACGTACTCTTATAAACTGCATATTTGG
Source organism: Panax ginseng (assembly GCA_020205605.1). Classification (NCBI taxonomy): domain Eukaryota; kingdom Viridiplantae; phylum Streptophyta; class Magnoliopsida; order Apiales; family Araliaceae; genus Panax; species Panax ginseng. The sequence continues at coordinate 94,632,297 of CM035133.1, read as the reverse complement.
TTGTTACATATACAACTATTTTTGGGAGATTAGTGTTGCTTAGTTTTATTGGTTCTATTCTACTCGTACAGAGGTATTCAGATGCATTGAAATGTTTCTTCTTAAGAAAACTACTACCATCTAGGGCTTCACGCCAAAAGTATCAGAGTCCACAAAAGTGGTGACATATGATACAATACATAAGGTATTTCATGTATTAAGTATGATTGTTTATCATAAGGGTAAAACTTTAGTTTCCAATTTGCTTGGTAAGTCATATCAACAAGTGGTTTACTCAAACTTAGTTCATTTCTAAGTTATACCAAAGTAGTCCTCTTGTAGTATTAGTAACTCTTTAAGGTACTAACAACTTAAATTTGGCTTAACACATGACGTGCTATGTTCTTTATATATATAATTCTAGTGTACTAGAGAAATTACTAGTGTCTTTCATGTTTCGGGGTAATCACAACTTGATTGGAAAACTTATAGTTCTCATAATACTTTGTAGTTTTATTTTTGTATACTAAAGTATTAAATATTCTTGTTTTTCTTTTATAATGCCAAAACAGTCCCTTTGTTGTCTATTTATACCAGCAGTTAAGCTTGGCTTGGCCCCATGAGGCTTGGCTAAGCTTGGCGTGGCCACAATTGGCCTCGCGACTACAAACATAGCCAAACAGCCCTTATCCTTTCAACATTTGAGTTTGATAGCTTAATTTTATAATTTGTTAATTCATTATAGTTCCTACATATCCAAAAGGTAGATCAAAAGCAGCAGTATTATTCCAATAATTAAGCACAACCGCAACCCCAATTGAAGGGTGGTGAACTATACATACGTACATACATTAGATGATTTTTCATGGCCGGAGGAATGTGAAGAGAGTCCAGTCCAGCCCGTGTTTGGAGGCAACAAAAAAAGCAAGATTGAGTATAGGTAGTATCGCAGTTGTTAGAGAATTTTAAGAAACCACATTAAAACTATGAAAGAAGTAGGAATGGTGGTGTTCCCCTCATGGAGGATAGAGAGACAATATGAGCTGATGATCAAATGGGGGCGAAATGGACACAAGTTACTTAATTTAATTAATATCAATTCCAAAAATAAATATAATCAACAAGATGGAGTAACAACCAATCCAGAGAAATAATAAGAGGAAACAATTGAATAATAAATAAATCTGTCATTTAATTCAACTATAAGATGATAGAAGGTTGTATCCTTAATTCTCCATTTTTCCCAGAGAAATTGAACAAATAACAAAGGTCAATAGAGATAATAAAACAAGTGATAAAAATTGTCAAGTGATAAATTATTACCTTACCTATCAAAGAATGAAATTACTATCTTAACAAGGATTTATGTGGCAAGAAAAAAACTACTATTTCCTGCCTAAATTCTACATCAATTAACCTAATAAAAAAAGGAAGAGGAGTACCTCCGACAGCGAGATTGACAGTCAAGAGGAGAGGCGGAGGCGGAGTGGGTGAGGCGGTGGTGGAGTGGACGAAGCAGGTGGCGTGTCTTCTCCTTCTTCTTTCTCCCCCCTTCCTCCCTCTTCTCTCTATTCTGCTCCCTCTTTTTTTTTCCTTCGCCTCTGTGTTGAGCGAAAGACTGAAACTGGTAACATAAAGTTTGATCAGCGACCGCCATCAGCGACCACATGCGGTCGCTAATTTTTAATGACATGGACTTATCAGCGACCACATGCATGCTTAGAAATAGCCAAAAAGCAAAAGAATTTAATGTAAAATGACTAAGAAGCATATGCATGCTTAGAAATAGCCAAAAAGCAAAAGAATTTAATTGAACAATAAACCTTGCTTGAACAATATTAAACTAAGGATATGACCTTATCAAATAAAGAATTGAAATACTAAACATGCATTAAGCGATAACAAGTCTGGAAACAAAGCTTGCTTTCAACATGATAATAACATGCAAATTAAATGAAATACGAGAGCTCAAAATTAGAATTTGAGTTCGTGAATTTGCATTCAATATAAAAGAATGAAACTAAAGAAACATGCTTAACTATAAATAAGTTAGAATAATTCAACAATGACTAGAATTAAAAACTTGTTTGAATAAAGTTAGGATTCAAGCTTGCTCAAATAAAGTTTGAAGATAAAAGAACTTTAGAGTAAGGAACTTGCCTCATGTGTAAGCTATAAATTTACAACTCACGTTCACCTACACATAGTATTAGAATCACAATATCTATTAGATATACTAACATACACTTTCCAAAATAAGACTCACATTTAGTTAAACTTGTTACTGTAGACACTCAAAATTTTCTGCACACATGTTACTAACATTGCAGGAGGGCAGATTCATCTTTTCAGAGATAACCACGGAAGGCGGCTCATATACATTAGAATACCATCGGAAGTTCGGTCTCAACCGGAACACACACAAGGAGTATCGGCCCAACCTCGAGAGATAACCCCGAGTTTCATCCTTGGAGATAACCCCAAGGAATGTCGTTGCAGTTCCGTCGATAACCCCAAAAATGCTTGTTTCAAATGCATGCAATCAGCTTCAACCTCGAAACTCCCGCCGAGGCACTCATTCCAAAGACCTGAAGATAACATCGGGAAGACAGGCACACTTAAAGATGACCCTAAGAAATTCAAACACTTGCAGCATTCCAATCTAAGAGATAACCCTGAGCAACGTTTGCTTTATCAACCCAAATTGGAGATAACCGGTGAGGGCAAAATCATCATCTTGCCACCTCAACCTTAGATTATCTTGTCACAACATCTCATACATACATTTCTACACAATAATGTCCCACAAGAGCCAAGGAGTTCCAATCCCGAGTGACTATTACGCAGGGCAGCACACCGGATATAATTTGAAGCTTGAAGACCATGGGTATGGTCCCTCTCCCCGACCAAGACATCCTCTAATCCCATGTCATTGTGTAACTCTCGACAATGGCGGTCCAAAAAAGTTCTTGTACACCTCAATCGGATGTTCGGATTGAAGTTCTGCAAGTTCGAGTAGACATCACAGTGCACGAGTGCTAATTTGTAAATTGAGCCTTGAATATTCTAGTTCATTAAGAAACGAAGAGAACATAGTTTGAATGAGTTCATATCTACTTGGAACGTAGATATGAACTAGTTCAAACTACGTTCCCCCAAATCCTTTAGTTTGGTTTGGATAAACTTCAAGGGTAATTTAGGGTTTCACGACCATCAACTAAGGGATTAGCTAAATCAACAAGTCTTAACAGCACTACGAGTGATCAATAATAATATATAATTTAATGTAAAATGACTAAGAAGCATATGCATGCTTAGAAATAGCCAAAAAGCAAAAGAATTTAATTGAACAATAAACCTTGCTTGAACAATATTAAACTAAGGATATGACCTTATCAAATAAAGAATTGAAATACTAAACATGCATTAACTGATAACAAGCTGGAAACAAAGCTTGCTCAACATGATAATAACTTGTGCAAATTAAATGAAATACGAGAGTTCAAAATTAGGAATTTGAGTTCAGGAATTTGCATTCAATATAAAAGAATGAAACTAAAGAAACATGCTTAACTATAAATAAGTTAGAATAATTCAACAATGACTAGAATTAAAAACTTGTTTGAATAAAGTTAGGATTCAAGCTTGCTCAAATAAAGTTTGAAGATAAAAGAACTTTAGAGTAAGGAACTTGCCTCATGTGTAAGCTATAAATTTACAACTCACGTTCACCTACACATAGTATTAGAATCACAATATCTATTAGATATACTAACATACACTTTCCAAAATAAGACTCACATTTAGTTAAACTTGTTACTGTAGACACTCAAAATTTTCTGCACACATGTTACTAACATTGCAGGAGGGCAGATTCATCTTTTCAGAGATAACCCTGGAAGACAGCTCATATACATTCCGAATACCATCGTAAGTTCAGTCTCAACCCCGGAACACACACCGGGAGTATCAGTTCCAACCTCAGAGATAACCCCGAGTTTCATCCTTGGAGATAACCCCAAGGAATGTCGTTGCAGTTCCGTCGATAACCCCAAAAATGCTTGTTTCAAATGCATGCAATCAGCTTCAACCTCGAAACTCCCGCCGAGGCACTCATTCCAAAGACCTGAAGATAACATCGGGAAGACAGGCACACTTAAAGATGACCCTAAGAAATTCAAACACTTGCAGCATTCCAATCTAAGAGATAACCCTGAGCAACGTTTGCTTTATCAACCCAAATTGGAGATAACCCCGGTGAGGGGCAAAATCATCATCTTGCCACCTCAACCTTAGATTATGCTGTCACAACATCTCATACATACATTTCTACACAATAATGTCCCACAAGAGCCAAGGAGTTCCAATCCCGAGTGACTATTACGCAGGGCAGCACACCGGATATAATTTGAAGCTTGAAGACCATGGGTATGGTCCCCTCTTCCTGACTCCGTACATCCTCTAATCCCATGTCATTGTGTAACTCTCGACAATGGCGGTCCAAAAAAGTTCTTGTACACCTCAATCGGATGTTCGGATTGAAGTTCTGCAAGTTCGAGTAGACATCACAGTGCACGAGTGCTAATTTGTAAATTGAGCCTTGAATATTCTAGTTCATTAAGAAACGAAGAGAACATAGTTTGAATGAGTTCATATCTACTGGAACGTAGATATGAACTAGTTCAAACCACGTTCCCCAAATCCTTTAGTTTGGTTTGGATAAACTTCAAGGGTAATTTAGGGTTTCACGACCATCAACTAAGGGATTAGCTAAATCAACAAGTCTTAATAAAGACTACTTAGTGATCAATAATAATATATAATTTAATGTAAAATGACTAAGAAGCATATGCATGCTTAGAAATAGCCAAAAAGCAAAAGAATTTAATTGAACAATAAACCTTGCTTGAACAATATTAAACTAAGGATATGACCTTATCAAATAAAGAATTGAAATACTAAACATGCATTAACTCGACAACAAGTCGAAACAAAGCTTGCTCAACATGATAATAACTTGTGCAAATTAAATGAAATACGAGAGCTCAAAATTAGGAATTTGAGTTCGTGAATTTGCATTCAATATAAAAAGAATGAAACTAAAGAAACATGCTTAACTATAAATAAGTTAGAATAATTCAACAATGACTAGAATTAAAACTTGTTTGAATAAAGTTAGGATTCAAGCTTGCTTCAAATAAAGTTTCAAGATAAAAGAACTTTAGAGTAAGGAACTTGCCTCATGTGTAAGCTATAAATTTACAACTCACGTTCACCTACACATAGTATTAGAATCATAATATCTATTAGATATACTAACATACACTTTCCAAAATAAGACTCACATTTAGTTAAACTTGTTACTGTAGACACTCAAAATTTTCTGCACACATGTTACTAACATTGCAGGAGGGCAGATTCATCTTTTCAGAGATAACCCTGGAAGACAGCTCATATACATTCCGAATACCATCGGAAGTTCAGTCTCAACCCCGGAACACACACCGGAGTATCGGCCCAACCCTGAGATAAACCCCGAGTTTCATCCTTGAGAGATAACCCCAAGGAATGTCATTCTGATTAAAATCGATAACCCCAAAATGCTTGTTTCAAATGTATGCAATCGACTTCAACCTCGAAACTCCCGCCGAGGCACTCATTCCAAAGACACAAGATAACATCGGGAAGACAGTACACTTAAAGATGACCTAAGAAATTCAAACACTTGAAAGATTCCAATCCAAGAGATAACCACTGAGCAACGTTTGCTTTATCAACCCAAATTGAGATAACCCGGTGAGGGGCAAAATCATCATCTTGCCACCTCAACCTTAGATTATGCTGTCACAACATCTCATACATACATTTCTACACAATAATGTCCCACAAGAGCCAAGGAGTTCCAATCCCGAGTGACTATTACGCAGGGCAGCACACCGGATATAATTTGAAGCTTGAAGACCATGGGTATGGTCCCCTCTTCCTGACTCCGTACATCCTCTAATCCCATGTCATTGTGTAACTCTCGACAATGGCGGTCCAAAAAAGTTCTTGTACACCTCAATCGGATGTTCGGATTGAAGTTCTGCAAGTTCGAGTAGACATCACAGTGCACGAGTGCACGTACTTCAAGATAGCAAGACCCGTGGAGCCCGGGGCTCCCCGGGCTGCCGCAAGTACACTTGCGGCCACCAGCTCTATAAATATAGAGCTTGGGGTGGCCATTTTAGAAAAAGAAAAAGGCGAGGAAGCCCTTTCAAATTTTCTCTGTACACACCCCATATTGAGTGCTTTTTCATTTGAAACGCCTGTTAGCTCACATATAGCTATATTTTTACCGGTGAGAGCTGAGTGTTCATCCACTTAGAGTCATAGAAGTCTTCTTTAGCAGCCCACTGTAAGCCTTCTTACACACTATAAAGCCTTTCTTTTCATTTTTGTACACATTATTCTTGACATTGAGAGTCGTGTTGTGTGTGTATGCCCGAACTTCGGTCCGTGGTTTTCATTTTTGTCTGTATATATATACTTATATATGTATATATTTATATATATGGACTAACATTATTGAGTTATGCCTCGATTGAGCCTAGACTTATGTCTGGAGCGTTTACTTGCTTTTATATATATATATATATATATATATATATATATATATGAACTGTTGTCGGATTCTATTCGATGAGCCTGGATTTTATATCCGGTGCGTTTACTGCTTTATTTACATTTAGTCCCGCCTGGAGTTTACTTCGTGGTGGTTGATCGCATTTATTGCTTTATTTACATATCTGATCCCCCATGGAGGTGCTTCGTGGTGATTGATCATGTCTCTATATATATATTTACCGCTTTTATATATTTACATTTACGATCCCCCATGGAGGTGCTTCATGGTGGTTGATCATGTTTGTATATATACATTTACAACTTTTATATATATAATTGCTTATTGCTTTTCATATAAAATGCGGCATCATGTGAGCCTAGGAATCATGTGATCATAGATTCAGTCCACTGAATCTAGATTCGGTTCCCGTGATGGACATTTTCAGTTGTAAGCAGCTTGTAAATTATTCACGGTGTTTAAATTTCCTAGATGGCTTTCCTACCCGTGAAGAAGAGTCTAAGATTGTTATATGTTATTTTTCAAGATGCTTCGCATCTCGAAAAAATAAAAGCAACTGCTTCTAACATTTAATAATAAAATAGAAGTATCAAAGGCCTCAATTACTATTAAGCACATGGTTTGAAAAACCTCTTTTATACAACCTCATTGCTATATCTTGTTTAAAACTGAATTTTTATACAAATTCAAACAATGCGTATATAGGTGCGAACGAGGCATAGAACTACCTCCAAATAACAGCACATTGACCCACACACACACACACACATTCATAGAATAGTTTCTTGAAAAGTGGCGGTCACCGTGGTAACACGGATGTCAGGGGGTGCCTAACACCTTCCCTCCGCATACTCAAGCCCCCGAATCTAAATGAATCTTGGTTTCACAGACGCGTTTAACAGTGTCACATCACAGGGTCAATGTGCAAATCTTTTCTCGGTTGCGTTGGTGCAACTAGTTAAAAACACCAACTGGCGACTCTTACAGTCAAATCGTTGACATATACATGTCAGACCTTTTTCACTTGTTTTTTCAAACAAATCTCACATAACATGAGAACACCAAAGAATAAGAATAGAAAAAGGACAAATAAAAATCCCGACGTGGGCAAGTGGCGACTCTGCTGGGGACACCAGTAAGAGGGCTTAAGCCGCTACTACAAGATTTTCAAAACTGTTATATGCTTGTGTCTGAATGTTGCATTTACATTTTTTTGATGAATGTGTACGAATGTATTTTTACTTACTGCACCGTAATATATCTATCTGTGATATTAGTGCTTCGCACATGTCATCATTTTCATAAACGGTGAGACACGTTGTATGTGAATGTATGTTGTGTGGTTCCTCCACCAGGAGGCTATCCTGTCGGTGTTTGCTCTGGTACAAAGTAACAAATGGACAACACTTAAACCACAATGTTTTTATAAAAAACGTTGTGGTATTTTTTTTCATAATGTTTTTTAACAAAACGTTGTAGATACATATGAAAAAATGTTATCTATTTAAAAGGGCATTTTTTTTTGTTTTAAATAGATAACGTTTTTTTTAAAAACGTTGTGTATGTCAAAAACACGGAGCTTACAATAATTTAGAGGGAAGTGAAAACTTAATATTACAAATCCTAAATAGTTCTTTCTCTCTCAAAAGTTTTCATATTTTATCTCACACTTCTCTCTTTCTCTACTCCTAAACAGTCACGAAAACTAGGGTTTAGTAACCTGATTAACTTTCTCTCACCTGTTCAAATGGCCAAAACCAGAGGGGATTCAGTATCGGTCGTCAACCAGTTCAAAGGGAAGAATGATCGATAGTGGCTCCCAAGCCTCAACTGTCGTTTGAATCCGGCCGCGCAGTAGATTGGGTACCAATTTTGGGGTTTCTTCTCGAGCATGAAACATAGAGGAAAACATCAAAGGGTAAAACCCTTACCTCTACGAGTATTCTTGAACCAAATCCTTCGATTCCTAAATCCCTTCTTAATGGTCTTCGTGGTGGTCTTTGGATGAAGATCGGTCACTTGTTCACGCCAAGGATGCGCCCTAAGCCATCGACGTTCAGCGGCCATGTGGGCGTCATTGCGCCCGCATGCGCCCCTCCTGCTCGTTCAGTGCCTCATGAAAACAATTTGTTCTCAAATGTCTCAGACTTATAAATGACTTTAGAGAAGGAAATGCAACTTTTAATTGTAAAAGTGTTGTTGTGTGTGACCCAAAGGCGTTAGAGGATTCCCTCTACAAATGTGTGATTGTAACCCGTGATAAAACTATCACCAAATGGATGGACCCAGAATCTGCAGTTATAAGTAGAGATGCATTGGCAAAAATTGTGTACTCACGATTATTTGACTGGTGAGGTTCATTTTCATGCTTTGAGGAGTTGTGTGCTACATTGACTATTTAACATATAATTTGCTTACTCCTGTACCTTCATTAGTTTTTTAAACATAAACTTAATTTTTAGTAATATTAATATTATTGTACACACATTTGCAGACTTGTGGATAATATTAATAGTTCAATTGGTCAAGATCCAGACTCAAAATTCTTAATTGGGGTACTTGATAGTTATGGCTTCAAGAGTTTTAAGACAAACATGTGCTTAATTAGTATGTCTTTTATTTTCATTATTGATAAAATCTAATTTCTTGCAGTCATCTGCAAAAGATTATTCATGTGTCTGTTTACAAGAACGTGTCTCAGTTACACGTGACAAGAAAGTCTAGAAACCAAACTGCAAAATTGGTGATCATACAATCATACAAACAGCATTTCTAATTACCATCTATAACTAATGTGGTTTTATATTTGATTATGAAAGTGGGAATAAACTTATTCACAAGTGACACAGAAGTTTTAATGGATGAACCTGTTTAAAACATTCAAGGTTAAAGAAGTTGCATGGGACAAGCAAACAATTTTGTAGGATGTTCTAATTGTTACATTGTGTGCGGGATATTGAACCTAAGCAGGCCGGATGCGGATATCGTAACTTAAAATGATGCGGATACGGACACGGACCGGAATCGATGCGGTTCCAAATGGTCTAGTGTTTCTATGTTCTTAAAATGATGTCAAAGTCATTCTGGGTCCATCAACAGAGTCTTTGAAATGAATCACTATTCTATTTGGCAACACCAAGTTCTATTTTTTGCATAATATACCTTTCTTATCTTTGTTAAGTTAATATATCTAAGCGAGCTTGTTCTTGTAGACAAAGAATGAAGAAGATGAGTTTAACATAGGGCCTCTTTCTATGTTGATGATGAGTGTAAAAAACAAACACTGTGTAATAGAATCCTCTTTATACTCCTTGTTTCGGATGATATTGTTCATCCTGTCTTAGAATCTGTTTTAGTTCCATAAGATTGGCAAAAGGCACGCTTATTTGCTTTTCTTATATTTGTGTGAATATTCTTTATTTTAAGAGTTGGAAGAAATTAAGAGTAGTGGGTTTTGTTTCTAGTCTATTGGGTAATTTTTGTGATAATTTTGTCGTCCAAAATTGTGGGCAACTTAAAAGAAAAGGCAACTCTAAAACCGATTATTGTCACTTTGTTAATTGTAGATTGTTTTGTGTTGCTAGAGTAGTTTGATGCCTTATCTTTGAATCGCATTTCTACTTCTCACAAAGAAATTAACAATTGCTTTTGCTCTCTGTTTAGGACTTATCCCACGTGTTCTCCTCCATTAGAAGAGATCTCAATTTCATTGATCATACTAGTGATCTTGGATAGAAAGAGTAGGCAAACCAGGTTTGCTAGTTATGTCCATGATTTTGTTGTACATATCTTTGTGTCGAGTAAGAATTGATTTATGTTATATTTTGCAGAGGTCGAGAGGGTTCTACCAATTGTGGTTGACCAGGGCTTTACTTAGTGGGAGAGTTCAAATGGGTCTAATCACTAGCGGTCATTTACTTATGGGTATTATTTTGCATTGTTTACTTTCAAAGAACTTCCATATTGTTCATGGGGTTGTTACTATATTGATGGATTCGTAATTTTGTTCATTGGGGGTTGCCTCGGTTTTGGAAGGTGAGTGTTTTAGCTTTGTTTTTGACAACCCCGCCTTCAGAGGGTTCCTTTTTCGATTTACTTTTTGATTGCGTAAATCAGGGAATTTTTGGTGGTCATTGGCTTCAATGCGGAGAATGAAATACTACGCACACTTTCCTTCTTAATTTGGTGTTATATTTTACTCACAAGTAAATATATTAGCTTTTTTATTACCCTAGAAGATAAAAGTAATAAAAGGCTCATTATGTTTACGACTTTGTTTATTTATTTATTTCTTTTTTTAGTAAATATTTTTACTCAATAAAGATGTTAAATGTAAATTTATTAGATCAACTATAATTTGCACTCGGGTTCCCGGCTTGGCTACCTTGTCTTATTAATTATATTTTAGGAGATTAACTTTATCTCAGAACGCACTCTCGGCCCTCAAAGAACCTTTGGTTGGATTTTTTAACTTGGGATCTTTGTGATGATCAATTTTAGATTCCTTAGTCTTAGAAAGGGATTGGGTTATGTTGTGTACCATTTGCAATGCCAGATGCTTTAAATAGCTAGAAGTTTATAAAGAAAGAATGTCTATGTCTTATAGGTCTTGATATAATGTTGCATTGTGGAGCAGCTGAAATGTTTAATTGTTTCTTAATCTTTGGGTCTGATGTGACTTAACAATGTTGAGCTCCTTGTTGGACTAGATTAGGTTTACTAGATTTGAATTGTAATTGATTGCTATGCCTCGAGTTTTGCAAAGCAGTGTTACATACATCGAAGGTCTATGCCAATCCTAGTTAAAAGAAAATTTTATGTGAAAAGTATAGAAAATAGGGTTGCATTGGAATGGTTATATGTTTCTTCGTGAATTGAACCATTTGATGTCAACAGATTATTTTCAATGTTGTCCAGACATTGATTTACCATTTTCGTTGTATTCAACTTTTCGTGATTGAGACCCGCCATGGTTTCAACAAAGTTAGTTGTCTAACTTTTCGTTCTTGTAGTGTTTACTATAGCTTATTGTATTTGTTTATTTCTGAATTTTCATTCACTTTGCCCCTCTCTCTCTCTGACTCTATACATATCATTTGTATTGGTTAGATGGATCATTTCTAATATGTATATATATATATATATATATATATATATATATATATATATATATATATATATTATGTTGTAAACAAACAATATGGTTATTCTTTAGGGACTTGTTCAAAGGAATTGCCCTATATGCCATATTTGGGCCTCTATTGTGGGCTGCGATAATAGTAATAGTACATGTACTTTCTTCTCCTATTATTCTTTTGTGATTTGTAAATGCATTTTTGTGTATACATTTCTTTAACTTTCTTCTCATTTCAACACAGTGTTGTTCAGTTCTTACTTTACATGTTCTCCAAATACAGTAAGTTTCTTACTTTGATAGAGATGATTTATTGACCTCTTTGGTTGCAGAAAGGAGGTCCTTACTTGACAATCTATCTTTGGGGGTTTATGTTTGTTTTATCTCTAGTGATGATGACTATTTACCCTATTCTGATAGCCCCACTCTTTAACAAGTTCACACCCGTGAGAAAGATTCAAGACCTAGACGCTCTTAAGGCAGTTGCTGAGCACATCCAGTCCGGAACTTATGGAAACAACCTCCGCCACCTTATTCAGAATCTAATTGATAGCGGTGTCCTGCATTTGGCAGACGATGACATTGTGCAACTCAAGAGTGGGAATACCTGTCCTACTAAGTGGAAGGGGCTAGTAGCAGTTATATCCGCTTAAGACTGATGAGACTGTCGGTCCATTTCCCATACAAGCAATTCAACTCAAAGCTAGTGATAATCCTTTGAAAGTGCATTTTTTTGTGAGCCAATTTGCTTACCATCTGCACCACAATATCCTGTTATCGACTTACAAAAGTCCCATGGAATTATGGAGAAAAGTGAAGGATCCACTTCTCATGTTAGTGCTACAGTGTCGAAGGAAAATCCACTGTATCTTCCTCAAAGGGTAATGAAGCCTACCATAAAAGCCAAAGGAAAGATTCTCATAGAGAAGATTGAGAAATTCCTCCGCACTATGGGCCATAATGAAGCCAAGGTGGTTTTAAGCTTAAGAGAAGCTCCACATCAAATCTCAATATTGGACTTGGTTTTCTCTTCCGAGGATCATAGGAAGATCTTCATCAAGGTTTTGGAAGAAGCTTTACTATCAAATCAGTGGATGTAGAAAAATTTCAACATATGGTTGATCACATTTTTAACAACAATGTGATATCTTTCACTGATGACGACATACCATCCGAAGGGACCGGTCATTGCAAGCCATTGTACATTGCAGTTTTATCCTCCGGGTATATGTTAGCTGGAGTTTTGATAGACGGAGGTTCGTCTCTGAATATCTGTCCTTATGCCATTTGGTGAAGATGAACGTTAATCTCAAACGGATCCGAAGTAGCCATACGGTTATCAAAACTTTTGATGGATCCCGACGAAAGTATGTCGGAGACATTGAACTGCCAATTGAGATTGGTCCCCATACATTTTGCGTATCTTTTCACGTCCTCAAGATAGATTTAGGATACAACCTGCTATTGGGGAGACCATGGATCCACATGGCTGGAGCCGTCCTTTTTACACTTCATCAACAACTTAAATACATTGTCAACAATAGCCTAGTTATTGTCAATGCTGAGCCGGAATATCTTGAACAAGGAGACATACCACTCATCAGCTTCAATTCAGAAGTTGAGCCGGCTAGTTTTCATACTTAGGAAGTGAGAAACACGCAATACCATCCTATTGGAGCGCCACTTCCCGTACCCAAGATTTATGCCGAAGTGATGTCAGCTACACAAGAAATGATATCATTGGGTCATCAGCCTGGACAAGGGCTGGGTAAAAATTATCAGGGTATTAAGCACCCAATTCAAATTTTCAGTTAAACCGGGACAGCCGGACTAGGCTATTCTGCCAGTTCTAGTCATAGGAATCCTCATAAGCATAAGCAGATTCCTCAAGCTTCCGCCACATGGCAATTATCTCCACCTGCAACTCCCGAATCTGATCATACCGGTAAAGGTGCCAGTCCATGTTATGGCTATGCTATTTCCCAAACCAGTACCGGTTAAAGCAAAAGAAGTGCTGATTCCTGACCCCGAAGTGGAAAAGAGGGAATAGAAATGTAAACAAGACATTGCCCTGATGATGTCAGGCATACGCATCATTGTTTATGATGAGTATACAAACAGATACACCCCAGACGCTGATTGCCCAGATGTTATGGTCATCATTCGGGAGAAGGAGGACTATGACAGCCCCTCCATCACTGCGGTCCATCATAAGTTTGCCCTTGATAATTAGAGTAGCACTCCATGCATTGGTCGACAAGGGTAAAATGGGCAGAAAATCCCTCTGCCATGTAGATAATATTAAACGCTTACTTTTTTGTACAGTATTAGTAGTTATTTTGTAAGTATATGCTCACATTCTGTATGATTAAATAGTTTCATATATTAAGTGAAAGCATATTTTGTTTCAGGACCTTGAATTTAGATGTGCATGTACTTGCTGATAACATGCCTCTTTTTTTTTTTTTGCTAAATTGATAACATGCCTTTTCTCCACAAGGATTGTAACTTTGATGAAAAGTTGGACTCAGACTTAATAGAAATACAAGAGGACATTGAGATACCTCAGGAGATCAAAGAATGGGTCGAAGATAAACCTAAACCCAACCTTGATCAAACCATTTCTTTTAATCTCGGAACCTTAGAAAGCCCTAAGTTAATCCAAATTGGTTCAGACCTTACCCCAAGCCAAAGGAATGACATGGTTATATTACAAACTCAATTCCAGGATGTGTTTGCATGGTCTCATGAAGACATGGTCGGTTTATCCAGTGACATTGTCCTTCATTGCCATCCCATTAAAGAGGGATTTAAGCCAGTCAGGCAAAAGCTCAGGCGATTGAAACCTGAGTGGAGTTTAAAGGTGAAAGAAGAAATTGTGAAACAATTTCAAGCTGGCATTATCATGATGTCTGCATATCCTAAATGGATATCCAACATAGTTCTCGTGCCTAAGTCTGGAGGAAAGGTGCGAGTTTGCGTGGATTACCGGGATTTGAACAAAGCTTGCCTTAAAGATTGCTTTCTCGTGCCCTTTATCCACATTCTTATTTACAATACTGCTCAATACGGTGTGTACTCCTTTGCTGATTGCTTTGCGGGGTACCATCAAATTATGGTCGCTGAGGAGGATCGTGAGAAAACTTCTTTCATCATGCCTTTGGGATCCTTCTGCTATAGACAGTTGTCATTCGACCTCATTAATGTCAGACCAACCTATTAGCGAGCTATGATGGCTCTTTTCCATGATTTAATTCACAAGGAGATAGAGATCTACGTGGATGACATCATTGTCAAGTCCCAAAGGCAGGAAGACCACCTAGACCATCTCAGAAAGCTCTTTAACAGGTTGCGTAAGTACAACTTGAAGTTGAATCCAGCCAAATGCGCCTTTGGCATTAAATCAGGCAAGTAGCTAGGATTTCTAGTCAGTCACAAAGGGATTGAGCTGGATCCCACCAAAATCCAGGCCATCACTGAAATGCCCATTCCTCAAACAGAGAAGGAAATACGGGGGTTTTTGGGAAGAATCAACTTCATTAGCAGATTCATCTCTCAACTCACAAAGAACTCCGTGAACCCATCTTCAAGTTCCCCAAATCCGGGTTCTCTAACCTCGAGTTTGGATGCTCACGATCTATCATCATCATAAGCATTCTATAACTATTTGAAATAATAAACATACATTGTTCATTATACATCAAAGTCTGAAAAAACATGGTCCCAAGGTCTCTCTAACCTTAACTTTAAATACACCATTTATAATACAAATAGTTTACTCAAGAAATTCCATTAGATAATAACTAATTTAACATTCATTCTAAAATTACTCCTGGATCTTGCCCTTGCCCTTGTCCTTCGCATTAGATCCTTGGGCTTAGCGAAAATAGAGGTCATGATATAGCAAGAGTAAGCAACTAATTTGCTTCACAAGTTTATAAAGCAAAGGAGATATATCATGACTTAGAAAGAAATATTGCCTTGATGTTCAACAATAATATAAGATTGTGAAGGAACATGAATTAATAATCAACAATTGAATATTCGATAATTGAATAACATGAGGCTGAGTGGTTTTGAATAACCATGAACATTTGCAAGGTGCTCGATGATTTAAAGCTGGACCTTTTAATAAGTTTTGGTATTGAGGGATCGACCTTTCATACCCGTGATTTATGCATAAACACTTAATAATCCGACATTGATATCATGCCTTAATCAAATTTGTCCATTTCTCGATCGAGAGTTCTTACCATATCAATTAATAAAACAGTTATTTAAAATCCATTTGATTTAACAAATTTAGACATGCTTGATCTAGGCGATACAATTAGCATAGATCTATCCATAAACAGATTCATAAATGAAGAACTTTAATTTAATTCACGATTCGATGGCGGTAGAGCGGAATTTGATTGCACAAAGTGCAATTTCAATAATCAATAAAGGCGTGAATAATCATCAATAATTATTCACTAATATGCTTTGAAAATAATAACTCAAGTTGAGTTAGGAAACTTGCCTCGATCGTGGAGAGTTCTGACTCTGAAATAAATTTCTATCCTTTATGTAGTTAAATTATCTTCCTTTGAGAGACCTATAATTAGTCTTTCAATTAGTCGATGCATAACATCAGTTATGTAATCACATAGATATTATACATTCTGATAAGTTCTTATAAACATTATCATGCCTAGATAGTGTTATTATTAATTAACGACTACCTTTAATTCACATAATATTATTAACTTAGATAATATTAATTCACCTTCTAGTATTATTGGTTCACTAATAATACTTTAAATCATTACTAACATTTTATTCACTTACTAATATTATTAATCATTTAATAATATTTTATCCCTTTACTAATATTATTAATCATTTAATAATATTTTATTTAATCTCGAATATTATTATTTAATAATAATACTCTAATCTAATATTTTATTTACATAACAACATCATATTATAATATTATTAGTATTATAATAATATTCAATGATTTATTAAATTAATAAACAATTTATTCTAATTGTTCATCCTTTAATAACCTCTTATTTAATATCCATAAAAGGTCATAAATAATATTTATTATTATAAATTACCAAAATGCCCTAAGATAGTCATGATATAATATATTATGAGCATTCAAGCATAAAAATCATATTTTTCTCATTAAAGACATCATTTAACTATTTATTTCCTTTTATTCATAACCTAATCATTTTTAGGAAAAATAGCAAACTGATTCCAAAAATTCTCAACTTCTGGATTTTAACAGAATATGAACCAACAATGATCCTCTAATTTTTCTAGAATTTTAGAAAATGATTTACTATTTTAAAGTGTCCAAAACACTCGGATCTTGCTCTATTTTTCATAAATTGAGTTTTACTCAGAAAAATCTGAAATTTTCAGGGTATGCTCTCTTAACATATATGAAGCTACTGTAAAAATTTTGGAATTTTTCAGTGTATACAGTGAGATATTCGTAGGATAATATTTATGGAGTCCTTTACGGAAATAGTCATTACGCACAATATATAACTTTCGAAAGCGTGTAGTTCTTTTTTCTCTGGCGTAGATAACTTCATAAGGTACCTCTGTAATATTTTCCAGATTTTTACAAGACAAGGAACTGCCCGAAACAGCCTCATGAAAAACAAGTCAGTAGCTGATTTAGGATTTCAAAGCTTTAGCATATAAAGTAATTTGTTTTTAAAAAAATAATCTTAAAGGTTTCAAAACTTACTAGATTTGTGATCTACCACTTGGGTTTACTAGATAACTCATGTATCTAGCACCCCCCTTGACGGATCATAATTCCAAGTTGTAGAACTTGAGTTACACAAGATTTAGTGGAAGAAAAACAAGAGTTTTCACCCTTGGAGAACATATGCTCATTTTCTTCCTCTAAGCCTTAGATCCAACACTCAAGATACTTAGTTCCATGCATGATGGTATGTATAACTAGTGTATCTTGAGTAGTTTCTATAACCCCATCAAAACTCAAGCTATCAAAACAAGGTAAGAGAAGAAGATGAAGGTACATTATACCTTGACTTAGTGGCTACCTTCCTTGATTTTCCAAAGTAACTAATAAACTTAGGGGCATAAACCACTAGAACTCCTATAATTCTTCTTCTTCTATGGATGAAATTCTCTCTTTCTTTTCTCTCTTTGAAGTTGGCTAGCTTGGGAGCAAGAGATAGAAGAAGAAGATGAAGAAGATGGAGAGAAAATGAAATGTTGGAATCTGAATGAAGTGTTGGAAGAATGAGATGTGCATTCAAAATGTAATGGGCAATTCATTATTAATTCTCCCACAATCATTTTGTTGCCCATTAGGTAAAACACTTTGTATTATTACTTACCTTAGGTTAAACATGATTAAATGTGCATAATGGAGTGGCGACCAATGGGAGCCTTCTGACATTGTCCTTATGTTTAATCATGTCTACTAATGGACAAGCTAGATTAATTATTCCACTTAGGATCCTCATAATATCCACCATTTAGCTTTTATTTTAAATGCCCAATTTTGATTAATCAAATGTCTAGAATACCCCCAATCAAGTGGGCTAAGTATTGGATTACATTTTATTTTCCTTGGGCTTTTCTTTTAATTGATTTGGGCTAGATAAAAACATAGTCCAACAATTTTAATAATGTTACCCAATTTGATAATTTAGGGCTTTCATCTCCAATCATATGAAGTTTAATTACTTATACATATGATTTTATCTCATAACCTAATTAGATTTACAAAATTAGGTTTAAAATTATTAGTCACTTGAAATACTAAGTTTACCCACTTAAGTTAGTATACATATAAAATACTAACTTTTTAGGTGTTACCATAACCCTTAGGTTATTTAATATCCTTACCTAATGTATAATTAGGTCACAAGGCTTTCATTTTAATGAAATCCATAAATGTATGTATCCATATATAACACAAAGTAAAAAAAAATGTACATACATACATGGTGACTTAAAATTCACGGTTATTACATCCTCCCCCCTTATAAAATTAGTCCCAGGAATTACATATAAGGTTACTCGAAAAAAAGGTGTGGGTAATTTTCTCTTATCCTTTCTTGAGTTCCCACGTAGCTTCTTGACATTGTGGTTCCTCGAAGAACTTTTCAGAATGTATAACCTTATTTACGCAATTTACATTTCCTTTCTATCTAAAACTTATTTGGAATTTCCTCAAATCGATAAATCTTTTTCGACTGAATTGGCTAAATGCGATATCACATGCTTATAATCGGGCTATATATGCGTGTGTATGACACATGAAACACATTATGAATATGTTCGATTTAGGGAGGTAGAAAGCTACCTCGTCGCGCCGCTTTATCTTCTTGAAGATCTCAAAAGGTCGATAAATCTCGGACTCGACTTACCTTTCTTTCCAAACCTTATCTTTCCTTTCCAAGGAGATACTTTCAAAAATGCATGGCTTCCCACCTCAAAATCTAAGCTTACAGCGATGTAAGTCTGCATACTTCTTACAGCGATCTTAATTGCTTGCTACCGGTCGGAGCTCTAATCACCTTAATGGTCTCTCTGATCTGCTTTGCACGATTCTGGTCCCCAGCAGTTGGCGTTCACCCACTTCATCCGGCATACAGGCGTTCTACATTTCCTCCCATACGATGCCGTCGGCGGCATTAAATCTTTGGCGTGGTAGTATGTTATTGTTGTATCACGAACTCTACCGATGGAAGATGATCCTCCCAACTACCCTTGAAGTCCATCACAAGCTCGAGCATGTCTTCAAGTGTTTGAATCGTTCTCTCACTTTGCCCATCGATTCTGCGGATGATACGCGGTGCTCATCCGTGGCTGCGTCCCCATTCTTTCTTGAAGACTCTTCCGGAAGTTTGGCGTGAAGCGGATCCCTATCAGACCTGATAGATCTTTGATGCGCCATGTCTCGATATAATTTCTTTGATGTATAGTTTGGCTATTTGGTCGGACTATACACGATCTTGATCGGCAAAAAGTGAGCCGACCGACCGTAAGGCGATCTCGATCACCCATATGGCATCGTGTCCCTTTTGCGTTCTTTGGAAGTCCCACCACAAAATCCATCGTGATGTGCTCCCATTTCCACTCTGGAATCTCTAAAATTTGTAATAGTCCACTCGATTCGTTGATGTTACGCCTTGACTCTCTCGACAAGTTAGACATCTCTTGACACATTCTGCAACATCTCTCTTCATGTTTGGCCACAAAAGTGTTGGCGTAAGTCTTGATACATTTTGTGCTTCTGGGTGTGTCAGTACCTCGTATTATGTGCTTCTTGCGAGAATCTCTTCTCTTAGTTACGGTGATAGCTTGGTACCCAAATTCGTCCTTCAAATCTTAGCGATCGGTGCCATCGATCTTGTATTTCAATTCATCCCCTTGATTCTTAGCTTCTTGATCTTTGTCATGATCTAGATCCTTCTCTTGAGCCTCTTTAACCTTATCTAATAAAGTAGGGCTCATTTGCCGCGATAAATAATTTCTCATTGACCTCAGTCGGGTACTTAACCTCTAAGTCGAGTCGTTGAAATCCTTCACCAATTCCTCTTGAATGGTTAACTTGATAACTTCTCTACGCCTTTTACGCTCGGGGCATCGGCCACTACATTTGCTTTGCTGGATGATGTACAGAATCTCTGATCATAATCCTTGATCAATTCTAGCCATCGGTATTTGCCTCATATTTAGCTCATACGGGTGAAGATATACTTTAGACTCTTATGATCGTATATATCTCACACTCTCTCTCCATCAAATAGTGCCTCCAAATTTTCAAGGCAAAAACTCTGCTTTGCTAACTCCGGGTCATGAGTCGGATAACCCTTCTCATAGTCCTTTAGGCGGCGTGAAGCGTCTGTGATGACCTTGCCATCTTTGCATCGATTACCTGACCAAGACCCTTGTGTGACGCATCACTATACACTACAAATCCTCCGTGTTGTCGGTAAAGCCTGACACAGGTGCTTATTGAGCCTCTTCTTCAATTCCATGAAACTCTGTTCACATTTTTCCGTCAAGCGAACTTCTTTGTCTTTCTAGTAAGGTTGGTCGATGGCGATGCTACCTTTGAAAAATCTTGGATGAATCTTGATAGTATCCTGCTAATCCCGAGAAACTCCTAATTTACGCCGGTGTCTTTGGTTTGTTCCCGATTGATAGCAGCTTCTACTTTTCTTTGGATCTCTAGAAACACCATCTTTGTCGATACTTGTGACCCAAAAATTGCACTCTCTCATGACCAAAATTCACACTTGGAGAACTTTGCATACAACTTCTCCCTCCGCGTCTCAACACTTTCCTTAGATGTTGGCGTGATCTTCCTCTGTCTCGGAATATACGAATGTCGTCGATGAACACGACAACAAACTTATCCAAATCTTTGCTTAAACACTCTGTTCATCAAATCCATGAATCTTTCTTTGGTGCATTAGTTAACCAAAAGACATTACGAAACTCAAAGTGTCCATCACAGGAGTTACGAATGCCGTCTTTGGAATATCCTCATGTCTCACCTTGAGGTTGGTGATAACTTGGTCCTCAAGTCGATTTTTGAAAAGTATTTTGCCCCCTTGTTGATCAAACAAATCGTCGATCACAGGCAGCGGGTACTTATTCTTAATGGTGACCTTGTTCAACTCCGGTAGTCGATCAAAGTCTTAATGACCCATCCTTTTTCTTTCTGAATAAAGGGTGGTGCTCCCCGTGGTGATCGCTTGGTGAATGTATCCCTTATCTAACAACTCTTGTAGTTGAACCATCAGTTCCTTCATTTCTCTGAGGAGCCATACGATCTGGCGCTTTGGATCTGGGTGATGTCCACAGTGCCAAATCGATAACAAACTCTATCTCTCTCTATCTGGTGGCAATCCGGAATTTCATCGGGAAAAGCGTCAGCGAATTCCCTTACAATAGGTATTTGACCCGGTTCACCCTCGATTCTGCGGGTATCCTAGCGTGAGCAAATAACCTATCTGACCCTTCTAAGCAACTTCCTTGCTTGCATCATCGTCGAACAACAAGATTGTCTTGGCGATTCTTGCCGTAAAATACCACCTTTGACTTATTAGGGTCTTTGGGTATGCGCACTTTTCTTACGGTCGATGGCCAGCTCCATGACTTGATAACCAATCCATCCCAAGGATTACATCAAACTCTCAAGGCGAATCGGGGTATCAAATCCACGTTAAGCTTAAAACCTCTTACATTAGCTTTAGCAGGTTCTATAGATGTAGTCTACGGGGATAATTTCTTTGTTTGCTACTTCTACATTCATTGGGTGTTCTAATAGTTCATGAGGTAAACTTAATCTTTGAGCAAATTCGCCGGATACAAAAGAACATGAAGCTCGAATCGAATAACACATAGGCATTTATATCATTGATGAATTATACGACACCACCTCCTGGATGCCCTGACATCTTACCTTTGTCATATTGAATGTCCGTCTTTGTTGGCTTTGTTTGTTAAATTTGGTCCTCCTTTGGTTGTCTTTGTGTTATTGCCCTGTTGCCATTTCGCCATCCATGCTTTTTTTCTTCTTGGGCAATCCTTGATCCGATGTCCCACTTCACCACAATTAAAGCAACCTCCTTTCTTCACCTTAGTACAATTGGGTGAGGTATGCCCTTCTTGCCCACATGTATAACATATCATTTTTCCTTTTCGGCACTCCCAAGGTGACCCTTTCCACAGTTCCCCCACAGAGCTTCTTTTTTGTTGCGCTTCCTTCTTTGCATCTCGATTACTACCCCCCTTTGCTCCATTTCCGCTTCTTATTATTTGCTACCACACTCTTGACATTTTGATTCCCCATACGATTTCTTCTTATTCTTCTCCCGATTGTATCTTGAGGAATAGCCCGCTTCCTCCTTACGCTATAAGAGCTTTTTCAGCGAGTTGAGAATGATGTGATTTGTAAAACCGCTACCTTACTTATAAATCCACGGCTTTAGTCCATTTTTCAAACCTTCTCGCTTTCCTCGCCTCTGTGTCCACGATGTGGGCGAATCAGCGATTCATTGAATTTCATGACATACTACAATCTTGACATATTCTCTTTCGGTTCAAGAACTTGATCTCCATTCTTGCTTGAACACTCTCGGGAAGTAGTTCTCGAAGAACAACTTCTTGAATGCTTCCCAATCGCGATTCGATTAAACTTTGTTACGGTTGGCATCCACCAATAGCTAGCCTCCCCTTCATTAAGTAGGTAGCAAAAATTGTCTTTGTTCTTACTGCTACTCTAGCAATAATGAAGGCCTTCTCGATCTCCTTTACCCACATTTGGGCTTCTATCAGATTCATTGTTGTTCCTCGAACTCTGGCGGTCCCTCTTGCCTTGAAGTCCTTAAAGTTTACTATTTGGGTGCACTTTGATTTCCTGCGGAGTTGAGCTTGATTCCTCATGGCTTCAACCATCGTGTTAATAAAATCTTGCATTGGGTTTTGTTGAGATCATTGCATTATTAGCGACTCTTGATATCTTGGTTCACGAGTCCACGTCTGCGGCGCCATTATCTAGTGAAACAAAAATTCTAACACGTTACTCGGATTTATTATCATATGATTACTTAGTATGTGTCGCTATTTATTTAAACAATCGGATGATCATTATGTGAGAGTTTTAAATTCTAGAGATTTGGAAGTCTTTCTCCTGCTTAGTGGGTTAAGTTTGTTTTTAAAGAACATTTTCCAAATCGGTCTCTTGAATTCACATAACATTAAATAGAAAATTTACTATTTAAAATTTTCTAACACATATCATAATAATCTTGCATTTATATTCATACACCGATCTTGGTGACTTACACGATTAATACGGTATATTTTATAAATGCTACTATCCCATTTTAACACAAAAGATGGGATTAACTCATAATGATACCTCCCTACAAACCTGATTAGGGAAAGTACATAACCATTTACTACCTCACACTGTTGAGGTTTACATCAACATAAAACCTTATTACCACAACAAGAAAAGTACTAATGCATCTATCTACAAGTTGGGCCATCACATCATCACCTTTGGTGGCCTTGCGGAGTCACTACACGGGCTCTGAGGGAAGCAACTCTGCGGGGACTCTCGTCGAGCGGATCGACTAGACTCTCTATCTCGAGTGGACCCTCCTAGCCCCTCTCTTGCTTTGGCCCTCATCTGTTGCATCGAGGCAGTCCTAAAGTTTCTACTCGACCTTTATGGCTGTGATTCGATCTTTAATTGGCCCACCGGCTCATCAGACTCATGGGTGCCTCTTCCACCCGCATCTTATCGGCAATTTCTCGTCAAACTTCGGCTGCATCTCCGGATGCTTCATGCTCGACTCTCGAACTTTGCCTTTTCATTCTCTATTTGTACCCTCGGTATCTCGACTTACTGGTTGGGACTCATCAAATTTTTCATACATTCGACTTTCTCCATACAGGCTTGATGAGCCTCATCCTTGTATTGTTCTTGATGGTAAATTGGAGGTGTGGTTTTCTACTTCTAATTCCTCCCTCTGCCTTCTAATTGGTGATTCTCCTCAACAAGTCCCCTAGGAGGACCATGAGGGACATCTTGGGTGACCTCATGCTCGATGGGTTCTGCTCAGTGAGTAACTACCTTGGCGCTCGTCGGACATCCTACAAACACCATAAAAGTCAGCGTCGATTACCACGATAAAATATATTCATTGATGAAATGAAATAATATTTTATTAAGTACAACCTAAACTTGATGAATTTCCATAATCCATCTCTAACATACTCTATAAGAGTTTTCTACTAAGGTTATAACCTAGGTTTCGCATTCTAATGTTTATAACCTCTGACTTTGATACCAACTTTGTGGCGCCCCCAAATCCGGGTTCTCACAACCTCAGATTAGGTGCTCACGATCTATCATCATCATAAGCATTCTATAACTATTTGAAATAATAAACATACATTGTTCATTATACAAAAGTCTCAAAACATGGTCCCGAGGTCTCTCTAACCTTAACTTTAAATACACCATTTATAATACAAATAGTTTACTCAAGAAATTCCATTAGATAATAACTAATTTAACATTCATTCTAAAATTACTCACTGGATCTTGCCCTTGCCCTTGTCCTTCGCATTAGATCCTTGGGCTTAGCGAAAATAGAGGTCATGATATAGCAAGAGTAAGCAACTAATTTGCTTCACAAGTTTATAAAACGAAGGAGATATATCATGACTTAGAAAGAAATATTGCCTTGATGTTCAACAATAATATAAGATTGTGAAGGAACATGAATTAATAATCAACAATTGAATATTCGATAATTGAATAACACATAGGTGAGTGGTTTGAATAACCATGAACATTTGCCGAGTGCTCGATGATTTAAAGCTGGACCTTTTAATAAGTTTTGGTATTTGAGGGATCGACCTTTCATACCCGTGATTTATGCATAAACACTTAATAATCAAACATTGATATCATGCCTTAATCAAATTTGTCCATTTCTCGGTCGAGAGTTCTTACCATATCAATTAATAAAACGGTTATTTAAAATCCATTTGATTTAACAAATTTAGACATGCTTGATCTAGGCGATACAATTAGCATAGATCTATCCATAAGCAGTTCATAAATGAAGAACTTTAATTTAATTCACGGTTCGATGGCGGTAGAGCGAATTGATTGCACAAAGTGCAATTTCAATAATCAATAAAGGCGTGAATAATCATCGATAATTATTCACTAGCATGCTTTGAAAATAATAACTCAAGTTGAGTTAGGAAACTTGCCTCGATCGTGAGTTCTGACTCTGAAATAAATTTCTATCCTTTATGTAGTTAAATTATCTTCCTTTGAGAGACCTATAATTAGTCTTTCAATTAGTCGATACATAACATCAGTTATGTAATCACATAGATATTATACATTCTGATAAGTTCTTATAAACATTATCATGCCTAGATAGTGTTATTATTAATTAACGACTACCTTTAATTCACATAATATTATTAACTTAGATAATATTAATTCACCTTCTAGTATTATTGGTTCACTAATAATACTTTAAATCATTACTAACATTTTATTCACTTACTAATATTATTAATCATTTAATAATATTTTATCCCTTACTAATATTATTAATCATTTAATAATATTTTATTTAATCTCGAATATTATTATTTAATAATAATACTCTAATCTAATATTTTTATTTACATAACAAACATCATATTATAATATTATTAATATTATAATAATATTCAATGATTTATTAAATTAATAAACAATTTATTCTAATTGTTCATCCTTTATTAACCTCTTATTTAATATCCATAAAAGGTCATAAATAATATTTATTATTATAAATTACCAAAATGCCCTAAGATAGTCATGATATAATATATTATGAGCATTCAAGCATAAAAATCATATTTTTCTCATTAAAGACATCATTTAACTATTTATTTCCTTTTATTCACAACCTAATCATTTTTAGGAAAAATAGCAAACTGATTCCAAAAATTCTCAACTTCTGGATTTTAACAGAATATGAACCAACAATGATCCTCTAATTTTTCTAGAATTTTAGAAAATGATTTACTATTTTTAAAGTGTCCAAAACACTCGGATCTTGCTCTATTTTTCATAAATTGAGTTTTACTCAGAAAAATCTGAAATTTTCAGGGTATGCTCTCTTAACATATATGAAGCTACTGTAAAAATTTTGGAATTTTCCAGTGTATACACAGTGAGATATTCGTAGGATAATATTTATGGAGTCCTTTACGGAAATAGTCATTACGCACAATATATAACTTTCGAAAAAGCGTGTCCGTTCTTTTTCCTCTGGCGTAGATAACTTCATAAGGTACCTCTGTAATATTTTTCCAGATTTTTACAAGACAAGGAACTGGCCGAAACAGCCTCATGAAAAACAAGTCGGTAGCTGATTTAGGATTTCAAAGCTTTAGCATATAAAGTAATTTGTTTTTGTAAAAAAATAATCTTAAAGGTTTCAAAACTTACTAGATTTGTGATCTACCACTTGGGTTTACTAGATAACTCATGTATCTAGCACCCCCCCTTGACGGATCATAATTCCAAGTTGTAGAACTTGAGTTACACAAGATTTAGTGGAAGAAAAACAAGAGTTTTCACCCTTGGAGAACATATGCTCATTTTCTTCCTCTAAGCCTTAGATCCAACACTCAAGATACTTAGTTCCATGCATGATGGTATGTATAACTAGTGTATCTTGAGTAGTTGTCTATAACCCATCAAAACTCAAGCTATCAAAACAAGGTAAGAGAAGAAGATGAAGGTACATTATACCTTGACTTAGTGGCTACCTTCCTTGATTTTCCAAAGTAACTAATAAACTTAGGGGCATAAACCACTAGAACTCCTATAATTCTTCTTCCTATGGCTGAAATTCTCTCTTTCTTTTCTCTCTTTGAAGTTGGCTAGCTTGGGAGCAAGAGATAGAAGAAGAAGATGAAGAAGATGGAGAGAAAATGAAATGTTGGAATCTGAATGAAGTGTTGGAAGAATGAGATGTGCATTCAAAATGTAATGGGCAATTCATTATTAATTCTCCCACAATCATTTTGTTGCCCATTAGGTAAAACACTTTGTATTATTACTTACCTTAGGTTAAACATGATTAAATGTGCATAATGGAGTGGTGACCAATGGGAGCCTTACAACATTGTCCTTATGTTTAATCATGTCTACTAATGGACAAGCTAGATTAATTATTCCACTTAGGATCCTCATAATATCCACCATTTAGCTTTTATTTTAAATGCCCAATTTTGATTAATCAAATGTCTAGAATACCCCCAATCAAGTGGGCTAAGTATTGGATTACATTTTATTTTCCTTGGGCTTTTCTTTTAATTGATTTGGGCTAGATAAAAACATAGTCCAACAATTTTAATAATGTTACCCAATTTGATAATTTAGGGCTTTCATCTCCAATCATATGAAGTTTAATTACTTATACATATGATTTTATCTCATAACCTAATTAGATTTACAAGAATTAGGTTTAAAATTATTAGTCACTTGAAATACTAAGTTTACCCACTTAAGTTAGTATACATATAAAATACTAACTTTTTAGGTGTTACCATAACCCTTAGGTTATTTAATATCCTTACCTAATGTATAATTAGGTCACAAGGCTTTCATTTTAATGAAATCCATAAATGTATGTATCCATATATAACACTGAAGTTTAAAAAAATGTACATACATACATGGTGACTTAAAATTCACGGTTATTACTTAGGGGACTCACGAGAATATTCTTACTCTTCCGACTACTCAGAAGAAAATCACACATCTTCTTCCACCAGCCAACCCTAATGGAAGGGTCTAAATGCTACTCGGAAGTGTGCTTATCATTCTGGGGCACCTAGACATGATACTCAAGATTGTTGGGCCTTTAAACACAAGATCCAAGATTTAATAGACAACGATGAGATCGTGGTTACCAAACCAGATTAACCTCATGTGCAAGACAACCCTCTTCCTCAACACAAAGAAGAAAAGGTCAATATGATTAGTTGGAGCAGTGAACAGGGTTCCAATTTTAATGATGAATCATCCTAGACCATCAAAAATGGTGTTGATAGATGGGATTACGCAAAGTTCCAATTTGCTATGGAATGAAAGATGAAAGCTCTTTGTAAGCAAGTTGAACAATTGGCAAAACTAGTGATCCATCAACATCAAGTTACACGCCAGTTAGTCAGCCAGGAGCATGCATGTATCCTTCCTTTTGTTATGAATGCTCCATCATCACCTTCAGAAAATGAAGCACTGGAGGACAAGGTTGCAAAGAGAGCAAGTGTTAAAGCCCATCGGGATTTTGCCAATAGAAGGGAATTTACATACCTGGGCCAACCTATGGAGGCGATATTTCAGATGTTAATCAACGAAGGAAGAATCACCTCCCTTCTACCTCCAATTAATCCCCGTTCAAGATAGTTCAACTCTAATGGAGTATGTCAAAATCATTCATATTCTCGCGGTCACAGTACAGAAGAATGCTGGGCACTCCGCCACCTTATTCAGAATCTAATTGATAGCGGTGTCCTGCATTTGGCAGACGATGACATTGTGCAACTCAAGAGTGGGAATACCTGTCCTACTAAGTGGAAGGGGCTAGTAGCAGTTATATCCGCTAAGACTGATGAGACTGTCGGTCCATTTCCCATACAAGCAATTCAACTCAAAGCTAGTGATAATCCTTTGAAAGTGGCTGCACCAGAGCCAATTTGCTTACCATTCAGACCACAATATCCTGTTATCAGCTTACAAAAAGTCCCATGGAATTATAGAGAAGCTGAAGGATCCACTTCTCACGTTAGTGCTACAGTGTCGAAGGAAAATCCACTGTATCTTCCTCAAAGGGTAATGAAGCCTACCATAAAAGCAAAAGGAAAGATTCTCATAGAGAAGATTGAGAAATTCCTCCGCACTATGGGCCATAATGAAGCCAAGGTGGTTTTAAGCTTAAGAGAAGCTCCACATCAAATCTCAATACTGGACTTAGTTTTCTCTTCCAAGGATCACATGAAGATCTTATTAAAGGTTTTGGAAGAAGCCTACTTACCGAAATCAGTGGATGTGGAAAAATTTCAACATATGGTTGATCACATTTTTAACAACATTGTGATATCTTTCACTGATGACGACATACCACCCGAAGGGACCGGTCATTGCAAGCCATTGTACATGCAGTTTTATCCTCCGGGTATATGTTAGCTGGAGTTTTGATAGACAGAGGTTCGTCTCTGAATATCTGTCCTTATGCCATTTGGTGAAGATGAACGTCAATATCAAACGGATCCGAAGTAGCCATACGGTTATCAAAACTTTTGATGGATCCCGACGAAAGTATGTCGGAGACATTGAACTGCCAATTGAGATTGGTCCCCATACATTTTGTGTATCTTTTCATGTCCTCAAGATAGATTTAGGATACAACCTGCTATTGGGGAGACCATGGATCCACATGGCTGGAGCCGTCCCTTTTACACTTCATCAACAACTTAAATACATTGTCAACAATAGGCTAGTCATTGTCAATGCTGAGCCAGAATATCTTGAACAAGGAGACATACCACTCATCAGCTTCAATTCAGAAGTTGAGCCGGCTAGTTTTCATACTTTGGAAGTGAGAAACACGCAATACCATCCTATTGGAGCTCCACTTCCCGTACCCAAGATTTATGTTGAAGTGATGTCAGCTACACAAGAAATGATATCATTGGGTCATCAGCCTGGACAAGGGCTGGGTAAAAATTATCAGGGTATTAAGCACCCAATTCAAATTTCTAGTTAAACCGGGACAAATAGGACTAGGCTATTCGCTGGCCCGATCATAGGAATCCTCATAAGCATAAGCAGATTCCTCAAGCTTCCGCCACATGGCAATTATCTCCACCTACAACTCCTAAGCTGATACAGTCACCGGTAAAGGTGCCAGTCCATGTTATGGCTATGCTATTTCCCAAACCAGTACCGGTTAAAGCAAAAGAAGTGCTGATTCCTGACCCCGAAGTGGAAAAGAGGGAACAGAAATGTAAACAATTCATTGCCCTGATGATGTCAGGCATACGCATCATTATTTATGATGAGCATACAAACATATACACCCCAGATGCTGATTGCCCAGATGTTATGGTCATCATTCGGGAGAAGGAGGACTATGACAGCCCCTCCATCACTGCGGTCCATCATAAGTTTGCCCTTGATAATTAGAGTAGCACTCCATGCATTGGTCGACAAGGGTAAAATGGGCAGAAAATCCCTCTGCCCTGTAGATAATATGCATTGGTCGACAAGGGTAAAATGGCATATTTTATTTCAGGACCCTGAATTTAGATGTGCATGTACTTGCTGATAAGATGCCTTTTCTCCACAAGGATTGTAACTTTGATAAAAAGTTGGACTCAGACTTGATGGAAATACAAGAGGACATTAAGATACCTCAGGAGATCAAAAAATGGGTCGAAGATAAACCTAAACCCAACCTTGGTCAAACTATTTCTTTCAATCTCAGAACCTTAGAAAGCCCTAAGTTAATCCAAATTGGTTCAGACCTTACCCCAAGCCAAAGGAATGACATGGTTACAGTACTAATTCAATTCCAGGATGTGTTTGCATGGTCTCATGAAGACATGGTGGGTTTATCCACTGACATTGTCCTTCATCGCCTTCCCATTAAAGAGGGATTTAAGCTAGTCAGGCAGAAGCTCAGGCGATTGAAACCTGAGTGGAATTTAAAGTTGAAAAAAGAAATTGTGAAACAATTTTAAGCTGGCATTATCATGGTGTCTACATATCCTAAATGGATATCCAACATAGTTTCCGTGCCTAAACCGGGAGGAAAGGTGCGAGTTTGCGTGGATTATCGGGATTTGAACAAAGCTTGCCTTAAAGATAGCTTTCTCGTGCCCTTTATCCACATTCTTATTAACAATGCTGCTCAATACGGCGTGTACTCCTTTGCTGATTACTCTGCGGGGTACCATCAAATTATGGTCGCTGAGGAGGATCGTGAGAAAACTTCTTTCATCACGCCTTAGTGAACCTTCTGCTATAGACGGTTGTCATTCGGCCTCATTAATGCTGGAGCAACCTATCCGCGAGCTATGATGGCTCTTTTCCACGATTTAATGCACAAGGAAATAGTGATTACATGGATGACATCACTGTCAAGTCCCGAAGGGAGGAAGACCACCTAGACCATCTCAGAAAGCTCTTCAATAGGTTGCGTAATCAACAAATTGGGATTCATCTATCAACAGATTTTTTTCTTCCATTTGAACTCATTTCAATAATTCTATTAGTTGCGTTAATAGGTGCAATTGCCGTAGCTCGTCAATAAAAAAATCTTTCGAACTGGAAATCCAAATCAAACTTTGTTCTGGGTTATCACATTTATTTCCCTTCAATTTTATTTGAATTCATATATAAAATAGAAATGCTTTAGTTCGATGTATTACCAATATATTCTTTTTTCCGTACTTGTTATATTCTAGTTAATCGAATCGGTTGAATTTTTGTTCATATTGAAATGAATCGAGATTGATAAGGAGTTTTTTAATGATGCTCGAACATGTACTTGTTTTGAGTGCCTATTTATTTTCTGTTGGTCTTTATGGATTGATCACGAGTCGAAATATGGTTAGGGCCCTTATGTGTCTTGAACTTATTTTGAAT
This sequence comes from Panax ginseng, assembly GCA_020205605.1. NCBI lineage: Eukaryota > Viridiplantae > Streptophyta > Magnoliopsida > Apiales > Araliaceae > Panax > Panax ginseng. Next base: position 94,600,308 of record CM035133.1, on the reverse strand, counting down.
GCAGTTAATATCAATTTTGTAACATTTTCTGATTTTTTTGATAGTCGTCAATTAAAAGGAGCCATTTTCTCCATTTTTGTTATAGCTATTGCAGCCGCTGAAGCAGCTATTGGACTGGCTATTGTTTCATCAATTTATCGTAACAGAAAATCAATTCGTATCAATCAATCGAATTTGTTGAATAAGTAGTATTAATCATATAAATTCTAATATTATATTCATAAATTAATTCAAATCAGCATGTTTGTTACGTGAGGTTTAATCATGTTTGCACAAACATAAGAAATCGAAGTATTTTGGCCCTCTCTCATAAGCCACTGCAGAAGTAGATTAAAAAAATTCTGGTAACTTATTGATTCGTCTAGTATCTAAATATATCATTCATTTATAAGTTTACTATATCGAAAATTTATGACGTTCAAAAATGTATAGATCCAATGTCACATTCAGTAAAGATTTATGATACATGTATAGGATGTACTCAATGTGTCCGAGCCTGCCCCACCGATGTATTAGAAATGATACCTTGGGACGGATGTAAAGCTAAACAAATTGCTTCTGCTCCAAGAACAGAGGACTGTGTCGGTTGTAAGAGATGTGAATCCGCCTGTCCAACCGATTTCTTGAGTGTTCGAGTTTCTTTATGGCATGAAACAACTCGCAGCATGGGTCTAGGTTATTGATATGTTCCAAAAAACTCTATTTGAATCCATTTGATTTTTTTTTACCGACAAAACCCGTGCTCAAAATATGTTATTTTGAGCGCGGGTTTTTCTGGTCCAAGCGTATCTTGTCTTTACCACGAATTTTTTTCCTTGGTTAACAATAATTGTAGTTTTGCCAATATTCGCGGGCTCCGTAATTTTCTTTCTTCCCCATAGAGGAAATAGAGTAATTCGGTGGTATACCATATGTATATGTATTTTAGAACTCCTTCTAACGACCTATGCATTCTGTTATCATTTTCAATTCGACGATCCATTAATCCAACTGGTGGAGGACTATAAATGGATCAATTTTTTTGCTTTCCATTGGAGATTAGGAATAGATGGACTTTCTATAGGACCCATTTTACTAACGGGATTCATCACCACTTTAGCTACTTTAGCGGCTCGGCCAGTTACTCGAGATTCTCGATTATTCCATTTCCTGATGTTAGCAATGTACAGCGGGCAAATAGGATCATTTTCTTCTCGGGACCTTTTACTTTTTTTCATCATGTGGGAGTTCGAATTAATTCCGGTTTATCTACTTTTATCCATATGGGGGGGAAAGAGACGACTTTACTCGGCTACAAAATTTATTTTATACACGGCGGGAGGTTCCATTTTTCTATTAATGGGAGTTCTGGGTGTTGGTTTATATGGTTCTAATGAACCAACATTAAATTTTGAAACATCAGTTAATCAGTCATATCCTGTGGCCTTGGAAATAATATTCTATATTGGATTTTTTATTGCTTTTGCTGTCAAATCGCCGATTATACCCCTACATACATGGTTACCAGATACCCACGGAGAAGCACATTACAGTACTTGTATGCTTCTAGCCGGAATTTTACTAAAAATGGGAGCGTATGGATTGATTCGGATTAATATGGAATTATTACCCCACGCCCATTCTATATTTTCTCCGTGGTTGGTGATAGTAGGCACAATACAAATAATCTATGCAGCTTCAACATCTCCCGGCCAACGTAATTTAAAAAAAAGAATAGCCTATTCCTCTGTATCTCATATGGGTTTCATACTTATAGGAATTGGTTCTATAACCGATACGGGACTCAATGGAGCTATTTTACAAATAATCTCTCATGGATTTATCGGTGCTGCGCTTTTTTCTTGGCAGGAACGAGTTATGATAGAATACGTCTTGTTTATCTCGACGAAATGGGCGGAATAGCTATCCCAATGCCAAAAATATTCACGATGTTCACTAGCTTTTCGATGGCTTCCCTTGCATTACCGGGTATGAGTGGTTTTGTTGCAGAATTGATAGTCTTTTTTGGAATAATTACCAGCCAAAAATATCTTTTAATGCCAAAAATCTTAATTACTTTTGTAATGGCAATTGGGATGATATTAACTCCTATTTATTCATTATCTATGTTACGCCAGATGTTCTATGGATACAAGCTATTTAATGCTCCAAACTCTTATGTTTTTGATTCTGGACCGAGAGAGTTATTTGTTTCGATCTCTATCTTTCTACCCGTAATAGGTATTGGTATGTACCCGGATTTTGTTCTTTCACTATCAGTTGACAAGGTCGAAGTTATTCTATCTAATTTTTTTTATAGATAGTTTTTCATTATCCAAATCCTAGGATTTGGATAATGAAAAAAAGAAGACTTTTTTCTCTCTTAAGCTTAAGTTAAAAAATGAATTTTAACCCGATATGTTTGGTCTTTGTGAGAACCGTGTGAATCCCCACACTACTTGATTCACATGGCTCTCGTCGGTTCACATAAAGTTACACCGTATTCTATTTATATTTTTATAGTCGTAAGAACCTTTTTTGAATTCAATTAGACGTTAACGTAAATGAACCATAACTGTGTAGTCCTATTCCTAATAGATTGACATTACCTCCATGGTCACACAATCCATCTCATATCCCGCGTGGATCCTCTCAAGTACGTGTTCAGTAAACCCATGTTAAATTGTCTGTTGTCCAGATGGCAGTTGATCCTACAACAATTTGACATCGTCTACATGGCGCAAAAGTCTATTCAAGGTCAAGGAATTGTGGATCAACTCGTGTCATTACTGCGAGGACTTCAAACCCTTGAAACATACTTCCCGATGAAGGGTAATGCGATTCAAAGCAACACCATCGAGACGATACATATAAATGCGTGGAAAAATATATTTTGATGGAGCTGTTAATACAGAAGGCTTTGGAGCTGGAGCAGTTCTAGTATCCGATACGGGGGAGCAGTATCCCGTCGCCATCAAATTGCGGTTTGTCAGCACCAACAACACAGCTGAGTACGAAGGCTGTATCATGGGGTTAAAACTTGCCCGTTCAATGGGCATAAGGCGGTTAACTGACTTTGGGGATTCCGAGTTGGTAATCAAACAATACACAGGAATCTATCAAACTAAAGAACTACATTTGTTGCCTTACCATCGACGAGTTTTACAGATGGCTTTGGAGTTCGAAGAAATCTCCTTTCTACACATTCCTCGTAATAGGAATGATTTTGCGGATACGCTAGCAACATTGGCCTCCTTGATTCACATACCTGATAAGGAAAACATGCCAAGCATCACATTTGCACTGCAAAAGGCCCAGTCTATGGGAACTATATTGGAGAAGTATCGGATGAGCTACCTCCCATCCACAACCCTTGGTATCAGCACATCAAGGAGTACTTACGAGATGGATCTACACCAGCTAAGGCGAGCCCAACTAAAAGAAAGCGGATACATCGACTTGCTATGAAATTCTACCTGAACGGAGATGCACTCTACAAGAGAGATGCAAGATTCGGTCTCCTCAGATGTCTGGACAAGGACCAAGCTCAGAGGCTCATGGATGAGATCCATGGTGAAGTATGTGGCCCACACATGAGCGGCCCTCTACTTGTTAAGAAGATCCTTAGAACAAGGCATTACTGGCTTACCCTCAAAGCTAACTGTGATGATCACGTCAAGAGGTGCTATCAATGCCAAATTCATGGAAATGCAATCCACGCCCCTCCAAGGGAACTCCATAACATGAGTTCGCCTTGGCCCTTCTCAATGTGGGGAATGGACGTGATCGGACCCATTGAGCCCAAAGCCAGTAATGGATATTGGTTCATATTCACCATGATCGATTACTTCACCAAGTGGGTGGAAGCAGCTTCTTTCCCCAGGGTTACTAAAGAAGTCATCATTGCTTTCATACGAAACAATTTCGTTTGTCGTTATGGACAACCAGAGATAATTATGTCTGACAATGCTAAGAACCTCAACAACAAAATGATGAAGGAGTTATGCAGCAAATTCCACATCAAACACCTTAACTCCGTCATCTACCATCCAAAGATGAATGGTGCTGTTGAAGCGGCTAATAAAAACATCAAGAAAATCATGCAAAAAATGTCCGCCAACCACAAGGGATGGCCTGACTTGTTGCCTCTGACTTTATTAGCTTACAGAACTTCAATGTGTACTTCCACTGGGGAAACCCCCTACTCATTAATCTATGGGATGGAAGCAGTGCTCCCTATAGAGGTGGAAATGGAATCCCTCAGAGTGTTAATAGATGCTCAGCTGGATGAAGACCAATGGGTACAAGACAGGTATCACCAATTATCTCTAATAGACGAAAGGCGAACCGCGACTATCTTCCATGGTCAGTTATATCAACAAAGGATCGCCAGATCCTACAACGAAGAAAGTCCAAGCACTCTGGCATTTTAAGCAAAGACGACTTGGTTTTAAAGAAGATCATTGACAAACAAGATCAATCTAAGGAAAATTTGCTCCTAACTGGGAAGGCCCGTTTGTTGTCAAGGAGATATTGACAGGAAGCGCTCTCAGATTGCAGGAAATGGACGACGATGAATTTCCACAGCTTATCAAATCAAACACCGTGAAACGGTACTATGTCTGAGGTTACCATCAAACGAACATCCTTTTTTTGGATCATCAGATCACCAGTTATTTCAGGTTCTTTAACCCTCATTACATACAGCCTTTCCTTTTTATCCATATGCCCCTCAGGGAAAAACACACGTTTCAAACCAGCAGCCTGGTTTCACTTCATACAACTCTGGTTATCCCATCAGGGATTGAACCTTTCATTCCTGCAGTTTATACTGAAGATGGGATTAAACTTTTCATACCTGCAGTTTTTCCCAAGCATGTGATCAAACTTTCATTTCCCTACAGTTCATTCTGTACATGGGATTCAACTTCTTTGGTCACAAATCATCCTGAGGGGCGAACTACGTCGACCTAATCTCCCTGATACCCGGGAGTACGTAGGCAACCATATTCTATATGGCCCGGTCGCAATATAAAAAAAATAAAAACATTTCTGCCCTTTCTCTATAAAAACAAACAAAAACACTTCTACCCTTCTCTACATAAACAAAAACAACAAAAATATTTATACACCCTTCTTCATCAATAAAGCTTTTACACCCATTTACACCTTTCATATTCAAATTGAACCTCTTTTTGTGTTGAACTACACGCACTGATCTCCTCTTCAATAGGAGTACGTAGGCTGCCATTTATGGTTCGATCTAACCCCCTACCAAAATATAAAGACTTGTTATCTGGTACTAGGATCAAACCTCAATCCACCACATTTCATCGACTTCAGACCAAAGGGATGGAACTACCTAACCTCTCTTCACAAATAAGAGATTTGGCGACCATCTAAGCTGCGGTTGTGCCTCAAAGAGCAAACCCAATCCATAAGAGATGGAACTAATTCAGCTCCTCCTAAATAGGAGTACTGGCGACCATCTGTGGTGCGGTCAATCTCAGAGAGGAAAAGCCACACTCCTCTCCACATCTACATACAGAAACTAGTCCCAAGACACCATAGATGGTAGGGATACACACAGATCAATGATTTATTCTGAAAGATCCTACGACGTCTCAATGTCCACACATCAAGGATGAGTTCAGAATACATCAAGATCATAAGCCCTGAAAAAATAGGCAAATATCAAGCAAGTATCATGACACAACTGAAAGGGGAGTGAATCAAAATATATTTCTCTACCATATATAATACTGTTTGATATATACAATATGTGTTGTACATGACAAAATGGCTAACCTAGTCTATGCAGAAAAATACAAGTCTATCTACGGATCTGTGTGTATGCGGACTATCAGATCTAACATAGCATCCATCTCCGAAGGAGGTAACGCTGCAAGCTCCTGCCCAATGGTATCTACATGAGCTAGTAGATCCGAGGCTAACTGCATGGTGGCATGATGCTCATCAATGTATGCACTCATATCGGCAAGGATGTCAGTCGTATGGGATCTCACTGAAGTACTATCTGCGACGGCCACATCCCGGGCAGATAAAGTTGTATCCCGCTCTACAATCAATGCATCTCTGGCTGATCTGGCCTTGTCTCTCTCTAATCAAGCGGTGTCTCTCCCATCAAGAGCTGTCAACATCAAGGCCCTAGCCTGATGTAATAACCCAATATTTTTGACATAATTAAATAAGAAATTTTGCCTATAAAATTTTTTTATATATAAGGTGGGCATATGCGCAAAGTAAAATATATGTACTTATGTGATAAATAAAATTTAGTTATTACATGAATAGTTGAAAATAATTTCTTTTAAGAATTATTGATCTTTATAGATTATACTCTTATAATAAATTAATTTTGTAATAAAAATATTTGTTAACTATTTCCATGAAAATATGATTATTGTATGATATGATTATTAGGAATTTATAAGTGAACAATTAATTTATATTAATTGTTATGGAAATTATAATTACGTTAATCAATGAGGAAAGGATTAATTAATACAATTGTTAATTAATCAATAAATCATTTATCTAATTGACATAAGTAAGTTATTAATATAATAAGATTACTTTGACTGTTATGTGCAAGTGTGCAATAATTAAATATCTGTGTGTTCTAGAATCTGGGAAGGAGATTAAATGTTTAAATAAACATTAATATTAAATAAAGTTATAATATGGTTATGTGAGTAGTAGAGGTAATTATGGAACTATCTGGACAATAATACTTGACTGTGTTGTTTTAATGCGTATATTTAATATACACGAATTATATATATATTACATTTCTATATTACATCTACTACCTTGAAATATTAATTATGTAAATCATATTGTGACATTAAATTATAACTAAGGTATGGTTAATATATAAAATATAACATAAGAGTAAGAAAGAGTATAAGTATTATAAGAATGTTGAGTATTTGGGTTGTCCCTAATTTAGTGTCCAAATTTAGTGTCCAAATTGCTCCCTATTTTCACATTCACGTGCATAGCAAAAGGCTAAGGCCTATTTCCTTTTCTTTCTTCCAAGCTCCTCCTAGCTTATGATTATGGGGGAGTGGTGGTGATGATGATCTTCAACTACAATTTACCAACTCTCTCTTAACCATCATGTAATCTAACATTCTCATTGGTTTAATTTGGTGTATATATGAATTGTCTGTGTAAAATTCCTCCTATAAATATAAGCTCCATTTTCAGTTTTTAGTTGCTTAAGAATTTGTCTGATAAGTGTAGGAAGAGAGTGAGTGTACTGAGCATTGAGGGAGTATAATTAGTGCTTTGAGAAATTAAATTAAGCTTCAAAAAGGTATAAACTTTATTTGTGTTCTTGAGTTTAAGTTTTGTCAAATTCTTGCCATTACTTGAATTCACTGTAATTGGTAGATGATAGCATGCCATTCTGTTAATTAAGTGTGTATGCATGTCTGGAAGTAGTCTATGTTGCAGCAGAAGATGTTGTCAATGCTTATGTTTAAGGCTCTATAAAAACAGAGCCATATTGTTTTACCTACGGGCCGAAGTGGCATAATGTACCACTTCCTTCCTCCTCCTTCACCGCACTACGCCATGGTTGCTTATCATGCTATTCTTCTTTGTTGATTCCTTGAAATATCCTGAGCATGCTACTTAAGTTAGATTATGCATATAAATGACCCTAGCATGTGGTTAGATATTGTTTTGAACATAGTAAGTTGTTTTAGCTTGATTGAGTTGAGTTTTCAAGAAAACTTCAAGATTTGGAAAAACTAGAAATAATAAACTTGGAATAATGTATATTCTGATTTTGTGAGCATGTGTAAATAATCTAGGTATGTATGTACATGAGTATAACATAAGGCATGAACTGGTTTGGTGTATAATAGAGTCTTCTAGCTTGGTTTTAAAGGGAGTTTCTAAAGGAATACTTGAAGTTTTGCAAAACAAAGTATACATTATGTTTTCAAATTCTAATCTTTCTAGCTTATGTAAATAACTTGAGTATGTGCATAAATGAGTACGAAAGCATGCCATAGAATATGAGGACTTATCTTGCACAATTGAATAAGTTTTACTAAAGGACACTTTAGGTTTTAAATACAAACGTGATAAACTATATGGAAACTTGTAAGAGTGCTTATATAACCTAATATGTATATGTGAGCGCGTAATGTTTAGTAAATGAAGTGAATTTGCATACTTGATGGCTTAACATGGGATTTTCACAGGGAACCTTGAAATCTAGTTTTGTCAATATTACGAGTATTCTAGTATTTGACATCATGATTAGGTGTGTTATACATGTAGACAATATTTACAAGCATGCTAGCTATCGTATGCCTTACAAAGTAGTTAGGAATGGTTAGATCTAGTCTAAATGAATGAAGTAGAACTCCAAAACTTGACATACATGGCTAATCTAATGCAACCATGTTTAGTAGAAACCTATGGACCACATAACATGTGTTTAACGATTAAACGTAAGAAAATTATGAATTTAAACACTTAAAGTCTTGATTAAATAAGAATAGAGAATGACCTATGTTAACGTTATGATATGAGATCAAACTTGGTTATCCACATACTAACATATGTGTTTTACATGATTATGTATGTTCGTGCAAGTCGAGTATGCACTGACCTTCTCCAGAGTTGACCATATTCGGTTTGAACAAGGAGCAAAGACGGTAGCGCCACTCCTTAGTTCAAATCCGGTAATAGCCGCAATGCCACCCTGAAGTAGTTTCAAATTTGTGTAGTTGTTCTGTGATTTCATAAATGCCTAAGTTGTTACTCTAATCTGTAATACATGTCCAGTGTAATATTCATGTGTTAATAAGCATGTTGTTGATAGGATCCCATGAGGAATAAGTGTTTCCGACTTTAAAGTTAGATTGTAATTTCAACTATGACATGGTGTGTTATAAACTAATTTTCATATGATGACATACGTATAAGATTATGCTACTAGAAGACTAGCACTATATGTTAGCATTGCTAAATTTCACTTGTGTATGATAGCAAATTAAGATATAGGTGTACATGTTAAACTTGTATAACTAATGTGATTATACATAAATAGGATATCATAGTGCATTGGATTGATATTAAGCTTTACTTTGGTAAACTACACTTGAGGCAAGTATCCTAAACCCTTGAATTATTTTATTCAACGCATATCGTAAGCAAGTTCCCTAAACTTACTCCAATTATTATTGAGCGAGTTTCCTTGAACTTCACTCTTTGATTGTGCAAGTTCCTAAATTCTTACTCTTTTCTTGAGCAAGTATCTTTAATCTTTTTATCTATTTATGCAACAAACCTGCGTAAGTAAGTTATCGAATTATATTCCGATTATACGGGTTTTTAAACTTTATTGTTATTAATCATAGTATTGTGCAAGTTTCCTAACCGTACTCAAATTACATTATGCAAGTATTTGAACTATCCTTTACATTATGCAAGTTCTCAAACTTTACTCGTTCATTGTCTATCAGTACAATATTACTGTAAGATTCAGATATATATATATATTATGTTCGTTAAATTCCAAGTATGGTTATATAAATGTCCTCACTTGGATAATTATTGTACATGTTGATACATACTTGTTGATTTCCGGTATGTATACCTTAATTAAAAGTCGTCTAAGCTATTTGACTCGGCTAGACATGGATTTAAAAATATCGTTGAACATGATAGAACCTTATTGATATTCAACTAAATTGTTTTGGTTTGGATTCCCGACTAAGTATGAACATCCCGAATTTGGGAAACTTTTGTGCGCCCAAGGCGGATAAGATGAACGAGAATATCGTTCTGGTATGTAGTATTGATCAATATAGGGCATAATCAGGTGATCACCCCGCGTTCAGAAGTTATGACATTTTCATGGATGAAGTTCTGTTAAACCTTTTCAAAAATTGAAAACAATGTTCATAGTCTGTTGACTGCTCTCTATTTATAGTCAGTACGTAGTTTCAAAAAATTGAAATAGAATTGTTATGTTGATTAGAATTGTTTCAGTTACTTCACAACTATTGCTTCTTTGTAGAAGTGTCACTCAAAAAAAACATTTAATCCTTTCAGCTAAGGTTTATTGTTTGCTATTACTTGTTGGGCACTCAAATGCTCATTCTTGCTTAATTTAAATGTTTTCAATTAAGTATGATCAACTAGAGGGCTCTGCCAGGAACAAAAGGAAAAGAAAGCTGTTAGAATAAGTTTGTGTTATCTTATGTAATAGCTAGACTTAAATAAGATGATGATATTTATTATCTATCATGTAATAAAATGTTTTAAGGTCACGTACCTGGGATTTAGACAACTCTGATATGTAAATTAAGTTTAATATTTATGACATTATGATTATTATTCCGCTCAAAGAAATAGTATCGTGAAGCACTGAATTCAGTTTTCAAGTACCTGAATTTGGGGGCGTCACAGGTTGGTATCAGAGCTTTAGGGTTAAAAATCATAGGTTGGATAGACCTTAGGCTATAACCTTAGGGCAAAGGGAAATGTTGAAAATACAAATAACTCATATAGAGTTTAAAAAGAGATGAATTGAATAAATTCATCGTCAAACCCAATAAAAGATAACTTATATAAAACTATTATTTGTTGTGTGTATATAATATATATTATATACTAATCTAGATAATTTATGTGTAGATGTCAGGAGGAAAAGGATTAGGATACCCTCAGATTGTAAAGAAGGAGCCAATCTCCATAACCAAGCCAATATCAAAGCCAATAACTGAAATAGAGGCTCATGTTGAAGATAACTTTGATGAGGTGATCATTTTGGAAAATATAGTACCGGACCCAGAAATGGTAGAACTAACAGATAGTGATTTGGACACCGAAGTTGGAGTTGATCAAGCATCAACTAAAGTGCAAAATCTTAGGAACAAGGTTTCTTCTCTGGAAAAGTTGTGGGAAATAGAAAAGCTACTAAATAGTTAATTGCGAAAGGCATTAATCGAAACGATGGAAGAACAAGATAAGCTTAAAATCCAAATTGATCTGATGGGAGCCAAAAGCAACAATTCGGGTGCAGCTCCGGGCAAGAAGGGGAAAAGAAAAATGAAAGACCGCGATTTAGGAAATTCCGATAATAACCAAGGGAAAAAGATATGTTATATTTGCGGCCGTGAGGGACATACCTCTCCTCATTGCCCCGACTTTAAGAAAGGTGCATGTTTTATTTATGGGTTGGAAGGTCATCGGACTAAAGGTTGTCCAGAATCAGGAAAGAGATGTAGGAAATAAGTAGAATTAGTATTTAATTATGTATTCTTGGTAATATGCGTGTGTAATGTAATGTTCTGAACTTTTATGTAAGTTGTGGTAGCGATTCCCGACTTTTGTCATCACAAAAGGATATCAGATGTTTAAAGCAGTATGTGCTATGTTATGTACTATGAAATAGTTGAATGAATATGAATCTATGTTTGATTAATGGAATAAGTTTGAAATATTAAACTTATAATATTGACTTAGTCATATTCCATCCTTGAATTTTGATGATGACTTATTCATGTACTAAATTATTTTATGGCATTTCAGGTATCTTGGTGATAAGGAACATTGATTGGATATTTAAGTGATTGAAGAATTTTTCTTTACTAGGAAAACCAACTGTAAGGTCAATTGCATAATAATTGATTTTTCATTTAAAGGCTCTAGGACATTATTTGCATCTTGTTATATGTCTTAAATGAAAAATGATTTAATAAATCTAAATGGAAAAGGTTTTTCTAATAATAAGATTAGATATGTTACGGGTACAAAAAGAATTGTTATTTTATGACATGGGTTACGTGTGCATTAATATCTTTGGGACAATTTTTTCTTTAGCTACACGTGGAGTTATATGTATTTAAGATTGCCTAGAAAGCTTAAAAGACGGAAGCTATATATCCTTATAATTTGTTGTATGTGTGGTTTTCAAGGAGTAATTATTTCACATGCATAAATATTGGATATCCGGTTATATTATGAGTTTTAGTCGTGTGCATGCCAGCTATACATCTTTGGAATATGATATGTGAGTGTGCAGTTTTCAAGGAATGTAATTATGGAAGCCTTGGCACTCTATTACCTTGAATATGGGAAAGATAGAGGAAGATTTGTTATTCACTGGTACACGCCACTCTAAAAGGGAAAAAGATTAAGTCAAAGCTGTTAGTGGGTTAATTTTAAAAGAGTCCAACATGCATTCATTCTTATAACTGAAGATGTAGTTGAGATTATTTCTCAACAAGATTTTTATTCATTGCTTATCTTGTTAGCAACGTAACAGTGTTGTACACTTGGACTCTTTGTGCAACGGTAACTTTAATTTGATTATAAAAACTGTAAGACATGCTTGAATTGAATACAACTCACGAAATTATTCTTGCACTAATTACTGATATTTATCGAGCAATTAAATTTGATCAGTGAAAAAGTTAAGCAGTTGAGCAATTAACTTCTGATATTCTTTAGCTGGTACTAGTTAAGATATTAATTGTTTATCTTTTTGTGCTAATTGATCATTGCATATAGTTGAGCCTTTAACTGTTAAATTGATTATCTTTGCATTGATCATAGACCTCTATATTTGTATTGAATTTTCTGTTTGAGACTAAGTGTAGTCTAAAGGTGTTAATCCTAGTGGATTAGAGAAAAGGCTTACAAACAGGTTCAAGAAAGCAAAGGTGCTTGAAGAGTGCATAGGTGCACAAGGAGCAAGAGTGCTCAAGAGAAATTAATTGTTATTTTTTGTAAGAATCTGTTTTGTAATCATTGTTTATTTATAAAGAAATAAATAACGTGAGTCTCCAATACTAGTTGGTATTGGACGTGGACTAGGCTATTATTATAGAGGGTAATAGCTGAACCATGTAAATAATCTTGGTGTTGATTTTATTATTTGCTTCACTTCAATTCTAAAATCACATAAGCCATTTAATTATCTTAATAATTAATATTTGAATTCTTGCCTTATATTAAGGTAATACTTTAACACCAAGTATTAATTTAAGTTATAAATTCAGCAATATATTTTTTTTAACATAATCAGTTAATTCAGTAATCCATATTAATTCAGTAAGCTGATTTCATCAATATAGTAGCTTGAAATTAATTATTTAAATCAAAGTTCAAAAATTGGTTATAGATTGCTCTCACACTTATTCAACCCCCCTTCTAAGTGTGCCTAGATAAATTTTATTTGGTATCAGAGCTTGGGTCTACTTATCTTGGTCTTTAAGGTGACTTATAGGGAAAGATTCTGGCATGGTATGGGAACAACAATCAAGAAGGACAATCAACCAATAGACCTCCCTTGCTGTTTGGAACGAAAAATTACAACTTCTGAAAGTTTCGAATGAGGATCTATCTTAAAAGAGATCCTTGGGAATGGTGGGTTGTGGAGAACGGACCAGTTATTCCACGAAGAGATGATGGGACACCAAAGACTCTGCTAGAAATGGATTCAACCGAAACCTACATGGTCTCATATGATTCAAGGGCAATGAATACACTTCCCAGTGGTATGGTACAATCCGAGATTGACAAAGTCTCCTCATGCAACACAGCTAAGGAAATTTGGGATACTCTAATCGTAAGTCATGAAGGAACATCCAAAGTACGTGAGGTCAAGCTAAACATGGTTATGCACGATTATGAAATGTTCAATATAGAAAAAGATGAAACCATTAAGCTAGCTAAAGCAAGATTCTTAGTCCTTATAAATTCCTTGAAATTACTGGACAAGACTATTCCTAAAAGTGAGATCAACCGTAAGTTGCTTCGGGCTATGCCCAAAAGGTTTGCTTCTAAAATCACCACACTACAAGATTCTGCTACTATTTCTTCTATGGATACTTTAACTTTATTTCGTGAATTAGAAGAATATGAACATCAGTTGAAGAGATATGATGATTAGGAGGAAACTCCTCGAAGAAAGGTCTAAGCTCTTACTGCAGATAATGAAGAGGAGCTTGATGATGACTTAGATGAAGAAATAGCCATGATGTCAAGAAGACTCAAGGGGCTACTACAAAGGAAGAATAAGAGAAGAAATACTTTCAATTCAAATAAGTCCAAAGGAAAGCAAACTGAAGAGACATGCTTTGAATGTGGACGTCCTGGTCACTTCAAGAAAGATTGTTTTCAATTAAAGAACAAAGGGAAGACAAACTACAAAGACAACAAGAAGAACAAAGCCCTTGTGACTTGGAGTGATGAGGAATTCGAAGTGGAGATCGATGCTAAAGATGAGATAGCACAAGTATGTTTCGTGGGAATTGAAGGTGAATCTAATCAGGTATCTCTTAATGAACTAAACTTATTAGAACAAGAAAATAAGAAGCTAAAAGAAAAGAATGCATGCTTAAGAGGTTTAGTTAATACTTTAATCAGTGAAGTAGATTCATTAATAGATGAAAGGAAAGAAATTGAAAGGGAATCTACATGAAAAGAAGAAATGGTTTTGATTGCTAAGATTGATTATTTAGACAATTATAACAAAATACTTTTCAATAAGGTAAATTTCTTAAATAATGAAGTCCAAAAATTGACTAATGAGCTAAAAATGAGAGATGTGTGTATTGATGCATTTAGTGATAACTCTCCTATTAAAACCTTTCCTAATAATGAACTTCAAAAAGAAATAGCTTCATTAAAATTATCTCTTGCTAAATTTGTCCAAGGTGAAAAAAATTTAAATGTCATATTAGGTAAACAAAGACCTAGTTTTGAAAGACAAGGAATTGGTTATGATACAATGCATAAAAAGAGTAATATGAGAATGCTAAAATCAAAGTTACGGTTTAGTTTAAATTATTGCTCTCCTTTCACAACTTGTAAACATTGTGGTATTAAAGGTTATTTAGATATAAATTATTTTAAGAAACGAAACAAGGTTAAAAAGGTATGGATTAAAAAGAATGATTTACATGCTACTAACATAAGTGGACCCAAAAAGATATGGGTACCAAAAGGATAAATTATTCTTTCTTGACAGGTATGCTTAAAGGTAAGAGTTCCATCTCAAAAATAGATTCTCGATAGCGGATGCTCTCGACACATGACAGGTGATAAATCAAAATCCGTAGAAGTAAATATCAAGAAGAAGAATGGAACTTCGATCACGTTTGGAGACAATAAAACTTGCAAAATAATTGAAAAAGGTAAAATTGGTAATGGCAAGGTAAGTATAAATAATGTGCACCTCGTTAATGGTCTTGAATTCAATTTAATTAGTATTAGTCAATTAATGGATAATGTCCATCAAGTTAATTTTGAAAAAGATAAATGTACAATATTTCATGGTACTAACAATACTACTCTAGTTGCACAAAGAGAAGGAAATATATATACTCTTGATTTTGAGCAACAAGATGAAGAGCTATATCTTACATCCGTACAAGATGAGGCTAACTTATGGCATAAAAGGATGGGACATATTCATATGGACTTAATCAAGAAACTATCCTCAAAGAATCTCGTCAAAGGATTGCCAAGAATCAGGTTTGAAAAGAAAAGAACATGTTTTCCTTGTCAACTGGGAAAACAAGTAAGAACTTCTTTTATAGCAAAGAATATGGTATCAACCTCTTCTCCTTTGCAACTACTTCATCTTGATTTATTTGGACCGAAAAGACATTCAAGTATTAATGGTAAATTTTATGCATTTGTAATAGTTGATGATTTTTCAAGATACACATGGGTATTATTTTTGAGAACTAAGGATGAAGCATTTAAAGAATTTGAAAAATTAATAAGGAATCTTGAAACAAAGTATAGCCATAAACTCATTAGAATTAGAAGTGATCATGGTACTGAATTTCAAAAAGATTTTATAACTTTTTTTGATCAAAGAGGAATTAGCCATGAATTTTTAGCCCCAAGAACTCCTCAACAAAACGGGGTGGTGGAAAGGAAGAATAGGACTCTTCAAGAGACGGCAAGAACTCTACTGTAAGAAAGTAAGCTTCCAAAGAAATTTTGGGCCAAATCAATAAGTACATCATGTTATGTTTTAAATAGAGTACTTATTCGTCCTAATATTTTGAAAACACCGTATGAGCTTCTAAATAATAAAATTCCAAATATAAGTTATTTCAAAGTATTTGGTTCTAAATGTTTCATTTTAAATATAAGTGATAATTTGTGAAAATTTGATGCTAAGTCATATGAAGGCATATTTATTGGCTATTCTCAAAATAGTAAGGCTTATCGTATTTTTAATATTAGAAAATCATGTGTAGAAGAGTCTGTTCATATCACTTTCAATGAAACTAACAATGATCTTCCAAAAGAAAGTGAAGATGATGCAGGAAATTTGGAGATAGTCAAGAATTCAGCAAACCAAAAAGACCAAAATAGGAGACCGAATGAACAGCTTCAAGAAACTAAAATTGATAATCAGCATGAACGTGAATCTGAAAATTTGCAAGGTGCTGAAGATGAATCTCATGATCAAGAGGAAGTTATCCATGATGTCCAAATGCCAAAAATAGCTAGATATATCAAGAATCATCCTCCTGAGAATATCATTGGAGATATCAACAAAGGTGTAACCACACGAAGAGGTATACAAAATCATTGTGCATTCTCTGCATTTTTGTCACAGGTTGAGCCAAAGAATGGAAAGGATGCAGTCCTTGATGAAAACTGGTTATTGGCAATGCAAGAAGAACTTCAACAATTTGAGAGATGCCAAGTATGAGAACTTATGTCTCCTCCGAAAGATGCTTCCATCATTGGTAAGAAATGGGTATTCAAAAATAAGCTTAATGAGCACAGAACAATCACTCATAACAAAGCAAGGCTAGTAGCTCAAGGGTATAACCAACAAGAGGGGATCGACTATGAAGAAACCTATGCACCAGTGGCTAGGCTAGAATCAATCCGAATTTTGTTGGTGTTTGCATGCTACAAAAAGTTTAAGTTGTATCAAATGGACGTAAAGAGTGCTTTCCTCAACGGATACATTAATGAAGAGGTCTATGTAAAACAACCTCCTGGATTCGAGCATGAAAAGTAGGATTCGAGCATGAAAAGTATTCTAATCATGTCTACAAATTAAAAAAAGCTCTTAATGGCTTGAAACAAGCTCCAAGGGCTTGGTACGAAAGGTTAAGTAAATATCTCTTGTCAAACGGATTTATTAGAGGTAAAATAGATTCTACATTATTTATTAAGCATAAAAATATAGATATCATTATTGTTCAAATATATGTAGATGATATAATATTTGGTGCTACTAATGATCATCTTTGTGAGTGGTTTTCCAAGTGCATGCATAAAGAATTTGATATAAGCTTAATGGGAGAGCTCAACTACTTTTTGGGACTTCAAATCAAGCAAACAAAGGAAGGAATTTATATCCATCAAACCAAATACACAAAAGAATTACTCTAGAGATTTGGCTTTGAAGGATCTAACTCAAAAGGTACACCCATGAGCACATCAATAAAGCTCACTGCTGATGAGAAAGGTATTGATGTTGATATAACAAAATATCGAGGTATGATTGAATGCTTACTATACTTAACTGCTTCTAGACCCGATATAATGTATAGTGTTTGTCTGTGTGCAAGATTTCAGGCTAAACCCAAGGAATCACACTTAAATGCTGTTAAAAGAATTTTGAAATATTTAAGTGGTACTATTAATTTAGGATTATTTTATCCAATTTCCAATCATTTTGAACTAATAGGTTATTCGGGGATGTCGACTATGCGCAGGTGTCAAATTGATAGAAAAAGTACGAGTGGTGCTTGTACTTTCTTGGGACAAAGTCTAGTATCATGGCATAGTAAAAAGCAAACCTCAGTGGCTCTTTCAACTACTGAGGGTGAATACCTAGCTGTCGGAAGTTGATGTTCTTAGATTTTATGGATGCGGCAAACTCTATGTGATTTTGATATATTATGTGATTGTGTGCCTATATATTGTGATAATTCTAGTGCTATAGATATATCTAAAAATCCAGTGTTACATTCACGTACAAAGCACATAGAAGTAAGGCATCATTTTTTAAGAGACATTAATTTTTATTCCTACTGAAAATCAAATTGCAGATATTTTTACCAAACCATTAAGTGAAGACAGATTTTGTTTGCTGCGAAGAAAGCTTGGAATGTGTATCTCATGATTTTATTTAAATATATATATATATATATATATATATATAATATTTTTGCATTATCGTTATCTTATTTTTGCATGTATATCTTATTAACTGATAAAATTAGGATAATTATGAGTTTGAATTTTTGGCTGCTCATTTAAGTCCTTAAATCATGGACGCAATATTCTAGGCGTCTCTCATAATGGTTTTGAAAATCGAAAAAGACAAGTCGGTTGAGGTTCTTGTAAGACGTAGACGTGTAGGAGTGTACTTTGTACATGCATCAGTCCTTTTATATAACTTTCTACCTGTCTCTCTTCATTTTATATACTTCTCAAAACCTTTATGACTCTGTTTCTTTATCTCTCCTTATACGTTTATCTTCTCTAACTTTACCTTCAAATATCATGAGAAATCAAACACATAAGAGAACGACGATCAGACGACGGTTCCTCCCCAATCAACTGTCGTACCTTCACGAAAGCAAAGAAAACTGAAGAAAGTCATGTCTGAGGAAACGGAGTATGTGGACTCTTCGTCTTCTGACAAATCAACTTTCAGTCCCTCCTTGCCGAAATCATATGGACCCTCTCGGCGACGACAGTCCATGATTCCATCCTTTAAGACAGAGGTTAAACCTCCACTGGTTTCAGTAAACACTAACCTCTCCTCTGATCTTCCTGATAACTTCTTTCGAAGTAATGCTTATGAGGTGCGTTTTAAAACTGTCATTTTTCCAAAACAGTTAGTTTATGAAAAATCAGTGGATCAAATCTGTTATCAAGAGTCTCCTTTGAAAACTTTATTTAAATCTTGTGGTATCTCTTCCATGCTTTTTCCCCCTTCTGTTGCATATCTCAGATTAGTTCAACAATTTTATACTAATCTAGAATGTCATGGGGAGTTTTACACCTCATTTGTTAAAGGAAAATCTTTGTATTTCACTGTCATGGATTTCGGTAGCATTTTAAACATTCCATTCACTGGTGCTTGTCCATTTACTCGAAAAGGGGTTGTCCATTCTCCATTCACCCCTTTGGAACAATTACAGATTGTAATGGATAACCCTTTGTTGAATGATGTTTTTACTCCAAAAACCATAGATGTTTCTCCTCTTGCTTGTGTGATTCATCATCTTGTTCGGTTTAATCTTTTGCCTCGTTTAGGTGGTAGTGCTAATTTTACTTATCAAGATTTTATCATTGTTGCCATGATTTTAAAAGTTCTGTCTTTTAATTTGTCCCAAATGTTGCTCCATCAAATGACAACCTGTTTGCCTTATAGTGCTAGTCTCACCACTTTCTTCAATCACTTTAAAATTTCTTTTGAAAATGAAATTTCGGTTGTTGTGACTGATTCACTTAGTGTCAATACTTTAAAGCTGTCTCGTATCACTTTGACTGATGGTCAGTTTGTTCATGTTAATTCTGAGAATCATGT
Organism: Panax ginseng; assembly: GCA_020205605.1. NCBI lineage: Eukaryota > Viridiplantae > Streptophyta > Magnoliopsida > Apiales > Araliaceae > Panax > Panax ginseng. Next base: position 94,580,747 of record CM035133.1, on the reverse strand, counting down.
TCCTCCTATCTACATTCCATCTTCTCCTGTTCAGCCCTCCAATCAATCTTCTTCTGAGATCATTGACATGTTGAAACATGTGCTTAGTAATCAAGAAAAAATACAAGCTGAGATGTCTGGCCTTAACACTCGAATGACTTTGTTGGAGAAAGGCAAATTGCCTTTGAGTGCTCCTGAAATTAAAAAACTTTATAACAATCTTGAAGATGAATTTATTAACTTACAAGCATGATTTGAACTGCAAACCACTGCTTTGGCAGAGGTTATGCAATGAAGACTTAATTGGAATTCTTGTCAGTTGAGTCAAGAGATCAAGTTTGTTAGTAATCAGGTCGGGGAGTTGGCTGAGTTCATTTCTACACGTTTCAATGATGTGGGATTTAAACTACATATGCGCATAAGTAAGCATTAACTATTATAGAATGGGTTCATTACAATCGGCTTGTTGCCAAGTACATTGGTGAAATTTTTGATGTGTCATTACCCCCTAGAACTTTCATTTCGCGACCTCCTCAATTTTCTGCCGATCTAAGCATTGCTAAAAAAGTTCACCGTGCCAATCATCGCCCCTATTTCACACAAAAGGGCAGCTCAGCGCGCAGCCGTGGTAGATCTTGATTGTTGACTATTTCCCTTTTTGTTTGATGACAAAGGGGGAGAAGTTTATTATGATGGTTATTTTTTTTGGATTTTAGACTACAAAACTTATGTTTTTATGTTGGTTTTTGGTTTGGTGTGCATCACCAAAAGACTTATTATTATTAATTTGGGATTGTAACATTTGCTTAAAGTTGATATATTTGTTAGCAGTTAATATTTGATGAACTAACAATACTGCATGTAACAGGTTGCTTACAATGGTTTACAACATTCAGGATTTTTTTTGGATTTACTGAAAATCGAATTTCAGAATCCTGAAATGATATTGTTGCATATATTTAGGGGGAGCTAAATTATATAGTATGCATGTTTTTAGGGGGAGCTAAAGGGAATTTAATTTTTTGGTTGTCATCATCAAAAAGGGGGAGAATGTTGACTTAGTCATATTCCATCCTTGAGTTTTGATGATGAATTATTCATGTACTAAATTGTTTTAAGGCATTTCAGGTATATTGGTGATAAGGAACATTGATTGGATATTCAAGTGATTGAAGAATTTTTCTTTACTAAGAAAACCAACTGTAAGGTCAATTACATAATAATTGATTTTTCATTTAAAGGCTCTAGGACATATTATTTGCATCTTGTTATATGTCTTAAATGAAAAATGATTTAATAAATCTAAATGGAAAATGTTTTTCTAATATTAAGATTAGATATGTTACGGGTACAAAAAGAATTGATATTTTATGACATGGGTTACGTGTACATTAATATCCTTGGGACAATTTTTTCTTTAGCTACACGTGGAGTTCTATGTATTTAAGATTACCTAGAAAGCTTAAAAGACGGAAGCTATATATCCTTATAATTTGTTGCATGTGCGGTTTTAAAGGAGTAATTATTTCATATGCATAAATATTGGATATCCGGTTATATTATGAGTTTTAGTCATGTGCATGCCATGCCAGCTATACATCTTTGGAATATGATATGTGAGTGTGCAGTTTTCAAGGAGTGTAATTATGGAAACCTTGGGACTCTATTACCTTGAATATGGGAAAGATAGAGGAAGATTTGTTATTCACTGGTACACGCCACTCTAAAAGTGAAAAAGATTAAGTCAAAGCTGTTAGCGGGTTAATTTTAAAAGAGTCCAACATGCATTCATTCTTATAACTGAAGATGTAGTTGAGATTATTTCTCAACAAGATTTTTATTCATTGCTTATCTTGTTGGCAACGTAACAGTGTTGTACACTTGGACTCTTTGTGCAACGGTAACTTTAATTTGATTATAAAAATCATAGGACATGCTTGAAATTAATACAACTCACGAAATTATTCCTGCACTAATTACTGATATTTATCGAGTAACTAAATTTGATCAGTGCAAACGTTAAGCAGTTGAGCAATCAACTTCTGATATTCTTTTGCCGGTACTGGGTAAGGTATTAATTAATTATCTTTTTGTGCTAATTGATCATTGCATATAGTTGAGCCTTTAACTGTTAAATTGATTATCTTTGCATTGATCATAGACCTCTATATTTGTATTGAATTTTCTATTTGAGACTAAGTGTAGTCTAAAGATGTTAATCCTAGTGGATTAGAGAAAAGGCTTACAAACAGGTTCAAGGAAGCAAAGGTGCTTGAAGAGTGCATAAGTGCACAAGGAGCAAGAGTGCTCAAGAGAAATTAATTGTTAATTAATGTTTTGTAAGAATCTATTTTGTAATCATTGTTTATTTATAAGGAAATAAATAACGTGAGTCTCCAATACTAGTTGGTGTTGGACGTGGACTAGGCTATTATTATAGAGGGTAATAGCTGAACCACGTAAATAATCTTGGTGTTGATTTTATTATTTGCTTTACTTCAATTCTAAAATCACATAAGCCATTTAATTATCTTAATAATTAATATTTGAATTCTTGCATTATATTAAGGTAATACTTTAACACCAAGTATATTATTTAAGTTATAAATTCAGCAAGATATTTTTTTTTTAACATAATCAGTTAATTTAGTAAGCTGATTTCATCAATATAGTAGCTTGAAATTAATTGTTTAAATCAAAGTTCAAAAATTGGTCATAGATTGCTCCCACACTTATTCAACCCCCCTTCTAAGTGTGCCTATATAAATTTCATATATGATAAGGTTTAGAATGTAAGTTAATAAAGTATAATTTAACTAGACCATGTCGCCAAGACGTCAAACTCGAAACCAAAGGGCAGAAGAATCTGTCAACAATGCTGGAGGACAATAACCAGACCTGATGCAGAATTTCGCAAACATGGTAGCTCAGGCCATGCAAAATGGAATGCAAGCCGCGGGAGATCAGCCAGACAATCGATTTGTGAACTTCAAGGATTTTAGGGCTGTAGGACCACCAGAATTTAGACGTACCACTGACCCGATAGAATCCCAAACTTGGGTTAAGGAAATAGAAAAAGCGTTTGTAGTCGCTAGGGTAGCTGAGGGGCAAAAGACAACTTTTGCCACCTATATGATGAAATGAGAGGCAAATTTTTGGTGGGAGGCAAATCAAGCTAGGGCAAGAGAAGGAGTGATAGCATGGTATAGGTTTAAGACACTGTTCTTTGAGAACTATTTCTCGTCCAGTATGCAGGCAAGGATGGAGGTGAAGTTTTTGGAATTGCTGGGCAAATTTGTTGCTCACCCTTGCTATATCATGATAAAAAATTTCAGATTTAGATGAAAGCTCGAATAAAGACAGAAGCAAAGTCAAAGTGCAAGATTAAATTATGTTGCAGTTAGATCTATTAAATTTTTTGACGAAAATAGAATTGTAAATCTTCTAAGATATTGAAGGTATGTATTAAATTAAGGTTGTAGACCTTGGAAATGATGTGTAAAAGTTTATTGTATAAACAATTTATGTTTATATCTTCCACAATAGTTATAAAAATGATGTACCAGATCTGAGGTAAAAAGTACCCGGATTTGGGGGCGTCACAGGAACACTGGCGATAGCGGGACTAACTCCAACAAAATCAAACGCAAGAGTCTTCAACATGATGGTTCAGGATACCGTAGCAGCCGGGGATGGAACTTTAGGTATTATTCGTATAAATTTTACTTTCGTATATACGATTTTTCTTAAATATAGTAAATTATGCTATAAAGAAATTTTGAAGGAGGAATTTGAGTTCTGTTAGAAAACAAATTTCCATATAATCAAATAGACAAGTTTTATGTTGAATAGTTAAAGATCAGTCCGATCGAATTTGATCGGGATCTACTTGAAGTGATTATGTATGCTATTTGTTCTAGTGTCTATGAGTTTTAAAACGGAGATTTCGGGGACGGAATCCTTATAAGGGAAGGTGAATGTAATAACCCAATATTTTCAACATAATTAAATAAGAAATTTTGCCTATAATTTTTTTTTATATAAGGTGGGCATATGTGCAAAGTAAAATATATGTACTTATGTGATAAATAAAATTTAGTTATTACATGAATAGTTGAAAATAATTTCTTTTAAGAATTATTGATCTTTATAGATTATACTCTTATAATAAATTAATTTTGTAATAAAAATATTTATTAACTATTTCCATGAAAATATGATTATTGTATGATATGATTATTAGGAATTTATTAGTGAACAATTAATTTATATTGATTGTTATGGAAATTATAATTACGTTAATCAATGAGGAAAGGATTAATTAATACTATTGTTAATTAATCAATAAATAATTTATCTAATTGACATAAGTAAGTTATTAATATAATATGATTACTTTGACTGTTATGTGCAAGTGTGTAATAATTAAATATCAGCGTGTTCTAGAATATGGGAAGGAGATTAAATGTTTAAATAAACATTAATATTAAATAGAGTTATAATATGGTTATGTGAGTAGTAGAGGTAATTATGGAACTACCCGGACAATAATACTTTACTGCGTTGTTTTAATGCGTATATTTAATGTACACGAATTATATATATGTTACATTTCTATATTATATCTACTACCTTGAAATATTAATTAGGTAAATCATATTGTGACATTAAATTATAACTAAGGTATGGTTAACATATAAAATATAACATAAGAGTAGGAAAGTGTATAAGTATTTTAAGAATGCTGAGTATTTGGCTTGTCCCAAATTTAGTGTCCAAATTGCTCCCTATTTTCACATTCACGTGTATAGCAAAAAAAGGCTAAGGCCTATTTCCTTTTCTTTCTTCCAAGCTCCTCCTAGCTGATGATTATGGGCGAGTGGTGGTGATGATGATCTTCAACTACCATTTACCAACTCTCTCTTAACCATCATGTAATCTAACATTCTCATTGGTTTAATTTGGTGTATATATGCATTGTCTGTGTAAAATTCCTCCTATAAATATAAGCTCCATTTTTAGTTTTTGGTTACTTAAGAATTTGTTTGATAAGTGTAGGAAGAGAGTGAGTGTACTGAGCATTGAGGGAGTATAATTAGTGCTTTGTGAAATTAAATTAAGCTTCAAAATTTTATTCATGTTCTTGAGTTTAAGTTTGTCAAATTCTTGCCATTACTTGAATTCTCTGTAATTGGTAGATGATAGCATGTCATTGTGTTAATTAAGTGTGTATGCATGTCTGGAAGTAGTCTATGTTGCAGCAGAAGATGTTGGCAATGCTTGTGTTTGAGACTCTGCAAAAGCAGAGCCATATTTTTTGCCTCTCTATTTAACTTAGTCCTTCACCGCCATGACCAAGAAGTCTATATCACAGCCATCGTTGTTGATTCCTTGAAATGTCCTGAGCATGCTACTTAAGTTAGATTATACATATAAATGACCCTAGCATGTGGTTAGATATTGTTTTGAACATAGTACGTTGTTTTATTTTGATTGGGTTAAGTTTTCAAGAAAACTTCAAGATTTGGAAAAACTAGAAATAATAAACTTGGAATAATGTATATTCTGATTTTGTGAGCATGTGTAAATAATCTAGGTATGTACGTACATGAGTATAACATAACGCATGCACTGGTTTGGTGTATAATGAAGTCTTCTAGCTTGGTTTTAAAGGGAGTTTCTAAAGGAATACTTGAAGTTTTGCAAAACAAAGTATACATTATGTTTTCAAATTCTAATCTTTCTATCTTATGTAAATAACTTGAGTATGTGCATAAATGAGTATGAAAGCATGCCATAGAATATGAGGACTTATCTTTCACAATTGAATAAGTTTTACTAAAGGACACTTTAGGTTTCAAATACAAACGTGATAAACTATATGGAAACTTGTAAGCGTGCTTATATAACCTAATATGTATATGTGAGCGCGTAATGTTTAGTAAATGAAGTGAATTTGCATACTTGATGGCTTAACATGGGATTTTCACAGGGAACCTTGAAATCTAGTTTTGTCAATATTATGAGTATTCTAGCATTTGACATCATGATTAGGTGTGTCATACATGTAGACAATATTTACAAGCATGCTAGCTATCGTATGCCTTACAAAGTAGTTGGGAATGGTTAGATCTAGTCTAAATGAATGAAGTAGAACTCCACAACTTGACATACATGGCTAATCTAATGCAAGCATGTATAGTAGAAACCTATGGACCACATAACATGTGTTTAACGATTAAACGTAAGAAAATTATGAATTTAAACACTTAAAGTCTTGATTAAATAAGAATAGAGAATGACCTATGTTAACGTTATGATATGAGATCAAACTTGGTTATCCACATACTAACATATGTGTTTTACATGATTATGTATGTTCGTGTAAGTCGAGTATGCACTGACATTCTCCAGGAGCAGCTATGTTCTAGTTTGAACAAGGAGCACCGCGGCCGCGCCACCCTGAAGTAGGATCAAATTTGTGTAGTTTTTCTGTGATTTCATAAATGCCTAAGTTGTTACTCTAATCTGTAATACATGTCCAGTGTAGTATTCATGTGTTAATAAGCATGTTGTTGATAGGATCCCATGAGGAATAAGTGTTTCTGACTTTAAAGTCAAATTGTAATTTCAACTATGACATGGTGTGTTATAAACTAATTTTCATATGATGACATACGTATAAGATTATGCGACTAGAAGACTAGCACTATATGTTAGCATTGATAAATTTCACTTGTGTATGATAGCAAATTAAGATATAGGTGTACATGTTGAACTTGTATAACTAATGTGATTATACATAAATAAGATATCATAGTACATTGGATTGATATTAAGCTTTACTTTGGAAACTACGCTTGAGGCAAGTATCCTAAACCCCTTGCATTATTTTATTCAACGCATATCGTAATCAAGTTCCCTAAACTTACTCCAATTATTATTGAGCGAGTTTCCTTGAAATTCACTCTTTGATTGTGCAAGTTCCTAAATTCTTACTCTTTTACTTGAGCAAGTATCTTTACTCTTTATATCTATTTATGCAATAAACCTGCGTAAGTAAGTTATTGAATTATATTTCGGTTATACGAGTTTTTAAACTTTATTGTTATTAATCATAGTATTGTGCAAGTTTCCTAACCGTACTCAAATTACATTGTGCAAGTATCTGCACTATCCTTTACATTGTGCAAGTTCTCAAACTTTACTCGTTCATTGTCTATCAGTACAGTATTACTGTTAAATTCTAAGTATGGTTATACAAGTGTCCTCACTTGGATAATTATTGTACATGTTGATACATACTTGTTGATTTCCAGTATGTATACCTTAATTAAAAGTCGTCTAAGCTATTTGACTCGGCTAGACATGGATTTAAAAATATCGTTGAACATGATAGAACCTTATTGATATCCAACAAAATTGTTTTGGTTCGGATTCTCGACTAAGTACGAACATCCCGAATTTGGGAAACTTTTGTGCGCCCAAGGCGGATAAGATGAACGAGAATATCGTTCTGGTATGTAGTATTGATCAATACATGGCATAACAGGTTGATCACCCCCGTGCCCGTAAGTTATGACGGTTTACAGATGAAGTTCTGTTAAACCTTTTCGAAAATTGAAAACAATGTTCATAGTCTATCGACTGCTCTCTATTTATAGTCAGTACGTAGTTTCAAAAATTTGAAATAGAATTGTTATGTTGATTAGAATTGTTTCAGTTACTTCACAACTATTGCTTCGTTGCAGAAGTGTCACTCAAAGAAAATATTTAATCCTTTCAGCTAATGTTTATTCTTTGTTATTACTTTCTGGGAACTCAAATGCTCATTCTTGCTTAATTTAAATGTTTTCAGTTAAGTATGATCAACTAGAGGGCTCTGCCAGGAACAAAGGGAAATAAAAGTTGTCAGAATAAGTTTGTGTTATCTAATGTAATAGCTAGACTTAAATAAGATGATGATATTTATTATCTATCATGTAATAAAATGTTTTAAGGTCGCGTACCTAGGATTTAGACAACTCTGATATGTAAATTAAGTTTAATATTTATGACATTATGATTATTATTCCACTCAAAGAAATGGTATCGTGAAGCTCTAAATTCAGGTTTTAAGTACCTAAATTTGGGGGTGTCACACTTGATCTCTCTCAAAGGTCATCAGATGAAAACTCTGCCCAAGATACTGTGCTGAATGCTGAATCACAGCAGCACTCGTAGTGGGAGAATCCACCATAAATGCTGGCAAACCAGTAGTCAAATCCTCCTCGATGGGAACATCAGTCTCCTCCATAGACTCCTCATCATCGGAATCAATCCCCTGCACTGTGGATACTACCGCAGCCGATGCAGTCTCTGTCTCCATCCATGCAGAATACTCTGTAGAACAACTCGGATGGCTCACAGAAAATACAGCTATCTCACGCTGATCCCAACAGGCATATACCCTGGATCGGTCCTGTACTAATAAATGGCGAGAAGCCAAGCGCTGACTCAATGCCCCCTCAAAAGGATGAAAGTCTTGGAACTGGTCAAACTGACGCATCACGGCCAGTGGGTGATAAGTAATCATGCCCCTCAAGCCAGCCAGAGGGAGATAATCCATGCCCGGAGCATGAGTAATGAAGTTGTAGGGTGAGCTGAGCCCTGTACACAGCAATATATCGAATAGATCTCTGATCCTTACCAGAAAAGCTAACCAAGATGCAACATCTATACACTCCGTAGGCTGAAAGGAGTATGACATAGCTATCTCATGGGTAAAACAATACCCGTGTCGCCTGAAAGTGCCAATCGATCTCAAGTGTGACATAAACCAGACATACAACATGACCGAGCTACCTGTAAACACTCCCATCGGATAAGTGCAGCAGTATGTGGTCGACCTCAGAGTCTCTGCTATAATCATCGGTACGATGGTGTGACCCTCCCTGAGAGCTCTCACTGCCATGATAACTCCTATATCCAACTCATCCATGTACCGTGTGACACCCCCAAATCTAGGTACTTCATTCCCATAAGATTTGGTGCTCACTAATCAAACATTCATACTATCTACCCAAATAAAATAATATTTAAACCATAAAATCCTCCCTTTAATTAGGGTTACATAATTAAACTCAAAACATCCCAGGTTATCTAACCTTTAAATATCATTCAAATGCGGAATTAAATTATTACATAACATCATTAAAATTAAGTCTAATATCATCATAATAAATAAAAGTACAAATCAGCATCACTTGTATAATTTTCCCTTTTCTTTGCTAGTTGAAGGCTCATCTACCTTCTCAACTTTAGCTGCAATGAGTATATAAATATGCAAGAGTGAGCAAAACAATTGCCCACTGGATATAATAATGAATCAACAGTAGAATAACAATAATATCTGTCAACGAATAGGCTCATCAAAAACAGGATAGTACTCTAACAATGATAATCAAGACCTGAAATCCAAAATATGGAATATACATAACTGAGGGTCATAAGACCATGAACTATGTCCACAGTTGCGAATAATCTTTCAACTCCAACTTTAACAGTTATAAGACTATAAGGACTCCTCATACTTAGCGGGATTAGCCCTTCGTACCATGTATTGTGCACAAATATTTAACGCTACGCGTAAGTTATCCCCTAATAATAATAGGGTTGTTCATCTCAGTATTTAGAGTACAAGTCAGCCCCAAAGAAAGTTTGGTTTGGATAAGCTTTCAAGGGTAATTTGAAGTTTAACGAACATCAACTAGAGGACTAGTTAAATTAATAGTGTTTGATAATCACAACAGATGTTTTAATACAACATAGAACAATTGAGAAACATAAATGAACTAATTATACGTATTAAACTCATGTTTGAAATAACTATAGAGCATAAATATTCAACAAAATGAGTAAAATGGTAAACCTTTTCTTTGAACAATCAATAAGCTAAGGTTAGAGTTTTATAATATTAGAAATGAAATTATTGAACGTACATTAACTGATAGTAAGCTGAAAACTAGAACTTGCCCAACAAGGTATTAACTCATGCAAAGAATTAAAACAGTTCAATAATAAGGATGAGAATTCAAACTACATTCATTATACAATAATAGAACTTAAGAAACTTGCTTAACTATAAACAAGTTAGAATGAATCAATCAAATGAGAATTCCAAATGACATTGGAGTTAAAGTTTGTTCAATCAAAAGAATAAAGTTACACAATGTAGTAATGGAACTAACTCAACGAAAGTGTAGAGTTAGAAAGCTTTCTCAATATAAAAAGATAGGGTTTAAAAACTTGCCTTGAGCGTAAGCTATAAAATTAAACTCACGATCACCTAAACATAATTTTAGAACCACAATACCTATTAGATATGCTAACATATCATAACATGCTCATTTCTAGCTAAACTTATCGTTTAAGCACAAGTCTTTCATTACCATTTATATTTCAGAAAATCCAAGTGTTTTACTTCGCAACACTTGTCTAATGCTCATTATGTATACTAAGTTACCACATAACACGTTCTCGATTTACTAACCATTTTTGCAACTTTGAACTTACTAACCCCAATTTACTATGTTATGTTAACCTTAACATTACACGTTTAACATGCTAACACACTTTCAGACCATACCATGTTGCTATCTCAAATCTGCAGCAACAGCAGAAACCAGAATCTCAAACTAGGGTATATCGCAGCTGTGCCATACAAAGGCTTGGGACCAAGTAGCAATTGCGCCATTTTTGCCTTAGCACTTGCAAAGTGCATTACTTGTGGTGTTGACAGAAACAGAGAGAGGCTAATGAACAAAGAGCCAACTTTAGCCCAACAAACACAAATTTCACCCAACAAACAATGTTGAAATTAACACGTAAAATAAATATACAACTATCATAAACATGATTGCTCACCTATTCAATCACTTAGCACAATTTAACAACAACTAAAGCTATTTTAATTTCTCAATTTTCATGTTTTTCATAAAAACTCAATTTTCTTGATATTCATTCTAGAAATTATCACTGTGAATTCATTATTTGGCCAAATCACTCCATTTCAATTACGTTATGTTCGTATCTCAATGAACTAACATATATAAGCTTCGATTTATAATTTCACATACAAATTGTCTACTAAAAGTGATACTTTTCATGAACATATGAAAAAATACATATAAACATACTCTGTCGAACTTTTCTTCTACTGTAAACCGAAATTAACATGCAATTATTGTTTAAACATACTATCTAATCATCATAAACACATGTACTACTCATAAATAATTCGAGAACATTAATTCTAAGCATATAAAATTCACAGAGTATGAAAATTATTGTCGTTTTTGTCCTAAAATTATCTAAGCATATAAAATTCATAGAGCATATAAAATTATTCTCTGCTAAGTTCTCTCAAGTTCTCTGAACTCTCTCAAAACTCAGTAAGCTAGAATGCGTATAGCTAGGCCAAGACAAATAACATTAGGCGTATAAAAAAAACTAACAACCCATAATACTATTACTAAATGTATTATCAGTTATAACGCCTAAGTTATAAAATTATATTTATTATTTTAATTTATTTTATTTATCTTGTGTATTTTATTTAAATTTTAAAAAAAAATTAGAAATATCAAAAGCCATAAGGCTTGTTTGGCAAACCATTTAAATTTTAAAGAATTAATATTTTAAACCTTGTTTGGCAAAAACTAATTTAAATCCTTTCTAATTTATTTTAATAAACACTTTAGTTTATAGACTATAATCATATATGATTTTCATATCCAACATTAACCCATTAAATTAATCACATACTATATTTTAATTAAATATAGCCTTTTAGCAAATATCAACAAAATTATACTTTTTATTATAACTTTATTTAATAATTTAATAAATCATTTAGATTACCAATCACAATATGTCACAATATAACATCTCATGTTATAATACAAATCTCTAAATTATAAATTTATTTAATTCAGAAAATCCTCTAATAAATTTAGATTCATCAATTCCACAATAGACACATCAAATAAATATTTATATTATTCAATAAATATTTAATATTACACTTTAAAATTTCGGATCGTTACATACCGTGGCATGTAGACATACGACAATATACACAATAGCAGTACATCCACTCTGGCCAAACGCCAATGATCCTCTAATGTGGTGAAATCCCCGGAATGCAGTGTATAACTATCCTCCGAGCCAAATCTGTCAAACAAAAAATGCTGGGATATCACATGGTTGGATGTGATCTCATCCTGCATAACACTCCACCTCAGCCTGGTGATAGTCATAAACTGTCGGCTCATGTCATCGATGGCCATATGCGCGCAAGGTCTATCCAATGGCAACACCGTCAACCGTGCATACTCCTCTAGAGTATGAGTCAACTCATGGATCCCAAAATGGAAGACCTGTCTCTCCGGTATCCAATGCTCCAGCATACCCTCTATGAAGCCTACGGGAACCTAAAACATCAGGAGAGTCATAGTATGTTGTAACAACTGATCTACAGTCACCCTGTCTGAAGGTGACATACTATCATACCACGATCTCAGACGGGATGCCACCAACACTGGTGGAGGTATAATCAATACGGCTAACTATCGAAGAAGACATCTGTACGGGCCGTGTCATAAGACTATCCAGGGGTCAATGCTGAATATCTCTGGACATACATACATATGCATAACATAATACATGCATGATAAAGAATAGATGGCAATATGATATAAGGGATGGAAAACTGCACATATATTCCTAAGTATATCATCATCTAATACATCTCTGTACAACTAGAAATATAGGGAAATGGGGCATAAACGCCCTACATCTAACAGAGGCCTATCAAAAGATATAGCGAGAATGGGGGAAAGCCACCCAATGTCTAACAGAGGCCTATCAAAAGATATAGCGAGAATGGGTCCCACACCTCTGGCTCGGTCCATTTCGAGTTGCAAAGGAGTTCTTACAAGATGAAAAGGCCAAATCAGGAATAAAAATGCTACGCGATTGAGCGAAATAGCCTGGAATCCTGGTTATCACAAGTCAAATTATGGCTTTACATATCACTCATTGGTATTCACCTAAATATAAGGTACACTATACCGATGATCTCAGCTTTTGCAAATCATACTCAGCAATGCCTCACACAAGTCCAATGCTGCCAAATATAGGGCCGTAACCCTAAAAGGTTCCCCGGCAGGGGTTACAATGCAGATTTCATTCATTGATAAGGATCCCCGGTGGAGGTTACAACGCATTCTTCGTACATGAATGAATCCCTGATGGGGGTTACAACGCATTCTCATCCATTGATGTACATGTCAATGAACGTCAAGCAACCATAACAGAATCAAGCCCCCGAATCTAAATGAATCTCAGTTTCACAGACCCATTTAGCAGTGTCATATCACTGGGTTAATGTGCAAACCTTTTCTTGGTTGCGTTGGTGCAACCAGTTAAAAACACCAACTGGCGACTCTTACAGTCAAATCGTCGACATATACATGTCGGACCTTTTTCACTTGTTTATTCAAACAAATCTCACATAACATGAGAACACCAAAGAACAAGAACAGAAAAGGGACAAATAAAAATCCCGACATTGACAATTACTTTAGTACAAGTTTTACTTTACACCATATGTATTTCAGAAATCTCAAGTGTTAACTTCACAACACTTAATCACTATTCATTGAGTACCTTCAACCCTAACATATCGCTTCATAACTTACTAATCTTTTTATAAATTTGAAATTACTAATTACATGACACAATTCTGTTTTAACCTCTTCATTACATGTTTGTCACATTAACATGTCATTATACTAAGTTACAATAGGTCCTCAAAGTCTATTTAGGTAACAGGCATCACTACCTCGATCGGGGGTATCAGAGTATGCGCAATTGCTTATATACATAAGCTTTCGAGACCCACAGATCCGCACCATTTTGGCCTTAACATCAACACAGCTGCGCTGGTACACAGATAGAAACTACGCAGTCTTTTTAACAGTACTCTGTTTAGCCCAACTAACACGAGTTTCACCCATAAAACTGTAAATTTAACATATCCAATTGCCATAGAACTCTTATAAACATGATTCGTCACATATTCATCAACTTAGAATAATTAAACAACACTACAACCAATTTAAATTCTTTAAATTCCATGTTTTATACCAAAAACTCTATTTTTGACATCCTTCACAAAAATCATCACCGTGATCACAATTTTTGTCCAAATTAACTCATTCAAACTACGTTCTCTTTGTTTCTTAATGAACTAGCATATTCAAGGCTCAATTTACAAATTAGTTTACAAATAACCATCAAATTTGGTACTTTCACAAGCTATATGTATAAATATATACTAAAAATAGTTTTCAAACTCGTTTACTACTCTTGTAAGTAGTTTACTACTCTTGTAAGTAATTATTGAACAACCCTATATCAGGGGATTATTTTAGAGCTACGCAATGGCGTTAAAATATTTGCGCAATACATAGTACAAAGGGCGAATCACCTGGAGTACGAGATGTTGGTCCACATAGTCGTTTAGACTGTTAAAGGTTACAGTAAAAACACCTGTTAACCTAGGACATAGATGATGATTATAGTCTTTTAGACTGTTAAAGGTTAAAGTAGAAATACTTGATAACCTAGAGCATAGTTTGTGGTCATATCAACAATGGCAAAGTGGTATACTAAAGTAAAACTGGTTATTTATAAGGTAGAGCATAGTTTGACTTCGGTCGTTAATATGAATACTTTGGATAGTGTTAGTATACATGTACTAAAAGAAATTATAGTTTTGAAAATAAACTTTAACAAAACTTATGATATCTAAGTTCTGACCATATGAGCATGTGTATAAGATTTGGCTATGCATGAAACATGATTTAAATTATGCTTGCACTCGTTAAGTAGTGATAGCCTAGTTCAAAATGACTTTTAAAGGAAGACTTAAAAGTTTTGGAAAAATAATGTATATGAGCATGATATGGTTTACATTCTGAATTTTTAGGCACGCATGTTAGTACCCTCATGTCACTAAGAAAGACCTATATATGTACTCACCTAGTCGGTTATGAAACAAACTATTTAAGCATGAGATTAGACATGTTTTAAGGTGATAAACGATATTATGCGTAAGTGAATTGATTACATGCAAGCATGCATCTTATAGATTATTGGATCACCATGTATACATAACATATATGGTAGCCTTTGTGATTTCATGACCTTAATTGGCCTTAACTCATTAGAGATCCCAAACTAAAACTATAACATGTAAAGTTAAACTTGGATGGACCTTAAAAGCATGCAAGAATCTTTAATAAGTATCTATGTTATATGTTAATATCCATGCATGCTAAGGAATGGAACAAAACCAGGAAGTGAAAAGCTCAACTCTGGTCAGGTCAGGAGACAGCGCAGCTGCGTCGTCCCTAAGCCTAACCAGGGCGCAGCTGCGCCTCCCTGCCTTCTTGTCTGACTTATTCTGCTTGTTAACACTAAAAGTTTGCTAAGTGTTTCTGAAAACTTACAAAAGCTAATTTAACGGGATTCCAAAACCAAGTAGTCGGTTATGTAGTAACGTGTAATATGATTATGTTAACTAAGTTAGAACCTAATATATGTGCTTAATGTATGTATCAAGTATATGTATTCGACTCATGTAACTAATGAATATACTTATATGCGTAACTACGTTACCATAGGATTTCAAAGTGTTGATAAGCTATAAATTTGGTAGACTACGCTTGAGGCAAGTTCTCTAACTTCATTTAATTTTCATATTGAATGAAAGTTCCCTAAACTCTCTATGCTTTACGTATTTTATAAATCTGAATTATTACCATATCGACCATATTTACATCGAGCAAATATCTATTACTATTCAGAAATCGATTTATATCTTGATGTTGTTGCAAACATTGAACTTATCGTTCCCAAATTCATTATAAAAGATTGTCTAAGCCATTGATTCAGCTAGATTACTATCATGTGAGAAAGTTATCCAAACCAATTGACTTGGTGCGGACTCTTAAGTCTACTGAGATGAACAACCCTCATTGAAGGGGAAATTATATAATTGTCGGGGAACCGACGTGCGGACATACTAACACGTTTAAATGTTATGCATAACGTAGGGTACTTAGGCTGATCACATGTTGTACTCATTTTTATTGGATTGTCAGTATAATACTGTTAATTCTAGCAAAAGTTCTTAGTCCTTAGTGACTACTCAGTGTTCATTATTCTTGAACCCTGACATGATTAACTCTTTGAATCTTGTTGATATCTTTCAGTCCATAGCGACACTTATTGAGAATTTTTTATAATTCCTAAACTATTATTCACTGTCATACCCTTGAGATTTGAACTTATAATTGTTCACCCTTATTTCTATATTATATACTGGGCAAATTTGTTGCTCATTCTTTCTTTTCCTAAAACTTTCAGTTAAGGCAGAACGTGGTGAACCCTCAGGCAAGGACAAGGGTAAGGGCAAGGCTACGAAATAGATTTGTTCCTTTACGCTAGAAATTTAATATTATTATGTTGTATTATGACTCATGAATTATGATGTACTAAGTTATGTTTAAAGTTAAGTTATGTAATGTTGTTGTAACGGTTACGAGACGTTGGGATGAGAATAATTGTGTTATGACAATGTAAATTATTTTATTTTCCATTTTGTGAGATTCTGATTTATTATTAGAGTTAGCACGTGATGTACCAAATTCGAGAGATGGGTGTCTGAATTTGGGGGCGTCACACTTACACTTACTTAAAAGTGTTCATATAGACCGTGAACTTTCATTTTCAATTTTCAAAAAGGTTTATACAAAAATTCATTTGCAAACCGTTATGACTTACGGACACGGAGGGTGATCAGCCCGTTATGTCCTGTACTGATCAGGTACTACATGTTAGAATGATTTTTGCCTTGGGCGCACAAAAGTTTCCCAATTTTGGGAAGTTCACCTCAGTCTTATACTAGGATTCCGCACCAAAACAATTTGGTTCGAGAAAAATTTCAAAGAATACTTGGAATTTTCATAAACATTGGTCTAGCTGAATCAAATAGCTTAGACTCATACCAATAATTCAATTTCAATCGAAACATGTATGGCCAAATCCCGTTGGCAATAATTTATCTTTGAAAGTCTAAAAATAATTTTATGACGTCATGATACCGCACTGTATTTACAGCCCGTTTGAGGATTCCGTCATTGTGTGACTTTGACATAATACATCATACTATAGTGGGCTGACGATCTTTCGATCACATCCAACACTAAGTAATTCTGCATTTATAACTCCATCAATTTTTATCATCTTTGCACCAGGTTACATGATGCATTAATGATATAAAATACATTTTGATATTTTCAAATTATTTTCATCTAGCCGAAATAATTAGCATAGACTATTCTTTAAACAGCTCAAAAACCTTTGCAAATCATTTTAGTGATATCATACCTCAATAGGTAAAGATGTTTTAGTGTCCCGAAGTCCACACATACACAATTGTGTCATATCCTACAAGTCCTTCACAAAAAATTTAAATCCATACCTTATTTCCAGTCTAGGTCTTATTATTCAACCTTTATTTAATTATTTAAGATTTTATAAATCTTATAAATTCTCGGGTTGTCACATGGAAACCATAACATCAAAAGTTTAGGAAATCATCATGCATGTATTTCAACACATAAGCTACAAAAGCAACTACACTACCATACATAGGCATACATACTATTAATATTAGACAGAACACGAAAAGGGTAAAAAAATTAATACTGAGATGGGGTTGACTCCCCACTGAGCTTTTGTTTTAAAGTCGTCGGCTTGACTATTCCCCTGGCTCATACCGGGTCACCAAGTGTAATGGAAGTTATTTGACGATCGACGTCACCGCCGGCCCCAATAGTGCTTAAGGCGTTGACCATTTACTTTGAAAGTTCTGTAAGAGTTTGGGCCTTCAACCTCAATCGCACCATGTGGATATACCTTCGCTATTTTGAAAGTTCCCGACTATCGGGACTTCAATTTCCCTAGAAAAAGTTTCAGTCGGGAGTTGAAGAGAAGCACTTTCTGCCCCGGTTCAAACTCTCTTTAAACTATCTTTTATCTTGCCACCGCTTCATTTTCTCTTTGTACAACTTTCCATTTTCATACGCTTGGAGCCGAAACTCATCTGATTTGTTAAGTTGTAACTGTCTTTTCTCACCCGCTGCATCCAAATCGAAGTTGAGCTTTTGAATCGCCCAATATGCACTGTGCTCCAACTCGCCGGGGAGATGACACGCCTTACCATAAACAAGCCTATACGGAGACATTCTGATAGGCATTTTGTAGGCAGTGCAATACGCCCACAATGCATCATCCAACTTCTTAGACCAGTCCTTCTGGTTATGGTTCACAATCTTTTCTAAAATCCGCTTTACTTCCATATTCGATACCTCCGCTTGTCCACTTATTTGTGGATGATATGCGGTGGCAATTTTATGGGAAACCCCATATTTAGCAAGAAGGGCTTTAAAGTACTTGTTGTAGAAATGCGAGCCATCGTCACTAATAATTGCCCGAGGGCGCCAAATCGAGTAAAAATATTCTTTCTCAAGAAATTAAGCACGACCTTGGCATCATTAGTAGGCAAAGCTATGACTTCCACCCATTTGGATACATACTCCACAGCGACTAGTATATACAGATTGTTGTAAGAGGACGGAAATGGGCCCATGAAGAGATGCCCCAGACATCAAACAGCTCTACCTCAAGAATATTTTATAGAGGAATTTCATGCCTTTTTGAAATGGTTCCTACTCTTTATCAATTATCACATTGCGATACATATAGATAAGCATCCTTAAACAGAGTTGGCTAGTAGAAACCTTATTGGAGCACTTTTGTTGTTGTTCTTTTCCCACAAAAATGTCCACCATAGTTCGATGAATGACAATGATGGAGCACACCCTCGATTTCTTCCTCGGGCAGACATCGTCGTAAGATTTGGTCTGCACATTGTCTGAACAAGAATGGCTCTGCCCCAGAGATAATGCTTTGCATCATTCAGGAATTTCTTCCTCTGCTGATAATTCATGTTAGGAGGTAGCACATTACCAACGACATAATTAGCAAATCTGTATACCACGGTGCTACATTATAAACCACATACAACTGCTCATTCGGGAAGAAGTAATTGATATATGTCTCATTTTCCCCCAAGTGAGTTGGGTTCTCTACTAGATAGGTGATCCGCAGCTTGGTTTTCAGTTCCATTTTTATCGCGAACCTCCAAATCAAGTTTTTTAGAGGATAAGGACCCATCTAATCAACCTTGGTTTTACATCCTTCTTAAAGATTAGATATTTGATTGCCTAATGGTCAGTATACACAATGACTTTGGTTTCGATGAGATATGCACAGAACTTATCAAAGGCATATACTACTGCCAGAAGCTCTTTCTCAGTAGTGGTCAGGTAACTTTAAACATAATACCTTTTTACGGTGTCTGAGTTGATAAGATGGAGAAATTCTTCGCCATCCATTTCTTGCAATCTGAGGGCTCCTCCTATTGTCAAGGAACATTTTCAAGACCAAGTCATTTTCTTTGAACTGTCGTAGTTAGACTTTCTTGTTGTAGGATCGAGCGATCCTCTGTTGATATAATTGACCATGAAAAATGGTTATGGCTCGCCTTTCATCTATCAGAGATAATTGGTGGTACCGATCTTGTAACCATTGGTCTTCCTCCATTCAAGCATCTATCAACACTCTTAGGGATTCCATTTCCACCTCTATGGGGAGTACTACTTCCATGCCATAGGTTAATGAGTAGGGGGTTGCCCCAGTGGAAGTACGCATTGACGTTCTATAGGCTAATAAAGTCAGAGGCAACAAGTCAGGCCATCCTTTGTGATTGGCATCTTTTGCATAATATTCTTATTATCCGCTTCAACATCATCATTCATCTTTGGTCCATATCAACAAATGACATTATTTCTAATGAAACCAATGATCACCTCTTTGGTAACTCTGGGAAAAAAGGTCGCTTCTACCCACTTGGTAAAGTAGTCGATCATAGTGAAGATAAATCGATGACCATTGCTGGCTTTGGGAGCGATTGGCCCGATCACGTCCATTCCCCACATTGAAAAGGGCCATGGTGAACTCATTTTATGGAGTTCCTTTGGAGGGGCGTGGATAGTATTTCCATGAATTTGGCATTGAAAACATCTCCTGACGTGATCATCACAGTCAGCTTTGAGAGAGATCCAGTAATGCCCTGTTCTTATGATCTTCTTCACAAGTAGAGGACCGCTCATGTGTGGGTCACATACTCCACCATGGATTTCATCCATGAGTCTCTGGGCTTGGTCTTTGTCTAGGCATCTTAGAAGGCCTAGTCCTACATCCCTTTTGTAGAGTGTGTCTCTGCTCAGATAGAAATTCATGGATATTCTATGGATTTGCTTTCTTTCAGCTTGACTTACCCCAGTAGGCGTAGATCCATCTTGTAGATATTCCTTGATGGAATGGTACCAAGGGTGTTGGATGGGAGGCAGTTCATCCGATACTTCTCCGATATAATTGCCATAGGTTGGGGCCTTTTGGCTGGCAAATTTGATATTTAGAATGCCTCCCCTTTCAGATATGTTGATTAAGGAGGCCAAAGTTGCTAACGCATCCGCAAAGTCATTCCTGTTCCGAGGAATGTGGAGGAAGGATATTTTTTCAAACTCCGAAGCCATCTGGATAACTTGCCAATGGTAAGTCAGCAAATGCAATTCTTTTATGTGATAGACCCTAGTGGTTTGTTTGATTACCAGCTCAGAATCTCCAAAGACAGTTAATTGTTTGACACCCATGGATTGGGCTAGTTTCAACCCCAATATACAGCCTTCATACTCAGGTGTATTGTTGGTGCTGACAAACTACAATTTGATAGCAACGGGATACTGTTCTCCCAAAATGGACACCAGAACTGCTCCTGCTCCGGCACCTCCTATGTTTACAGCTCCATCAAAATACATCTTCCACGATCGGACTGTATTCTCTTGATGGTGTTGCTGAATTGTCATTACCCTTTCATCGGGAAAATATGTTTCCAAGGGTTTGAAATCCCCTGATGGTGTTGCGGCCAGTTGATCCGCAATTCCTTGACCTTTGATAGACTTTTGGGTCACGTAAATGATGTCGAATTGCTGGAGGATCAACTGCCATTTGGACAGTCAACAATTTAATATGGGTTTGCTGAATACGTACTTGAGATAATTCATGCGGGATATGAGATGGGTTGTGTGACCATGGAGATAATGTTATAATCTCATGGAGGCACATGCTAATGCACAACAAGTCTTTTCAATCAAGGTGTACTTGTGCTCGCTGCTGCTTAATCTCTTATTGAGGTAATAGATAGATCTTTATTTTCCTCTATTATCTTTTTATCCTAGCATACAGCCCATGGCATTGTCATTGATTGACAGGTACATAAACAGGGGAACGTCATCCCTGGGAGGTACCAAGATAGGAGCTTTGACCAATGGCTCTTTGATAGAAAGGAAGGCTTTTTGACACTCTTTGTTCCATTTCTTGGAGTTCTTCCTTAACAACTTGAAGATGGGATCACAAGTTGCTGTGAGTTGTGAAATGAATCTGTTGATGAAATTGATTCTTCCCAAAAATCCCCGTATTTCCCTCTCTGTTTGGGGCACAAGCATCTCAGTGATGGCTTGAATTTTAGTAGGATCCAGCTCAATGCCTTTGTGGCTCACTAGAAATCCTAGCAACTTGTCTGGCTTGACGCCAAAGGCACACTTAGCTGAATTTAGCTTCAAGTTATACTAGCAACCAGTTGAAAAGCTTTTTTGAGATGGTCTATGTGGTCCTCTTCCATTCATGATTTGACAATGATGTCATCCACATAGACTTCTATTTCTTTGTGCATTAAATCATGGAAAAGAGCTATCATGGCTCGCTAATAGGTAGCCCCGGCATTGATGAGGCCAAAAGACAACCGTCTGTAGCAAAAGGTTCCCCAGGGAGTGATGAATGATTTCTTCTCCCGGTCCTCTTCAGAAACCATGATCTAATGGTACCCAGCAAAGCAATCAACAAAAGAGTACATGTCATACTGAGTTGTATTGTCTATGAGTATGTGGATAAATGGTATCGGGAAGTTATCTTTGAGACAAGATTTGTTCAAATCCTTGTAATCCACGTATACTCACACCTTCCCTCCAGGTTTAGGTACTCCACTATGTTGGATATCCATTCAGGATATGTTGATACCATGATGATGCCGGCTTTGAATTGTTTCACAATTTCTTCCTTGACTTTCAAACTCCACTCAGGTTTCAATTGCCTGAGCTTCTGTTTGACTGGCTTGAATCCCTCTTTAATGGGTAGGCGATGAATGACGATATCCGTTGACAACCCGATCATGTCTTCATGAGACCATGCAAACACATCCTAGAATTGGGTCAATAAAGCAACCATGTCATTCCTTTGGCTTGGGGTAAAGTCCATGTCAATCTGAATTTGCTTGGGGTTTTCTGAGGTTTCGAGGTTAATGGAGGTGTTTTGATCAAGGTTTGGTTTGGGTTTATCGTCGACCCGTTCTTTGATCTCCTCAGGCACCTCATAGTCCTCTTGCTCAATCTCCAGCAAGTTGGAGTCCAACTTTACATCAAAGTTGCAGTCATTGTGAAGAATTGGCATTCCATCAGCAAGTTTAGACAAACCTAACTCTGGAGTCCTGAAAACAAAATGCTTTCACTTAATATATGAATCTGTTTGATCATACAAAGTCTTAGCATGGCATGACAAAAGTAACTGCTAATACTATGTAACAAAAGTAAGCAGTTAATGATATCTACAAGGTAGAGAGATTTTTTTGCCCTTTTTACCCTTTTTGGCAAATGCAAGGAGTGCTACTCCAATTGCCCAGGGTCAAGTCTTGATGGACGGCTGTGATGAAGGGGTGGTTATCATCCTCCTCCTCTTGGATAATGACCATGACATCTGAACAGTCATCATCTGAGATATCTTTGTCCATACCCTCGGTATGCACCAGGAAATACATCTTTAATAACCGTCTCTTTATGTCTTGTTTGCGCCTTTGATTCCTTTCCTCAATGTCTAGGTCTAGAATTAGGACTTCTTTCCCACTAGCTGGTCTGGGCTTAGGAAATAGCATACCCGCCACGAAAACAGGAATTTTCCTTTGAGGCCATACAGAATCTGCATTTGTAGGTTTAGACAATAACATTGTAGATAAAGGAACCGGTGTATGCTTGTGGGGGTTCCTGTGACTTGACCTAGAGGAGCCTAATTTGGCCTTCCTTGTCTGGTTGGGAATTTGAATTGGGCTTTTGATTCCTTGCTGATTCTTTCCTAACCTTTATCCTGGTTGGAAACCCAAGGATATCATTTCTTGACTAGCCGACATTACCTCGGCAGAAACTCTGGGTTTCAAAGCTGGAGCCCCAATAGGTTGATAGTGAGTATTGCTCACCTTAAGGGCTTGGAAGCTGACAAGCTCAACTCCTTCATTAAAACTGATTAGAGGCATAACACTTTGGACAGGATACTCTGATTCAGCATTGACAGTGACCAGATTACTGTTGATGATATACTTGATTTGTTGATGAAGAGTGGATGGGATGACTCCCGCCATATGGATCCAAGGTCTTCCCAACAATAAATTATATCTTGTAGTGATTTTGAGCACTTGAAATGATATGTAGAAGGTATATGGACCGATTTCCACTGGTAATTCAACTTCTCCTACAGCATCTCGTCGAGACCCATCAAAGGCTCTTATGACTGTGTGGCTACTTTAGATCCGGTTAGGATTGATCTTCATTCTTTCCAATGTGGTATAGGGGCAGATGTTCAGGGATGATCCTCCATCTATTAGCACACCTCTGACCACATATCCGGAACACATCATTGCTATGTGTAGTGGCTTGTAATGACCGGTCCCTTCGGGGGGTATGTCATCATCAGTGAAAGATATCACATTGCTGTTGAAAATATGATCTACCAGATGATGAAAATTTTCAACATCCACCGTCTTTGGCGGGTGGGCATCTTCTAATATCTTCATTAAGACCTTCCGATGATCTTCAAAAGAGAATACCAAGTCCAGAATAGATATATATGTTAAGGTGCTTCTTTCAAGCTTTGCACCACCTTGGCTTCATTATGTCCCATCTTGTGGAGGAATTCTTCAATTTTCTCCTTGGGCATTTTCCCCTTAGATCTGATGACTGGCTTCATCACTCATTGAGGGAGATACAATGGGTTTTCCTTGGAAAACGCAGCAGTTGTATTTGATATTGATCCTTCAACCTCCCCATAGTTCCAGGGGACTTTCTTCAGGCTGGTGATAGGATACTGCGGTCTAAATGGAAATACCAGTGGTTCCGGTGTAGCCATGTTCAAAGGGTTTTCAACTCTTTTAAGCTTGATTGTTTGAATTGTAAGGGTTGTTGCAGCCAGGTCTACCTTAAAGGATATGACTGCTATGACTTCCTTCCATCTTTACAATCCTGGAGGAAATGTCTTCCCACTCTCAGGCAATACGGTGTCATTATCTTCCATTTGCAGGTAACCGTTGTCAATCATATTCTGGATGAAATGATGAAGTGCCCAGCAGCTTTCAGTGTTGTGACCACAAGAATTGGAGTGGTATTGACAGACCCCGGTAACATCAAAACTCTTTGAATATGGATTGACTGGGGGTAGCAGTGCTATAATTCTTCCCTCATTGATCAGCATCTGCAAGATTTCTTCCATCGGTTGGCCCAAATGGATGAACTCCCTTTGGTTAGCATAGTCCCGACGGGCTTGGGATCTTTCTTTTCTTGCAAGCTTTTCCTCCAAGGTTTCATTCTCTTGGGTCTGTGGTTGATTTTTTGTGATAAAGGAGAGGAGACTTGTATGCTCCTGACTGAACAACTGTCGTGTGAATTGGTGCTGATGTATCACCAGTTCTGCCAGTTGATTGACATGTTCATTGATAGACTTCGATTCCCATTCTATCATGAACCGAAACTCTGAATAATCCCACTTATTGGAATTATCTTTGTTGGTTTGGGGAGAACCACCCATGTGTTTGAGGTTAACTTTCTCCATTCCCTCTGTTGATCATGTTGACATCATCTTCCTTGTGTTGAGGGAAAGGGTTATCTTGAACATGTGGTTGTTCGGGCTTTGTCACCACGATCTCACTACTTACTATCTATTAAGTCCTGAATCTTGTGCTTGAGGGCCCAATAATTTTTGGTGTCATGACCCGGAGCTCCAGAATGGTAAGCACACTTCTTGCTTATATTGAAACTCTTTCCACTTGGATTGGCTGGTGGAAGAAGATAGGTAATTTTTTTTGAGCTGTCAGAAGTTTGTAAATGTCTTCTAATGAGTCCCTTAAGGGTGTGAACACTCTTGGACATCTGCCTTCTCCAGTTTTTGGCAATGGAGGATTTGAGGATTGTGCTTGAAAAGGAGAATAGTTTCTCCTTTGAATAGGCAAGTTTTGATTCCCTCTTTGAGTTTGTCCTTGCAGTACCAAGGAGACATCCTCTTCTTTCTTCGTATGGACCCTCCGAGGGTTGTTCCCATAATTTCCAACTTGGATATGCTCAGCTACGACTTTTAAAGCGATAAGGTCTTGAATCTTCCCAGATTTTAACCCCATCTCTGTCATTTCTCTATGATTGATCATTTCTGAGAATGGTTTTCCTATGCCTGCTAGGACCCTCTCATAAAATAGAGCTTCTTGAATTTCTATGAAGGTCATCATCATCTCAGTCTCTGTCATGGATGAGATTACTTGAGCAGCCAGACGCCTCTATTTTTGGGCATACTCTCTGAATGACTCATTATTTTGTTTCTTGACTTTGGTAATATGACCTGTCTAGAGCCATTTGAGTTGAAAGATGTATTGATTGAGGAAAGCATGGGCTAATTCCTCCCGGCTATGAATTTTGGAGTTATCCAATTTGACATACCATGCTCTAGCTTCTCCAGTTAGACTCTTTTGAAACAACTGCATTCTCAGTTTTTCATCCTCAACGTAGGATCTGAGTTCTCTAATGAACATTTTTAAGTGAGTGTAGGGATCTCTTAATCCATCATATTTCTCGAAATCGGGATCCTTGAATTTTTTTTGGATAATGAACCCTGGGAAAGATGCAAAGGTCTAAATAGGTAACGTTTCCGTGCGTTCCAGTCCCTTTAATTGACCGAATGGTCTCTTCCATTTGTTGAACCTTCTTCTGAATATCAGCGATGTCTTGATCTTCTTTAAGATGGGTGATTTCTGGGGTTTTGTTGGGCTTCTCAGTCCGTACCCTGGATTTCATCCTTGTGCAGAGGATTTAGTTTGGATGGGCATTTGTGGACCCTGAGTTTGTTTGTTTAGTTATTTCACAAGAACAACCAAATCTTTTATTTGATTACGTAATCCTTCGAACTCCTCTTGGGAAACAGGAACAGGATCAGGCTAGGCACTTGTAGCCATGTCTGACGGTGGGCTTATTAGTACCTTTTTGGACTTTGAACGGGTAACGGGACCATTCGCTTCCCTACTAAAAGACTATGTAGTTTAGTTTGGGAAAACGTGAAGATGTTGTATGTTATGCAATGTGTCTGTTTTAGGAGTATTTTAATGTTCTCATGCAAAATAGATGTCAGTTGTTTTGATGAAAGGATAGCATGACAGGTCTTGATATAAAAAAGGAATGCATATTTACATCTTCCTTTATATTTTCCATTATATTGAGATTGACATGGAATTGAAATTACATGTAATTGAAAAGGGAAGGTATGAAGAGACTTTTCCTTCGTGTTTGGTTTATCAGAGGCTGACCTATCTTAGCCTACTCTCGCGGCTTCTCGCCATGAAGGTCCCCAGATCATCGCAATTTCCTAGATGGGAAGTTAATTCGATCTTTCAACTGGAGTGAATCTGGGTGGTGCCTTTCTTGAGCCTCGCGGGATTAGTCTCCCTTGAGTCTAGTAATCAAACACCAACGGGTTTGCCTCCTAGTGGAGGAATCACACAACATATATTCACATACATTGCGTCTTACCGTATTGAAATGATGACATGTGCGAAGCACTAATATCACAGGCAGATATGGAGTGAAGCACTAAAGGGCAGTAAATAAAGCATTAGTACACATCCATTCAATGTAAATGCAGTATTCACACATAAGCAGATAAAAAGTTTTGTTATGAAAAGGTTGAAAAAAGGCCACCTGTCAGAGTCCTCTTACTTGGAGTCCCCAGCAGAGTCGCCACCTGTCAACGTCGGGAATATTTGTGTCCCTTTCTGTGCTTGCCCTTTTGTGTTCTCAATTTGGTTGAGTTTTGTCTGAAAAGGCGAGTTTGAAAAGGTCCGACATGTGAATGTCGACGATTTAACTTTTAGAGTCGTCAGTTGGTAGATTTGAAATGGATGTACCAACTCAACCGATTTTGAAAAGGTTTACCCAAAGGTCCACTGGTTGGACACTATTTAACTGTCCTTGGAAACCGAAATTCATTGGGTTCGGGGGCTTGATTAAGCGGGAGGAAGGTGTTAGGCCACCCCACCCCCCGACTTCTGTGAAAACATGGTTACCGCAACTTTTCAATTAACTTATTTATCTGCATATGTGTGTGTGTGTGTTTATTAGGCCTATGTGCAATTATCTAGAAGTAGTAATATGCCTCGTTTGTACCTATATACAAAGGGTTTGACTTGTATATAAAAGTTCAGTTTTAGGCAAGATATAGCAGTGATGTTTTGGAAAACAGGTTTTCAAACCCTTATGCTTAATAGTAATTGAGGCCTTTGATACTTCCATTTTATTCTGTATTCGGCTTGATTGATTTTATTTTCGAGATGCGAAGCATCTCCGAGAAAATAAGATACATAGCGATCTTAGAACTCTTTATGGGCATGATAGTCATCCAAGGATATCCAGACACCGTAGATAATTTACAAGCTGGCTGCATCTGATAAATGTTCATCGTGGGAACCGAATCTAGATTCACAAGCTGAATCTTAGATCGCGTGATTCCTAGGCTCACATGATACATTAATATGTACAAAAGCTAGAAAGAGAACTAGATTTAAATAAATCTAAACCACTCTATCTTCAACGGTTTTAGTTTAGTCACTTTTGAACTGGTCAAAGTTAGAGATATCTAGATTTAGACAAATCTAGTCCACAAGCTGGAAAATTAAATATCTACATTGTGAAAGCAGTTAAAACATATATATATATATATATATATATATATATATATATTAAAGTAGTAGAAAGTTTAAAAATCTGAAAAATCTTATAGTGGGCTGCCAAGAAGACTTCAGATAGCTTTTGGGGTCTGAAAACTCAGTTTCCACCAGTTAAACTTCAGTATGTTGTAGAAATCAAGCTTACAAGTATTTAGAAAGAAGAATCACTCAGTTTGGAGCACTCTAGAAGGGGTTAATGGCTGAAATGGACAGAGTTTTCTCTATTTTCTTCTTTTTTTCAAATAAGCTGTTGAGAGCTCATATTTATAGACCAAGGAGCCGCGAAGGTGACTGGCGGTAGCGAGTCTATCTGCAATGCCCGGGCTTGAGTACAGATTGTCTCAAAAAATCGTGCACTCGGGCAACGCATTGTCCACTTGAACCTTCATAACTTTGAATCTGGGTATCCGATTGAGGAGTGTTGTACCTTTTCAGAAAGTCGTTGTCAAG
The DNA here is from genome assembly GCA_020205605.1 of Panax ginseng. Classification (NCBI taxonomy): domain Eukaryota; kingdom Viridiplantae; phylum Streptophyta; class Magnoliopsida; order Apiales; family Araliaceae; genus Panax; species Panax ginseng. The sequence continues at coordinate 94,552,003 of CM035133.1, read as the reverse complement.
AGTTACACAATGACATGGGATTATAAATTTTCCGAAGCCGGGAAGATGGTCCATGACCAAATCTCCAAGTCTTCGTTGTCTATCCGTTGTGCTGTCTTGTGCAGTTGTCACTCGGGATTTGAGCGATGGTTCTTGTGGGACATCCTTGTACGCAGTTTGAGTTGAACTGTATTGAGACAACGTTGATGTGATGTTGAGGTGGTAAAATGACCATTTTGCCCCTCCAGGGGTTATCTCTGAGCTTTGGCGCAGTTGTAGCAGTCGTTTCTCAGGATTATCTCCGAGATTAAGCTGTTGTTGACTCTGACTGTCCTCAGGGTTATCTCTAAGGTTGGCTTGACCTCTCGGGGTTATCTCCGGGGTTGGAAATTGACTTTCCCGGGGTTATCTCTGAAACTTGGACTGAATCTCTCGGGGTTATCTCCGATATTGGAACCAGCCGAGGTTATCTCTGGGGTTGGAACTTATTCTCTCGGGGATATCTCCGAGATTGAAAATTTAATCTCCCGAGGTTATCTTCGGGGTTGAAACTGGATCTCTCGGAGTTGTCTTTAGGGTTGAAATTGATTTGACTCCTAGAGTTATCTTTAGAAGACGATTATGCCCTTCTGCAAAATTAGTAACCGAAATACAAATATTCGAATGTCTACACGTCAATAAAGCACTCCCCAATCTCCCACCTATATAAAAGATGTATAAAATAAGTTTCAAAACTAATTACAAAAACAATCATTCAGTAAAAATCAAACATCAGAAAACTTACAAAAAAAAAATAAACAACTAGATAAGAAACCATCGAATTTTGGCAAAGAAAAAAAAGAGAAAACCTTTTCCTCCAACTATCACCATCCCAAACCACTTAAACTAATTATGTTTGTTTTTCAATAATGACGTATGAAATTGGATTATTTATTCTATTTTAAAATTATTTAATACCTCAAAAACGGATATTAATTAATTCCACTTTCTCTTTTAGGATTATATGTAGGCACTTAGATATAACCTCTTTCATTTTATTTTTGTGAAAGTCCGTGCAGAGAGAATAATATCATTAAGAATGAATCCAAATTACAAAGACGAAAGAATAGAGGATAAACTTCTCTATCCAATAATAAAAATCGAAGAAAAATAGAGGCTGATTTTTGAAAATAACCAGCCTAAGAATGATCCATTAAACCCATAGCATAGCATGGGTGAATTGAACCGCCTTGTATATTGTCATTGTAGATACACGAAAGTATAAAAATATTAAACTAATATAAACAAGTATAAATAATCATATTTCAACAACTGTAAACAGACAAAACCTTAATCAAGCTGAGTTATTTGTAAGAATTATATTTGAAGATAGAATTATTAATCACAAATATTTTATTTGTTTTCAACTTAAACTTGAGACTATTAGTTTAAAAATCATAAAATAATTTGAGATAATAATTAAAATTCTAAAATTATAATCATAAAATTTATAGTATAATTTTGGAAGAATAATAATCCCGATTCCTTGTAAACAAACAAAGCGATCTTAATATTACTGGAACATCTAAAGCTACGCTTTACCTGTAAACAAACATAACCTTGATGAACTTAGAGCTTTATAACATTGTTAAATCTATCACTCGAACACTTAAAGCTACGCTTTGTTTACAATAGTTATGCATTGGACTATTTATGTCACTTATATCACTTCAGTATTAAACACTTTATATCCTTGAATAAGTCCTGAGATAACAATACATGAACTATATTTATAATCCCAAAGCCACTTGAGAGGGTGTTATTTAATCTCACCTTCCTCAAGTTTTATATAGCCCGATTATATAATCCCTAATAACCTTGCAAACGAAAAAATAATCCATAAAATTATCAAAATTACAAACATAGCCTTGGCTCTAACTTAATTTCTTAATCAATAGCATGAATTAAGCATAGGGTTTGGAGTACTACCAACAAAAATGTATTAGCTCCCAACTTAGTTCCTTGATCAATGGCGCATGAATCAAACATAGGGTTTGGAATAGTACCAACAAAAGGGTACTCGTGAACAATAATGGGCCACAGAGCAGCGCAAAAAATAAGTCGAGCGTCAGTAACTGAGTGAAAAAGAAACGGAGTATGTGAACCAAAATATGAATTGCATATACAAGACTTCAGATACAAACGAGTTCCTGCATTTAATTAACCAACAGATAATTAGTTCAGACCATGTGAACCAATGACTGAGATAATCAACAAATCTTACTGCATATATGGAGATACAACCAATAAAATATAATCCTATGAAACAAAGACGAAGCAAACAAATTAAGGAAATGTTCAAGTCACTTGATAACACGGAAGATGTGGTGGACTAATGAGCCTAGTTTAGAGTCAAGTAGGGTTGGAAACTGTTCTTCATCAAACATTTGTGTAGGTTGAATACTTAATTCAACTGATTTCTCTCCAATGTCTAGTTATGCTGATAGATAGCAAAAGGACAGTAATATCTTCTCCGAACCATAATAAACGACAAATAAAAAATTTGTGGAGGAAAATAAAGTATGGAAAAGAGAGATGAATTAATTTAAATTAAGGAGTCCCCCAAAGGACCAAAGAGGTGCTCTAGCTTTATCAAATACAAACTCTATACAGAAACAGTCACCCCTTACTCTCTTCCTTGCTTAAATCCGGCAGAGCTGGGCACTAGTTCTGCATTTTAGCTCGTAGTAGCACATATTAAGCACTTCTTCAAAGGGAGTCTCTTTTGGTTGCCGGCTCGCGCACTTCTTCAAAGGGAGCCTCTTTTGGTCGCCGGCTCACAACCGGTGACCTCCACTCTGTTCAATATGTTAGCTCAACATGAGTTGACATACTTCAATAATTGATTATATATACTATCTAGCCCCAGAAGAGCTCTGCTAATAAACTAGCAAACACAAAGAAGCAACATAACAACCATTAACTAAACATTGTCCTTGATCGTAGACCAACTATAAAGACATATAATGATGTCTGTCCTGTATAAGAAAAACCATGGATCGAGTATAAAACACAACATAAAAGTCAGCAATCACCCAAGACATGATTACACAATAATTTGCGTGTATCATTTTATAACGTATGCAACTAATACAAGGAGCATCAAAGAAGAGTACCTCAGTCTAACCATATAAACATACTCTATGATTTGTGTTCAGTGGCTGATCTTAGTCATTGGTGTAAAAGAAAGTTGGTCATAACATACTAAGTACCCCTCTCAAAACACCACGTTCAATAGTCTCCTCTGCCTCCAACACTCCCACAGGAAGCACAGCTTTACCTTTATAATTTAAACATAAAGCATCTACGAAGCCTTGCTTTACCTGTTCTGCCCTCAACCAATTCCAGCCTCCTATATATATATATATATATATATATATATATAAACTTCTGTGAGGGATCCTGAAAAGTTAAAAGAAGCACAACAGTATTGACAAATTGCAACTTTAGAACATGAATCCTTTTGAAGGTTTATCAATGCATCTCAAATTATGACAAAGTCAAACTTGATGAAATCCCAAAGCATTGACACTTTTTAATGTATAAAAGACTTGACCTTTCTGATCTCTTTCAACGATTTAATTGCACAAAACAGAGATGTGACTGACAGAAGACTAAAATGCACAAAATATTCATCAAAAAACCAAGAAAAAAGGTGGGTAAATAATCATCATAAGGATGATAAAATTAGATCAACATTTAGAAAAATAAATATGTATGTATGTATATCAACACAGCTAAAAGAGAATTTCCTGTTTCATTCAAGGACAACTCATGTCACTACAGGCATCAAAAATATAAATTAGATTACTTTTTATATGGAAAAACCATGTATCTGGTGCAAGTTCCATTATATTCCACAGGCTATAAATAAAAAGGAAACAGTTCTTTAAAACAAATAATTCCTCAATTAGATATAAAATGAACAACCTTTGGTATAATGAAGCAAGAAAAAGTCCAGAATCAAAAGTTCAGGCGGCATTCTTACACAACCGAGTATCGGCCTGGTTGTGCAGAACCTGGAAGAGATGATGCTTGGGTTGTTATGTCCTCTAGCGTACGTTTCAATTCCGCTTTAGCCCTCTTAACAGATTGTTCAGAAGGGCCCTCGATGAATAAGTAAAGCTTTCTTTCCCCTTGCCCTGGGATTTTACCAGGTGGAAAATATTGCCCCCTGGTTGTAATAGCGGCTCCATACCATTCAGAGATTGGACCCAAAGTTTCCTTATGCGTAACCTTCCACCGAGCATTTTGAGGAAAATCATTGATCTCCAACTCTGCTTCATAATGTTCAGGCAACGCATCAGCCTGAATCTTTGCTAGGTTATGCTGCAAGTTCATGGCAGCTGCTAATGCTGCAGCCCTAGCAGCCCCTTCATTAACAGCATTTGGAAGTATGGTAGACGGCACAACTGCTGCTGCACCAGGAAGTGCTAGACCAGGGACACCAGGCAGTGAAACAGGTAATCCACCATTTGAAATCAATTGACCAGATGAGAATGAAGTTGGCACTGAAGCCATTCCCACTTTAGAGGCAGCGACAAAGGCAGCAGCCTGAGCAAGAACGGCTTGCTGAGAGATGTCTCCGCCTGCCTTTCGCACCCCATCATCTTCATCTTCTGAATCCGACTTATCCTCCTCAAAACCATATTCTTTTGCCTGTGCTTTCTTTGCTGCTCTTCTTACTTCATCCTCCTCTTCATTAAACTTAAAACCACTTCCACCATAACCAGTCCCATGGGCTTGTTCAAGTCCCTGATTCACCTTTGCCATAAAACCATCAGCAAGAGCTTTCAGGTCATTGGGTACAACTTGTTCAGAGAGTTCCAAGGCTTTTACAAGATCTGGTGCATATCTTGCATCTTCTTCAGATATGAGCGTGATAGCACAGCCTTTCCGACCAGCTCGACCTGTCCGCCCAACCAGTGAACATAGTCTTCATAATGGTTTGGAACATCAAAGTTGATCACCAGTTCGAGCTCTTTGACATCCAAACCCCGTGCAGCAATACTTGTTGCAATCAACAAATTGCATACATTACTCTTAAAGTCCGAAATGGTGGATTCACGATCTGTCTGATCCTTAGCACCATGAAGTGAGAGGCAAGGATAACCATGCTTGAGCAAATCCCTGAAAAGGGCATCACATTTCTCCTGCGTGTGGACAAATATCAAAATCTTTCCCTTCTCGTACCATTCTCCAAGTAATTCCAACAGTCTAAGAAACCTATCATTTTCTGATCGCATCTCAACTAACTGGGATATGTCTTTGTTCACAACACTCCTCCCACCAACCTGTATTTCAACAGGCCTATTCAGTACCTTGCGTGCCAAGACTTCAACCTGACGAGGAAAAGTAGCAGAGAACAGTACTGTTTGACGGTCTGGTCGAGTATTTTGGACAATTCTGGTGATCTGGGGTTCAAAACCCATATCAAACATTCGATCAGCTTCATCCATGACCAAATAAGTAACCCGACGCAGATTTGTAATTTTTCCACCACTTGTGCAAAGTATGTCAATCATCCTACCTGGAGTGCATACCACTATTTCTACCCCTCGTTTCAGTTCACTAATCTGTTGCGCAACACCAGAACCTCCATAAACAGGCACACAGCTGAGACCAACTATCTTTGCAAATTTCTTGATGTCACTATGGATCTGCTGGACAAGTTCCTAGTAGGTGCCATTATTAGCCCAATAGGACCATCTCCAGGCATCAATGGTGGCTGGTCCTTAATATGTCGCAACATTGGCAACACAAATGCTAGGGTCTTTCCAGAGCCTGTCTTCGCTACACCAATGCAGTCTCGACCACTCATAATAATTGGAAGCGCCTGAGCTTGAATAGACATTGGCTTTTCATAGTTGAGTTTCTTTATCATCTCCAAAATTTTAAATCGACAGTCCAGTCTGGTGCCAGGTTTTAATAGGCTTGGAACATCCTTTCCATGTATTTTCAATTCCAGTTGCCTCCTATAAGCAGCAACCTCTTCAGATGTCATCCTTAAGATTTCTTTCACTTCAATATAGAAATTTTTCCGGAATTCAGGATAATCAATCTTCGAATGGTCAACAATAGATAGTTTCTCCACTTTTGTCTTCTTCACTCTTTTCATGAATTCATCATCATCTTCTTCTTCCAAAGGATCCTCATCGTTATTAACATCACCGTAATCAGAATCAGAACCCTCTCCAGGAATGATTCTTCCCATAGACTTATTAAGACCCTTTCTAGGCTTTTCCCCATTACTCTGAACATTTATATCCTTCTTCAAATAAGAATAACTTTCCTCAGTAACAGGAGCCGAAGCACTTGTGAGCTTCTCAACTTCAGGCAACACCATTGCATTCATGAAAGCATCTAAGGGATCAATTTCCTCATCCTCACCGGCACTATCACCTCCATTTAGGAAAGCAGGAGCAGCAACCCCATTTTCAGATTCAACTTCCACACTATCTCCACCATTATCCATGGGCTTAGCATCTTCGTCCATGTTCATATCCTTTTCTGGTTTTTCCTCCAGAGCAGCTTCTTCATCATCAGACTCCCCTTCTAAGGTCCAAGCCTTACCAGACTTCAGTTCATCAGCAGCTGCATCTACTCCGAGCTTCTCTCTTTCAGATTCTTCCGTCTTTCTTTTCAACTCTTGCCATTCCTGAACTCTCCTCCTCCTCTTCTCCATCTCGTCATCCAACTTCCGCTGTTCTTCCTCAATATCATCTTCCCGGCTTCTCTTATCTTTTTTATCTAACAAGTCTTCATCACTCCTTTTTCTGGGGCTACTCTCTATACTACCATCTCTGTGCCTATTTGACTTGCTGCTTCGCTCACGCTCACGCTCCCTCTCTTTGTCCTTATAATCTTCCACTCTCCTACGCCGCTTTCGATCACGGTCTCTAACATCATCACCATCACTATTATCCACTTCTCGACGCTTCTCCCTCTCCCGAATCCTCTCCCTTTCTCTTTCCTTCTCCCTATCCCTCTCATCTCTCTCTCTTTCCCTCTTCTCCCTTTCTATTTCTCTTTCTCGCTCCTTCTCCCTCTCCCTCCTCTCTCTTTCTTTTTCCCTTTCTTTTTCCCTTTCTCTTTCTTTTTCCTTCTCCCTCTCTCTATCCTCGCGTTCTCTCTCCCTTGTCCGTTCACGTTCCCTTTCCCTCTCTCTCTTCTCCTTCTCCTTCTCCTTCTCCTTGACCCTGTCCTTTTCCCTTTCCCTGTCTCTATGCCTATCCTTGTGCTTTTCCCTTTCTTTATACTTGTCATCAACACTCTTCTCTCTTTCCTTGTCCTTCTTGTCGAACGAAGATCGGTGATGTTCTTTCTCCTTGTCCCTCTCCTTATCCCTATCCCTGTCTCTGTGCTTCTCTCCATTCCTCTCCCTATCCCGATGGCTCCTCTTCGACTCCTCCCTCTTTTCTGAACCTTCCCTCCTAGATTTGTGCTTAGTCTCTTCCATTGCTGCCATTGACCAAGCTACCCGTCCTCTGTTGAAAAACAAGTAAATTAACAAACTCATAAAAGATAGTTTTAAATAGATAGTTTAAAATAAGAGCAAAATAAAAATAGAATAGATATATGCATTGTAAAAATTTTCCCTTTATAATTTGAACCTCTACAAACCCTAGTTAGATGTTCTCGCAAAATCACAAAACCCAGATACAAATCCCGAATAAATACACAAAACATGATGATTTCAGATAATACAAAATTCCTATACATATGAGTAATTGAAGAGACATTGCCATGAGCGAATGCAAGCGAATTGGGGAATATTTAGGGATAATCTTACCAAAACAAGAGGAGATCCGACCCTAAGTTGCCCTAAAATCGGTCCCCAGAGCTCCGGCAGGCGAAACCGGTAAACTGAAAAAGAGTCGAAGAGGGACGGAATTGTACTGGTTTTTGTAGATTCAGATATATCTGTGTTTTTGAAGAAAAGGTTCGAGAGAGTTTCAACAATAATTTCGCTAGGTTTTCTCTCCACTCAGGAAAATAACGTATAGAAGTAGGATACCTGTTAGAGTAGCAAAGAGAACGCGCGTGAGGCGGAGTTTTATTAGTAGTACATAAACTATATACAAAAATTATTATGCATATATTTCATTAAAAAACAATATAAAATAGGGGATTATATATTTTATATATTTTTATTAATAAATAATATATAAATTTAATTTTTTGTTAATAATTTTTTATTTACAATTTGTACATATAATATTATTTTTTTATTATATAATAGTATTTATTTTTTCTTTCTTTCTACATTTATTTTTATTTGTCCTTTTTTAAAACATTTTACTGGTGTAGTTTGAAACCCAATTTAAAATTAACTTAAAAAATTCAAGCGCAATTCGCATTCAATATTTAGATAAATAAAATTTAAATGTGTGATTTGTAAGATCCCAACTTTTATGAATAAATATTAATTTTTTTTAAATATATTTATGAATATTATGGTGTGGATTTGATATAATGTTATAGTTGTGGATAATATTTATAAATTTTGCAAAGTAAGCAAGTTGTTATAAAATATTCGATTGGTTGGGGAATATTCGTTTTAACAAGGAATATTAAATGCGATTTAGCGCGAATCATTAGTGGACCCATAATGGAATTATTGTTGGAGTGAAAACTATGCGAAATATCTTTTTTAAAAATAGCGGTGAAAATTTTATCGTTAAGCTGTTGAAATACCCAATGATAAAAAAATACGATGTCTGGCATTGGTTGCATAGTAGCATTACGATATTGATTATTGATGCTTATGTGAGAAGTCTTTCAATTATTACTCTGATAATTGCGTGAGTATCTCACGTTATTTATTCAATTATTGTCACAATATTTTATATTATTAAATCAATAATTGAGACGACAAATTTATTCATATTATTATTTGTATTATTAACAATGTTTAGAAAGTTCTGTCAAGGAAAGGAGTTTGATCACCTAATTGCGCGCCAATAGAGTGAAATTCTTATCGGAAAGCCCACTCTTTCTTGGGAATGATCTGGTTGTTAATATTACAAATTATATTATTGATGAATAATTGTTGTTTAAAAATATGTTTTGTAAAGCCAAGTGAATTGAGATAAATAGAGAAAATTTTTATGAAGTATTTGTTATAAGTTTGGCGTATTATTTGGACCCCCACTTACTCATTTTTTAAAATAATCGGTAGGAAGTTATAAAATATATATATATATATATATATATATATATACGTGTGTGTGTATATATATATATATATATATATATATATATATATATATATTATAATAAGTTTTATTTTTTATGAAAACTAGAATATATTATATTTTATTATGCATAGTATTTGTATAGTGTCTGCATAGTGTTTGCATAGTAAAATTAGAAAAATTCATCGAGAATCAAGTGATTCCTTCTTTATGCACTGCAGTCGTGATTTTCTAAATTCAAATAGTATCATTACATTCTCCTAAAAATAGGATGCTTAGTTTAGAATTGAAAATCACACCAGATCAGAGAATTCTTCTTCTATAATATTGAGCGTATTTCTTTAGAGTTTAAGGAAGTTTTGAGCGTAAAAAACAGTATAAGTTTTCTTCAAGAATATCTCCGCTCTACCAGTCAAAAGTACTTTATTTTTAAGATAAGGGATATTATTTTTGTCCAATATTCGTAAGAAATAATATTTTCTTCCATACTCTGTAGTATGTAAGTAATATTATTTCGTTTCAGATTCTGAATTGTACACTCATTTTGTTAAAGTATTGCTTCTATACTCCGTGAAATTAGTAGAATATCATTGAAATTTGCGTTTCATCTAGTACCTTTTCACGAAAATATTATTTTGAACATTCTTGATAATTTTTAATCTTTTCATGCTGGGGTACTATTCATAAAGTACTATTCATTGGGTACTATTCACTCGGGTACTATTCACACAGAGTACTATTCATGATAAAAATTGATTCCTTTTCAGTCCAAATTATTTTTGATACAATATTATTCTTGAATTTTACTCCATAAAGCAGTATCATGTTTACAATTTAGACATTATTGAATTCTGGATAAATTAAATTATAAATCTTTAAAATTTATCCTTTACTTTCATTTAATTGAATTCTTATATCATTGTCATCATCCTCATGCTTATATTGTGATGAAAGTCATCTTTGGCCCGTAGTGCATAAATGGATTGTTGATTGGTATGATTATGACCAGAAATCATTTGGTATAATCATGACCTGTAATGTTATAAATGATGTGGTAAAAGTCCTCATTGGCTCGTAGTGCATTGATGGACAGTTGTTGGCATGATCATGACCATTGGTGATAACACGAATATCATTGGCCCATAGTGCATGGATAATTCGAAGATGTGATACTAATGAATATCCTTGGCCCGTAGTGCATGGATAATTCAGTGATGTGGATTATTTATTGAGCTGAGTCTCAATGATAAAATTTATGATAAACTTTTTAAATCATAGAAGATAGTAGATATCATGCTCTACTTGACTCTTCTAATGGATTGCTTGTTTTGCTGCAATTAAACTTGTTGTTTATTGTATTCTATCAGTTTAACCTGTTGAAGGCTAACGATAATTTATTTTGCATTATCTTAGTCATAATATTTCTTACTAGGCTAGTTGAGCTCACCCTTTTGGTTTCATTGTTCTCTTCAGGGAATGAGAACGTAATCGGGACTAGTCGAGAAATGGAGTGACGCTCCGAGATGGTGTGTGACACCCCCAAAATAGGTATACATCACCCATCTTGGGTCGCCAAATATATGGTACTGAATACAAATACAAACTTAATTATACAACATGAACTATAAGTTTTAATACAAATATTATCTTCTAGACAGTATTCCAACTCCAAATAAGTACTCATTTATTATCACACTATTTCACAGGATAGTGAGGACTACTAATGCAAACATCTGGACCGTCACTCCGTTCCCCGACTAGTCCCGACTACGTTTTCATTTCCTGAAGAGAACAGTGAAAGAAAAGGATGAGCTCAACTAGCCCAGTAAGAAATATTATGACTAAGATAATGCAGAATAAATTATCCTTAGCCTTTCAACAGTATAACAACTGATAGAATACAATAGACAACAAGTCTTAGATCAAGTTTAACTACAGCGGAAGAGTCAAGTAGAACATAATGTCTACTATCTCTTCTAGATTAAAAGTCCATCGTTAATATTTCATTTACATATCTTGAACAACAGGTTCTTTGTTATACCAAGAGAAAAGAACTATCATCACCGTCTTCACTGAGGCCAAGCCCCCAAAATAGGTATACATCACCCATCTTGAGTCGCCAAATACATGGTACAAAATTCAAATACAACTTAATTATACAACAAATCGTGTAAAATACGACAAAACATAATCTAAGAGTTTTAATAAGAATATTGTCATCTAGACAATATCCACACTCAATGGAGTCCTCATTACATTTATTGTCACACTATTTAATAGAATAGTGAGGACTACTAATCTTATCATCTCGGACCGGCCACTCCGTTCCTCGACTAGTTAAAACACGTTCTCATTTCTGAAGAAAACGGTGAAAGAAGGGTGAAGCTCAACTAGCCCGAGAAGAAATATTATGACTAATATAATGCGAGAATAAATTATCATTAGTCTTCAACAATATTAAAGCGATAAAATATAATAGACATCAAGTTTAAGCTGCGGTGAATAAGTAATCCATTAGAAGAGGCAAGTAGAGCGTGATATCTACTATCTTCTATGATTTAAAATGTTTTTATCAATTTTTATTCTTTGAGACTCGACAATAAATAAACCACATCATCGAGTCATCCCCGCACTACTGGGCCAAAGATATTCATTAAATCATCAATGGTCATGACTATTAGAATAATCCTTGGTCATAATCATACCAAAAAGCGTCCATCGATGCAATACATGCTACTGAGGACTTTTACCACATCATTTATAACATTACAGGTCATGATTATACCGAATAATCCTTGGTCATAATCATACCAAGTCCATCTATGCACGTAAGCAAAAGATGACTTTTATCACAATATAAGCATGAGGATGATGACAATGACATAATAATTCAATAAAATAAGTTCAAGAATAAATTTTAAAGATTTATAAGTTAATTTATCTTGAAATCAATTACGTCCAAATTGTCAACATGATACTGCTTTGTGGAGTAAAATTCAAGAATGCTTAGAAGAATATGTCCATGAAAAGATACCAGATGAAGCGCAAATATCCAAGATATTCTACTAATTTCATGGAGTATAGAAGCCAAAACTTTAACCAAATGAGTATCATAGAATATATGAAACTGCAAATGGATTTTCACCCGCCATGCGATAATCCACGTAGACAGATCATTTCCACAATTTAATAAGGAATGAATACGAAGGATCATTCACCATGCATGTGATAATCCACATAAAGCAAGGTTATTCCAATGTAATAATAAAGAATGGAACGGTGGTATATGTAATCCTTGCAGACATGGATATTCCAACAGAATAATAAAGAATGGAACTAGGTCTAGCGTAATCCGCCCAGACAAGATATTCCAACAGAATAATAAAGAATGGAATAACAAACAATTCACCATGCATGCGATAAACCGCACAGACAGGTTATTCCAACAGAATAATAAAGAATGGAACCAGGTCTAGCGTAATCCGCACAGACAGGATATTCCAACAGAATAATAAAGAATGGAATAACAGAAGAATTTCACCATGTATGCGGTACTTCACATATATAGGTTATTCCAACATAATAATAAAGAATGGAATAATGAGCTCTCTTTATGAATCTGAAAGAAATAATACCCTTACCTTAGAAAAGCTGGATCTTTGGAGTAGAGAGGTATGAGACTTTCTTCTTCTTTCTCTTTATAATTTCGCACTATAATAATTGCTCTATAGCTTTAGTGAATTGGTGAGAAATGAAGGAAGAATGAGCTTCTATTTATAGGAAAATATAGTTTCGATAATTGCACGTTTTGGGGCTTAAAATATTATAGTACAATACCTTCAACTTTTCTTTCATTTTTAATTTAGTCCTGCAAGTATTATCAAACTTACACCACCTCCCCTAATAGTAAATAATGTGAATAAATATAGTTCAATCATGTGAATCAATAGTTATGATAATCTAAAAATACAAATTACAGTATAGTACCTCCATCTATACCTCCATTTTTAACTTAGTCATGCAAGTATTATCAATCTTGCACCAACTTCCCTAATAGTACAAGAATGTGAATCAATAGTACACATATGTGAACAAATAGTTATAATCATGTGAATTAATAGCAATTAATTGCTCATTTATTCGGTTAATTACCCGATTGGTCAGTATAACTTTCAGACATCAATTAATATCAAAATAAATGTCGATTTTCACTAACACTATTAATTCCAACACAATGAAACTATCAATTTCATCTTTAATCAACACGAACTTATTCATCATTAATATTATAACTCATAATATTTAACAACCAGGTCGTTCCCAGAAAAGAGGAGACTTTCCGATAAGGATTTCTCCTTATTGGCGTGCAATTAGATGACCAAACCTCTCCTTGACAGAACTTCTATACATTGTAAATATTACAATTTAATAATATGAATAACTTTGTCGTCTTAATTATTGATTTAATAATATATCATATAATGCAGATGATATTGTGACAATAATCGAATCAATAATATGAGAGATATGATGCAGCAATTATTATAGTAATAATTGAGTATAACTGAGTGACTTCTCACGTAAGCATCAATAATCAATATCGTGTGCTACTATGCAACCACGTGTATTACTATACTTTTACTACCTGGTAGTTCAACAATTTAACGGTAAAACTTCCGCCATTATTTTTATAAAAAGATAATTATGTCGTTTTCTAACTACGATAATACTTTCGTTGTGGGGTCCACCAATGATTGTGCCATCATACGAATATTCCCTGTTAAAATGATCTGCATCATACATTCCTCATTCTCCACCAAATGAGGTGCAAACCTGGATAACTCTGCAAACTTCGCCTCATATTGGGACACCGTCATGTTATTTTGTTCTAGTCTAATAAACTCCGCTTCCTTCAAATGACGAATACTTTCAGGAAAGTACTTGTCATTGAATAGTTTCTGAAATGTCTCCCGAAGACATCTTTGAGTCTTGTTGGATGGGAGCGCTTCACGGACTCCCCACCATGAATGCCTCATTACGGAACACAAAAGTGGCAAATGGAACCTTTTGTTCCTCCATACATCCCAAGACATCGAATATCTTGGTAATTTGTTTGACCCACGTTTCTGCCTTAATCGGAATCTGGCTTTCCCCAGAATTCTGGTGGTCTCAACTTTTTGAACTGTTTGGTAGTGACAAGCGATGCGTTATTATCATTTCTACCCGGTATTTTGTGCATGAGTCTCCTAAATGCGATTTTACATGAGCGCAAAAAAAGCTTCTAAACATTACGCGATGCGTTCATTGTCGATCGGTGGTGTTTTTTCTGAGGAGGAACATTGCTTAGAAGTGCATTTCAACGTTCTCCTCGTTGGTGGGTAAAGGTGTCTCCGCGGTCTCAACATTCTCGATCGACATTCTCAAATATTGCCATAAAACAAAGGTTAATTAAAGAAATCAACATATTACATAATATCCCTATATACTGACCAACCAACAAATAAGCTTAGGTAAGACACACTTAAGCGAAGGTTTTACTCGTCTCTCCCTCCTAGTTCTATTCCTCGATCTCCGCTAGAGATCATATCCTAAGCTACGATACCAATTGTGGCGCCCCAAAATAGGTATACATCACCCATTTTGAGATGTCGATAACGTAGTGCGAAACAACTACAACTTTATTAATCTGACATATAAACTGTAAGTTTAAATACAAATATTGTTATCTAGACAATATTCATATCCAACTAAGTCCTCAGTACAATTATTGGTACATTATTTTATAAAAATGGTGAGGACTACTAAAACAACTTCTAGAACCATCATTCCACACCCCGACTAGTACTCACTACATTCTCGCCTCCTAAGAAGAAAAATGGAACAAAAAGGAAAAGGGTGAGCTCAACTAGCCCAGTAAAGAATATTATGACTAAGATAATATAGAACAAATTATCGTTAGTCTTCAACAAGGAAAAATCTAATAGAATATAATATAGACAACAAGTTTCAGATCAGTATTTGCAGCAGAAATAATAATTCCTAGATGAGTTACGTAGAGAATGAAACCTACTATAATCTACGAATTTAAAAGTCTATCATCAATATTTTATCCCTGTAACATCAATCAATATTCATCTTGAATCAAATATTCATCTTTTACTACAGGCCAAAGATATTCATCGATTGGTCGTATTAAATCTCAATTTTTGTACATCTTTGCACTCTGAGCCGAAGATATTCATCAAAATCCATTCATCTTTGCACTACATGCCAAAGATATTGATAATATCATCATTTAGGGTGAGGATGATGAAAAATATTTTAAAAAAATGAATCTAGTGAAACAAAAAGAACAAATATTAAGGATTAGTACTTTAAACAATCAAGAATTCAAAATACTTCATAAATAAACATAGTGGAGTAAAATTGAGAATGATCAAAACATGGATACAATTAAAGCTAGTATCCATAATAGATATTTTGGACAAAAAAAGCTAATTTTACGTGAATAGTGTGTATTATACGTGAATAATCACAAGTATCGTGAATAGTGATGTATCGTGAATAGTAACCCAAACACTAAAAGGCAAAAAATTTCACAAGAAAATACTATCAATATTCGGCATAATGATATAATATCATTTTTAAAAATAATATCCCTTGCCTTGAAAAGATTGTACTTCAAGCTGGAATATCGGATATAGTGCTAAAGGAAACTTGCACAGTATAGCAACACTCAAAGTATCAAAATACTCACAAGTATACACTCGATAATATAAAGAAAACTTGGTTTACGGTGTGATTTTCAATTCTAACCTAAACACCTATTTATAGGAAAATGCTTAGAACACAAGCGGAAAATTTAATAAAATATTAATATTATTTATTTTTATTCCTACGCCCACATTTAGAGATATGAATTCAGCCATTTCAACAACAAATGGGGCACATCAAACTTATCAAAAATGATTTTCTTTTAAAACAAATTTAAAACTTTTGAAAAATAATTATTTGAACTTGAACTTCAATAATTCATAATAAATAGCCCTTTTATCGAGAAAAATTCAAATCTCATGTCCCTTCCAGGAAATTCCATTTCTCTGACTGCGGAAGAAAGTTTTCCAAATTCCAAGCCATTGTGAGAAATCCATAAGCAGGCGATTTTACGGGTATTTATAATCAAATTTCGATCGAGAAATGGGGTCACAAACATGAAAACATGTTTTAAATATTTATTGAAACAAAAATACTCTTCCTCCTCATTTATTCATATATCCCACATTTATTGTAAAATATCACTATTATTATATTATTAAAATATAATAATATATTTAAATAATTATTTTATCGGAAGAGATAAAATATCAATTTTTAACAATTGTCACATTAAAAATTTTCTCCATCTATATCCACATAAAATAAATATTTCCCTTATCATATAAATAAATAATTAATTATTCACAAATAATATTACAGAATCACAATACTGACAACCAGGCAGTTCCCAAGAAAGAGGGGGCTTTCCAATAAGGATTTCTCCTTACTGGTGCTCAATTAGGTGACCAAACCTCTCCTTGAAGCAGAACTTTCTAGACATTGCCAATAATGTTATCTAATAATATTATTCAAATAATATGAATTATTGATTTGATAATGAAAATCTTGTGTGTAGTGACAATTATTAAAACAACAATAATGTAAAATATCAAGCGTAGCAATTATTGAATCGATAAAATAAAATATTAAGCGATAACTACACTGTAACAATTATTGAGTAGTGCCTTCTTACGTAAGAATCAATAACTGGTGCAATACCGTGTGCTACTATGTTTTAACCACCGGGTATTCCAACAGTATTAACTATAACAACTACACCGTTATTTATAAACAACCTATACTTGTCATTTTCTTCATCCATTCGCTTTCCGTTATGGGGCCCACAATGTCTTGCTTGTGGTAAATGCGAATATTCCCAAAGCGGTAAAATATTCCATAACCAAACAAATATTTTCCGATAAAAATGAATATTTTATAACCACTTGCATATTTGAAATATTTGCGCTTTTTACGCATAACTAACCACATTAATCAAATCAACCCTTACTATTTCAAATTAATAAATAGAGGAAATTCAATTTCATTAATAATAAGTTGGGGTCTTACAGTTTGGGTCTTTCACATATTTACGTAACATAGATATGTGAAAAACGTTATGAACACGAGACATACTTGGCGGTACTCGATCGAGGATTAAAAATGGGCCAATGAATTGAGGATTGAGCTTTCCACTCTTTCCAAATCTTGTAACTCCTTTCCATGGAGCAACACGTAACAACACATGATCTTCAATATTGAATTCCACGTCTTTTTGATGAAGATCAGCATAACTCTTTTGTCGATCTTGTGAGATTTTTATACGTTGTCGGGTTTAAATCTTTTCCGTAGTCATATGTACCAAATCCGGTCCCAACAACGTTGCTTCACCCACCTCATCCCAGCATACTGGAGAACAGCACTTTCTTCCATACAACGCCTCAAATGGAGCCATGCTAATACTTGTTTGATAACTATTGTTATAGGAAAACTCCACCAATGGTAAGAATTTATCCCAACTTCCCTTGAGGTCAAGGACACAAAGTCTTAATAAATCTTCAAGAGTTTGAATAGTCCTTTCCGACTGCCCATCCGTTTGAGGATGATATGTTGAACTAAATCGTAAATCCGTGCCCATAGCTTTTTGCAAACTAACCCAAAATCTTGAAGTGAATCTTGGGTCTCGATTAGAAACTATGGATACTGGCATACCATGAAATCTTACGATCTCGTTTATGTACATACTAGCAAGACGTTCAGGTGTAAAAGTTTCTCGTATCGGTAAGAAATGAGCAGACTTGGTAAATCTATCAACAATTACCCAAATCGCATCTATGCCTTGAGAAACCTTGGGAAGACAAAGAATGAAATCCATGGTAATGTGCTCCCACTTCCCGCTTTGGAATTTCAAGTGGTTGCAATGGACCTTTTGGCACTTGATGCTTCGCCTTGACTCGTTGACAAGTTAGACACCTTGAGATAAACCCTGCTATCTCTCTCTTCATATTGCTCCACCAAAATGTATGTCGAAGATTATGATACATTTTGGTACTCCCAAGATGGATTGCAAATGGTGTGTTGTGTGCCTCCATCATGATTTTATACTTCAAGTCAGAATAAGAACACAAAGTCTGGAGTTGGCTCAAAATATTACTTCTTCATCGATTCTTGCTTCCAGAATAGCACTTTCTTCTTCATATGCATCAGATTCAGGTCTGTAGTTTGAGAAACTTTAACTTTATCGATTAAAGTCGGTTCCACTCGTATATTCACCATCATCACATGGGTCCCTGGAGTTTTTAACTCTATTTCTATCATTTCCAAGTCATACAAAATGGGTCTTTGCGTTGATAATTTTGCACTCGTACCCGCATATGATCTTCTACTCAATGCGTCAGCTACTACGTTCGCTTTTCTAGGATGGTATGATCATAATCTTTCAACAACTCAAGCCATCGTTGTTGCCGCATGTTGAGTTCCTTTTGAGTGAAGAAATATTTGAGGATTTTATGATCCGTATAGATCTCCACCTTTTCTCCATACAGTAATGCCTCCAAATCTTAAGTTAAAATAAAATGCTGCGCTTAACTACAGATCATGAGTAGGATAATTCCTCTCATATTCTTTGAGTTGTCGTGAGGCATAGGCATAGTCGATACAAAATTCAATTTCACGCTCTGGGGGTAGGTGTAAGACCCCAACTAATTATTAATGAAATTGAATTTCCTCTATTTATTAATTTGAAATAGTAAGGGTTGATTTGATTAATGTGGTTAGTTATGGATAAAAAGCGCAAATATTTCAAATATGCAAGTGGTTATAAAATATTTATTTTTATCGGAGAATATTCGTTTGGTCGTGGAATATTTTTACTGTCGGGGAATATTAAATTGACATGTAGTGACCTTGTATGGAGCCTATAACGGAAAGCGATTGGATGAAGAAAACTACAAGTATAAGTTGTTTATAAATAACGACGTAATTGTTATATTGTTGGAATACTCGGTGGTTAAAATACAGTAGCACACGGTATTGCACCAGT
Source organism: Panax ginseng (assembly GCA_020205605.1). Taxonomy (NCBI): domain Eukaryota; kingdom Viridiplantae; phylum Streptophyta; class Magnoliopsida; order Apiales; family Araliaceae; genus Panax; species Panax ginseng. The sequence continues at coordinate 94,532,653 of CM035133.1, read as the reverse complement.
TATTGATTCTTACGTAAGAAGGCACTACTCAATAATTGTTACAGTAGTTACTGTTTTATATTTTATTTTATTGATTCAATAATTGCTACGTTTGATATTTTATATTATTGTTGTTTCAATAATTGTCACTACACAGTATTTTCATTACCAAATCAATAATTCATATTATTTGAATAATATTATTAGATAACATTATTGGCAATGTCTAGAAAGTTACATCTAAGGAGAGATTTGGTCACCTAATCAAGGCGGCAAAGAAGAGGAGAAATCCTTATTGGAAAGCCCTCACTTTCTTGGGAGGCTATGCGGTTGTCGTGATTGTGATTCTGCAATATTATTTGTGAATAATTAATTATTTATTTATATGATAAGGGAAATATTTACTTTATGTGGATATAGATGGAGAAAATTTTTAATGTGACAATTGTTAAAAATTGATATTTTATCTCTTCTGATAAAATAAATCATTTAAATATATTATTATATTTTAATAATATAATAATGGTGATATTTTACAATGAATGTGGGATATATGAATAAATGAGGAGGAAGAGTATTTTTGTTTCAATAAATGTTTAAAACATGTTTTTCATGTTTGTGGACACCATTTCTTGACTGAAATTTGATTATAGCCTGTAAAATCGCCCGTTTGTGGATTTCGATCAATTTCTGTTTGGAATTTGGAAAAACTTTCTTCTGCATAGTTGTAGAGAATGGAATTTCCTATGGAAAGGACATGAGATTTGAATTTTTCTGATAAAAGGGCTATTTATTATGAAATATTGAAGTTCTAAAATTCCGAAATAATTATTTTTCAAAAGTTTTAAATTTGTTTTAAAAGAAAAATGTTTTTGATATGTTTGATGTGCCCCATTAGTTGTTGAAATGGTCGATTTCGGGGATCTCTAAATGGGCGAGGAATAAAAATAAATAATATTAATATTTTATTAAATTTTCTCGCTTTGGTGTTCTAAGCATTTTCCTATAAATAGGTGTTTAGATTAGAATTGAAAATCACAATTTAAACCCAAGTTTTCTCTCTATATTATCGAGTGTATACTTGTGAGTATTTTGATACTTTGAGTGTTGCTATACTATGAAGTTCCTTCAAAGACTATATCCCAGATTCCAAATTTGAAGTACAATCTTTTCAAGGTAAGGGATATTATTTTTAAAAATGATATTATATCATTATGTCGAATATCGAGAGTATTTTTCTTGTGAAATTCTTGGTCTTTTTAGTGTTTGGGTTACTATTCACGATATACGACACTATTCACGATATACATGATTATTCACTTAATCACGTACACTATTAATGTAAAAAATTAGTTTTTGTTTTTTTGTCCAAAATATCTATTATGGATACTAGCTTTGATTGTATCCATGTTTTGATCAATCTTGAATTTTACTCCAAAGATGTTTATTTATGAAGTATTTTGAACTCGGATTTTTAAAGTACTAATCTTTAATATTTGTTCTTTTGTTTCACTAGATTCGTTTTCTTTGAAATATTTTTCATCATCCTCAGTCCTAAATGATGATATTACTGAATATCTTGGGCATGTAGTGCAAAGATGAATGGATTTTTGATGAATATCTTTCTTCTTAGTGCAAAAGATGTACAGTGTTGAGATAAACACTAATCAATCGATGAATATCTTTCGGCTCAGTAGTGTAAAAGATGAATATTTGATTAAAGATGAATATTGATTGATGTTACAGGGATAAAATATTGATGATAGACTTTTAAATTCGTAGATTATAGTAGGTTTCATTCTCTACGTAACTCATCTATGAATTATTATTTCGGCTGCAAATATTGATCTGAAACTTGTTGTCTATATTATATTCTATCAGATTTTTCCCTGTTGAAGACTAACGATAATTTGTTCTATATTATCTTAGTCATAATATTCTTTACTGGGCTATTTGAGCTCACCCTTTTTCTTTTTGTTCCATTTTTCTTCTCAGGAGGTGAAAATGTAGCGAGTACTAGTTGGGGTGTGGAATGATGGTTCTAGAAGTTGTTTTAGTAGTCCTCACTATTTTTGTAAAATAATGTACCAATAATTGTAATGAGGACTTAGTTGGGTATGGATATTGTCTAGATAACAATATTTGTATTTAAACTTACAGTTTATATGTCAGATTAATAAAGTTGTAGTTATTTCTGTACTATGTTATCGACAACTCAAAATGGGTGATGTATACCTATTTTGGGGGCGCCATGTGATTGGTATCGAGTTTAGGATATGATTTTTCAAGTGAGATCGAGAAATAGAACTAGGAGGGGAGAGACGAGTAAAACCTTCGCTAATGTGTCTTACCTAAGCTTATTTGTTGGTTGTTTAGTATATAGGGATATTATGTGATATGTTGATTTCTTTAATTAATCTTTGTTTTATGGCAGTATTTGAGAATGTCGACTGAGAATGTTGAGACCGTGGAGACACCTTTACCCACCAACGAGGAGAACGTGCAACAGGCCGGCAATGTTCCTCCTGTAAACAACACCACTGATCAGACGATGAACGACAAAATGTTTAGAAGCTTTTTTGCAGTTCATGCAAAATCAGACGAGGGAGACTTGTGCACAAAATACCGGTGGAAATGATAACAACGCACGATTTGTCATGGCCAAGCAGTTCAAAGAGTTGGGACCACCAGAATTCTGGGGAAAGCCGGATCCGATTAAGGCAGAAATGTGGGTCAAACAAATTACCAAGATATTCGATGTCTTAGGATGCACGGAGGAACAGAAGGTTCCATTCGCCACTTTTATGTTCCATTATGAGGCAGATTACTGGTGGGAGTCTGTGAAGCGTACCCATCCAGCCACACTAAGCATGTCTTGGGAGACATTTCAGAAACTGTTCAATGACAAGTACTTTCCTGAAAGTATTCGTCATATGAAGGAAGTGGAGTTTATTAGACTAGAACAAAAAATAACATGGACGGTGTCCCAATACTGGCGAAGTTTGCGCAGAAAGTTATCGAGTTTGCACCTCATTTGGTGGAGAATGAGGAACGTATGACGCGGATGTTTCTGAGAGGTTTGAAACCCGACATACGTCAATATCTCATTTCCCATAAATTTTCTCTCTATTCAGATGTTATCAACAGGGCTCAATTATTAGAACGAGATAATGAGTACGTTCAACCGAGGGACTACAACTAGGATCATACCGGAGATAGCAGTCAACAGAATAATGATAACCAGCGAAGAAAGAAAAAGACGGACAAAAATAGTAACCACTCTGGTGGTAGTCATGGCCACGAGAATAGAAGAAGCGAGTCGGGAGGAGATTTTAAAAAGAGGAGATTCAACAATGACCGTGTGAAGACGTCAAAGACCAAAGAACAACTTTTTTCTAAGGAGGAGAGCGACCCTTGGTCAGTATCTTATAAATGCGGGAAAGAGGGACATATTAGTCCAAACTGTCCACAACAGTTTAAGGTATGTTATAATTGTGGAAAGGAAGGACATATCGCTTGAGATTGTACGGTAGCGAAACTAAGTCCAAGGGGGACGGTGACTCAAAAGGCTGTTCCAGAAAAGTCAAAGTCAACGGTTCCAGGAAGAGCGTTTCTTGTGACTGGTCAAAATGCGAGGAACCCAAACGAGGTGATCACGGGTAAGCTAATCATTAATTCTTGCGAAGTTTATACCTTAATTAATACCGGTGCTACCCATTCATTTATCTCTCCTACTTGTGCTCAACGTTTAAACTTGACTCCGGAGAAATTAGACTTTGATTTATCTGTGGAGACTCCATTAGGAGAAACTTTTATTACATCCACTATTTATAAATCTTGTTTGATCCAAGTTGGTACCATCACATTACTCCATTGACCTTATCTCTTTAAAGATACTTGCTTTTGATGTGATTTTAGGGATTGATTGGTTAACCACTCATCATGCCAAAATTGATTGTTTTAAGTAAGGTTGTTAGTTTTCATATTCTAACCAACTGTTATGCAATTCAAACAACTAAACCATTAAAATCAATCACGGTCATATCAAATCATAAAGCTATTCGTTTATTAAAAAGCGGATGTCAAGCTTTCTTAGCCCATGTTATGGATTTGAATAAAGACACGTCGATTTGAATAATATTCCCTGTTGTTAGTAAGTTTCTGACGTATTTCACGAAGAACTTCCGATCTACCCCGGGCGTGAAGTTTAATTCTTTATTGATCTTGAGCATGGTATAAAGCCCATTTCTAAAACCCCATATCGAATGGCTCTATTGAACTTGAGAGTTAAAGGTCCAACTACTGAGAGTTGTTGGACATCGGTTTCATTAGATCTAGTACATCTCCTTGGGGTGCTTTCTTATTTTATTTGTAAAGAAGAAAAAGCGAGTATGTATGTGACTTTGTATTGACTACAGGGAATTGAACCATGTCACCATCAAGAATAGGTATCCGATACCTCGTATTGATGACTGTTTGACCGATTGCAAGGAGCACAATTCTTTTCAAAGATCGATCTTCGTTCGGATATCATCGGTGAAGATTAGAGGCGAGGATATTCCAAAGGCGCCTTGAACTCGATGCGGGCATTATGAATTCTTAGTCATGTCTTTTGGATTGACTAATGCTCTGCGACTTTCATGGATATGATGAACCAAAGTATTCAAGGATTATTTGGATGGGATTCGTTGTTGTCTTTATTGATGACATCCTCATATATTCCAAAAGCCGTGAAGATCATGAGCACCATTTGAAGCTGGTACTCCAAAGGCTTTGTGAAAATAAGCTATATGCCAAATTGAAGAAATGCGAGTTCTGGCTTGAGGAAGTAGCATTCCTTGGGCACGTGGTGTCAAAACATAGAGTATCTGTCGACCCAAGGCGAAGATTAAAGCAATATAAAGTTGGGAGCAATGAAAGTCGGTGGATCAAGTATGTAACTACGGGCCTAGATGGTTATTATCGGAGATTCGTGGAAGGGTTTTCTCGAATCGCTACTCCATTAACTCAGCTAACTCGGAAGGATACAAAATTTGTATGGAGCGAGGAATGCAAGAAGAGTTTCCAAGATCTTAAGAGGAGACTCATTTCGGCACCTGTTCTGACAATACCATCTAGTTCAGATGGATTTGTTATCTACAACGATGCTTCAGGCAAAGGATTAAGATGTGTTCTCATACAACATGGGAAAGTCATAGCCTATGCCTCGCGACAACTTAAAGAATATGATAGGAATTATCCTACTTATGATCTAGAGTTGGCGTGATCATTTCACGCTTAAAGATCCGGAGGCACTATCTATATGGGGAGAAAGTGGAGATATATTAGGACCATAAAAGCCTCAAATATTTCTTCACCCAAAAGGAACTCAACATGCAGCAACGGCGTTGGCTCGAGTTGTTAAAAAGATTATGACCACATTATTCAATACCATCACGGAAAAGCGAGCGTAGTGGTAGACGTAGCGTTGAGTAGAAGATCATATGCGAGGATTGAGTACGATGATGTCAAGTATACGCATAGAGCCAACTTTAATAGAAAAGTTAAAGTTGCTCAAGCCATCGACCGGAGGCGATGCGTATGAAGAAGAAAGTACAAGAAGGTGCTATTAGGAAGCGAGAATCGATGAAGAAGGAATACTTGAGTCTACTCCGGACTTTGTGTTCTAATGACTCGATTTGAAGTACAAGATCATAGCGGAGGCACATAATACACCATTTGCAATCCATCTCGGAAGTACCAAAATGTATCGTGATCTTGACATACATTTGGTGGAACAACATATGATGAGAGAGAGATTGCAAAGTTTATCTCGAGGTGTTTAACTTGTCAACGTGTAAAGGCGGAGCATCAATTACCTAAGGGTCCGTTACAACCACTTGAGATTCCAAAATGGAAGTGGGAACACATTACCATGGATTTTGTTACGGGTCTTCCCATAGTTTCTGAAGGCATAAATGCTATTTTGGTTATTGTTGAAAGATTAACCAAGTCTGCTCATTTCTTGCCGATACGGGAGACTTATTCCCTTGAACGTCTTGCTCATATGTATGTAAATGAGATTGTGAGATTGCATGGCATGCTAGTATCCATAGTTTCGGATCGTGACCCAAGATTCACTTCATGATTTTGGGTTAGCTTGCAAAAAGCTATGGGCACGCAGTTTACGATTGATTCGGCATACCATCCTTAAGCAGACGGACAATCGAGAGAGGACTATTCAAACTCTTGAAGATCTATTAAGACTCTCTGTCCTAGACTTCAAAGGGAGTTGGGATAAGTATTTACCATTGGTGGAATTCTCCTACAACAACAGTTATCAGATAAGTATAGGGGTAGCTCCATTCAAAGCATTGTATGGAAGAAAGTGTCGCTTCCAAAGTATGTTGGGATGAGGTGGGTGAAGCAACATTGTTGGGACGAGTTGATACGTATTACTACATAAAAGATCCAAATGATTCGATAGCGATATACAAAGCGGCACAAGATCGACAAAAGAGTTATGCGGATCTTCATCGAAAGGCGTGAAATTTAGTCTTTGGGGATCATGTATTGTTGCGTGTTGCCCCATGGAAAGGAGTTACAAGATTAGAGAAAGAGAAAGCTTGATCCACAATTTATTGGTCCATTTGATTCTTGAGCAGTAGGAAATGTAGCCTATAGACTCGCGTTACCTCCAAATATGTCTCGTGTTCATAATAATTTTTATCATAAATCTTTGAAAATATGTGAAAGACACGAACCACGTTATTGAGTTAGACCCGGATGAGATAGCCGAAGACTTAACGTACGAGGAGGTACCTGTCAAGATCTTGGATAGGAAGGAGCATGTCCTACGCACCAAGGTCATACTACAAGTTAAAGTTTTGTGGAGGAACCATGCTATTGAGGAAATGACCTGAGAGTTGGAAACGGAAATGAAAGCGAGGTATCCTCACCTTTTCGAAACACCAGGTACGTACGTCAATTTCGAGGACGAAATTTCATAAGCAGGGGAGGTTGTAAGACCCCAACTTATTAATGAAATTGAATTTCCTCTATTTATTAATTTGAAATAGTAAGGGTTGATTTGATTAATGTGGTTAGTTATGGGTAAAAAGCGCAAATATTTCAAATATGCAAGTGGTTATAAAATATTCATTTTTATCGGAGAATGTTCGTTTGGTCGTGGAATATTTTTACTGTCGGAGAATATTAAATACTGACAATAGCGACCTTATTGTGTGGGCCCCATAATGGAAAGCGATTGGATGAAGAAAATGACAAGTATAAGTTGTTTATAAATACGACGTAGTTGTTATCGTTAATCTTTGTTGGAATGCCGTTGGATTTAAAACACGGTAGCTATGCGGTATTGCACCGATTATTGATTCTTACGTAAGAAGGCACTACTCGATAATTATTACGATGAATTCTTGTTTTATATTTTATTTTATTGATTCAATAATTGCTACGTTGATATTTTATATTATTGTTGTTTCAATAATTGTCACTACACAATATTTTCATTATCAAATTAATAATTCATATTATTTGAATAATATTATTAGATAACATTATTGGCAATGTCTAGAAAGTTCTGTCTAAGAAGAGGTTTGGTCACCTAATTGTGCGCTAGTAAGGAGAAATCCTTATTGAAAAGCCCCCACTTTCCTGGGAATTGCCTGGTTGTCAATATTGTGATTCTGTAATATTATTTGTGAATAATTAATTATTGATTTATATAATAAGGGAAATATTTATTTTATGTGGATATAGATGGAGAAAATTTTTAATGTGACAATTGTTGAAAATTGATATTTTATCTCTTCTGATAAATAATTCATTTAAATATATTATTATATTTTAATAATATAATAATGGTGATATTTTACAATGAATGTGGGATATATGAATAAATGAGGAGGAAGAGTATTTTTGTTTCAATAAATATTTAAAACATGTTTTTCATGTTTGTGGACCCCATTCTTGGTTGAAATTTGATTATAGCTTTGTAAAATCATGGTTTGTGGATTTACATCAATTTACATTTGGAATTTGGAAAAACTTTCTTTTGCAAAGTTGTAGAGAATGGAATTTCCTATGGAAAGAACATGAGATTTGAATTTTTCTGATAAAAGGGCTATTTATTATGAATTATTGAAGTTCTGAAGTTCCGAAATAATTATTTTTCAAAAGTTTTAAATTTGTTTTAAAAGAAAAACGTTTTTGATATGTTTGATGTGCCCCATTGGTTATTGAAATGGCTGAATTTAGATCTCTAAATGTGGGCGTAGGAATAAAAATAAATAATATTAATATTTTATTAAATTTTCTGCTTTGGTGTTCTAAGCATTTTCCTATAAATAGGGTGCTTAGGTTAGAATTAAAAATCACACCAGAAACTGAAGTTTTCTGTCTCTATATTATCGAGTGTATACTTGTGAGTATTTTGATACTTTGAGTGTTGCTATACGATGCAAGTTCCCTTCAGCACTATATCCGGTATTCCAGCTAGAAGTACAATTTTTTCAAGGTAAGGGATATTATTTTTTAAAAATGATATTATATCATTATGCTGGAATATTGATAGTATTTTTCTTGTGAAATTCTTGTCTTTTAGTGTCGGGGTTACTATTCATGTATACGACATTATTCACGATATCTGATCTTATTCACGAATACGGCACTATTCACAGAAAAATTAGTTTTTTGTTTTTTGTCCAAAATATCTATTATGGATACTAGCTTTGATTGTATCCATGTTTTGATCATTCTTGAATTTTACTCCACTATGTTTATTTATGAAGTATTTTTGAACTCGGATTGTTTAAAGTACGAATCCTTAATATTTGTTCTTTTGTTTCATTAGATTCAGTTTCTTTAAAATATTTTTCATCATCCTCAGTCCTAAATGATGATATTACTGAATATCTTTGGCATGTAGTGCAAAGATGAATGGTTTTTGATGAATATCTTTGGCCTGTAGTGCAAAGATGTACAGGTGTTGAGATGAACATGACCAACTGATGAATATCTTTGGCCTGTAGTGCAAAGATGAATATTTGATTCAAGATGAATATTGATTGATGTTACAGGGATAAAATATTGATGATGGACTTTTAAATTCATAGATTATAGTATGTTTCATTCTCTACGTAACTCATCTATGAATTATTATTTCCGCTGCAAATATTGATCTGAAACTTTTTGTCTATATTATATTCTATCAGATTTTTCCCTGTTGAAGACTAACGATAATTTGTTCTATATTATCTTAGTCATAATATTCATTCTTTTCCTTTTTGTTCTATTTTTCTTCTCAAGAGGCGAGAATGTAGCGAGTACTAGTCGGGGTGTGAAATGATGGTTCTAGAAGTTGTTTTAGTAGTCCTCACCCCTTTTTGTAAAATAATGTACCAATAATTGTAATGAGGACTTAGTTGGGTATGGATATTGTCTAGATAACAATATTTGTATTTAAACTTACAGTTTATATGTTGTATTAATAAAGTTGTAGTTGTTTCTGTACCATGTTATTGACAACTCAAAATGGGTGTTGTATACCTATTTTGGGGGCGTCACATGAACCATATTATTGAATTAGAACCAGATGGGATAGAGGAAGATTTAACGTATGAAGAGTTACCTGTTAAAATCTTGGATAAGAAGGATCATATTCTACGCTCTAAAGTTATACCTCAAGTCAAAGTTTTGTGGAGAAACCACGATGTGGAGGAAATGACCTGGGAGTTAGAATCTAAGATGAAATCAAGGTATCCTCACCTCTTCGACTTACCAGGTACGCTCTCTCTTAAACTACCTGCTTTGGCTTATTCATGATCCGCCTTTGGTGCCCGCAGTCCGTGGACTTGACTTTGACTTCACTATACGACAAAATCAAGCTAGGTGACATTCTCTTCCGCAATAAAAACACGCTTTGGATTGCTGCGTACAGTTTGGACGGATGTGTTCCTCCTGTCCGCATTTGAAACATACGGCCGGTGATCGTTCTTCTTCTTTTGAAATGGGTGCTGGTGCTGCTGTCTTTCCATCATTATTGAACCTTCTTTTCTTGAAATTTCCACTTCTATTATCTCGGCCATGATTACCACCGAAGTGGTTACCACCAGTCTTGGCATGATAATTTCCCCCACGATGGTTATCATTGTTCCGATGACCGCTACCACCGGTACGATTATTATCGTGTTGTTGGTCGTTGCCTTTTGGTTGTGCTGACTCATTCGCGTCATTCGCTCCTCATTATCGACCAAATGGGATGCAAATTGAGACAACTCGGCAAACTTAGCCTCGTATTGCGATACGGTCATATTGTTTTGCTCCAGCTTGATGAACTCCACCTCCTTCATGTGACGAATACTTTCGGGAAAGTACTTGTCGTTGAACAGCTCTTGGAACTTCTCCCAAGACATCTTGAGTGCATTAATCTAGGTACGTTTTACAGATTCCCACCAGTAATCTGCCTCTTCATGCAACATAAAGGTGGCAAATGGAACCTTTTGCTCCTCTGAGCATCCCAAGACATCAAATATCTTGGTGATGCTGCTTTAACCACGTCTCGCTTTAAGTGGTTACGGCTTTCCAAAACTCCGGTGGTCGGCTCCTTGAATTGCTTAGCGGTGACCGACTGTGGGTTGCCATTATTTCCACCTATATTTTGAATATGAGTCTCTCTTACCTGTTGTTGCATGAATTGCATAAAGCCTCTGAACATTCCATCGTTCATCATTTGGTCGATGTTGTTGTTTACGGAGGATTATCGCCTTCACGATGCACATTATCGTGATTATTGATCTGTAGAGACTCGATGGTCTCACATGCTCCATTTGCTATTCTCAACATTTTGGATGCCATTTTCAAATCTTTTGTAACAAAACAAGGGTTAAATAACATATCACATATTATCCCTATATTACGTGACCAATTAAATACCAAATAAACTTAGGTAGGTCATACTAGCGAAGGAATTCCCCGTCTCTCCCCTCCTAGTTCTTGTCTCACATCTCAGCTAGGGATCATATCCCTAAGCTTTGATACCAACTATGACGCCCCCAAAATAGGTATACATCACCCATTTTGAGTCTCCAAATACATGGTACAAAATTCAAATATAACTTAATAATACAGCTGTCATGTAAACAATACGACAAAACATAAACTGAGAGTTTTAATAAGAATATTGTCATCTAGACAATATCCACACTCAAAGGAGACCTCATTACATTTATTGTCACACTATTTAATGAGAATAGTGAGGACTACTAATCTTCATTATCACAGATGAGTCGCTCTGGATTCCAGACTCATCCCAACTATATTCTCATTTCTGAAGAGAATAGTGAAAAGAAAGGGTGAGCTCAACTAGCCCGATAATAAATATTATGACTAAGATAATGCAAAGTAAATTATCATTACTCTTTGTGATGTTAAAGCGATAAAATACAATAGACATCAAGTTTAAGCTGCAGCGGGTTTATGTAACCCATTAAAAGAGTCAAGTAGAGAATAAAATCTACTATCTTTTATGATTTAAAAAGTTTTTCATCACTTTTTATTCTTTGAGACTCGACAATAAATAATCCACATCATCAAATAATCCACGCTTACTGAGCCGAGGATATTATTTAGTATCACGACCACGAATTATCCATGCACTACGGGCCAAAGATAATCGTGTTTTCATCAACTATTGATCTGATCATGCCATAAAATAATTCATCTTTGCTCCCTTGGTAGAAGAGAATCCATAGCCATAATCATACCAAAAAGCGTCCATCAATGCACTACGGGCCACGATGAGGACTTTTTTCACATCATTTGTAACATTACGGTCATGATTATACTTAGAATAATCCACGTCATAATCATACCAAGTCCATCTATGTACTCTGAGCCACAGATGACTTTCAACAAAATATAAACACGAGGATGATGACAATGATATAAGAATTCAATAAAACAAGTTCAAGACTTAAATTATTCAGGAACTAATAACGTCCAAATTGTCAACATGATACTTCTTTGTAGAGTAAAATTCAAGAATGCTCAGAAGAATATTTCCATGAAAAGATACTGGATGAAGCGCAAATATCAAGGATATTCCACTAACTTCATGGAGTATAGAAGTCAAAACTAATCAACCGAGTATAATAAAGAATGAAATAACAAAAGAAATCACCATGCATGCGGTACTTCGCATAGACAGGTTATTCCAACAGAATAATAAATAACGGAACGGTCGAGCGTAATACGCAAGCGAGATATTCAATGAGAATAATAAAGAATGGAATAACAACAAAATCACCGTGCATGCGATTAAATACGCGTGAGTATAGAGTTATTCAATAGAATAATAAATAACGGAACCCGGTAAAGCGTAAAACGCATGACGAGGATATTCAACGAGAATAAAAAAAGACGGAACCGAAGTCGGCAGCATAAACGCATGAACGAGGATATTCCAGCGGAATAATAAAGAGGCGGAACCGAATTAAAGAACGTGAACGCCTTGATGACGAGGATATTCCAGCGAGAATAATAAAGAATGGAATAATGAGAAGAATTTCACCAAGTATAGGGTGAATGGCGTATATACTGAGGTTATTCCAATGAATAATAAATAATGGAATAATGAAGTTCTCTTCATGAATACAAAAGAAATAATACTCCTTACGAGTACAACAAATAATATCCCTTACCTTTGAAAGAAGAGTACTCCATTTGGTAGGCGAGGATATACTCGAAGAAAACTTGCACTACGCCAAAGCTTTCTTAAACTCCAAAGAAATACGCTCAAGATTATAGAAGAAGAATTCTCTCTATAGTTTTCTCTCTCTAGAGTTTCGGTGAATTGTGTAAGAAATAATGAAGGAATGAGCTTATTTATGAAGAATGGACGCATAGTAACTAATTCATGAGCGGTCCAGATTGATTTACTTTTTAATCGGACGGTCCAGATTTAAAGCAAAATCTTTTAAATAAAATATAATATATTCTATTTATAATCTAATAAAGCGAATAACTTTATAAAAGTATTTTGTTTTATATAAAAGATTTTACTATGCAAAACACTATGAAGGCACTATGCAATACTATGCATAATAAAATATAATATATTCTATTTATAGAATAATTTTATAAAAGTATTCTATTTTATATAAAAAGCTTTTCTGTTTTATTACATTAATAATATCAATAAAACAAAACTGAGTGACTTATCACGTAAGCATCAATAATCAATACCGTGTGCTACTATGTAACCACGTGTATTACTATACTTTTACTAGCGAGTAGTTCAACAGTATTAACGGTAAACTTCCGCCGTTATTTTCATAAAAATATTTTTGTCATTTTCTCAATCCGACAATAATTCTATTGTAGGGTCCACTAATGATTATTGTAAGTGTCATACGAATATTCTAAAACCACAAAGAATATTCCCCGACCAATCGAATATAATATAACAACTTGCATACTTTGCAAAATTTATAAATATTACCCACAACTATAACATTATATTAAATCCACACCATAATACTCAAAAATTTTTTTTGAGAAATTTAAATTTTTATTCGTAAAATTTGGGATTTTACAGAATACGTCAGGAAATTTATTAACAATAGAAATATTATTCAAATCTGACGTATTTTTATTTAAATCTGTGACATGGGCTAAGAAAGCTTGACATCCGTTTTTCAATAAACGAATAGCTTTATGACTTGATATGACAGTGATTGATTTTAGTGATTTGGTTGCTTGAATTCGCATAATAGGTTGGTTAGGAATATGAAAGCTAACAACCTTACGAAAATAATCAATTTTAGCATGATGAGTAGTTAACCAATCAATCCCTAAAATCACATCAAATGCAAGTATTTTCAAAGAAATAAGATCGATAGGTAACGTGCGGTTACCGATTTGAATCAAATAAGACTTATAAACCATGGATGTAATGAAGGTTTCTCCCAACGGAGTTTCAACAGATAAGTCAATGTCTAATTTTTTTGGAGTCAAATTTAAACATTGAGTGCAAGTAGGAGAAATAAAGGAATGAGTAGAACCGGTATCAAATAAAGTATAAACTTCACTAGAGTTTATGATTAGCTTACCCGTGATCACCTCGTTCGAATTTCTCGCTTTTTGGGAGGTTACGACAAATGCTCTCCCTTGAACTACTGGTTTTGTCTTGTCTGTGACACCCTTTGATGCCTCCATCCCAGCTGGACTTGACTTTGGTGCACGACAAAATCGGGCTAGGTGACCTTCTTTTCCACAATTATAACACGCTTTGGACTGCATCATGTAGTTTGGACTTATGTGTCCTTCCCCTCCACATTTATAACATACGACCGGTGGTCGTTCTCCTTCCTTAACAACAGGTGTTGGGGCTGACGTCTTTCCATCCTTGTTGAATCTCCTCTTCTTGAAATGTCCACTCTTATTGTCATGGCCATGATTACCACCGAAGTGATTATCATTTCTAGCATGTTGATTCCCTCCACGTTTGTTGTCATCGCTTCGATGACTGCTACCACTAGTATTATCGACTTGTCGGTTGCTCTCTCTTGGTTTCACAACATCTGAATACAAACACAGTTTGTGAGAAATTAGGTATTGACGTATCTCGGGTTTCAAACCTCTTAGAAACATCCACGTCATTCTCTCCTCATTATCAACCAAGTGGGATGTAAACCGAGACAACTCGGAAAACTTAGTTTCGTACTGCGCCACAATCATATTGTTTTGATCAAGCTTGATGAACTCTACCTCCTTCATGTGATGAATACTTTCAGGAAAGTACTTGTCATTGAATGACTCTTGGAACTTCTCCCAAGACATTTTGAGTCGTGAGTTGAGTACGCTTCTGATTCCCCGATGACCCTCACCTCTCATAACATGAAGGTGGCAAAAGAAACCTTTTGCTCCTCGGATCATCCCAAGACATCAAATATCTTGTTGATCTGCTTTATCCAAGTCTCACTTAAGTGGTTTTGGCTCTCCAAAAACTCCGGTGGTCCCAGCTCCTTGAAGCGCTTAGCGGTGGCCGTCAGAGAGTTGTCGGTGTTTCCCACGCATTTTGGACAAGATCCGCTTTCGCCTGATGTTGCATGAATTGCATAAAGCCTCTGAACATCCCATCATTCACCATTTCATCGGTGTTATTGTTTACATGAGGATTATTGTCTTCCCGTTGCACATTATCCTGGGCATTAATCTGTGGTGACTTAACGGTCTCATGTGCTTCATTGTTTATCTCAACATTTTCGGATGCCATTTTCAAATACTTCCACAAAAGAAGGGTTAATTAACATGTCACATATTATCCCTATACTTTGACCGACCAATTAAATACCAAATAAACTTAGGTAGGTCATACTAGTGAAGGAATTACCCGTCTCTCCCCTCCTAGTTCTTGTCTTACATCTCAGCCAGGGATCATATCCCTAAGCTTTGATACCAACTAGGGAGCCCCCAAAATAGGTATACATCAGCCATCTTGAGTCGCCAAATACATGGTACAAAATTCAAAGACAACTTAATTATACAACAATCGTGTAAAATATGACAAAACATAATCTAAGAGTTTTAATAAGAATATTGTCATCTAGACAATATCCACACTTAATGGAGTCCTCATTACATTTATTGTCACACTATTTAACAGAATAGTGAGGACTACTAATGCTATCATCTGGACCGTCACTCCGTTCCCTGACTAGTCCCGGCTACGTTCTCATTTCCTGAAGAGTACAGTGAAAGAAAGGGTGAGCTCAACTAGCCCAGTAAGAAATATTATGACTATTATAATGCATAATAAATTATCATTAGTCTTCAACAATGTTAAACTAATAAAATATAATAGACATCAAGTTTTAACTGCAGCGGAATAAGCAATCCATTAGAAGAGTCAAGTAGAGCATGATATCTACTATCTTCTATGATTTAAAATGTTTTCATCAATTTTTATCGTTGAGACTCAAACTTAATAAATAAACCACATCATCGAGTCATCCCACACTTTTCTGGGCCAAGGATATTCATTAAATCATCAATGGTCATGACTATACCGAATAATAACTGGTCATAATCATACCAAAAGCGTCCATCAATGTACTACAAAGCTCTTGAGGACTTTTACCACATCATTTATAACATTACAGTCATGATTATACCGAATAATCCACGGTCATAATCATACCAAGTTCATCTATGCACGTAAGCCAAAGATGAATTTCATCACAATATAAGCATGAGGATGATGACAATGACATAATAATTCAATAAAACAAGTTCAAGAATAAATTTTAAAGATTTATAAGTTAATTTATCTTGAAATCAATTACGTCAAATTGTCAACATGATCTTTGCTTTGTGGAGTAAAATTCAAGAATGCTCGGAAGAATATTTCCATGAAAAGATACTAGGATGAGCGCGCAAATATCCGAGGATATTCTACTAATTTTATGGAGTATAGAAGCCAAAACTTTAACCAAATGAGTATCATAGAATATATGAAACTGTAAATGGATTTTCACCCGCCATGTGGTAAGCCACGTAGACAGATCATTTCTACAATTTAAAAAGGAATGAATACGAAGGATCATTCACCATGCATGTGATAATCCACATGAGCGATGTTATTCCAATGAATAATAAAGAATGGAACCGGTCATGCGTAATCGCATGAGGCAGGATATTCCAACGTAATAATAAAAGAATGGAACCGAGTGTCTAGCGTAATCAAGCAATGACAGCATGGGATATTCTAACGAATAATAAAGAATGGAATAACAAAGAATTCACCATGCATGCGATAGGCCCATGCGATGAGTTATTCCAATGTAATAATAAAGAATGGAACCAGTGTCTAGCGTAATCCGCATGAATAGGATATTCTAACAAAATAATAAAGAATGGAATAACAAAGAATTCACCACGCATGCGAGACCGCATGCATTTGGTTATTCCAATGAGAATAATAAAGAATGGAACTGAAGTCTAGCGTAATCCGCACAGATAGGATATTCCAACAGAATAATAATGTGAGACCCCAAATTTTATGAATAAAGATTTAAATTTCTCAATATATTTTTTTTTTAAATTATGGTGTAGATTTGAGATAATGTTATAGTTGTGGGTAATATTTATAAATTTTGCAAAGTATGCAAGTTGTTATATAATATTCGATTTGTCGGGGAATATTCTTTGTGTCGGAGAATATTCGTACGACGACACAATCATTAGTGGACCCCATAACAGAATTATTGTCGAATTGAGAAAACAACAAAAATATTTTTATAAAAATAACGACGGAAGTTTTACCATTAACTGTTGACACACCCGGTGTTAAAAGTACAGTAATACGCGTGGTTGCATAGTAACACACGGTATTAATTATTGATGCTTACGTGAGAAGCCACTCAGTTTTGTTCATTTATTGCTACAGTAATTGTTGTATAGTATCTCACGTTATTTGATTCAATTATTGTCGATATTTTATATATTATTAAATTAATAATTGAGATAACAAAGTTATTAATATTATTATTTGCAATATTAACGATGTCTAGAAGTTACATCCAATGAGAGGTTTGGTCACCTAATTATGGCCAATGGGGAGAAATCTTTATTGGAAAGCCCCTTTCACGGAAACTACTTGTCCGATTAATATTGTGAATTATAATAATGATGATAAATGTTGTTAAATATATTGAGGTGTCTTTTTATGAAGTCATTGAAGTTTATATATATATATATATATATATATATATATATATATATATATATAAATTTTGTTTTATTAGTATTATTAATGTAATAAAACAGAGAAAAGCTTTTTATATAAAATAGAATACTTTTATAAAGTTATTTGTTTTATTAGACAATAATTAGAATATATTATATTTTATTATGCATAGTATTTTGCATAGTAAAATCTTTTATATAAATGAGAATACTTTTATAAAGTTATTTATTTTATTAGACAATAATTAGAATATAATATATTTTATTATGCATAGTGTTTTGTATATAGTGCCTCATAGTGTTTTTGCATAGTAAAATCTTTTTATATAAAAGCAGAATACTTTTATAAAGTTATTTGTTTTATTTAGACAATAATTAGAATATAATATATTTTATTATGCATAGTTTTTTGCATAGTGCTCAGATAGTATTTGCATAGTAAAATCTTTTTATATAAAAGCAGAATACTTTTATAAAGTTATTTGTTTTATTAGACTATAAATAGAATATATTATATTTTATTTAAAAGATTTTATTTTATTAGAATATTTTATTTATACTACATAGTAAATCAATATGGACCGTCCGTTTAAAAGTAAATCAATCTGGACCGTTCATGAATTAGTTACTATTCGGTCCATTCTCCTATAAATAGAAAGCTCATTCATTCATTATTTCTTACGAATTCACTGAAACTCTAGAGAGAGAAATTATAGAGAGAAAGAAGAAAAGTATTCCGCTACTCATTTTTCCAATATCCAGTTTCTTCTAAGGTAAGGGATATTATTTGTTGTACTCGTAAGGGGTATTATTTCTTTCGTATTCATGAAGAGAACTTTTGTTATTCCATTATTTATTATTCTATTGGAATAACCTGTATACACGGGCTACCCTATACTTGGTGAAATTCTTCTGTTATTCCATTCTTTATCATTATGTTAGAATAACTTTGTCTATCTGAAATCGCATACATGGTGAAATTCTTCTATTATTCCATTCTTTATTATGTTTGTTGGAACATCCTATAAATGCGTTTACATGACTGGTTCCGTTATTTATTATTACGTTGGAATATCACGCTTTATGCGTATTACGCCGACCAGTTCCATTAATTATTATTCTCGTTGGAATAACCATGCATGCGGTCTATCGCATGCATGGTGATTTCTGTTGTTATTCCATTCTTTATTATTCTATTGGAATATCCTGTCGGTGCGAATTTTGCCTGACCTAGTTCCGTTATTTATTATTCTGTTGGATTAACCTTTCTGTGCGGTCTATCGCATGCCTGGTGATTTCTTTTGTTCTTCCATTATTTATTATACTCAGTTGGTTAAAGTTTTTACTTCTATACTCCATGAAATTAGTGGAATATCCTTGATATTTGCGCTTCATCCAGTATCTTTTCAAGGAAATATTCTTCTGAGCATTCTTGAATTTTACTCTACAAAGAAGTATCATGTTGACAATTTGGACGTTATTAGTTCCTAGATAAATTAATTCTTAAACTTGTTTTTATTGAATTCTATATCATTGTCATCATCCTCATGTTTATTTTATGTTGAAAGTTATTTGTGGCCTGTAGTGCATAGATGGACTTGGTATGATTATGACCAGGGATTAATCGGTATAATCATGATCGTAATGTTACAAATGATGTGGTAAAAGTCCTCATTGGCCCATAGTGCATTGATGGACAGTTGTTGGCATAATCATGACCATTGATGAATACACGAATATCCTTGGCCCGTAGTGCATGGATAATTTGTGGTTGTGATACTAATGAATATCCTTGGTCGTAGTGCAAGGATGATGTATATTATTTATTAAGCTGAGTCCCAGTGATAAAAGTGATGAAAAACCTTTTAAATCATAAAAGATAGTAGATTTTATTCTCTACTTGACTCTGTTAATGGATTGCTTGTTCCGCTGTAGTTAAACTTGATGTTTGTTATATTGTATCAGTTTAACACTGTTGAAGGCTAACGATAATTTATTCTGCATTATCTTAGTCATAATATTTCTTCTTGGGCTAGTTGAGCTCACCTTTTCTTTTTTGTTCTCTTCAGGAAATGAGAACGTAATGGACTAGTCGAGAAGCGGAGTGACGGGCCAGATGATAGTATTAGTAGTCCTCACTATTCTGTTAAATAGTGTGACAATAAATGTATAGAGGACTCCATTGAGTGTGGATATTGTCTAGATGACAATATTCTTATTAAAACTCTCAATTTATGTTTTGTCGTATTTTACACGATAGCTGTATTATTAAGTTGTATTTGTATTTTTGTACCATGTATTTGGCGACTCAAGATGGGTGATGTATACCTATTTTGGGGGCGTCACAAATAAAGAATGGAATAACAGAAGAATTTTACCATGTATGCGGTGACTTGACATGTACAAAGTTATTCCAACATAATAATAAAGAATAGAATAATGTAAGCTCTCTTCATGAATACGAAAGAAATAATACCTTACCTTAGAAAAAAGCTGGATCTTTGAGTAGAGAGGTAGCAGACTTCACTTCTTCTTTCTCTCTATAATTTCTCTCTGTAATAATTGCTCTATAGCTTTAGTGAATTGGTGAGAAATGAAAGAAGAATGAGCTTCTATTTATAGGAAAATATAGTTTTGATAATTGCACGTTTTGGGGCTCGAAATATTACAGTACAATACCTTCAACTTTTCTTTCATTTTTAATTTAGTCCTGCAAGAATTATCAAACTTATACCACCTCCCCTAATAGTAAATAATGTGAATAAATAGTTCAATCATGTGAATCAATAGTTATAATCATGTGAAAATACGAATTACAGTATAGTACCTCTATCTATACCTCCATTTTTAACTTAGTCATGCAAATATTATCAATCTTGCACTAACTCCACTAATAGTACAAGAATGTGAATCAATAGTACACGTACACATGTGAACAAATAGTTATAATCATGTGAATTAATAACAATTAATTGCTCATTTATCTGGTTAATTACCCGATTGGTCAGTATAACTTTCAAACATCAATTAATATAGAAATAAATGTCGATTTCCAGTAACACTAATAATTCTAACACAATGGAACTATCAATTTCATCTTTAATCAACAAGAACTTATTCATCATTAATATTATAACTCACAATATTTAATAACTAGGTCGTTTCCAGGAAAGAGGGGGCTTTCCGATAAGGATTTCTCCTTATTGGTGCACAATTAGATAACCAAACCTCTCATTGACAGAAATTTTAGACATTGTAAATATTACAATTTAATAATATAAATAAATTTGTCGTCTCAATTATTGATTTAATAATATATCATATAATGTAGATGATATTGTGACAATAATCGAATCAATAATATAAGAGATATGATCACGAAGAATTCTTTGTAGTAATAATTGAGTATAACTGAGTGACTTCTCACGTAAGCATCAATAATCAATACTGTACTTTTACTACCAGGTAGTTCAACAGTTTAACGGTAAAACTTCCGCCGTTATTTTTATAAAAAGATATTTATGTCATTTTCTAACTATGACAATACTTCCGTTGTGGGGTCCACCAATGATTGTGCCGTCGTACGAATATTCCCTGTTAAAACGAATATTCACCGACCAATCGAATATTATATAACCACTTGCTTACTTTGCAAAATTTGTAAATATTACCCACAACTATAACATTATATCAAATCCACACCATAATATTCAAAAATATATTTCAAGAAAATTATTCTTTATTCATAAAAGTTGGGGTCTTACATGAACCACCAAAGATTATAGTTAAATCCATAATTCATATTTATAATCATGTAAATCAACAGCTTTTCCCTGCCACAAAGGCTTAATAAAAGCGTTTACTCGATATCCTTACCCCAAAGGCTAAAGATATTCAAATGTAATAACAATGATCATACAATCGGTTATCATCTTTGCACTACTGGCCAAAGATATTCAACTATAAAACCAATGGTTATGATCATACCAATCAATTACTGTCGATTGCACTTCTACCAAAGACATTCAGCTGTTAACTAATGGTGGCGATCACGCTAATTACATCATCGAATTATCCACCTTTACGGCCAAGGATATTCGTTAGTATCACTAGTGTTCATGATCATGTCATACACCTGTCCATCTTTGCACTACAGGCCAAAGCTATCAATCAACAGTTTATCTTTGCACTACAGGCCAAAGACATACAAGTGTAAAACCAATAACCAACAGTCCATCTATGCACTACGGGCCAAAGATGACTTTTAACGTAATATAAGCATGAGGATCATGACAATGATATAAAGAATCAATCAAATGAGATAAAAGATAAATATTAAATATTTATAATACAATTTATCCAGAGTTCAAGAATATCTAAATTGTCAACATGATCACCAATTGTGGAGTAAAATTCAAGAATAATATTCATGTATCAAAAATTAATTTGGACAGAAAAGAATCAATTTTTTTGTCGTGAATAGTACCCCGTGAATAGTACTTCATGAATAGTACCCTATGAATAGTACTTCGTGAATAGTACCTCGTGAATAGTACTTAGCAAATAGTATCCCGTGAATAGTACTTCGTGAATAGTACTTTGTGAATAGTAATTTATGAATAGTAACCCGTGAATAGTATTCTGACATGAAAAGTGTCTCGAATACCCGAGTGAATAATATTTGAGTGAATAGGAACTGGGTGAATAGTAACCGGTAAATAGTAACTCATGAATAGTATTTCGACATGAAAAGATCAATAATTATCAAGAAAGCTCAGAATAATATTTCCATGAAAAGATACTGGATGAAACACAAATATCAAGGATATTCTACTAATTTCATGGAGTATAGAAGCCAAAACTTCAACAAAATGAGTATAGAATTTGAAATCTAAAACGAAATAATATTACGTACATACTACAGAGTATGGAAGAAAATATTATTTCAAGCGAATATTGAACAAAAATAATATCACTTACGACTGTTGAACGAAAATAATATTCCTACGAATATTGAACGAAGATGATATTCCTTACGAATATTGAACAAAAATAATATTCATACAAATACGAATAATATCTCTTCAGAATATGAAATAAATAATACCCCTTACCTCAGAAGAAGACTGGATACTAGAGTAGTGAAGTAGCAGACTACTCTTTTTCTATCTCTCTATAGCTTCTCTCTCTATAATTGCTCTTGTGAGTCTTAGTGAATTGGTGAGAATGAAGGAAGAATGAGCTTCTATTTATAGGAAAATATAGTTTCGATAATTGCACGTTTTAAGGCTCAAAATATTACAGTATAATACCTTCATCTTTTCCTTTAGTTTTAATTTAGTCCTGCAAGTATTATCAAACTTGCATCACCACCCCTAATAGTATATCATGTGGATCAATAGTACAATCATGTGACTCAATAGTTCTATACATGTGAAAAAAATAATTACAGTATAGTACCTTCATTTATACCTCCATTTTTAATTTAGTCATGCAAGTATTATCAATCTTACACCACCTCCCCTAATAGTACATTCATGTGAATCAATAGTACACACATGTGAATAAATAGTTATAAGCATGTGAATTAATAGCAATTAATTTCTCATTTACCCGATTAATTACCCGATTGGTCAATATAACCTCCAGAAATCAATTATTATCGAAATAAATGTCGATTTCCACTAAAACTAATAATCCTAACACAATGGAACTATCAACTTCATCTTTAATCAACACGAACTTATTCATCATTAATATTATAACTCACAATATTTAACAACCAGATCATTCCCAGGAAAGAGGGGGCCTTCCGATAAGAATTTCTCCCTATTGGCGTGCAATTAGGTGACCAAACCTCTCCTCGATAGAACATTCTAGACATCGTCAATGTTCCAAATAATAATATGAATAACTTCGTCATCTCAATTATTGATTTAATAATATAAAATATTATCTGATGATGATCTTTGTGTGACAATAATTGAATCAATAATATGAGAGATATTATCACGTTAATTATTGTAGCAATAATTGAGTATAATCGAGTGACTTCTTACGTATAAGCATCAATAATCAATAAAATACGCTACTTTATGCAAACCACGCGTATTATTATACTTTTACTACCGATTATTTTATGACAACTTGCTTACTTTGAATTTTTTTTTCAAATATCACCCTTAACTGTAACCTTTTATCAATTTAACCATTTACTAAATAGAATAATAATTATAAGAAAATTAAATACTTTTATTTCATAAAATTCAGGATCTTACATGGTGGTTATAGTAGTCCTCACTATTCTATGAGATAGTGTGATAATAAATGTAATGAGGACTCTATTTGAGTTTGGATATTGTCTATGAGACAATATTCGTGTTAAAACTCTCTGCTACGCTTTTGTCGTATTGTATAAATTAAGTTTGTATTTGAATTTTGTACCATGTATTTGGTGACCCAAGATGAGTGATGTATACCTATTTTGGGGGTGTCACAGTTGGTATTAAAGCTTAGGGATATGATCCCTGGCTGAGATGTGAGACTAGAACTAGTAGGGGAGAGACGGGTAAATCCTTCGCTAGTATGACCTACCTAAACTTATTTGTAAGACCCCAACTTTTATAAATAAAGAATAATTTTCTCGAAATATATTTTTGAATATTATGGTGTGGATTTGATATAATGTTATAGTTGTGGGTAATATTTACAAATTTTGCAAAGTAAGAAAGTGGTTATATAATATTTGATTGGTCGGGGAATATTCGTTTTAACAGAGAATATTCGTACGATGGCACAATCATTAGTGTTCCCCACAACGGAAGTATTGTCGTAGTTAAAAAATGATATAATTATCTTTTTATAAAAATAACGGCGGAAGTTTTACCGTTAAACTGTTGAACTACCCGATAGTAAAAGTACAGTAATACGTGTGGTTGCATAGTAGCACACAATATTGATTATTGATACTTACGTGAGAAGTCACTCAGTTATACTCAATTATTGCTACAGTAATTGCTGCATCATATCTCTCATATTATTGATTCGATTATTATCACAGTATCATCTGCATAATATGATATATTATTAAATCAATAGTTGAGACGATAAAGTTATTCATATTATTAAATTGCAATATTTACAATGTCTAGAAGTTCTATCAAGGAGAGGTTTGGTCATCTAATTGCGCGCCAATAAGGAGAAATCCTTATTGAAAATCCCCCTCTTTCCTGGGAACGACCTGGTTGTTAAATATTGTAAGTTATAATATTAATGATGAATAAGTTCGTGTTGATTAATGATGAAATTGATAGTTCCATTGTGTTGGAATTATTAGTGTTAGTGGAAATTGATATTTATTTCGATATTAATTGATGTATGGAAGTTATAATTTGACCCGATCTGGAGTAATTAATAGGATAAATGAGCAATTAATTGCTATTAATTCACATGATTATAACTATTTGTTCACATGTGTACTATTGATTCACATTCTTGTACTATTAGGGGAGTTGGTCCAAGATTAATAATACTTGCATGACTAAGTTAAAATGAAGGTATAAATGGAGGTACTATATCGTAATTCATTATTTTCACATGATTATAACTATTGATTCACATGATTGAACTATTGATTCACATTATTTACTATTAGGGAGGTGGTGCAAGTTTGATAATACTTGCAGGACTAAATTAAAAATGAAAGAAAAGTTGAAGGTATTATCTTATAATATTTATGCCCCCAAAGCGATGCAATTATCAAAACTATATTTTTCTATAAATAGAAACTCATTCTTCCTTCATTTCTCACCAATTCACTAAACCTATAGAAAGCAATTATTATAGAGAGAAATTATAGAGAAGAAGAAGAGAAGTGCTACTCTCTACTCCGATTATCGATTTCTTTTTAAGGTAAGGGGTATTATTTCTTTCGTATTCATGAAGAGAGCTTATGTTATTCCATTCTTTATTATTATGTTGGAATAACTTTATGCATGCGAAATATCGCATACATGGTGAAATTCTTACATTATTCCATTCTTTATTATTATGTTGGAATATCCCATATGTCGCAATACATCGCATACATGGTGAAATTCTTACATTATTCCATTCTTTATTATTCTATTGGAATATCCTCATCTATCACGGATTACGCTAGACACGGGTTCCATTCTTTATTATTATGTTAGAATAACACATGCTCGCATATTCCTATTGCATGCGTGATGAATTCTTACATTATTCCATTCTTTATTATTACATTTGGAATATCACATGCATGCATGATTCTGGCACGCATGACCTAGTTCCATTCTTTATTATTACATTGGAATAACTTTGTATATATGGATTATCACATGCATGTTGAATGATCCTTCGTATTCATTCCTTATTAAATTGTGAAAATGATCTGCATGACGTGGATTCTTGCATGGTGAAAATCCATTTGCGATTTCATATATTACGTGACTCATTTGGTTAAAGTTTTGGCTTATATACTCCATGAAATTAGTAGAATATCCGGATATTTGCGCTTCATTCGATATCTTTTCATGGAAATATTCTTCCGAGCATTCTTGAATTTTACTCCACAAAGCGGTATCATGTTGACAATTTGGGCGTAATTGATTTCAAGATAAATTAACTTATAAATCTTTAAAATTTGTTCTTGAACTTGTTTTATTGAATTATTATGTCATTGTCATCATCCTCATACTTATATTGTGATGAAAGTCATCTTTGGCTTATAATGCATAGATGGACTTGGTATGATTATGACGAGAATTATTCGGTATAATCATGACACTGTAATGTTATAAATGATGTGGTAAAAAGTTCTCGTGAGCTTTATGTAGTGCATTGATGGACGCGATTTTGGTATAATTATGACGAGGATTATTCGGTATAGTCATGACCATTGATGATTTAATGAATATCCTTGGCCAAGTGAATGCTGAGGATGACTCGATGATGTGGTTTATTTATTAAGTCGAGTCTCGGCGATAAAAATTGATAAAAATATTTTTAAATCATAGAAGATAGTATATATCATGCTCTACTTGACTCTTCTAATGGATTGCTTATTCATTTGTAGTTAAACTTGTTGTCTATTGTATTTTATCATTTTAACATTGTTGAAGACTAATGATAATTTATTACGCATTATCTGGTCATAATATTTCTTATTAGGCTAGTTGAGCTCACCCTTTCTTTCATTTGTTCTCTTGAGGAAATGAGAACGTAAGCGGGACTAGTCGGGGAGCGGGTAGCTAGTCGAGATGATAGCATTAGTAGTCCTCACTATTCTGTTAAATATTGTGACAATAAATGTAATAAGGACTCCATTGAGTATGGATATTGTCTAGATGATAATATTTTTATTAAAACTCTTAGATTATATTTTGTCGTATTTTACACGACTGTTGTATAATTAAGTTGTCTTTGAATTTTGTACCATGTATTTGGCGACTCAAGATGGGTGATGTATACCTATTTTGGAGGCGTCACATTATTTGTTATTTATTGATCGGTTAGAATATAGGGATAATATGTGGCATGTCAATTAACCCTTGTTTTGTGGTAGTGTTTGAAAATGACATCCGAGAATGTTGAGATAAGCAACGGAGCACATGAAACCGTTGAGTAATAACTACAACTTTATTATTACAACATATAAGCTGTGAGTTTAAATACGAGATATTGCCATCTAGACAATATCCCACATGCAAATAAATCCCCATCATAATTATTGATACATTATTTTACAAAATGGTGAGGACTCTAAACAACTCTCTCTAGAACCTTCATTCCATTACCCAGACTAGTACTACATTTACATTACATTACATTCACGAGAAGAAAAATGGAACAAAAAGGAAAAGGGTGAGCTCAACTAGCCCGATAAAGAATATTATGACTAAGATAATATCTGACAAATTATCGTTAGTCTTGACGAGGAAAAATCTAATAGAATCTGATAGGCGACGGTTTTAAATCAACAATTTGCGGTGAAACAATAATTCATTAGAAGAGTTAAGTAGAGAATGCAAACTACTATCTTACATATATGAATTTAAAAGTTCATCGTCGATATTTTATCCTGTAACATCAATCGATATATATACGGAATCAAATATTCATCTTTTTTTACTTCTGAGGCGAAGATATTCATCGATTAGTCGTATTCATCTAAACACTGTTCATCTTTTGCACTACTGGGCGAAGATATTAATCGATCGGTCGTATTCATCTCGACACTTTTTGTTCATCTTTGCCTTCTGGGCCAAAGATATTCATCAAAAATCATTCATCTTTTGCACTACTGAGGCCGAAGATATTGATAATATCATCATTTAGGGGGTGAGGATGATGAAAAATATTTTAAAGAAAGCGAATCGGTGAAACAAAAGAACAAATATTAAGGATTAAGTATTTTAAACAATCGAGTTCAAAAATACTTCATAAGTAATCGAGTGGAGTAAAATTCAGAGAATGATCAAAACATGGATCTGATCAAAGCTAGTATCCATAATAGATATTTTGGACGAAAAGAAGAAATTTCATTTTTACGATTGAAATTAGTATGATAGTGAATAGTGTTAGTATCGTGAATAGTATGTAGTATCGTGAATAGTAACTCAAGACACCAAAAGATAGAAATTTCAAAAAAAAACATCTTCGCAACCGTGAATAGTACTTCGTGAATAGTAACTTCGTGAATAGTAACTTTCATGAATAATAACTTCGTGAATAATAGTAACTCATGAATAGTAACCCAGAGCATGAAAAAGTTCAAATTTGATAAAATTTCCAACCGATATTTCGGCGTAATGATATTGAAGAAATAATATCATTTTTGAATAAAATAACATCCACTTACCTCGAAAAGGCGGTACTTACAGTTGAAACAGGATATAGGCTATGACTTGAACTTGCTTAGTATAGCAATACTCAAAGTATACTCAAAATACTCACAAGAATAAACTCATTTCGATAATATAGAGAGAAAACTTGGGTTTACGGTGTGATTTTCAATTCTAACCTAAGCACCTATTTATAGGAAAATGCTTAGAACACGAAAGTAGAAAATTTAATATAATAATAATATATATATATATTTACAAATTCTCTACGCACATTTTGAATCTGAATCTGAATTGACAACTCTAACACATGTTTAAAAGATGCCCGAAAAAAAAAAAAAACGTTTTTCTTATTAAAAATATTTTAAACTTCAAAAATCAATTATTTGAACTTGAACTTGATAATTCATAATAAATAGCCCTTTTATCGGAAAATTTGAATCTCGCGAATTTTTTATAGGAAATTCAATTCTCTACTTTTGGAAGAAGAAAGTTTTCCAAATTCCAAGCAGAAATTGGTAGAAATCCTAAGCAGGCGATTTTACGAAATTTATAATCAAATTTTGATCGATAATTGTGTCCTGACACACAAAATATGTGTTAAACATTTAATGCCACAAAAATACTCTTCCTCCTCATATACTCATATATCCCACATTCATTATAAAAATATCATAATTAATATATTATTAAAATAATATATTTAAATGAATTATTTTATCGAGAAAAGATAAAATATTAATTTTCAACAATTGTCACATTAAAAATTTTCTCCATCTATATCCACATAAAATCAATATTTTCCTCATCATATAAATCAATAATTAATTATTCACAAATAATATTACGAGAATCACGATCTTGTGACGGTAGTTTCGAGGAAAGGGGCTTTCGATAAGGATTTCTCTCTTCTTGTAGCTTGATTAGGTGACCAAACCTCTCCTTGAGCGAGAACTTTCTAGACATTGCCAATAATGTTATCTAATAATATTATTAGGATAATATGAATTATTATAGATAATGGAAAATCTTGTGTAATGACAATTTATTGAAACAACGGTAATATAAAATATCGATCGTGATTATTGAATCGATAAAATAAAATCTTTGAGCAGTAATTCTTTGTAACAATTATTGAGTAGTGCCTTCTTACGTAAGAATCGATAATTGGTGCAATCTGAATGTCTTCTTTATTGACAGCAGCGTATTAGTGTGTTTTAACCATATAGGGTATTCAGCGATGATACTTGGTAACAACTCTGTAGATTATTTATAAACAACTTATATTTGTCGTTTTCTTCATCGATCGCTTTTAGTTATGGGGCCCACAAAAGGCTGCTTGTGTCGTAAATGCGAATATTCCCAAGCGATCTGAATATTCCACGACGAAACGAATATTCCCAAATGATAATGAATATTTTATAACCACTTGCTTATTGAAATATTTGCGTATTTTACCCATAACTATCCACATTAATCAAATCAACCCTTACTTATTTCAAAATAATAAATAGAGGAAAATAAATTTCATTTATTAATAATTTGGGGTCTTCTGACCTCCCTCCTTATGAAATTTCGTCCTCGAAATTGGCGTGCGTACGTACACAGTGTTTGAAAAGATGAGAATACCTCGCTTTCATTTAGTTTCAACTCCGGTCATTTCCTCGATAGCATGGTTTCTCCACAAAACTTTAACTTGTGGTATAACCTCGATACATGGGGACATATTCTTTCTATCCAAGATCTTGTGGTACCTCACTCGTCACGTTAAGTCTTAATTTATCTCGTCGGTTTAACTTCGATAGCGTGGTTGAATTCGTCCACATATTTCGTAACATCGATCGTGAAAAGCGTTATGAACCGCGCGTCATACTTGGCGGTAAAAGCGAGTCTATAGGCCGCGTTCTATTCGATCGAGAATTTCAAATGGATTAATAAATCGAAGGTTTGAGCTTTCCTCGCCTCACCAGATTCTCGCTTTTGAAATAATGACTTCTTGCACCTCCTTCTTCAAATTCATCGACTCGGTGTGTGGCTTGAGCGACTTTAACTTTATCGATTAAAAGTCGATTATACTCGTATATCATCACGTGGGTACTAGAGTTTTCATCTCCATCTCTATTATTTGTAAATTATCTGAAATGAGTCTTTGTGATATCGTACTTTCGTCTTTATATCGATCTTCTACTCAACACGTCGGCTACCACGTTAAACTTTTCGAGGATGGCATGGTGAACATGTCTTTGAAATGAGTCTCTCTTGAGTTCTTGAAGCTCTTCCACATTCCTTGCTCCATTCGAATTTTGTATCTCTCTGAGTCAATTTGCGTTAATGGAATAGCGATTTGAGAATATCCTTGACGAATCTCAGATAATAACCAACTAAGCCTAAAAGCTCGTATTCGATTTCTGAAAGCTTAGGTTGTTCTCATTGTGACTCATATCGACCTTGGATATGCGTTACAATGACACTATCGGTTTCTTATCGCTTGCGAATATGGTGTCCCTACGGAATAAAGCCGGTGCATTCCTGAAAAGGAAGTCACCGGATAAAGGCTCGGTACCAAATTCTATAGTTGAATTTTTAACTCACGAAGTTTGATAGGAGCCATTCGATATGAGATTTTAGAAATGAGTTTTGTCTAGGGTTCAAAGTCGATACAAAATTTAATATCGGGCTTTGGGAGTAAGCGAGAAATTCTTGAAATCGTCGGGAAAAATCAATAACAACGGGAATATTATTCAAATCGGCGTGTCTTTATTGAATCCATAACATGGACTAAGAAAACTTGACATCCGTAATAAGCGAATGACTTCATGGCTTGATATGAAAATGTTTGACTCTGATGGTTTGATTGCTTGAATTGAATAACGGGTTGCTTAGGAATATGAAAACTATGACACTTACGAAAGTAATCAATTTTGGCGTGATGAGTAGTTAACCTTAAAATCACATCAAAAGCAAATATCTCTATAGAAATAAGGTTACGAGGTAATGTGATAGTGCTGACTGAATCAAGCAAGATTTCTAAACAAGCGGATGTAATGAAAGTTTCTCTATGAGTCTCCATAAATAGGTCAAAGTCTAATTTCTCGTAGTCGAGTTCAAGCGTTGGTATGAAAGAGATAAAAGAATGGGTAGAGCAGGGGTATCTAGTAAGGTATAAACTTTGAAATTTATAATTAACTAACGTGCTAACCGTTCGGGTTCTCGCATTTTATGCCGGTCACGACAAAGCGCTCTTCGAGGCAGATTGACTTTGACTTTTGGGACATCCTTTTGAGTCACCATCCATTTGGTGGGTTTCGATCTGCGTCTGATCTCGGCGATATGTCCTTTCTTTTCCACAATTATAGCATACCTTAAGCTGTTGTTGTGGGCGGTTTGGTTTGATATCCCTCTTTCCGCATTTGTAACTTGTCTGACCGGTGGTCTTTCTCCTCCCTTGGAACCGATTCTTCTTTTGGCAGCGTCTTCAGCGTAGTCGTTGTTGAATCTCCTCTTTTTAAAATCTCCTCCAGGCTAAAAACTTTATTTTCATGGCCACGATTACCACGGAGTGGTTCTGCCTTTGTCAAGTATTCTTCTTTCTCCATTTGGTTATCGTTATTACGATATTTGCTTATCTTGGTATGATCTGGTTATGGTCCTCGGTTGAGCGTACTTTCGTTATCTCATTTCTAATAATTGAGCCACATTGACAACATCTGAATAGAGAAAATTTATGAGAAATGAGATCTTGGCGTATCTTGGGTTTTGAACCTCTCGAAACATCCGCGTCATCGTTCCTCATTCTCCACTGAATGAGGTCTGAGCACTGGATAACTCATGAACCGCCCTCGTCTTTGGGACCGTCGTATTATTACTGCTCGGTCTAATAAACTCCACTTCCCCGTATAATGAATACTTTCGGGGAAGTACTTGTCGTTAAATATTCTGAAAGCGTCTCCCATGACATCTTTGAGTGAAATTTGGATGGAGTGCGCTTCCGCTGATTCCCACCGATGTCTGCCTCGTTCGGAACATAAAAAGTAGCGAATGGAACTTTCTGTTCCTCCGTGCATCAAGACATCGAATATCTTGGTAATTTGTTTGACCCGTCTCTCGCCTTAATCGGATCGGCTTTCCCCGAGTGCGGTGGTCCCGACTCTTTGAGCTAGCTTGCATTTGTGACCACGCAGTAATTCTTATCATTTCCTCTGTATTTTGAACACGAGTCTCCTAAATGCGATTTTGCATGAGCTGCAAAAAGCTTACTAAACATCCCTCGTTCATCATCTGCTTTCGGTGGTGTTGTTCACGGGAGGTACATTTCCCGACTGTTGCGTTCTCCTCGTTGGTAAGTCTGAGGCATCTCCACGGTCTCATTTACTCCTTTATTAATATTCTCGATTCGACATTCTCAAATCTTTGTCATAAAACAAGGGTTAATTAAAGAAATCAATATATCACATAATATCCTATATATCTTAACTTGACTAACAAATAAGCTTAGGTAGGACACCTTTAGCGAAGGATTTTTCGTCTCTCCCTCTGGATTACATTCCCGATCTCATTGGAGATCGTATCCTAGCTACGATACCCATTGTGGCGCCCCCAAAATAGGTCCATTCCATCGACCCATTACGAGTGCGCCAAATACATGAGTGCGAAATAACTACAACTTTATTATTACAACATATAAAGCTGTGAGTTTAAATGTGAGTTTAAGATATTGCCATCTACAGGCAATATCCTGCAAATAAATCCCCATCATAATTATTGATACATTATTTTACAAAAATGGTGAGGACTCTTAAACAACTCTCTCTAGAACCTTCATTCCATTACCCATTAGTACTCATTACATTACTGCGCCTCACGAGAAGAAAAATGGAACAAAAAGGAAAAGGGTGAGCTCATTAGCCCGATAAAGAATATTATGACTAAGATAATATCTGACAAATTATCGTTAGTCTTGACGAGGAAAAATCTAATAGAATCTGATAAATGACCGGTTTTAAATCAACATTTGCGGTGAAACAATAATTCATTAGAAGAGTTAAGTAGAGAATGCAAACTACTATCTTACATATATGAATTTAAAAGTTCATCGTCGATATTTTATCCTGTAACATCAATCGATATATATACGGAATCAAATATTCATCTTTTGCACTTCTGAGGCGAAGATATTCATCGATTAGTCGTATTCATCTAAACACTGTTCATCTTTTTCTGAACTGAAAGATATTAATCGATCGGTCGTATTCATCGACACACATTCATCTTTGCCTACGGGCCGAAGATATTCATCGAAAATCATTCATTCATCTTTTACTTCTGGGCCGAAGATATTGATAATATCATCATTTAGGGTGAGGATGATGAAAAATATTTTAAAAAAAGCGAATCGGTGAAACAAAAGAACAAATATTAAGATTAGTATTTTAAACAATCGAGTTCAAAAATACTTCATAAGTAATCAGTGGAGTAAAATTCGAGAAGAATGATCAAAACATGGATCTGATCGAAAGCTAGTATCCATAATAGATATTTTGGACGACAAAAAGAA
The DNA here is from genome assembly GCA_020205605.1 of Panax ginseng. NCBI lineage: Eukaryota > Viridiplantae > Streptophyta > Magnoliopsida > Apiales > Araliaceae > Panax > Panax ginseng. The sequence continues at coordinate 94,498,510 of CM035133.1, read as the reverse complement.
GAAATTTCATTTTTAGAGGTGAATAGTGTAAGTATTAAGTGAATAGTGTTAGTATCGTGAATAGTCTTAGTATCGTGAATAGTAACTCAGAGACACAAAAGATAGAAATTTCACAAAAAAACATCTTAACGACTTACCCGTGAATAGTACTCGTGAATAGTACTTCGTGAATAGTAACTCGTGAATAGTAACTTCGTGAATAGTAACTTCGTGAATAGTAACTGAATGAATAGTAACTTGAGCATGAAAAAGTTTCAAATTTGATAAAAATTTCCAACCGATATTTCGGCATAATGATATTGAAGAAATAATATCATTTTTGAATAAAATAACATCCACTTACCTCGAAAGGCAGTACTTTAGTTGAAACAGGATATAGGCTATGACTTGAACTTGCTTAGTATAGCAATACTCAAAGTATACTCAAAATACTCACAAGAATATACTCGATAATATAGAGAGAAAACTTGATTTACGGTGTGATTTTCAATTCTAACTAAGCACCTATTTATAGGAAAATCTTAGAAACACGAAAGTAGAAAATTTAATATAATAATATTATATATATATAAAATTCTCTCTATACCACTTTGATTTGATCTGATTTGACATCTATAGCACATGTTTAAAGATGTTTACAAAAAAAAAAAAAGCGTTTTTTTCTTATTAAAAATATTTAAAACCAAAAAATCAATTATTTGAACTTGAACTTGATAATTCATAATAAATAGCCCTTTTATCGGAAAATTGAAATCTCGATTTTTTTATAGGAAATTCAATTCTCTACAACTTTGCGAGAAGAAAGTTTTCCAAATTCAAGCAGAAATTGGCCAAGAAATCCATAAGCAGGCGATTTTCTGAAATTTATAATCAAATTTGATTCGATAATTGTGTCCCTGACACACAAAATATGTGTTAAACATTTAATGCCACAAAAATACTCTTTCTCCTCATATACTCATATATCCCACATTCATTATAAAAATATCATAGTTAATATATTATTAAAATAATATATTTAAATGAATTATTTTATCGGAAAAAGATAAAATATTAATTTTCAACAATTGTCACATTAAAAATTTTCTCCATCTATATCCACATAAAATCAATATTTTCCTCATCATATAAATCAATAATTAATTATTCACAAATAATATTCTGAGAATCGCGATCTTGTGACGGAGGTAGTTCCAGGGAAGAGGGCTTTCGATAAGGATCTCTCACTTCTTGGTGGTATGATTAGGTGACAAACCTCTCTCTTGAAGCGAGAACTTTCTAGACATTGCCAATAATGTTATCTAATAATATTATTAGGATAATATGAATTATTGCTCAGATAATGGAAAATCTTGTGTAATGACAATTTATTGAAACAACGGTAATATAAAATATCGATGCGTGATTATTGAATCGATAAAATAAAATCTTTGAGCAGTAATTCTTTGTAACAATTATTGAGTAGTGCCTTCTTACGTAAGAATCAATAATTGGTGCAATCTGAGTGTCTTCTTGTTGACAATAGCGTATTAGTGTGTTTTAACCATAAGGGTATTCAGCGGTATTACTTGGTAACAAGCTTCTGTAGTTATTTATAAACAACTTATATTTGTCGTTTTCTTCATCGATCGCTTTTTAGTTATGGGGCCCACAAAAAAGGCTGGTGGTAAATGCGAATATTCCCAAGCGGTCTGAATATTCCACGACAAACGAATATTTCAAACGATAATGAATATTTTATTATAACGAACTTTGCTTATTTGAAATATTTGCGTATTTTACCCATAACTATCACATTAATCAAATCAACCCTTCTTATTTCAAAATAATAAATAGAGGAAAATAAATTTCATTTATTAATAATTTGGGGTCTTTATACATCACCCATCTTGGGTCGCCAAATACATGGTCTTTGAATACAAATACAAACTTAATTATACAACATGAAATTTGGGAGTTTTTACACGAATATTGTCTTCTAGACAATATCCAAACTCAAATAGAGTCCTCATTACATTTATTGTCACACTATTTTATCGAATAGTGAGGACTACTATAACACCAACTTGGACCATCACAAAGATAATACAGAATAAGTTATCATTAGCCTTCAACAATGTTAAACTGATAGAATATAATAGACAACAAGTTTAACTGCAGCGAAACAAGCAATCCATTAGAAGAGTTAAGTAGAGCATGATGTCTACTATCTTCTATGATTTAAAAAGTATATCATTAACTTTATCGCTGGGACTCAGCTTAATAAATAAATCACATCATCGAATCATCCATGCACTACGGGCCAAGGATATTCATTAGTATCACATCCACAAATTATTCTTGCACTACGGGCCTAGAATATTCGTGTAATCATCAATGGTCATGATTATACCGAATTATCCCTGGTCATAATCATACCAATCAATAGTCCATCTATGCACGTAAGCCAAAGATGACTTTAATCACAATATAAGCATGAGGATGATGACAATGATATAAGAATTCAATTAAAAGAAGTAAAGGATAAATTTTTAAAGATTTATAATTTAATTTATCTAGAATTCAATAATGTCCAAATTGTCAACATGATAATGCTTTGTGGAGTAAAATTCAAGAATAATATTTATGTATCAAAAATAATTTGGACAGAAAAGAAATAATTTTTTCAGTGAATAGTACCCCGGGAATAGTACCCTATGAATAGTACTTCGGGAATAGTATCCCTTGAATAGTACCCGACATGAAAAGTGCCCTGAATACCCGAGTGAATAATATTTGAGTGAATAGTAACTGGGTGAATAGTAACCCATGAATAGTAACTTGTGAATAGTACCCCGGCATAAAAAATTTCCCGAATACACGAGTGAATAATATTATAGTAAATAGTAACCGGGTAAATAGTAACCCGTGAATAGTACCCCGAGTGAAAATATTGATATTTAATAAGAAAGTTCAGATCAATATTCCAATGATTCCAATGAAACGATACTGGATGAAGCGCAAAACTCAAGAATATTCCACTAATTTCAGGGATTATAGAAGCAATACTTACCATAGTAAGTGTAGATTTAAGAATATGAAACGAAATAATATACGAAACTGCAAATGAATTTTCACATGTCATATGGTACGTAATCCGCTTAGACAGGTTATTCCGATATATTAAAGGATGAATACGAAAAAAAGTATTCCTTATGAATACGAAAGAAATAATACCCCTTACCTTAGTAGAAGGCTGGATACTACAATAGTAAAGTAACAGAATACTCTTCTTCTTACTCTCTATAGTTTCTCTCTCTATAGTGTCTCTTGTGAATCTCAGTGAATTGGTGAGAATGAAAGAAGAATTAAGCTTCTATTTATAAGAGAAATGACTAAATAGTAACTAATTCACGAACGGTCCGTATTGATTTACTATTGAGCAGACGGTCCATATTGATTACTATTAAAACCACAACCGATTCTATCAGATTGATTTACTTTTAAAACTACCAATAAGATTGCCTAGATTGAATTACTTTTAAAACCACCACCGACGGTCCAGATTGAATTACTATTAAAACCACGATCGATGGTTTAGATTAATTTACTATTAAAACCACCACCAATGGTCCAGATTGATTTAACTTATTACACTTTAGTACTCTAAAGTTTTCCAAGTTTGCATTATTCCCTCTCTAACTTTTGTAATTCACTTATCTTTGATAAACACATTGTTAATACTTCAACAATTATTCATCATTAATATTATAACTCATAATATTTAACAACCAGATCATTCCCAGGAAAGAGGGGGCTTTCCGATAAGGATTTCTCCCTATTGGCGCGCAATTAGGTGACCAAACCTCTCCTTGACAGAACTTTCTAGACATCGTCAATATTGCAAATAATAATATGAATAACTTTGTTGTCTCAATAATTGATTTAATAATATTAAATATTATTGTAAGACCCCGAATTTTTTTTATATAAATAAAATAGAATTTCCTTTATTCATTATCTTGAAATAATAAGGAGTTAATTTGATATAATATGTGACGCCCCCAAACAAGGTATACTTCACCCATCTTGGGTCGTCAAATACATGGTACTGAATACAAATGCAAACTTAATTATACAACATGAGTTGTGAGTCCTCATTTATTATCACAATATTTCACAGAATAGTGAGGACTACTAATGCAAACATCTGGACCATCACTCCGTTCCCCGACTAGTCCAGGCTATGTTCTCATTTCTTGAAGAGAACAGTGAAAGAAAGGGTGAGCTCAACTAGTCCAGTAAGAAATATTATGACTAAGATAATGCGGAATAAGTTATCCTTAGCCTTCAACAGTATAACAACTGATAGAATATAATAGAAAACAAGTTTTAGATCAACAACTGCAGCGGAATAAGCAAACCATTAGAAGAGTCAAGTAGAGCATGATATTTACTATCTTCTATGATTTAAAAGTTTATCATCAATTTTATCCCTGTAATACCCATCAACAGTTCTTTATTATACCCAAGACAAATAGAACTTTCATCACCTGTCTTCACCCGAACCACCAAAGATGTTAGTTAAATTCACAATTCATGTTTATAATAATGTGAATCAACAATTTCTCCTTTCCACAAAGGCTTAATAGAACATTTACTCAATATCCTTACCCCAAAGACTAAAGATATTCAAATGTAATAACAATGATCATACCAATCAGTTGTTTATCTTTGCACTACGGGCCAAAGATATTCAACTATAAAACCAATGGTTATGATCATACCAATCAATTGCCTGTCAGTGCACTACGACCAAAGACATTCAACTGTTAACTAATGGTCATGATCCTGCCAATCACATCATCGAATTATCCATGCACTACGGCCAAGGATATTCGTTAGTATCACCAGTGGTCTTGATCATGTCATACACCTGTCCATCTTTGCACTACGGGCCAAAGCTATCAATCAACAGTTTATCTTTGCACTATGACCAAAGATATCAATCAACAGTTCTTCTTTGCACTACAGGCCAAAGACATACAACTGTAAAAGCAATAACCAACAGTCCATCTATGCACTACGGGCCAAAGATGACTTTTAACGCAATATAAGCATGAGGATCACGACAATGATATAAGGAATCAATCAAATGAGATAAATGATAAATATTAAATATTTATAATTCAATTTATCTAGAGTTTAAGAATATCTAAATTGTCAACATGATCACCAATTGTGGAGTAAAATTCAAGAATAATATTCACATATCAAAAATAATTTGGACAAAAAAGAAATATATTTTTTGGGTGATTAGTTCCCTGTGAATAGTACCCTGTGAATAGTACTTCAGGAATAGTACCTCGTGAATAGTACCCCAACATGAAAAGTACCACAAATACCCGAGTGAATAATATTCGAGTGAATAGTAACTGGGTGAATAGTAACCCATGAATAGTAACTCGTGAATAGTATTCTGACATGAAAAGTGTCCCGAATACCCGAGTGAATAATATTCGAGTGAATAGTAACTGGGTAAATAGTAACCCATAAATAGTAACTCATGAATAGTATTTCGACATGAAAAGATCAATAATTATCAAGAAAGCTCAGAATAATATTTCCATGAAAAGATACTGGATGAAGCACAAATATCAAGGATATTCTACTAATTTCATGGAGTATAGAAGCCAAAACTTCAACAAAATGAGTATAGAATTTGAAATCTGAAACGAGATAATATTACGTACATACTACAGAGTATGGAAGAAAATATTATTTCAAGCGAATATTGAACAAAAATAATATCACTTACGACTGTTGAACGAAAATAATATTCCTACGAATATTGAATGAAGATGATATTCCTTACGAATATTGAACGAAAATAATATTCATACGGATACGAATAATATCTCTTCAGAATATGAAATAAATAATACCCCTTACCTCAGAAAAAATTTGGATACTAGTAGTAAAGAAGTAGCGGATTACTCTTTTCTATCTCTCTATAGCTTCTCTCTCTATAATTGCTCTTGTGAGTCTTAGTGAATTGGTGAGAATGAAGGAAGAATGAGCTTCTATATAGGAAAATATAGTTTCGATAATTGCACGTTTTGGGGCTCAAAATATTACAGTATAATACCTTCATCTTTTCCTTCATTTTTAATTTAGTCCTGTAAGTATTATCAAACTAGCACCACCTCCCCTAATAGTATATCATGTGAATTAATAGTACAATCATGTGACTCAATAGTTCTATACATGTAAAAAAATAATTTCAGTATAGTACCTTCATCTATACTTCCATTTTTAATTTAGTCATGTAAGTATTATTTGCACCACCCCCCTAATAGTATATGCATGTGAATCAATAGTACACATATGTGAACAAATATTTATAAACATGTGAATTAATAGCAATCAATTGCTCATTTATTCTATTAATTATCCTATTGGTCAATATAACTTACAGACATCAATTATTATCGAAATAAATGTCGATTTCCACTAACACTAATAATCTCAACACAATGGAACTATCAATTTCATATTTAATCAACATGAACTTATTCATCATTAATATTATAACTCACAATATTTAACAACCAGGTCGTTCCCAGGAAAGAGGGGGATTTTCGATAAGAATTTCTCCTTATTGGCGCGCAATTAGGTGACCAAACCTCTCCTTGACAGAACTTCTAGACATCGTCAATATTGCAAATAATAATATTAATAACTTTGTCATCTCAATAATTGATTTAATAATATAAAATATTATGCAGACGATACTGTGACAATAATTGAATCAATAATATGAGAGATATGATGTAGCAATTATTGTAGCAATAAATTAGTATAACTGAGTGGCTTCTCACGTAAGCATCAATAATCAATCTTGGTGTCTTTACTATTGAACCACACCGTATTCTTCGTACTTTTACTATTGGGTAGGTCACGGTTTAATTCAGTAAAACTTTCGCGAATTATTTTTTTATAAAAGATATTTACGCCGATTTTTTAACTACGACAATACTTACATTGTGGGGTCCACCAATGATTATCTTAGTTGTATAAATATTCCCAATTAAAACAAATATTCTCGACCCAATCGAATATTCCTCGACATATACTTGAATATTTTATATCAACTTACTTACTTTGCAAAATTTTCAAATGTCACCCTTAACTTTAACCTTTATCAATTTAACCATTTACTAAATAACATAATAATTGTAAGAAAATTGAATACTTTCATTTTATAAAATTCGGGATCTCACATAATGCTTTAGTTATGGGTAAATTGTGCAAATTTTGCAAAATAAACAAGTGGTTATAAAATATTCATTTTTGTCGAGGAATATTCGTTTGGTCGTGGAATATTCTTGTTATCGGGAAATATTCGTACGATGGCACAGCCATTTATGGGTCCCATAATAGAATAACCGTCGGATGAAGAAAATGACAAGTTTGAGTTTTTATAAATAATGGCGTAATTATTACAATTAACAATTGATTGGATTACTAGTGGTTAAAATCTGATGAATACGCTATGGTTATTAAGAGAACATTACAGATGATTCTAAGATTTTTGAATTATTGATTCTTACGTATGAATGCACTACTCAATAATTATTACTGATAATTATCGCTCAATATTTTATTTTATTGGTTCAATAATTGCTGCGTTGATATTTTATATTATTGTTGTTTCAATAATTGTTCTTTGCATGATATTTCCCATTATCGGATCAATAATTCATATTATTTGAATAATATTATTAGATAGCATTATTGGCAATGTCTAGAAAATTTCATCAAGGAGAGGTTTGGTCACTAATTGCGCCGCCAATAAGGAATCCTTATTGGAAAGCCCTCTTCCCGAGAACCAGCCCCGATTGTCATTATTATGATTTTGTAATATTATTTGTGAATAATTAATTATTGAGTTATATGATAAGGAAATATATATTTTTATATGGATATAAATGAAAGAATTAATGCTGAGGTGTTTTATTAGTATTTTGTTGAAATGAAGAACGAAATTTGGAAATTTTCAAAAAATTAGTTTATTACTTGATTTTGTAAAATCTATAACTCTTTGTTTATAATGAGTTAGGAGATGAGCCATATATCAAAAGAAAGCCCTGGAAGTAAGCTAAACGTAGAAATTTGAATCACCCAAAAATTTTTTGTGGATTTTTCGTGGTGACTATTTGAGTGAAACTGGTACGAGGGACTTATAGTCCGAAAATCAAATCAGTGTTCTTAAGCTCTATTGCGTGAGTTATAATTTTGATCCGACCGTTGGATCGTTGTGATTTTTGGATATGTTATACATATATAAGTTGAGTATATGTCCACAAATTTTGAACCATTAAAAATTAACATATGATTTGTTATGAATTTTAAGAGGTGTTGAAAATCGTCCGTATGTGAATTTTCGGCATTTTTCGTTTGGAATTTGAAAAAACTTAAAGCTACAAAGTTGTAGAGAATTTAATTTCCTATAGAATGAACATAAAATTCATATTTTTCTGATAAAAGGGCTATTTATTATGAATTATTGAAGTTTCAGAAATTAAATATTTTTATTAAAATTATGGGTGGGACCCACTTTTGTTTTGTATGAAAAAACTTTGCTGGAAATCAATTGTGATGTGCTGAAGTCTTTTTCAAGGGTGGAGGCTGGCATACGTATAATAATAATAATAATATTTTATTAATTTAGTCTTCTTTGGCATTCTAGCATTTTCCTATAAATAGGGTGCTTAGTTAGACTTGAAAATCACACCAGAAATAAGTTTTCTTTCTCTCTATATTATCGAGCGTATTTTGTGAGTATTTAGATACTTTGAGAGTTGTTATTCAGTGTAAGTTTCTTTCGGCTTTACATCCGATATTCTGATCAGAAATACTGTTATTTTGAGGTAAGGGATGTTATTTTCTTCCTAAATAATATTATTTTCTTCAATATCATTATGCTGAAATATTGTTATGAATTTTATTGTGGAATTTTTACCTTTTTTCTCGCTAGTTACTATTCACGTATTCGATAATTATTCACGATACTGGAACTATTCACAAATACGACACTATTCACCTAAAAATAAAATTTTCTCTTCTTTATCCCAGATGTCTATTATAGTTACTATCTTTGATTGTATCCATGTTTTTATCTTCATTCTTGAATTTTACTCAATATGGTTTATTATGGAGTATTTTTAAACTAGAATTATCTAAAGTACAAATCTCTAAACTTTGTCCTTTTATCTTACAGGTTCGTTCACTAAAATGTTTTTCATCATCCTCAGTCCTTAATGGTGATACTTGATGAATATCTTTGGCCTGTAGTGCAAAGATGAATGATTACCTAATTAATATCTTTGGCCCGTAGTGCAAAGATGAATAGGTGTTGAGATGAACATGACCAACTGGTGATACAAATGAATATCTTTAGCTTGTAGTGCAAAGATGAATATTTGATTCTAGATGTATATTGATTGTTGTTGCAGGGATAAAATATTGATGATGAACTTTTAAATCTTAGAAGATAGTAGAACTGTAAGACCCCAACTTTTATAAAGAAAGATTAATTTCTCTCGAAATATATTTGAATATTATGGTGTGGATATAATATGATGTTATAGTTGTGGGTAATATTTACAAATTTTGCAAAGTAAGCAAGTGGTTATATAATATTCGATTGGTTGGGGAATATTCGTTTTAATAGGAAATATTCGTACGATGGCACAATCATTGGTGGACCCCATTAACGGAAGTATTGTCGTAGTTAAAAAGCATACATAATTATCTTTTTGTAAAAATAACGTGGACGTTTTTTTACCGTTAAACCGTTGAACTACCCTAAGTAGTAAAAATGCGAGAATACGTGTGGTTGCATAGTAGCACACCAGTATTGATTATTGATGCTTATGTGAGAAGTCACTCGGTTATACTCAATTATTACTACGAGAATTGCTTTGCATCATATCTCTCATATTATTGATTCGATTATTGTCACAAAGATCATCTCGCATAATATGATATATTATTAAATCAATAGTTGAGACGACAAAGTTATTCATATTATTAAATTGCAATATTTACAATGTCTAGAAGTTCTGTTAAGGAGAGGTTTGGTCATCTAATTGCGCGAAAATAAGGAGAAATCCTTATCGGAAAGCCCCCTCTTTCCTGGGAACGACCTGGTTGTTAAATATTGTGAGTTATAATATTAATGATGAATAATTAGTGTTGATTAAAGATGAAATTGATAGTTCCATTGTGTTGGAATTATTAGTGTTAGAGGAAATCGACATTTATTTCGATATTAATTGATGTCTGGAAGTTTTACTGACCAGTCGGGTAATTAATCGGATAAATGAGCAATTAATTGCTATTAATTCATATGATTATAACTATTTGTTCACATGTGTGTACTATTGATTCACATTCTTGTACTATTAGAGGATTTGGTGCAAGATTGATAATACTTGCATGACTAAGTTAAAAATAGTGGTATAGATGGAGGTACTATACTGTAATTCGTATTTTCACATGATTATAACAATTGATTCACATGATTAAACTATTGATTCACATTATTTACTATTAGGGGAGGTGGTGCAAGTTTGATAATACTTGCAGGACTAAATTAAAAAATGAAAGAAAAGTTGAAGGTATTCAGATTTGTAATATTTCGTGGCCCCAAAACGTGCAATTATCGAAACTATATTTTCCTATAAATAAGCTCATTCTTCCTTCATTTCTCACCAATTCACTAAAGCTTTAGAACAATTACTATAGAGAGAAATTATAGAGAGAAAGAAGAAGAGAAGTCCGCTACCTCTACCCAAAGATATCCAGTTTCTTTCTAAGGTAAGGGGTATTATTTCTTTTCGTATTCATGAAGAGAGCTTCTGTTATTCCATTCGTTATTATTATGTTGGAATAACCTGTCTATGCGAAGTACCGCATACATGGTGAAATTCTTCTGATATTCCATTCTTTATTATTCTGTTGGAATAACCTGTCTGTGCGGTCTATCGCATGCATGGTGAATTCTTTGTTATTCTATTCTTTATTATTCTGTTGGAATATCCTGTATGTGCGTATTATGCTAGACCTGGTTCCATTCTTTATTATTCTGTTGGAATGTCTATGTGGATTATCACATGCATGGTGAATGATCCTTCGTATTCATTCCTCATTTGGTTAAAGTTTTGGCTTCTATACTCCATGAAATTAGTATAATATCCTGAATATTTGCGCTTCATCCGGTATCTTTTCATGGAAATATTCTTCTGAGCATTCTTGAATTTTACTCCACAAAGCAGTATCATGTTGACAATTTGGACGTAATTGATTTCAGGATAAATTAACTTATAAATCTTTAAAATTTATTCTTGAACTTGTTTTATTGAATTATTATGTCATTGTCATCATCCTCATGCTTATATTATGATGAAAGTCATCTTTGGCTTACGTGCATAGATGGACTTGGTATGATTATGATCAAGGATCATTCGGTATAATCATGACCTGTAATGTTATAAATGATGTGGTAAAAGTCCTCGATGTGGCTCGTAGAAGTGCATTGATGGAGAGTTTTGGTATGATTATGACCAGGATTATTCTAAGTATAGTCATGACCATTGATGATTTAATGAATATCCTTGGCCCGTAGTGCGGTGGATAACTTCGATGATGTGGTTTATTTATTAAGCTGAGTCTCGGCGATAAAAATTGATGAAAACATTTTAAATCATAAAAGATAGTAGATATCATGCTCTACTTGACTCTTCTAATGGATTGCTTATTCCGCTGCAGTTAAACTTGATGTCTATTGTAATTTATCAGTTTAACATTATTGAAGACTAATGATAATTTATTCTGCATTATCTTAGTCATGATATTTCTTACTGGGCTAGTTGAGCTCACACTTTTGCTTTCATTGTTCTCTTCAAGAAATGAGAACGTAGCCGGTATTAGTCGGGGAACGAAGTGATGGTCCGAGATGGTGTATTAGTAGTCCTCACTATTCTATAAAATAGTGTGACAATAAAAGTAATGAGGACTCTATTTGAGAGTGGATATTGTCTAGAAGGCAATATTCCTGTTTAAACTCTCAGCTATGTTTTGTCGTATATTACACGACGGTTGTATAATTAAGTTTGTATTTGTATTCTGTACCATGTATTTGGCTACTCTAGATGGGTGATGTATACGTATTTTGGGGGCATCACAGTTGGTATCAAAGCTTAGGGATATGATCCCTGGCTGAGATGTGAGACAAGAACTAGGAGGGGAGAGACGGGGAATTCCTTCGCTAGTTCGACCTACCTAAGTTTATTTGGTATTTAATTGGTCGGTCAAAGTATAGGGATAATATGTGACATGTTAATTAACCCTTGTTTTGTGGAAGTATTTGAAAATGGCATCCGAAAATGTTGAGATAAACAATGAAGCACATGAGACCGTTAAGTCACCACAGATTAATGCCCAGGATAATGTGCAACAGGAAGACAATAATCCTCATGTAAACAATAACACCGATGAAATGGTGAACGATGAAATGCAATTCATGCAACATCAGGCGAAAGTGGCTCCTGTCCAAAATGCGCAGTGGAAACATCAAAGTAAAGTGGCTCTCATCCAAAAAAGGTGGAAACAATGATAATAACTCTCGGACGTCCACGGTGAAGCGAGTTCAAGGAGCTGGGACCACCGGAGTTTTTTGGAGAGCCAAAACCACTTAAGGCAGAGACGTGGATAAAGCAGATCAACAAGATATTTGATATCTTGGGATGCTCCGAGGAGCAAAAAGTTTCCTTTTCCACCTTCATGTTGCAGCGAAAGCGAGGTGATTCTTGGTGGAATCAGTAAAAGCGTACTCAACCTATCGCACTCAAATTGTCTTGGGGGAAGTTCCAAGAGCTGTTCAATGACAAGTACTTTCCTGAAAGTATTTGTCGCATGAAGGAGGTAGAGTTCATCAAGCTTGACCAAAACAATATGACCGTGGCGCAGTACGAAGCTAAGTTTGCCGAGTTGTCTCGGTTAGCGTCCCACTTGGTTGATAATGAGGAGAGAATGTCACGGATGTTTCTAAGAGGTTTGAAACCCGAGATACGTCAATACCTTATCTCACATAAATTGTGTTTGTATTCAGATGTTGTGAATAGAGCTCAGTTATTGGAGCGCGATAATGAGTCAACCCAACCAAGAGAGAGCAACCGACAAGTCGAAAATACCAGTGGTAGCAGTCATCGAAGCGGTGACAACAAACGTGGAGGGAATCAACATGCTAGAAATGAAAATCACTTCGGTGGTAATCACGGCCATGACAATAAGAGTGGACATTTCAAGAAGAGGAGATTCAACAAGGATGGAAAGACGTCAGCACCAACACCTGTTGTTAAGGAAGGAGAACAACCACCGGTCGTATGTTACAAATGTGGAGGGGAAGGACACATAAGTCCAAACTGCACGATGCAATCCAAAGCGTGTTATAATTGTGGAAAAGAAGGTCACCTAGCCCGATTTTATCGTGCACCAAAGTTAAGTCCAGCTGAGATGGAGGCATCAAAGGGTGTCCCAGACAAGACAAAACCGGTAGTTTAAGGGAGAGCATTTGTCGTAAGCTCCCAAAAAGCGAGGAATCCGAACGAGGTGATCACGGGTAAACTAATCATAAACTCTAGCGAAGTTTATACTTTATTTGATACCGGTTCTACCCATTCCTTTATTTCTCCTACTTGCGCTCAACGTTTAAATTTGACTCCGGAGAAATTAGACTTTGACTTATCTGTTGAAACTCCGTTGGGAGAAACCTTCATTACATCCACGGTTTATAAGTCTAGTTTGATTCAAATCAGTAACTGCACGTTACCTGTCGATCTTATTTCTTTTAAAATACTTGCATTTGATGTGATTTTAGGGGTTAATCTTATTATTTTTACAAAACTTTATTGCCCATCTTTGAAATCTGATTTCAGCTTATCTTGCACATGTTAGTGTAGCCCACAAAACAAAAAAAACATTTTTCTTAATAAACATAATTAAAACTTCCAAAAATCAATTATTTCGAAATTTCAGAAATTCAATAATTCATAATAAATAGCCTTTTTATCAGAAAAATTCAAACCTTATGTTTTTTTCATAGGAAATTTCATTCTCTACAACTTTGCAGAAGAAAGTTTTTCCAAATTCCAAACAGAAACTGACCGAAATCCACAAACGGGCGATTTTACAGGCTATAATCAAATTTCGGTCAAGAAATGGGCCCACATACATGTTTAACATGTTTTAAACAACTTTTGCAACAAAAATACTCTTCCTCCTCATATATTCATATATCCCACATTCATTGTAAAAATATCACCATTATTATATTATTAAAATATAATAATATATTTAAATGAATTATTTTATAAGAAAAGATAAAATATCAATTTTTCAACCATTGTCACTTTAAAATTTTCTCCATCTATATCCACATAAAATGAATATTTTCCTTATCATATAAATCAATAATTAATTATTCACAAATAATATTACAGAATCACAATATAAACAACCAGTAGTTCCCGGAAAGAGGGGCTTTCAATAAGGATTTCTCCTTCTTGGCGGCGCAATTAGGTGACCAAACCTCTCCTTAGATGTAACTTTCTAGACATTGCCAATAATGTTATCTAATAATATTATTCAAATAATATGAATTATTGATCCGATAATGAAAATATTGTGTAGTGACAATTATTGAAACAACAATAATATAAAATATCAACGTAGCAATTATTGAATCAATAAAATAAAATATTGAAGCAAGAACTCATCGTAACAATTATTGAGTAGTGCCTTCTTACGTAAGAATCAATAATTGGTGCAATACTGGTGCTTCTTGTGTTTTAACCACGGGTATTCCAACAAGATAACTGTGAATAACTACTGTGATTATTTATAAACAACTTATACTTGTGCGTTTTCTTCATCCAATCGCTTCGTTATGGGGCCCACACAAAGTATGCTACTGTCATTATGAATATTCCCGACAAGTAAGAATATTCCACGACCAAACAAATATTCCGACAACAATGAATATTTTATAACCACTTGCTTATTTAAAATATTTAGCATTTTACCCATAACAAACCACATTAATCAAATTAACCCTTACTATTTCAAAATAATAAATAGAGGAAATTTAATTTCATTTATAATAAACTGGGGTCTTACAACCTCCCCTTCTTATGAAATTTTGTCCTCGAAATTGACGTCACGTGTACTGGTGTTTGAAAAGGTGAGGATACCTCGCTTTCATTTCCGTTTCCAACTCCCAAGTCATTTCCTCAATAGCATGGTTCCTCCACAAAACTTTGACTTGTGGTATGACCTTTCAGACGTAAAGACATGCTCCTTCCTATCCAAGATTTTGACGGTACCTCCTCGACGTTAAGTTTTCAAACTATCTCTCGGTTGTTCTAACTCAATAACGTGGTTTGGGTCTTTCACATATTTGAAGCACGAGATATATGAAAACATTATGAACACGAGACATACTTGGAGGTAACGCGAGTCTATAGGCTACATTTCCTACTCGGTCAAAAATCTGAAATGGGCCAATAAATCATGGATTGAGCTTTCCTCTCTTCCCAAATCTTGTAACTCCCTTCCATGGAGCAACACGCAACAATACATGATCCCCAATACTAAATTCCACGCCCTTTCGATGAAGATCCGCATAACTCTTTTGTCGATCCTGTGCCGTTTATATACGTTGTCGAATCATTTGGATCTTTTTCGTAGTCATACGTACCAACTCGGGTCCCAAAAATGTTGCTTCACCCACCTCATCCCAACATATTGGAGAGCGAAACTTTCGTCCATACAATGCTCCGCTTTTACACGTTGACAAGTTAAACACCTCGAGATAAACTCCGCGATCTCTCTCTTCATAGTGCTCCACCAAAATGTATGTTGAAGATCGTGATATATTTTGGTACTCCAAGGATGGATTGCAAACAGTGTGTTGTGTGCCTCCATCATGATTCTATGCTTCAAGTCAGAATCATTAGGAACGCAAAGTCTGGAGTTGACTCGAAGTATTCCTTCTTCATCGATTCTTGCTTTTGGAATAACACCTTCTTGTACTTTCTTCTTCATACATATCATCTCTGGGTCTGTGGCTTGAGCAACTTTATCGATTAAAGTCGGTTCTACTCGTATGCTTGATATCATCACGTGGGTACTTGGAGCCTTTAACTCTATCTCCATCCTTTGTAAGTCGTACAAAATGGGTCTTTGTGTTAACAACATTGCACTCGTACCCGCATACGATCTTCTACTCAATGCGTCAGCTACAACATTTGCTTTTCTAGGATGCTATTGAATGCTATGGTCGTAATCTTTCAACAACTCGAGCCAACGTCGTTGCCTCATGTTGAGTTCCTTTTGGGTGAAGAAATATTTGAGGCTTTTATGATCCGTATAAATCTCCACTTTCTCCCCATGCAGGTAGTGTCTCCAGATTTTCAACGCAAAAACGACTGCTGCCATCTTCAGATCATGAGTAGGATAATTCCTCTCATATTCTTTGAGTTATCGCGAGGCATAGGCTATAACTTTCCCATGTTGCATGAGAACACATCCTAACCCTTTACCTGAAGCATCGCTGTAGACAACAAATTCATCTGAACCAGATGGTATTGTTAGAACAGGTGCCAAAATGAGTCTCCTCTTGAGTTCTTGGAAACTCTTCTCGCATTCCTCGCTCCATACGAATTTTGTATCCTTCCGAGTCAGATGAGTTAATGGAGTAGAGATTCGAGAAAATTCTTCCACGAATCTCCGATAATAACAAGCTAAGCCCAGAAAGCTACGCACTTTGGTCCCCGACTTTGGTTGCTCCCAACTTTGGATTGCTTCAATCTTTGTCGGATCAATAGATACTCCATGTTTTGACACCACGTGCCCAAGGAATGCTACTTCTTTAAGCCAGAACTTTCATTTCTTCAGCTTGGCATATAGCTTGTTGTCACGAAGCCTTAGAAGTACTAGCTTCAAATGGTGCTCATGATCTTCACGACTTTTGGAATAGATGAGGATGTCATCAATAAAGACAACAATGAACTGATCCAAATATTCCTTGAACACATTGTTCATCATATCCATGAAAGCCACAGGAGCATTAGTCAATCCAAAAGACATGACTAAGAATTCGTAATGCCTGTACCTAGTTCTGAAGGCAGTCTTCGGAATATCCTCAATTTTAATATTCAGCTGATGATATCTAAAACGAAGATCGATCTTTGAAAAGAATTGTGCTCCTTGCAACTGGTCAAACGGGTCATCAATGCGAGATAGCGGATACCTATTCTTGATGGTGACATGGTTTAATTCCCGGTAGTCAATACAAAGTCGCATACTCCCGTCTTTCTTCTTTACAAATAAAACAGGAGCACCCCAAGGAGATGTACTAGGACGAATGAAACCGATGTCTAACAATTCCTGTAGTTGGACTTTTAACTCCTGAAGTTCAATAGGAGCCATTCGATATGGGATTTTAGAAATGGGCTTTGTACCCGGTTCAAGGTCAATAAAGAATTCAACTTCACGTTCTAGGAGTAGACCGGGAAGTTCTTCAGGAAATACGTCAGGAAATTCACTAACAACAGAAATATTATTCAAATCTAATATGTTTTTGTTCAAGTCCATAACATGGGCTAAGAAAACTTGACATCCATTTTTTAATAAACGAATGGCTTTATGGCTTGATATGACAGTGATTGACTTTAGTGGTTTGGTTGCTTGAATTCGCATAACAGGTTGCTTAGGAATATAAAAATAACAACCTTACGAAAAAAAATCAATTTTAGCATGATGAGTGGTTAACCAATCAATCACTAAAATCACATCAAATGCAAGTATCTTTAAAGAGATAAGATCAACAGGTAATGTAATGGTGCTAACTTGGATCAAGCAAGATTTATAAACAGTGGATGTAATGAAAGTTTCTCTTAACGGAGTCTCCACAGATAAGTCAAAGTCTAATTCCTTCGGAGTCAAGTTTAAACGTTGAGCACAAGCAGGAGAGATAAAAGAATGGGTAGAACCAGAATCTAGTAAGGTATAAACTTCGCAAGAGTTTAAGATTAGCTTACTCGTGATCACCTCGTTCGGGTTTCTCGCATTTTGGCCAGTCACGACAAACGCCCTCCATTGAACCACCGACTTTGTTTTGTCCATAATCGCCTTTGGTGTCACCGTTCCAGCTGGACTTGACTTCTCTACCGGAAAAAACCGGGCTATGTGACCGTCTTTTCCACAACTGAAACACACCTTGGAAGGCTGTGAATAGTTTGGACTTATGTGTCTCTCCTCTCCGCATCTGTAACATCTAACTGGCAGTTGTTCTCCTCCCCTAGAATTTGTTGTTGGTGCCGGTGCTACTGCTGATGTCTTCCCTTCATTGTTGAATCTCCTCTTTTTGAAATTTCCATTTGACTCACCTCTCCTATTATCATGGCCACGATTACCACCCGAGTGGTTACCGCTTTTGTCCGTATTTTTCCCTCATCGCTGGTTATCATCGCTCCGATGACTGCTATCACCGGTATGACCCTGGTCGTGGTCCCTCGATTGAACATACTCATTATCTCGCTCTAATAATTGAGCCCTGTTGACAACATCTGAATACAGTGAAAATTTGTGAGAGATAAGGTATTGACGAATCTCAGGTTTTAGACCTCTCAGAAACATCCGCGTCATACGTTCCTCATTCTCTACCAAATGAGGTGCAAACCTGGATAACTTCGCGAACTTCGCCTCATACTGGGACACCGTCATGTTGTTCTGTTCCAGTCTAATAAACTCTACCTCCTTCATATGACGAATACTTTCAGGAAAGTACTTGTCATTGAAGCGATTCTGAAATCTTTCCCAAGACATGTTGAAAAGTGGTGGTTGGGTATGCTTCATGATTCCCACCGATGAATCGCCTCACCACGGAACATAAAGGTGGCGAATGGAACCTTCTGTTCTTCCTTGCATCCCAAGACATCGAATATCTTGGTAATTTTCTTGACCCACGTTTCCGCCTTAATCGGATCCGGCTTTCCCCAGAAATCTGGTGGTCCCAACTCCTTGAACTGCTTGGCTGTGACAAACCGCGCGTTGCTATCATTTCCAACCGTATTTTGTACACGAGTCTCCCTCGTCTGATTTTACATGAACTGCAAAAAGCTTCTAAACATCCCATCATTCATCGTTTGCTCGGTAGTGTTGTTTATAGGAGGAATATTGTCTTTCTGTTGCACGTTCTCCTGGTTGGTGATTGAAGGTTGTTCCACCGGTCTCATACACTCCATTGTTAACGTTCTCAACTGCCATTCTTAAAAACTGCCATAAAATAAGGGTTAATTAAACAAATTAACATATCACATAAAATCCTTATATTATGACCGACCAACAAATAAGCTTAGGTAGGACACACTAGCGAAGGATTTACTCGTCCCTCCCCTCCTAGTTCTATTCCCCGATCTCCGCCAGAGACCATATCACTAAGCTCTGATACCAACTGTGACGCCCCCAAAATAGGTATACATCACCCATTCTGAGTCGCCAAATACATAGTACAGAAAGAAATACAATTTCATTAATACAATTGTCGTGCAAAATATGACAACACATATACTATGAGTTTAAATACAAATATTGTCTAATAGACAGTATTCAAACTCAAAAGGAGTCCTCATTACAATTATTGATATACTATTTTACAAAAATAGTGAGGACTGCTAAAACAACTTTCTAGAACCATCACTCTATACCTCGGCTAGATCCTGCTATATTCTCACCTCCTGAGAAGAAAAATGGAACAAAAAGGAAAAGGGTGAGCTCAAAGCCCAGTAAAAAATATTATGACTAAGATAAAAAACAACAATTTATCGTTAGCTTTCAATAAATCAGATGAAATATAATGGACAACCAGTTTTAGATCAATATTCGCAGTGGAAATAACAATTCATTAGAAGAGTTAAGTAGAGAATGAAATCTACTATCATCTATAAATTTAAAAGTCCATCATCAATATTTTATCCCTGTAACATCAATCAATATACATCTTGCATCAAATATTCATCTTTGCACTACCGGCCAAAGATATTCATTTGTATCACCAGTTGGTCATGTTCATCTCAACACCTGTTCATCTTTGCACTACGGGCCAAAGATATTCATCAGGTAATCATTCATCTTTGCACTACAGGCTAAAGATATTCATCAAGTATCACCATTAAGGACTGAGGATGATGAAAAATATTTTAAAGAATGAATCCAGTGAGATAAAAGGACAAAGATTAGAGATTCGTACTTTAGATAATCCAAGTTTAAAAATACTCCATAATAAACCATAGTGGAGTAAAATTCAAGAATGAAGATCAAAACATGGATACAATCAAAGATAGTAACCATAATAGACATCTAGGACAAAGAAGAGAAAATTTTATTTTTTCGGTGAATAGTGTCGTATTTGTGAATAGTGCCATATACGTGAATAGTTACGTATACGTGAATAGTGACCCCGACACAAAAAGGTAGAAATTCCACAATAAAATTTATACCAATATTTCAGCATAATGATATTGAAAGAAATAATATCATTTACGAAGAAAATAACATCCCTTACCTTAAAAGAACAGTATTTCTGAATGGAATATCAGATATGATGCTGAAGGAAACTTGCACTGAATAGCAACTCTCAAAGTATCTAAATACTCACAAAATACGCTCGATAATAGAGAGAGAGAGAGAGAGAGAAAAAAAACTTGTTTCTGGTGTGATTTTCCAATTCTAACTAAGCACCCCATTTATAGGAAAATGCTAGAACGCCAAAGGAGACTAAATTAATAAAATATTAATTTATTAAAAAATTTCTACGCCCACCATCTTTTCCCAAAACTCAGCACACCTCTAGTGGGGGCCCACCAAGATTAGATTTTCTACACCAACCAAAAGTGGGGCCCACCATGTTTTTAAATAAAAATATTTATTTCTGAAACTTCAATAATTCCTAATAAATAGCCCTTTTATCAGAAAAATACAAATTTTATGTCCATTCCCTAGGAAATCGAATTCTCTACAACTTTTTAGATTTAAGTTTTTTCAAATTCCAAATGAAAAGTACCCGAAATCCACATACGGACGATTTTTAATACCTCCATTCTGACAAAATACTGATAAAATACCTCAGCATTAATTCCTTCATTTATATCCACACAAAATAAATATTTCCCTATCCTTCCACATAAAATAAATATTTTCTTATCATATAAATTAATAATTAATTATTCACAAATAATATTACAGAATCACAATTATGACAACCAGATCGTTCCCAGGAAAGAGGGGGCATTTCGATAAGAATTTCTCCTTACTGGCGCGCAATTAGGTGACCAAACCCATTTCCTAGACATAACTTCCTTAGACATTGCCAATAATGCTATCTAATAATATTATTCAAATAATATAAATTATTGATCTGATAATGGAAAATACTGTGCAGTGACAATTATTGAAACAATAATAATATAAAATATCAACGCAACAATTATTGAATCAATAAAATAAAATATTGAACAGTAATTACTGTAACAATTATTAAGTAGTGCCTTCTTACGTAAGAATCAATAATTCAAAAATACTGTGTAATATCGTGTGCTACTGTGTAACCAAGCGTATTACTGTATTTTAACCACCAGGTAATCCAACAGTGTTAACAGTAACAATTATGCCGTTATTTATAAAAAATTAAACTTGTCGTTTTTCGTTATGGGGCCCACAAATGGCTGCGCCGTTTTACGAATATTCCCCGACAACAAGAATATTCCACGACCAAATGAATATTCCCTGACAAAATGAATATTTTATAACCACTCGCTTATTTTTCAAAATTTGCACATTTCACCTATAACTAAAGCATTATATCAAATTAACTCATTATATCAAGATTTATTTGCGATAAACCGCTTTTATAATTTGCAAACAACCGTCGGAACTCTATAATAGCAAGAAAAGGCTACTGTAAGAGCATGGATGAGATATTTGAAAAATGTATAAAAATATTTCAAGTATAGAATATGAACTAAAAGTATGATCACTGCGATTATGTGATGACGTGATTAGACTATGTCTTGTTGTAATAGAAGATTACTATGTGTTATGATATATTGTTCTAATCGAACGAATGATCCGATTATTGATAGGTTGTGATAAAGAGATAAAACCTAAGTTGAGATTTGTAATCGTGAATCGGCAAGTATCTTACCTTTGCATTTCCTTTATGCAATGGACATGAGTAAGTAAGTTTGTAATTATTCTATTCCCTCGCAGCATTATATGCGCTTTGATTATCAACATGTTAGCTCGGATATATATTACTGTTAAGTTGATTTCTAAATGGTTATACAAGTGTCCCCACTTGGATAATCATGGCATTTATTCACATGTTGATATACCTTTGTCAATTACCGTATACATATATGTTGAATTACATATTATTGTTGAGCAAGATTAAAACCTTGGGTTTGGAACCGAGCATGTATGAACATCCAGATAATGGGAAAATTTTATGCGCTTTTACGGACAAAGGGTGAGCGATGAATTTCGTTCAAGTTATGTAGTATTGATCATCTGAGAGGTACAATGGGTCGATCACCCTCCGTGCCCGTAAGTTATGACGGTTTGCGGATGAATTTCTGTTAAACCTTTTCGAAAATGAAAAACCATGTTCATAGTATGTTTCTTAAACCCTATTCATGGGTGGAGCCTAATTTCAAGAAATTGAAAAGGAGTTGTTATGTGAATCTTTTATCAGTATAGATTACTTCACAACTTTTGATTCGTTGTAGAAGTGTTATGTAAAGAGAATACTTATATTCTTTCAGCTTATATATATAATTGCTATTACTTGCTGGGCACTCAAATGCTCATCCTTGCTTAAACTAAATGTTTTCAGTTACGTACGATCGACCTGAAGGCTCAGGCACGAACAAGGGAAAAGAAAAGCTGTTCGAATGAGAATTAGTATGAGTTAATGGTTATAGTTAGTAAGACAATGGAATCTATTGTCAGATATTGTAAGGAATGTATTTGAAGGTCACGTACCTAGGGAAGTAAACTTTGATGTATGTAAATTAAGTTCGAATGTATTATTATTTAGTATTATTCAAATTTTAAAGAAATGGTATCGTGGAGAACCGGAGTTCGGGTTTCAAGTATCCGGATTTGGGGTCGCATACGAGGTTGGTATCAAAAGCGTAGGTTATAAGCGTTAGGAGTGCGAAACCTAGGTTATAACCTTAGTAGAATGGAGGACGAAAGTTAAGATAAATATTCAGTGAACCAGGAGACGAAGTACTCTGGTGAGAAGTTATAGGATATGATGAGTTGAAGAGATTCATCGAGATTTAGTGGTACTAAATAAAATATTACTTCATTTTAACAATGAATATATTTTATTTCAGTAATGATGTTGTCTCGTTTATTGTGGTCATAGGATGGATGACGAAAGTCAAAATAGTAATTCCTTGACCCAAGAGACGATGGACTCTAGCGAGGAGTACACAGACAGTGAAATGATTAGAGATTTGATAGTTAGGAACGACGACTTAAAGGTTAGATTTGGCGGTGGAGGCACGTAATCATACTCTCCAGATTTGAGCAATGATACAAGATAAGGGACGCTCACCCGAACATGAGATGGAGTTAGCCGAGTTACGAGGAGGTTGGAGCGAGAGAGATCTGGATAAGACAGTTGAAGGTTGAGATAGAAGCTAAAGACACCGGGATATATACCTTGAGCGCGGCTTTAGACATCGCCTTTATGCGATTCGACACGAAGTGGATGGGCGCCTTTCGGCGAGAGAGAGATAAGCGTTGATGTGTTTATAGAGATGGATTGAATAAATTCATCGTCAAACAAAATAAGAGACAACGTATATGGAACTCTTGATTTCTTTGTGTATATATACTACATGCTAATCGGGGTAACTTATGTATGTAGATGTGCGGTGGAAAAGATATGTGGAATAAGAAGGATCATATCCATACCCCCCGAAGCTAATATCAAGGCCAACAATTTGAAATAGAAGCTTACCAAGAACCCAAATCGGACGAGGTGGCTATAGTGGAAAAGCGTAGTATCGGATCCGAAATAGTGGATTTGACAGATAGTGATTCGGACACTAAAGTTGAAAGTTTGCTCAAGCATCAACGAAAGTGCGAGGATCTGGAGAACAAGGTTTCTTCACTAGAAAGGTTGTGGGAGATAGAAAAGTTGCTTAATATTCAACTGCGAAAAGCATTAAAAGAAACAATGGAAGAGCAAGATAAGCTCAAAATCCAAATTGACCAGATGGGAGCCTCAAGCAACACATCGTGTGCAGCTCCGAGAGGTAAGGGAAAAAGAAAGATAGAAGATCCTGACTTAGGAAAACCTGATAAGAAGAAAGGAAAGAAGATATGTTATATTTGCGGCTGTGAGGGACATACCTCTCCTCGTTGCCCCAACTATAAGAAAGGTTGATGTTTTAATTGTGGAATAGAAGGACATCGAGCGAATGAATGTCCGAGAAGAAAGGCTTGGTAGATAAGTAGTATGGGTTATGTTATGTAATATGTGTGATAAGTAATGAACTATTTTCAACTTTTATGTTGGTCAAGATTTTAAATCCCGACTGTTGTAGTCACAAAGGGATAGCTGATGTTTAAAGCAATATGTGCTATGGTATGTTAAGTTCTATTAATGTGAGGTGCTATGGTTGGAAGTACCATGAGTGTCACAAGTTGGATTAATGAAGTAAGTTGTTATAAAGGTAACAAATATTTATCTGAATATTGGTTAAGATAGTAAACCAAGTTTCAAAATTTAATATTTTGGAATACATGATTATTTGAGTAGAAAATTTTGTGTTATATGTCGAACGTATACGATGAGGCTTAGAATGTAAGGAAATGAAGAATAATTTATGATTATGTCATCGAGACGAAAACAAAAACCAGCCGCGGAAGATCAACCAGATAATTGAATGTCGAACGCCAAAGACTTTAAGGCAATCCTATTGCTAGGGTATAGAGGATTAAGTGACTCAGTAGAAGCGTTTATGAAAGTTAGGATAATGAAGAAAGGGCAAAAAAGATAACTTTTATCACCTATACGATAAAAAGGGAAATGAGATAAAGAGAAAGTTTGTGGGCGGAAAGAGACATATCTCTTCCAATTGTCCCAATTCAAGAATGTATAGCGAATGTTTTATTTATGAATCAATGGAGTATAAGATGAAAGAGTATAAGGTGAAAGAAGAAGAAATGAGATAAGGAATGTGAATACGGAGATTCTAAATAAAATAAATAATTAAAGAAATTTTGCGTATAATTTTTTTTTATTTATTTAATAGCGAGAATAAGTGTCGATAGTAATGTGAGCGATAAATGCGAATATATTTATTACTTGAAAAATTAGAAATAATTTTGGAATTATTAATTACTATAAATTATATTTTTATGGTAATTAATTTACGTAAAGCGAAATATTTTTTATTAATTATTTTCCATGAAAACATGATTGGAAATAATATATGAAGTGATAATTAGAATTTATATAATATATATTTTATTATATGAATTGTTGAGAATATTTAAATCAAGTATTTTAACTTGATATGCGAAAAGAAGTCGGATATGAGATCGAACCACGAATTGGGATTGTGATCAAGAGATGAGAATAATAATATTATATTATTGTTATAATGATTTTCTGATACAATAATTATGTCTTTGTGTATGCTTGACGAGATAATATTGAGTGATGGCGATTGATTAGGTCATAGCATATTACCCGTCTTTGTGAAACCCTAATTATTAAACTTAGATGAGAAATGGTGAGTAGTATTTATGTATATGAAGTTTCTTTGTGTATATGAAGTTTTCTTTGTGTATAAGATGTCGGTAATTAGAAGAAAACCCTAATTCTTGTTGTTTGTCGATAATTAGGACAAACCCTAATTATTCTGACCTAATCGGTTGAAGTTAGAGATCGTAATGGTGTGTTAGAACATACGAGATAATTAGAGAACCCTAATGGTCAATTAGAAACCCTAATTGATGGCGTTAAGAAACCACAATTAGAAAATCCTAATTTTACATAGAAACCCTAATTTAAAATTATTGGGTTTAATTACGATGTTAATGTATAAATGTTTTAATTTACCAAAGGATGAAAAGTAATTGGTAAATGATAAAATTACCATCTAGTGATTAAATATTACATTTAATTGCTATGTACAAAAATGCCCATGAAATTATATGCGAAATTACCAAAATGCCCTTTTTGGCTTATTAGTGTATTATTAGTGTATTATTGGAGGAATCTTGCTAGCAAAGCATGGCAAACATACTTACCCTACCAATTAAGCATCAAGACTCAATTATGCAGATTCAATCAACCATTGAGTAGCATCAATGCATCTAACTTGGTTTATATATAGATTGGAGAGAGATAATATATTTTGTACACTAAAATTCATCCAACTCTCATCCTTAAGCTCTCTCTCTCTAAAACCTACGAATTATTGTAGCATATCGGTCCCTAAACAAAGCCCAACCATCACAAACAACAAATCGGAAGCATCGAAGCGGAAATCAAAAATCAAGCTTGAAAAGGTAGGAAATCCTAAATTCTAGAAATCCTTGATTCGATGTTAATTGATGCAATTGATTGTTTAAAGTAGTGTAATAGAGTCTATTAATGTTACAGGTTGTAAAATCATGAACCCATAACATCAAAGTGTGCAATTTGAAGATTTAAACAAGTTGGAAAAAGCAAGATTACATTATTTTTCACCAAATGTCGAGGCTATAAATCTCTTTGATTCGATCACGAGTTTTGTTTTTTAAAAGTTGTTATAGGTAGCCTGATATGTGGTTTTTAATCTCAAAAGGAATCAGGTCTATATCTATTGTAGATCGGGATTTATAAGCGGTCAAAGTGGGTTGGCCGGCATTTGGCCATTTATTTTCAAACCCGAGAAAATATTCTAAGTGTCGAAAATATTTTTTTGGAAAATGTCGGGGCCTTATATCTCGGTCATCTTTAATGTGTTTTTGTGTTCTAAAGGTTGATATGTGTAGCTTGTTATGTGGTATTTAACCTCCAAAAAGAATCAGGTCCATATATATTACGGATTAAGAGTTATTTAAGGTTGAAAGTGGGTTGTGGCATTGATTAGGAAAAATGCAGGCAGGCGCCGAGAATTTTCTAAGTGTTAATTTTACGACAAGGTTTGACCATACTTTAGATGCTTGATTTCTTGTTGTTATGATGATGTTAAGTGTTAGAGTTGTAGTCCTACATGTTGTCTACACCTTTGGAATTGATAGATCACATAAGCGTTACGATCATCAAGTTATAGAGGTCAAAGTAGGCACCTCGAAGCATTCTTCGTGAAGAAACGACTTTGGTAACTACTTTGATGGTGATTTATCCAGATCGATGTTTGTTTAGAGGTTATGATTGTTGGATCTTGTAGTCTTGTATTTTCTCTACAAGACCCAATTTATAGATTGTCCAAATTCGTTAAGATGAGAGAGTTATTCACGGTCAAAGTAGGCCACTCGGTTACGCCTTATGAAGATGCAGGTAGGCTCAAGAACACCTATAGCGACAGTTATGTCACTATAGGGGCCTTTATGACGATTTTAATTATTTTAATTTACGATTTTAGAAAAATGATTTAAAAATTAGAAAAATTAGTTTTAATTATTAAAAATACTAAATAAATTATGAAAAATTATTTTAAAAGTACGAAAAATAGTTTTTAATTATTTTGAGTATATTTCATAAATATTTAATATTTTTGAAATATAAAAGGTATTTATTTATTTAATTATAATATTAAATAAATGATTTAAAAATAGTTTTAATTCATGAAAAATCATGAAAAATTATTTTATGGTATAAGAAAATATTTTGAGTTATTTTCCATGACTTTTAATATTTTGTGATGAATTTCATTAATTAATTATATATTAATGATATTAAAGTTATTTAATGATTATATTAAATAATTTAGTTTAAAAATGATTTTAATATTATAAAAATCATTTTAAATGAAATTAAGGTATTTAAAAATATTTTAAGTTATAAAATATAACTTTTAATATTTAAAGGATAATTTCATTAATAATTTAATATTAATGATATTAAGATAATATTAATGATATTTAGTTTATTTAATAATTATTATTAAATAAATAGTTTAAAAATGGTTTTATTTATTTAAAAATCATTTAAAGAGGATATTAAGGATTTAAAAATATTTTAAGTTATAATTAATGACTTTTAATATTTGGATGAATAGTACATTAATATTTATATATTAATGGTGATTATTTAAAAATGATTTTAATTGTTTTAAAAATCATTTAAGGGTAATATAAATGTTTTAAAAATAGTTTGAGTTATTATAAATAACTTTTATATTTTAGCAATGGTTTCATTAATAGTTTAATATAAATTAATTATTAATGATAATGGAATTATTTAATGTTTAAATCATTTAATTATGATTAGATGTTTGAAAGTTATATAGGCCGAACTAAGTGACTTGAGAGCAGATTATGAAGTTATGAAGTTTTTTGAAGAACACCTATATAGTAACAGTTATATCACTTTATAGGCCCGGTAGTAATGATTTGAATTATTTTAAATTTTTCAATTTACGGAAATTTGAAAATGATTAAAAATAAAATGTTTGATATTCTGAGATGTTGAGGTATAGGATAAGAGTCTTAGACTCGGTATTTTGCAGATAAAAAAATTTGTCGATGCTGTGCAACAAATGTCGAGACCTATAATAGAAAAGAAAGGCTACTTTGTAAGAGCATGGATGAGATATTTGAAAAATGTATAAAAATATTTCAAGTATAGAATATGAACTAAAAGTATGATCACTGCGATTATGTGATGGCGTGATTAGACTATGTCTTGTTGTAATAAGCGATTACTATGTGTTATGATATATTGTTCTAATCGAGCGAATGATCGATTATTGATAGGTTGTGATAAAGAGATAAAACCTAAGTTGAGATTTGTAATCGTGAATCGGTGAGTATCTTACCTTTGCATTTCCTTTATCGATGGACATGAGTAAAAGTTTGAGAATTATTCTATTCACATACTGATTATATGCGCTTTGATTATCAACATGTTAGCTCGGATATATATTACATTAAGTTGATTTCTAAATGGTTATACAAGTGTCCCCACTTGGATAATCATAGCATTTATTCACATGTTGATATACCTTTGTCGATTACC
This sequence comes from Panax ginseng, assembly GCA_020205605.1. NCBI lineage: Eukaryota > Viridiplantae > Streptophyta > Magnoliopsida > Apiales > Araliaceae > Panax > Panax ginseng. The sequence goes on along the minus strand of CM035133.1, from coordinate 94,469,151 downwards.
GTATACATATATGTTGAATTACATATTATTGTTGAGCAAGATTAAAAACCTTGGGTTTGGAACCGGGCATGTATGAACATCCAGATAATGGGAAAATTTTTATGCGCTTGGCGGACAAAGGGTGGCGATGAATTTCGTTCAAGTTATGTAGTATTGATCAATCTGAAGTCAATGGTGGTGATCACCCTCCGTGCCGTAAGTTATGACGGTTTCTTGGATGAATTTACGCTAAACCTTTTGAAAATGAAAAACCATGTTCATAGTATGTTTCTTAACCCTATTCATGGGTGGAGCCTAATTTAAAGAAATTGAAAGAGAGTTGTTATGTGAATCTTTTATCGAGTCAGATTACTTCACAACTTTTGATTCGTTGTAGAAGTGTTATGTAAAGAGAATACTTATATTCTTTCGACTTATATATATAATTGCTATTACTTCTTTGGGCACTCAAATGCTCATCCTTGCTTAAACTACTAATGTTTTTCGATTATGTACGATCGACACGAAGGCTCGAGAGCACACGAACAAGGAAAAGAAAAAAGCTATTGAATGAGATTTAGTATGAGTTAATGGTTATAGTTAGTAAGACAATGGAATCTATTATCGGATATTGTAAGGAATGTATTTGAAGGTCACGCGTACAGGGAAGTAAACTTTGATGTATGTAAATTAAGTTGAATGTATTATTATTTAGTATTATTATTATTGAAAGAAATGGTATCGTGGAGAAGCAGGAGTTCGGGTTTCAAGTAATCGGATTTGGGGTATGCATAGAGGTTGGTATCAAAGGCATGAGGTTATAAGCGTTAGGAATCACGAAACCTAGGTTATAACCTTAGTAGAATGGAGGCGAAAGTTAAGATAAATATTAGATGAATATTGATTGAGGAGGCGAAGTACTCGGTGAGAAGTTATAGGATATGATGAGTTGAAGAGATTCATCGAGTTTTAGTGGTACTAAATAAAATATTACTTCATTTTAATGATGAATATATTTTATTTGATAATAATGTTGTCTCGTTTATTGTGGTCATAGGATGGATGGCGAAAGTCAAAATAGTAATTCCTTGACCCGAGGCGATGGACTCTAGCGAGGAGTACACTGAGACGGTGAGATGATAAGAGATTTGATAGTTAGGAGCAGCGACTTAAAGGTTAGAGGTGAAGCGGCGGAGGCGCAGAATCGTACTCTCAGATTTTGGAGCAATGATACAAGGGCATTTGCTCATGAGAACAGATGGAGTTAAGCGAGGAGTTACGAGGAGGTTGGAGCAGAGAGAGAGATCTGAGATAGGACGATTGAAGGTTGAGATAGAAGCCAAAGACACCGGGATATATACCTTGGGCGGGCTTTAGACGCCGCCTTTATGCGATTCGATCACGAGTGGATGGGGCGCCTTTCGGCGAGAGAAAGATGGCGTTGATGTGTTTATAGAGATGGATTGAATAAATTCATCGTCAAACAAAATAAGAGCAGCGTATATAAAACTCTTGATTCTTTGTGTATATATACTATATGCTAATCGGGGTAACTTATGTATGTAGATATACGGTGGAAAAGATATGTGGAATAAGAAGGATCAGATCCATACCCCGAGCTAATATCGAATGACAATTTGAAATAGAAGCTTACGAGAACCCAAATCGGACGAGGTGGCTATAGTGGAAAGCGTAGTATCGGATCCGAAATGGTGGATTTGACGGATAGTGATTCGGACACTAAAGTTGAAGGCTGCTCAAGCATCAGCGAAAGTGCGAGATCACGGAGAACAAGGTTTCTTCACTAGAAAGGTTGTGGGAGATAGAAAAGTTGCTTAATATTCAAGCTGCGAAAAGCATTAAAAGAAACAATGGAAGAAGCAAGATAAGCTCAAAATCCAAATTGACGGATGGGAGCCTCAAGCAACACATCGTGTGCGACTCAGAGAGGTAAAGGAAAAAGAAAGATAGAAGATCGACTTAGGAAAACTGATAAGAAGAAAGGGAAGAAGATATGTTATATTTGCGGTTTGTGAGGGACATACCTCTCCTCGTTGCCCCTAACTATAAGAAAGGTGGATGTTTTAATTGTGGAATGGAAGGACATCGGCGAATGAATGTCGAGAAGAAAGGCTTAGTAGATAAGTAGTATGGGTTATGTTATGTAATATGTGTGATAAGTAATGAACTATTTTCAACTTTTATGTTGGTCAAGATTTTAAATCCATTTTTTGTAGTCCTAAAGGGATAGGTGATGTTTAAAGCAATATGTCTTTATGGTATGTTAAGTTCTATTAATGTGAGGTCTTTATGGTTGGAAGTACCATGAGTGTCACAAGTTGGATTAATGAAGTAAGTTGTTATAAAGGTAGCAGATATTTATCGAATATTGGTTAATATAGTAAACCAAGTTTCAAAATTTAATATTTTGGAATACATGATTATTTGAGTAGAAAATTTTGTGTTATATATCGAGCGTATACGATGAGGCTTAGAATGTAAGGAAATGAAGAATAATTTATGATTATGTCACCGAGGCGAAAAGCGAAAACCGGTAGCGGAAGATCAACGGATAATTGAGCGTCGAGCGCTTGAAGACTTTAAAGGCGATCTTATTGCTAGGGTATAGAGGATTAAGTGACTCGATAGAAGCGTTTATGATAGTTAGGATAACGAAAGGGCAAAAGATAACTTTTATCACCTATCGATAAAGGGAAATGAGATAAAAAGAAAGTTTGTGGGCGGAAGAGACATATCTCTTCCAATTGTCCCAATTCGAGAATGTATAGCGAATGTTTTATTTATGAATCAATGGAGTATAAGATGAAAGAGTATAAGGTGAAAGAAGAAGAAGTGAGATAAGGAATGTGAATACGAGAAATAATGACAAGATATAGGCGACAACGAAATAAGCAAGTAAGTGTCTTCATTATGGTGGATTCGAGAGATATCGTAGCGATTGAGGATCTTGTGGCATTTGGAAATGGAACTCAGTGCTATTTGAATAACTTAAATGTCTTATATGATTTTCTGTATATATATATACATATAGTAAATTACTTTATTAAAGAAATTTTGAGGAGGAATTTGAGTTCTTTTAGAATCAAATTTACATTTATCGAATAAACAAGCGTTATGGAGAATAGTTAAAGATCGATTCGATCAAGTATGATCGAGATCTACGTCTGATGATTATATGTTATGTACCCTTACTGCGTATGAGTTTTTAAAGCGGTGATTAGGGGCGGAATCCTTATAAGGAGGTGAATGTAATAACTTGAGATTTTCTATATAAAATAAATAAGAAATTTTGCGTATATTTTTTTTTTTTATTTAATAGCGAGAATAAGTGTCTAGTAATGTGAGCGATAAATGCGAATATATTTATTACTTGAAAAATTAGAAATAATTTTGGAATTATTAATTACTACAAATTATATTTTTATGGTAATTAATTTACGTAGCGAAAAATTTTTTATTAATTATTTTCCATGAAAACATGATTGGAAATAATATATGAAGTGATAATTAGAATTTATATAATATATATTTTATTATATGAATTGTTGAGAATATTTAAATCAAGTATTTTAACTTGATATGCGAAAAGAAGTCGGATATGAGATCGAACCACGAATTGGGATTGTGATCAAGAGATGAGAATAATAATATTATATTATTGTTATAATGATTTTCTGATACAATAATTATATCTTTGTGTATGTGTAGACGAGATAATATTGAGCGATGAGCGATCGATTAGGTCATAGCATATTACCGTCTTTGTGAAACCCTAATTATTAAACTTAGTTATGAGAAATGGTGAGTAGTAGTGTATATATAAGTTTTTTTGTGTATATGAAAGTTCTTGTGTATAAGATGTCGGTAATTAGAAGAAAACCCTAATTCTTTGTTGTTTGTCGATAATTAGGACAAACCACAATTATTCTGACCCTAATCGGTTGAAGTTAGAGATTCGTAATATTTGTGTTAGAACATACGAGATAATTAGAGAACCTAATGGTCAATTAGAAACCCTAATTGATGGCGTTAAGAAACCTAATTAGAAAATCCTAATTTTCATGAAAACCCTAATTTAAAATTATTGGGTTTAATTACGATGTTAATGTATAAATGTTTTAATTTACCAAAGGATGAAAAGTAATTGGTAAATGATAAAATTACCATCTAGTGATTAAATACTACATTTAATTGCTATGTACAAAAATGCCCATGAAATTATATGCGAAATTACCAAAATGCCCTTTTGGCTTATTAGTGTATTATTAGTGTATTATTGGAGGAATCTTGCTAGCAAAGCATGGCAAACATACTTACCCTACCAATTAAGCATCCAAGACTCAATTATGCTGATTCAATCAACCATTGAGTAGCATCAATGCATCTAACTTGGTTTATATATAGATTGGAGAGAGATAATATATTTTGTACACTAAAATTCATCAACTCTCATCCTTAAGCTTCTCTCTCTAAAAACTATGAATTATTGTAGCATATCGGTCCCTAAACAAAGCCCAACCATCACAAACAACAAATCGGAAGCATCGAAGCGAAATCAAAAATCAAGCTTGAAAAGGTAGGAAATCCTAAATTCTAGAAATCCTTGATTCGATGTTAATTGATGCAATTGATTGTTTAAAGTAGTGTAATAGAGAGTCTATTAATGTTACAGGTTGTAAAATCATGAACCCATAACATCAAAGTGCTGCAATTTGAAGATTTAAACAAGTTGGAAAAAGCAAGATTACATTATTTTTCACCAAATGTATAGGAGGCTATAAATCTTTGTGATTCGATCTCGAGTTTTGTTTTTAAAAGTTGTTATAGGTAGCTTTGATATGTGGTCTTTAAATCTCAAAAGGAATAAAGTTATATATCTATTGTAGATCGGGATTTATAAGCGGTCAAAGTGGGTTGGCCGGCATTGGCCATTACATTTTCAAACCGAGAAAATATTCTAAGTGTCGAGAAAGAAAATATTTTTTTGGAAAATGTCGGGCCTTATATCTCGGTCATCTTTAATGTGTTTTGTGTTCTAAAGGTTGATATGTGTAGCTTGTTATGTGGTATTTAACCTCCAAAAGAATCAGGTCCATATATATTACGGATTAAGAGTTATTTAAGGTCAAAGTGGGTTGTGGCATTGACGAGAAAAAATTGCAGGCGACCGAGAATTTTCTAAGTGTTAATTTTTACGACAAGGTTTGACCATACTTTAGATGCTTGATTTCTTGTTGTTATGATGATGTTAAGTGTTAGAGTTGTAGTCCTACATGTTGTCTACACCTTTGGAATTGATAGATCACATAAGCGTTACACGATCATCAAGTTATAGAGGTCAAAGTAGGCACCTCGGAGCTGTTCTTCGTGAAGAAACGACTTTGGTAACTACTTTGATGGGTGATTTATTTATCCGAGATCGATGTTTGTTTAGAGGTTATGATTGTTGGATCTTGTAGTCTTGTATTTCCTCTACAAGACCCAATTTATAGATTGTCCAAATTCGTTAAGATGAGAGAGTTATTCACGGTCAAAGTAGGCCACTCGGTTACGCCTTATGAAGATGCAGGTAGGCTCAAGAACACCTATAGCGACAGTTTATGTCACTATAGGGGCCTTTATGACGATTTTAATTATTTTAATTTACGATTTTTTAGGAAAATGATTTAAAAATTAGAAAAATTAGTTTTAATTATTAAAAATACCAAATAAATTATGAAAAATTATTTTAAAGTCGAAAAATAGTTTTTAATTATTTTGAGTATATTTCATAAATATTTAATATTTTGAAATATAAAAAGGTATTTATTTATTTAATTATAATATTAAATAAATGATTTAAAAATAGTTTTAATTCATGAAAAATCATGAAAAATTATTTTATGGTATAAGAAAATATTTTGAGTTATTTTCCATGACTTTTAATATTTTGTGATGAATTTCATTAATTAATTTATATATTAATGATATTAAAGTTATTTAATGATTATATTAAATAATTTAGTTTAAAAATGATTTTAATATTATAAAAATCATTTTAAATGAAATTAAGGTATTTAAAAATATTTTAAGTTATAAAATATAACTTTTAATATTTAAAGGATAATTTCATTAATAATTTAATATTAATGATATTAAGATAATATTAATGATATTTAGTTTATTTAATAATTATTATTAAATAAATAGTTTAAAAATGGTTTTATTTATTTAAAAATCATTTAAAGAGGATATTAAGGATTTAAAAATATTTTAAGTTATAATTAATGACTTTTAATATTTGGATGAATAGTACATTAATATTTATATATTAATGGTGATTATTTAAAAATGATTTTAATTGTTTTAAAAATCATTTAAAGGGTAATATAAATGTTTTAAAAATAGTTTGAGTTATTATAAATAACTTTTATATTTTAGCAATGGTTTCATTAATAGTTTAATATAAATTAATTATTAATGATAATGGAATTATTTAATGTTTAAATCATTTAATTATGATTAGATGTTTGAAAGTTATAATGGCCAAACTAGGTGACTTGAGAAGCAGGATTATGAAGTTATGAAGTTTTGAGGAACACCTATAGTACTGAGTTATATCACTATAGGCCCTTGGTAGTAATGATTTGAATTATTTTAAATTTTTCAATTTACGGAAAATTGAAAATGATTAAAAATAAAATGTTTGATATTCTGAGATGTTGAGGTATAGGATAAGAGTCTTAGACTAAATTATTTGCAAATAAAAAGTTTGCCGATGCTGGCAAACAAATGTCGAGACCTATAATAGAAAGAAAAAAACTTTGTAAGAGCATGGATGAGATATTTGAAAATGTATAAAAATATTTCAAGTATAGAATATGAACTAAAAAGTATGATCAACTGCGATTATGTGATGGCGTGATTAGACTATGTCTTGTTGTAATAAAGCGATACTATGTGTTATGATATATTGTTCTAATCGAGCGAATGATCGATTATTGATAGGTTGTGATAAAGAGATAAAACCTAAGTTGAGATTTGTAATAATGAATCGATCGGTGAAGTATCTTACCTTTGCATTTCCTTTATCTGATGGACATGAGTAAGTTTGAATTATTCTATTCACATCAGATTATATGCGCTTTGATTATCAACATGTTAGCTCGGATATATATTACATTAAGTTGATTTCTAAATGGTTATCAAGTGTCCCCACTTGGATAATCATAGCATTATTCACATGTTGATATACCTTTGTCGATTACAGTATACATATATGTTGAATTACATATTATTGTTGAGCAAGATTAAAACCTTGGGTTTGGAACCGGGCATGTATGAACATCCAGATAATGGGAAAATTTTTATGACTTGGCGGACAAAGGGTGGCGATGAATTTCGTTCAAGTTATGTAGTATTGATCGTCTGAGAGTCTGTGAAAAGTGATCACCCCTCCGTGCTAAGTAAGTTATGACGGTTTGCGGATGAATTTCTGCTAAACCTTTTGAAAATGAAAAACCATGTTCATAGTATGTTTCTTAAACCCTATTCATGGGTGGAGCCTAATTTAAAGAATTTGAAAGAGAGTTGTTATGTGAATCTTTTATCGATCTGATTACTTCACAACTTTTGATTCGTTGTAGAAGTGTTATGTAAAGAGAATACTTATATTCTTTTCGACTTATATATATAATTGCTATTACTTCTTTGGGCACTCAAATGCTCATCCTTGCTTAAACTAAATGTTTTCGATTTACGTATGATCGACACTGAAGGCTCGAGCACGAACAAAGGAAAAGAAAAAGCTATTGAATGAGATTTAGTATGAGTTAATGGTTATAGTTAGTAAAGACAATGGAATCTATTATCGAGGATATTATAAGGAATGTATTTGAAGGTCACGTACAGGGAAGTAAACTTTGATGTATGTAAATTAAGTTGAATGTATTATTATTTAGTATTATTGACTTAAAGAAATGGTATCGTGGAGAAGCAGAGTTCGGGTTTCAAGGATTTGAATGATATTTCTATTGTTAATAAATTTCCTGACGTATTCCCTGAAGAACTTCATGGCCTACCCCCGGAGCGTGAAATCGAGTTTAGTATAGACCTTGAACCCGGTACAAAACCCATTTCCAAAGCCCCAAATCGAATGGTTCCTATTGAACTTCAGGAGTTAAGACCCAACTACAAGAATTGTTAGACATCGGTTTCATTCATCCTAGTACGTCTCCTTGGGGTGCTCATGTTCTGTTCGTAAAGAAGAAAGATGGAAGTATGCGACTTTGTATTGATTATCGGGAGTTAAATCATGTCACCATCAAACATAGGTACCCATTTCCTCGCATTGATGACTTGATTGACTAGTTACAAGGCGTTAAATTCTTTTCAAAGATCGATCTTCGTTCCGGATATTATCAATTAAAGATTAAAACTGATGACATTCTAAAGACTGCTTTCAGAACTCGGTACGGGCATTATGAATTCTTAGTCATGTCTTTTGGATTGATTAATGCTCCTGCTCCCTTCATGGATATGATAAATCGAGTATTCAAGGAATATTTGGATTATGGTCTTTATTGATGACATCCTCATATACTCCAAAAGTCGTGAAGATCATGAGCAATACTTGAGGCTGATACTCCAAAAGCTTCGTGAAAACAAGCTATATGCCAATTTGAAGAAATGCGAGTTCTGGCTTAAGGAAGTAGCAATCCTTAGGCACGTGATATCAAATCATGGGATATCTGTTGACCCAGCGAAGATTGAAGCAATACAAAGCTGGGTGCAACCTAAGTCAGTAACCGAAGTACGTAGCTTTTTGGGCTTAGCTGGTTATTATCGGAGATTCGTGAAAGGATTTTCTTGAATCGCCACTCCGTTAACTCAGCTGACTCGAAAAGATACAAATTCGATTGGAACGAGGAATGCTGGAAGAGTTTTCAAGAACTCAAGAGGAGACTCATCTTAGCACCTATTCTGACAATACCATCTGGTTCAGAGGTATTTGTCATCTACAACAATGCTTCAGGCAGAGGGTTAGGATGTGTTCTCATGCAACATGGGAAAGTCATAGGCTATGCCTCACGATAACTCAAAGAACATGAGAGAAATTATCCTACTCATGATCTAGAGTTGGCAGCAGTCGTTTTTGCGCTTAAAATCTGGAGGCATTACCTGTATGGTGAGAAAGTGGAGATCTATATATATGGATCATAAAAGCCTCAAATATTTCTTTACCCAAAAGGAACTCAATATGCGGCAACGACTTTGGCTCAAGCTGTTGAAAGATTACGATCATATCATTCAATACCATCTTGGAAAAGTGAACGTTGTAGCTGACGCGTTGAGTAGAAGATCGTATGCGGGTACAAGTGCGATATTGTCAATGCAAAGGCCCATTTTGTATGACTTGCAAAGGACGGAGATAGAGTTAAAGACTCCAGGGGGACCCAAGTGATGATGTCAAATATACAAGTAGAACCGACTTTAATCGATAAAGTTAAAGCTGCTCAAACCACAAACCTGGAGCTGATGTGTATGAAGAAAAAAGTGCAAGAAGGTGATATTCCAGAAGCAAGAATCGATGAAGAAGGAATACTTTGAGTCAACTCCAGACTTTGTGTTCTTAACGACCCTGATTTGAAGTATAAAATCATGATGGAGGCACATAACACACCGTTTGTAATCCATCCCGGGAGTACCAAAATGTATCATGATCTTTGACATACATTTTAGTGGAGCAATATGAAGAGAGAGAGATAGCGGAGTTTATCTCAAGGTGTTTAACTTGTCAACGTGTCAAGGCGGAGCATCAAGTGCCAAAAGGTCCATTGCAACCACTTGAAATTCCAGAATAGAAGTGGGAGAACATTACCATGGATTTCGTTATTGGTCTTCCCAAGGTTTCTCAAGGCATAGATGCAATTTGGGTCATTGTTGATAGATTAACTAAGTCTGCTCATTTCTTACCTATACGAGAAACTTATTCACTTAAACGTCTTGCTCGTATATACATAAATGAGATTGTAAGACTGTATGGTATGCCAGTATCCATAGTTTTTGATCGAGACCTAAGATTCACTTCACGATTTTGGGTTAGTTTACAAAAGTTATGGGAACGGATTTACGATTCAGTTCGGAATATCATCCTCAAATGGAATGGCAGTCAGAGAGGACTATTCAAACTCTTGAAGATATATTAAGACTATGTGTCCTTAACTTCAAAAGAAGTTGGGACAAGCTCATGCCATTGGTGGAATTCTCCTACAACAACAGTTATTAAGCAAGTATAGGCATGGCTCCATTCGAGGTGTTGTATGGACGCAAGTGTCATTCTCCAATATGATGGGATGAGGTGGGTAAATCAATGTTGTTGGGACCGAAATTAGTACGCATGACTACGGAAAAGATTCAAATGATCCGATAACGTATAAAAATCTCACAAGATCGACAAAAGAGTTATGTTGATCTTAATCGAAGGGGCGCGGAATTTAATGTTGGAGAGCATGAGTGTTGCTGCATGGAAAGGAGTTACAAGATTTGGAAAGAGAGGAAAGCTCAATCCTCGATTCATTGGCCCATTCGAAATTCTCGATCGAGTAGGAACTGTGGCCTATAGACTCGCCTTACCGTCAAGTATGTCTCGTGTTCATAACGTTTTTCACATATCTATGTTACGTAAATATGTGGAAGACCCAAACCACATTATTGAATTAGAACCAGACGAAATAGCAGACAATTTAACGTATGAAGAGGTACCTGTTAAAATCTTGGATAAAAAGGAACATATTCAACCTCAAGTCAAAGTTTTTTGGAGAAACCACCATGTTGAGGAAATGAACTGGGAGTTAGAATCTAAATGAAATCAAGGTATCCTCACCTCTTTGATATACCATGTACGTACACTTATTTCGAGGACGAAATTTCATAAGAAGGGGAGGTTGTAATACCACAACTTTTACGAATAAAGATTAATTTTCTCTAAATATATTTTTGAATATTATGGTGTGGATTTGATATAATGTTATAGTTGTGGATAATATTTATAAATTTTGTAAAGTAAGCAAGTTGTTATAAAATATTCGATTGGTCACGGAATATTCGTTTTAACAGTGAATATTTGTACGCCGACACAATCATTGGTGGACCCCACAACAGAATTATTGTCGGAGTGAGAAAACGACAAAAATATCTTTTTATAAAAATAATGGCAAAATTTTCACCGTTAACTGTTGAAATACACGGTGATAAAAGTACAGTAATACGCGTGGTTGCATAGTAGCACACGGTATTGATTATTGATGCTTAGATGAGAAGTCACTCAGTTATACTCAATTATTGCTACAGTAATTGTTGCATAGTATCTCACGTTATTTATTCAATTATTGTCATAATATTTTATATTATTAAATCAATAATTGAGACGACAAAGTTATTCATATTATTATTTGCATTATTGACAATGTCTAGAAAATTCTGTCGAGGAAAGGAGTTTGGTCACCTAATTGAGCGTCAATGGAGAGAAATCCTTATCGAAAAGCCCCCTCTTTCCTGGGAATGATCTGGTTGTTAATATTGCAAGTTATATTATTGATGAATAATTGTTGTTTAAAAATATTTTGTAAAGTCAAGTGAATTGAGATAAATAGAGAATATTTTTATGAAGTATTTGTTGTAAGTTTGGCGTATTATTTGGACCCCCACTTACTCATTATTCAAAATAATCGGTAGAAAGTTATATGGTATATATATATATTATAATAAGTTTTGTTTTTTATGAAAAATAGAATATATTATATTTTATTATGCATAGTATTTGCATAGTGTCTGCATAGTGTTTGTATAGTAAAATCAGAAAAATTCACAAAGTATCATGTTGACAATTTAGACATTATTGAATTCTGGATAAATTAAATTATAAATCTTTAAAATTTATCCTTTACTTTTATTTAATTGAATTCTTATATCATTGTCATCATCCTCATGCTTATATTTTGATGAAAGTCATCTTTAGCCCGTAGTGCATAAATAGATTGTTGATTTGTATGATTATGACCAGGGATCATTTGGTATAATCATGACCTGTAATGTTACAAATGATGTGGTAAAAGTCCTCATTAGCTCGTAGTGCATTGATGGACAGTTGTTGGCATGATCATGACCATTGGTGATAACACGAATATCCTTGGCCCGTAGTGCATGGATAATTCGAAGATGTGATACTAATGAATATCCTTGGCCCGTAGTGCATGGATAATTCAGTGATGTGGATTATTTATTGAGCTGAGTCTCAGCGATAAAATTTATGATAAACTTTTTAAATCATAGAAGATAGTAGATATCATGCTCTACTTGACTCTTCTAATGGATTGTTTATTCTGCTGCAGTTAAACTTGTTGTTTATTTTATTCTATCAGTTTAACCTGTTAAAGGCTAACAATAATTTATTCTGCATTATCTTAGTCATAATATTTCTTATTGGGCTAGTTATGCTCGCCCTTTTCTTTTCAATATTCTCTTCAGAGAATGAGAACGTAGTCGGGACTAGTCGGGGAATGGAGTGACGGTCCGAGATGGTGGTTATAGTAGTCCTCACTATTCTATGAAATAGTGTGATAATAAATGTAATGATGACTCCATTTGAGTTTGGATATTGTCTATGAGACAATATTCGTGTTAAAACTCTCAGTTACGCTGTTGTCATATTGTATAAATTAAGTTTGTATTTTAATTTTGAACCACGTATTTGGCGACCCGAGATGGGTGATGTATATCTATTTTGGGGGCTTCACATGATTCGCATTTAATATTTAAATAAGTTCAATTTATATTTGTATTATATAAAAAAAGGAGAACAATAAAAAAAATTGATGGACTTAACTAAATTTTTTTAGTTGATCATGCATGAGTTGACTCAGTTAGTAATTATTTTTTATTTTTATATTTAGTGAATGGATATATATCTACCTACTACTTATCAGATATATATTATATACTATCTAATATTATATTTTTCAAGTTGGTACTGTAATTATTTTATTTATTTATTTTATTTGTTAAAGCATTTAACAATAGTTTTTAATACCATTGATTTATACAAATTCATATACGTATTAAATACATACTAGCTATTAACTATTCAATATTTATCTTATTTTAAGCAATAATTTTATTAAAATAGATATAGACACCCAAAAATTTTCTTTTTCTTTTTACTAACTCTACATGAGAGCAAAAACTAATTTCTCCCCAACAACAACACGTTCAAGCAAGGATCACAAAACTGAGGATAAAGTCATAAGAAACTACCACAGCGATCTCTGAGCCGAAGACTGTCCAAAACAACCTACTTGGTTATCCCAAAGATTCCAGAAGATACCTTTCTACCTTTCTGCCTTTCGCCTCATCTTCCCTGATCTGGAAATGGTCAAACTTGGTGTTATTGTGTAGCCCTCGGAAAGAGATTTTCAGAATGTTATGGCACACCTCCCAACTATTCCCGGATTGAAAGATACAGACGTTTCATCAAACCGTGCAGCGATTAAAGGAATGAACTTCGAGGTTATGGGACCCACATGGCCCAATCGCAGGTACAACTGCGCGAACTCCTAACACAGTTACGCATGGCATACAAGTACTGTCGTCTCATACACTATTATGTTATCCTTAACAAGAATCAACAAATTCATACGTTATTATATTTAGATCTAATATAAGATTCCTCTTTCAATTCCATCAAAGATATCAAATTAATTGCTAGCTAGACAATTAATAGATTAAGCAAAAAATATAATAATCAACTCAATAGGATCAACAAGTGAAAATAATGATAATTGAATTTTTGAATTGCAAAAGGTTCCATTGTATCCCTAATTAAGATAGTTCATCATCATAATAGAAACAAGAAGATCAAAATTAAATAACATCATAGGTACAGATAATGAATTTAAGAGAAGAAGAAAAACTTTATCGAGGAATCTCCAATCTCCAAGCTTCAATCTCTGTCTTAAATGTTCTCCAATGCAATCTCCAAGTCTCCACAAGGTAGCTCTAAATGAATTATAGTCAAAAGTCCAGAAGAAGTCTCTCCAATCCAAGTTATAATCAAGTATTTGTAGTCCTAATGGAAACCCTAGCAAGTTAGGCAACTAACAATCCAATTCTAGCTCAAATTGGACAACTTAACACCGAAATGAGCTCTCTCCCCTCCGTCCGTGGCCTTTCGGTGGGCCCTATGCTATCTTGATTTGCGTGCCTACGCCACAAAGATGTGAGAAAATCGATGGTTCTAAGCCTCCTCACACGCTTCTTAGTTCATTTACGGCGCACCGCTACCGATCAATTTTCTATTGCGACGTCCTTTGGTAAAACATACATAACTTTTGATCCTCTAGGAGTTACGGGGCCTGCCACCTATCAAATTGAAGATATTGACAAAATCTACAACTTTTATTTTAAGAATTGACAGATTCTGGCTAGATCAAGGTCAAAATTTGGCTTCAAGTGGCTGCTATATAAATGGCAAGCATGACAACTCTTACATTTGATCTTTGTTGATAAAAAGACCATAACTCTCGCATCCGAACTCTAATTGGGATGATTCAAGATGTTACAGAAAGCTAAGAAGTAGATCTACAATAAAATCCAAGTTCCAAGCTAAGAACATGCATCCAACTTGGTGTTAAAATCCCTACAATCTTCCCTTCTTGCATTTGCTTGCATATTTTAGTCCAAAAGATGTCCGAATTGCTTTTCTTTACTTCTTCATGACAATGTCGTGTCATAGCCTACAAAATAACATAAAATGTATAAAATGCATACACAACACTTCAAAACCAACCAAAAGATTAAGCTCAAATACACTCAATTATTGGGTATAAAACCCACTCATCAACTGTGACACCCCCAAATTCAGATACTTGTACCTCAAATCTGGTGTTTCGCGATCTAATTCTAATAACATACTAATATCTCATACAACAAAATAATATAATAATTTATATTGATATAATATAAATATTCTCGTCCCAAGTCTCGCAACTTTAACTAACACATTACATAACTTAAAACATAACAAACTTAATACATAAACCATACTTAAGTATTAATACAATATGATAATTAAAATCTTAACTTAGAGGACCAAGCTACTCCATAGCCTTGTCTTTTCCCTTATCCTTGCATAATGTTTCACTATTGGCTTGTTTGGGTATTAATCAAAACAACACACACACGCAAGTGCACGTGGTCAACAAGTAGTATAAAAGAAGTAGAGTATCGTTCCCACGGAAAAAATTAATTGAATTTTAATCTAACATACACCAATTTTATAACTCTTTTGGTCTACTTAAACAAATGAACAATTTGTGTTTTATCTAAAAATGCTAAAAATCAAAAGACAATTAACTAATGAGTAATTAAGTCAGATAAGGGAGATATGGGATTATAACTTCACTTAATGATTCATCCAAGTTACTACACTTCCTAGTAAACTTAATTAATTACTTAGGATTGCTAGCCGAGAACACGAAAGTAAAATATGACCATTTCTCAATGTACCATACCCAAATCACACTAAATCCACAATAGATAGAATGAATGCGAACACCCAAATTAATTAATTCACTATATCTCAATGTGAATTAAGATTAATAAGGGTTAAATCACAAGTTCTCAAAAGACTACGAGTGGTGCTTTAGTATATTTTTATCCTTAGCACGAATTATGCAATCTAACACCATGTAGAATCATAAACACAAGCTAATATGGTCAGATCTTAACTCACAATTCATTTCTCAATTTCATATGAGTTATCCCGGTAATTGGTGATCAAGCAATTAGGCATTTTAAGCAAACCATAGTAGGCAATCCATACATAAACAATAAAAACTCACAAGAAAGCATAGAAATCTGCATTAAGCATTAAGATTCATTATTAACCCCATAATAGAAATTAGTTCATAGAGAAATCAAAATCCATCATCAAAATTTGTTCATACATTGGAAGCCAAAATGAAAAGAAAGAGAAACTAAGGAATGAGAGATGCAAATCTAATGTTTCCTTCTTCAATCTCAGCATTCAATGTTGAATCAAGCTTCAAAGCTCCCAAATCTAACCCTAATCTAAGCTAATCTATAGAAATATAATAGAAAACTAAGAGAGAATCAAAGTAGAGAAGAGAATATGCTCAAGGTTCTCCCTATTCATCTATATGACCAAAAAGGCAATAAAAAAGTCCTATATTCAATACCCTAACTTGCAATGACGCCCTTTTTAAAAAGTCAGACTTTTTGGATTCAAAGATCTGGCCGCAATTTGTCTTGACTTTTTGTGCTTGATCTCATGTAGCGATTTGCTCCGTGGCAATTCTAGCTAGGGTTATGAACAAGGGCTCCCTTTCTTTGTATTTCAGCGCAATAACATCTCGCACATGTCTTTAATTACGATTTACGCCATTGTTGTTCTGCACTTTCTTTGCTCTAGTTCTCTTGATTTCAACACACTAAATTCCATATATATAGTGCCAATCCTTTTGACTTCAAAGCCACCGAGTGAGTTCTCGAATATGAAACCTATAAAAAGGAAAGAAATGCATGAAAAGGAACTTAAACAAATGAGATTAAGCAACAGTTATAACAAGATAATATCCAATAAGTAGGCGTAAAACTTACTTATCAAATACCCCCAAACATAATCCGTTGCTTGCCCTCAAGCAACTAAATAAGAAGAAATGCAACAGCTAAGCAAAATGCAATATACTCTATATGCCTAAGAATCCACATCAGTTAGTATGAAATCCAAATTGATTGCCTCAGAAGAATCACAATGATCATCAAACATAGCATCCAACCAAGAAATATTCATTAAGTCATATCATTTTGCAAATCCAAAGCCTGTCATTACTGATATAGTAACCATCAAACTTGCTATGATATCAATATTTCACATAATACGCTTCTTAGAGGAAAATTTACAATTTTAACTCAAGAAAGGCATCAAATAGGAAAGCTGTGGCTATGACTTCACATTAACTAGAGTAAGGGTCAACTTGGAGTTTATTAGCTTTTATATATATATATATATATATAGGGATTTAATCCATGGCAAACATTTGCTATGGGCACTATTCAGCAACCAAGTTTATATTCGTTGATCCTTGCAATGAAAGGCTCAGATTAAATCATTTTCACACCTACCGCCACAGGCTGTAGCGGCAGCCAATATAAAATTTAAATACAAGCCAAGTTACAGATTTACCCCTGATTTAATGTTGGAAAATGTTTGAACCCTGCCGCTACAGGCTCATGCGGCAGGCCATTAATATTATTTTAACTAACATAACCGGCACGGAAGCTAAAACTGACTGCACGGAAGCCAAAAATCGACAATCGTGCATAAAAGCCAAAAATCGATCAAGACAGAAGGTCACGCCTTGCCATAAGTCAGAAGTGATGTGCTCACACCTTTTTAACCGCTATGCCCTATCCTTCATGCTTCTCTAACCATCTGCCGCTCCTATCCTTTATGCTTCTCTTACCCTGCCGCTACACATATTCCCTCCGAACTCAGAAAAACCTCCATTCAAGCAACAAAACAGACTTAACTCAGATCAGAGAAAGCTTGCAAGAAATTCAACATCAGTAAAAATTTGCAAACAACTGGTTAAGCCTACAAATTTTTAGATTCAGATATTATTTTGGTAAGATTTACTTTTCAAATAATATAATTATTTTTTTAACATGTATTTATTAAAAAATAGATGTTTAAACTTTGAAGGAAAATGATCAATTATTACTATGTCTACATATATGCATGTGAATTTTTAAAAAAAATTGTGATTTATATATACGTTTTGGATAATTATATAACTATATGGTGAAGTAGTTATTATAATTTTTGACTTATGATTAAATTATTTGCTTAATAATTGTAATGGAGTAGTGTTTTATTTTATTATAAATGTTTATTTTGATAAAATATTGTGAGTTATGTGGGATATAATATGCATGTGAGTATATTGACTAATAATGATTAATTATTATAAAAATGTGCAAAAAAGAATTATTAAAATTATTTAAGTATGAAGTTTTTTTTTTATTAATAGGATATAGATATAATTGCGTTACATAGTTATTAAACAATATAAAAAACATGTGGTTGTTATTTTTTTAGGTACTAGATGGACAGTTGGATTTATGGACCAATTAACCTAAGTGTCCTTAACGACCAACAAAATCATATGTCAGATGATATATATGATGGAAAAGACAGGGGAAGACTTCTCTCATGTCAATTAACTGGAAAAAATACGATCAATGGATATTAACAAAAGGTCAAAAAACTCTTCTACAAAAATGTGGGTTTGGGATTTTTTTGCTATCCGGCAGTTGTACCACAAACTGACATTGGGCTCGTGTCCGCCTTGGTAGAGAGATGGCGGCCGGAGACCAATAATTTTCACTTAAATTATGGGGAAATTACAATCACTTTAGAGGATGTACACTTCATTCTTGGGTTGCCGGTGGTTGGAAAACCCTTAACTTATCCGTTATTTGACACTCCATTGGCTCATTTTAAAGAATGTTTTGGTAGTGAAGTAGTTGCTGAATATCAGGAATCAAAAAATGCAAAATTTATTTCATTACTATGGTTTGCAAAGACATTTTAATAATTGTCCCCCTAAAACAAGTAAGGAAATTGTTGGTCGATGCACAAAGGCTTATATTCTTTGGTTGTGTGGGGCAATATTGTTCCCCACTAGGAATAAAAACACTGTTCATCCCAAGTATATGTATTTTATTACTAACACTGAAAATTGTGAAACATATTCTTGGGGTGCAGCTGTGTTGGGCTATTTATATAGGTCTTTATATATTGCCACTAGGAAAGGAGCAAAATATATTAATGGTTGTGTCACTCTTTTACAAATTTGGGCATTTGTATAATAATTGGAAGACCTAACCCCTGGCCTCAATCACAGTTATGGTTACCTAGAGCCCTAGCTTGGGCATACTCAGAAAATCACAGCTACCCTGATAGACGACAAAATCCCCATCAACATTTAAAATTTTACCGAGAGGAGTTAGATGTCCAGCCTGAATGCGATTTGTTGCATCTGGTTTGACACGATAAAAAAATTTACTCAAACTCTTGGATGCAAGTTTTTGCAAATAATTTACAGCAGCTTGTGCATCATTTTCATCTGCAGAATCACGTCTTAAATCCCTCACCACATTCTGAACATTAACATTAGAGAAAGGAACATTTTTCAACTCGCCACCCATTGTGCTCAAAACGTTCATCATCCTACTAGGTCTAATACCAGACTTATTTAAAGTGTCAATTAATTTTCATGCAACTGGAGTAATATTTCTATGTGTCTCAATCAAATCTACCTTGGTAGGGGTCACTAGGTGATGATTGTGCTATAATTCAACAGTAGAAATACGCCAACTGTCTTCTTTCTTATTATGAACAACATATATTCTAGCTTTGCATAATGTAAGGCCCCTATAGAGTCTCATTTGCCTAGTTATTTTCTTACTACCATCTTCATCATCAGGCAAACTCTTTACAGAATTTGGTGTACCAGCTTTTTTACAAACATACAACCTAGACGACACATCATTAGTACCATCATGTTTATGACTAGTTGCAATTCTAATTTCAAAACCATTTTTTTAGCATACGACCTGTAAAAAATTCAACTTCTTCCAACTTAAAAAATAATTTACCAACGTATGGCACCAATTCAGATTTACTACTTTCAACTTCACTTACAAACTCAGATGTATTTTCATAATTTAAGCTAGCAACAGAATCTGAAGAACTTGATACGAACCTTTTATGAGTAGGTATGTTGTGTGCCATTCTGAAATAAGAAGGAAGAAACGCCAGATAAGAATTTCAACTTGGACTTGAGATTAAAAGTGGGCAACTACATCAACAAAAAAACCAAAGCTGTAAAAAAGGAAAGAAATATCGAGAGGAAACTAAGACATGATATATGTGAGAGGAAAGGTTGGAGAGGTAATTCAACAACGGAAGAAGTGAGCATGGTATTTAAAAAAAATGCTCCCTGCCGCTACAGCTTGTAGCGGCACTACATCAAAATCCGTGAAAGGCAAAAAGCTTTCAAATTGTCATAAAAGTCGGTCACCTTTTTGTCATAAAGTTGAAAAGGTGGTTAAAAAGCCGGTCACCTTTGTCATAAAGTTGAAAAGGTGGTCAATTTTCCATAAATGCCTACCGCAATAGCTTGTAGCGGCAGGGGTGGATTAGATTATTAGGGGCAGTAATGTAATAAACCATCATTTAAAAAGGGTGGGGGACTGCCGCTACAAGATGTAGCGGTAGGGTAAATAAACCACCAATCTGAGCCTTTCATTGCAAGGATCAACGGATATGAACTTGGTTGTTGAACAGTGCCCATAGCAAACGTTTGCCATGGATTAAATCCTATATATATATATATATATATATATATATATATATATATATATATATTATTATTTTTTCTAACACAGGGGCACTATAGACTCATTCCCGTGTTTACACTCGACTGTGCAATGCCTAGCCCTCTTAGGCTTTTCAATGATACCCATGTAGCTAGCTTTCAACCAATGACTCCCAAGCCGAACTACTTTAGGGCGTTGGGTGTAGAAACACCCCTAAGGGCTTACTTACTCGAGTATCAAAGGCCACAGGACTCGACTAGCCAAGCTTTTATTCTCTTTTTTTTCATTAAGATAGCTTTATTACCCCAAAGTTTTCCCCAAATTCAGTCTTTGGGTTGTCTTTGCTTGCAATACCCATCCTTAGCATTTCTATCATTTAAACTTTAATTTCCCCCAGAAGACAATTATGTGAATATTTATATTAAGCAAGCCATAACAATCATATAGGAGTGCTAACCGGTTATATCAGTTTCAAACAAATTAGGATTCACATTACAATACGACATTATAACCAAGTCTAAGTTTTCCACATTGTTACATAAGCAAGCAAAACCAATTGCATTATAGGCCAATATGGATTTCAAACAAACACGATGCTAGGATTTATGCAATATGAGATTCATGCAATATGATCTAAATGAACACAATGCAACAAGATAACCTTTTTTTTAATAAAAGGAAATAACAGAAACATAACTAAAATAAACTAAAATGACACTTATATGAACTACATTATATGAATAGAACTATGCATGCAACTAAACTTCTATGAAAATGTAACTAATATGAACCCTAATACCCCCAAACTTAAAAATTGCAATGTCCTCATTGGTGATAAAAGGGTTAAGAGAACTCCCCTAGGTGGCATCCTCGTCATCTCCTTCAGCTTCATCCTCTGATGGTGGAGGGCAAACGTTGGCAGAGCCATAGACATGGAACTGGATTTGTACTCCCAATTGGCCAAACGCTAGGGACAATGCCCCAAAAAAATTAGTAGTGTAGGCGTAGAAGTTAGTGTGCAATGAATCAATCCTCCTCTATAAATGGCGTATCTGTCGTTCCTGTCTGGCAAGGTACTCAGGAGGTGGCCCTACTAATAGTGGAGCACGAGCTGGCACATTCTCTTCTTCTTCTTCACTCTCTGAATCCTCTTCAGACAGAATGAATCCCAAACCCCACGGGTGAGACTTTCCTCCATTCCAAATAGTGTATTTCTTAATGGCGGCGCTGTCTATGTCGCGCATCAAAACCTAAAGATTCTCCTCACCCCAATCCACCTTTGCCACAAGGCAAAGACGCGTGATGATGGAGGCATGGGGAATCCTACCAAATGTGTCAGCTTACATAAATTGAAGCATGAACTTATTGATGAGATACCAGATGTCCAAGATTTGTCTTTTCAGAATCCCATACAAAAGCACAGCCCTCTCGGTGGTCACATCCTGATGATGACTGGTGGGAAGCACACTCAGACAAATAAAGCTATACCATGCCTTGGCGTATCTATTTAAGGCAGTCTGTGGAAAATGAATATTTTGATCAGTGCCTGTTTTTGTCTTCCACCTAGTCTCAAGCTTGCACATATCCTTCATCAACTTGTCCAAGTTTGTCGTAAGTTTGTCGTGAAACGCTGGGATTGCATCCAATCTGTGGTCGCTTGGGATGGTGTTGGTAATCTAAACAGTTCAATAATCGCCTATGGTGTGTATATAACTTGCTTACCCCTAATGAAAGAGATCTCGTTCTGAGTCTTACGGGTATTAGCATAGAACTCCCTCACAATTACCATAGGAGCTGGGCATAGCATAAATAAAAATGATAACTAACCATGCTGTTAAATCTGCTCAAGAATCTTCCCATCGCCTTGACTAGGCTTAAGATCCCTCTCTAGCACAAATGATTTTCCTATTAGAACATCCCAATAATAATGATGGGCTGAGAGGTTCACGAACTTTGATGGGTCTAATGTATCCCTGTTACTTCTTTTTTTTTTGTTAACTGGGAGTTTCTGACCCGCAGGTTGACAATTCTCCATGAGCCCGATAACAGAGCGATTTGCTACCCGACTTGCGCCAGGGGAAGAAGAGAAGTCAGCTACCTCTCTATTCCAATATCCAGTTTCTTCTAAGGTAAAGGATATTATTTGTTGTACTCATAAGGGGTATTATTTCTTTCTTATTCATGAAGAGAACTTCTGTTATTCCATTCTTTATTATTATGTTGGAATAACCTGTTTATGCGAAGTACCACATACATGGTGAAATTCTTCTATTATTCCGTTCATTATTATTCTGTCGGAATATCCTCTTTTTTGCGCTTTTACGCGGACTGGTTCCATTATTTATTATTCTCGCTGAATAACTTTTCTGCATGCGATTCATCGCATGCATGGTGATTTCGTTGTTTTTCCATTCTTTATTATTTTGTCGTAATATCCTCGTACGTGCGTTTTACGCCGGGACTGGTTCCATTATTTATTATTCTATTGGAATAACACTGTAAGGTCTTATCGCATGTATGGTGATTTCGTTGTTATTCCATTCTTTATTATTTCGTCGGAATATCTTGTGCGTGCGTTCTACGGGACCTAGTTCCATTATTTATTCTTACGTCGAAATATCATATACGTGCATTTACGTTGGGACTGGTTCCATTATTTATTATTCTCATTGGGAATAACTCATCTGCGAGCCTATCGCACGCACGGTGAATCCTTACATTGTTCCATTCTTTATTATTCATTGGAATAACTGCATACATGTGGATTACCACATGCATGGTGAATGATCCTTTGTATTCATTCCTTATTAAATTGTGGAAATGATCAGATATCGTGGATTACCGTATGGCGGGTGAAAATTCATTTCATAGTTTCATATACTCTATTATACTCGGTTGGTTAAAGTTTTGGCTTCTATACTCCATGAAATTAGTAGAATATCCTTGATATTTGCGCTTCATCCAAAGATCTTTTATGGAAATATTCTTACGAGTATTCTTGAATTTTACTCCACAAAGAAGTATCGTGTTGACAATTTGGACGTTATTAATTTACGGATAAATTAATTCTTGAACTTGTTTTATTGAATTATTATGTCATTGTCATCATCCTCATGCTTATATTATAATGAAAGTCATCTTTGGCTTACGCATGCGTAGATGGACTTAGTATGATTATGACCAGGGGATCATAAAGTATAATCATGACCGTAATGTTATAAATGATATGGTAAAAGTCCTCGGTTCTGTAATGCATTGATGGACAATTTTTGGTATGATTATGACCAGGGATTGTTCGATATAATCATGACCATTGATGATTTAATGAATATCCTTGGCCCGTAATATGGGGATGATTAGATGATGTGTTTTATTTATTGTCGAGTCTCATTGATAAAATTGATGAAAACATTTTATACCATAGAAGATAGTAGATTTTATTCTCTACTTGACTCTTCTAATCGATTGCTTGTTCCGCTGCAGTTAAACTTGATGTCTATTGTATTTTATCAATTTAACATTTTTGAAGACTATTGATAATTTATTTTGCATTATCATAGTTATAATATTTCACTTCTTTGAAATTTAGTTGAGCTCACCCTTTCTTTTTCAACCTTTTCTCTTCGTAAAATGAGAATATAGTTGGGATGAGTCGGGGAAAAGAGGTGATGGTACAGATGATAGCATTAGTAATCCTCACTATTCTGTTAAATAGTGTGACAATAAATGTAATTAAGACTCCTTTGAGTGTGGATATTATCTAGATGACAATATTCCTATTAAAACTCTCAGTTTATGTATTGTCGTATATTACACGACAGTTGTATAATTAAGTTTGTATTTGTATTCTGTACCATTTGGCGACTCAAGATGGATGATGTATACCTATTTTGGGAACGTCACAATTCAGACTCGAAGGGGCCTTTGGGTGTACCTCCGTAGATGGAAGAGTATTTTCAAACACCTGGCGTGCAGTCCCACTTTGTGCCAGTTTCCCTTCTCTTGCAAAGAGATTTACACCATCAATTGAAAGGCCACGAGCTAAGATAAAATCCATGAGATGATTATTTTTCTTTCGTTCAGCAATAGATTCGTCTCTATCCTTCCTAGAGAACTCTGCCTTCTCTTAATGGTCAGTTATTCGCATCTCTCGGTGGGTAACTCTGTCAGCAGCCCCTCGCCAGATCTTTTCGCTGATGTTGAGACTTCTTTGCCTCTTTCTCCAGTACTGGTTGTGTCTGATATGGCCGAATCGGCTCTTATTCCCACTGCAGTTGCTATAGTTTCAGATGAATCAGACTCTAATAGTGAAGTGGAAGCATGTTTAGGGCTTACTCATGGGTCTGCTATGAAGGAAATTTTTCAAGCAGCTCAGAATCTCTCTCAACAGGGGAGTATTGATGCAGCTCAAGAACGCAGGAAGTGTAACACTCTGTTGGATTTTATCTACTCGAAGGGGTTTTGTACTCAACAGGTGAATGATTTTGCTGGTAAGTGTTTAAAGACTAGAATTGTTAATGATTTTGACATATTTGATATTAGTTCCCTGAGGAACTCAGCAGATGCTAAGCTTTTAGAGTCTTGTCCGGCTGGTACCTCGGTTGGCCAAGCTGGGCCAGCTTTGGAAGAGGGTGAGCTTCGTCGCTCCCCTTTGGTTACTGGTTTGCCGGGGGTCTCATCTGAGGCTGGGGGTACTGCTAAACCCTCCTGGTGCTCGGTTGTAGCACAGGGTGAACCTAGGTCTAATTATATACTGGATTCCCCCCCCTCCTTCATCTGATGGTGGGTCTATCCTTATTAGACCTCCCGCGGAAGTCCTTATGCAAGGTAATAATTTGTGGAATTCCTTCTTAGTAGGTAGCTTTCTTAATTCTAGACTTCCCTTTAAGTTAGTTGAAGACTCAGTTCATAATCTTTGGGACAAGTTTGGGTTGCAAAATATTTTTCTTCAGGACAAGGGTTTCTTTGTTTTCAAATTTGTCAAGCCTGAGGATATGGATAATGTTCTTGCGCTTGGCCCATGGTATATTGCTAATAAACTGTCTCAAGAAATGGAAGGAAGTCTAGACTTCCAATCTAAAAATTGTACCAAAGCTCCTATCTGGGTGAAATTCCACAATATTCCTATGTCTTACTTATCTTCCGTTGGGATGAGCTATATTGCTAGTGGGGTTGGCAAACCTTTGTTTATGGATAAACTCACTGAGAAATTGGAACCCATGAACTTTGCCAGAATTAGCATTGAGGTTAACACTTCATCAGTTATGCCTAGCAGTTTGGATGTTGTGGTCATTGATGAGGAATCTAAGACTGATAAGGTTGTGTCAGTAAGAATTGAATACCAGAATAAACCTCAGCTTTGCTCCCACTATAAATCGTTTGGGCATTCTCTTATTAGATGTCCTAATGCGAATTATAAGTGGATGCCTAAATCCCAAACTGTGGCTGTAGATGTTGCGGTGCCTCAAATCTTGCTGCCTCATTCTTTTACTTCTCCTGGCCCCTTGTCTGCCTCTTCTTCTGATTGGACTGTGGTCTCTAGAGGTCCTAAGCAACCGACTGGTTCTCCTCCTGCCTTGAGGGCCCCCAATCCTTTCAAATCCTTATCTTACTCTGAAGGACTTCTTGAATTCTCTGACTCTGATTGTACTCCCTCTCCTAATCCGCTTATGGAAAAAGTTATTGATGAAAAGGAGGGATGTGAACTCAAGACCAATGCCAGGGGTGGTTTAGAGTTGGGCCAATCTTCCAAGAAAAAGAGTAAATGAGGGGGGAGTGGCAAACCCCAAAATGTTTCTTCTTCTTCTTAGTTTTATCTATGATAAATTTTTGCTCTTTGAATATTAGAGGTGTAAATATAAAATCCAAACAAGATAGTATTACTGCTCTTTTGTGTAAGCGTATCTCTTTTGCTGGTGTAGTCGAAACCAAAGTTAAAGCTCCCAAAGCTAATATGATTTCAAAGGCTATTCATAGTGGATGGCAATGGAAGTTCAATTATGATCATCATGCTAATGGGAGAATTTGGGTGGGCTGGGACCCTTCTTTATGGAATGTGATTATTGTTGCCTCTTCTCCTCAATTTATTCACTGTTCTGTCAAGTCTATTGATCTTAATATTC
This sequence comes from Panax ginseng, assembly GCA_020205605.1. NCBI lineage: Eukaryota > Viridiplantae > Streptophyta > Magnoliopsida > Apiales > Araliaceae > Panax > Panax ginseng. Next base: position 94,442,587 of record CM035133.1, on the reverse strand, counting down.
AAATGTTTGTCACTTTCATTTCTGGGTTTAATACCCCCTCTGATAGGAAATATTTGTGGAAGGACTTGAGATCTATTGCCTCTTCAATTAATCTCCCTTGGTGTTTGTTAGGTGATTTTAATGAGGTTAAATCTGTTTATGAAATCAATGGTGGGGATGATACATGGGATTGTGGAATACAGGATTTCCATGATTGTATATCTGACTTACACATCTTGATGATCTTCGAGCTGTAGGGGACTTCCATACCTGGTGGAACTCTAGTGATACTAAGCCTTCATTCAAGAAGCTGGATCAGGTTATGGTGAATAATCTTTGGTTAAATCATCTCCCTTGTTCTCAGGCCTGGTTTACCCCGTGTGACCTTTCGGACCACTGTCCTACTATAGTCCATATTGGCCTAATCTTGCCTCGCATTCATAGACCATTCCAATTCTTCAATTTCATAGTAGATCTGGAAGGTTATCTTGATAATCTGCATGGATTGTCTCTGTCCTTGGAGACCCTTTGCAAGTCTTAGCTGGCAAGTTGAGATCTACAAAGAGGGCCTTGCACTCTCTAAATAAAGCTAATGGCAATCTGTCCACCAATGTTGGCAAGGCTAAAGAATTGCTTCATGCTACTCAGATTGCTATCTCTCGTACTCCGGATGACCTATCCCTTTTCCAGCTTTAAAGGACTCTTTCTCAAGACTTATGGGCTGCCCTTTTATCTGAGGAAAAACTTTCCAAGCAAAAGTCTAGAATTCAATGGCTTAAAGACGGGGATGGCAACAATGGTTTCTTTCATAACCAAATTAAGAACAGGTGGAATCAAAATAAAATCCTATCTATTGAGAATGATTCAGGTGATCTTTACTTTGGCCAACTGGAAATCCAAAAAATTGTTGTGAACCATTTTAGCTCTTTATTGGGTTCCTCTTCTCAAGCTGGTAATCCGTACTTACTAGACCTCGCTTCTTCTATTGCTTCTGTCACCTCTCAGCAAGCTTCTATTCTTGAGAGGGATATTTCGGGTGCAGAAGTTCTATCCACCTTGAAATCTATGAAAAAGAATAAGAGCCCTGGTCCTGATGGGTTCAATGTCAACTTTTTTCTGTATTCTTGGGATATTGCTGGGAAGGATTTCACCCTTGCTGTCCAATCCTTCTTCAATCAAGGTTGTTTGCTTAGAGGAACTAACTCAACTTCTATTGCCCTTGTTCCTAAGGTTCAAAACCTATCTTCCATGAATGATTACAGGCCTATATCTTGCTGCAACACAACTTATAAGTGCATCTCAAAGATTATTGCTTCCAAGATTAAAATTCTGCTTCCTCTCATTATCTCCCCCTGCCAAGCTGCTTTTGTTGCGGGTCGTAGGATTGGAGATAATATTCTTCTTGGCCAAGAATTGTTTCGTAATTATCACAGGTCCTCGGGTCCTCCTCGTTGTGCTATGAAAATAGACCTGAGTAAAGCATTTGATTCAGTTTCTTGGGACTTTTTATTGGAAGCACTTAGGCTCTTCAAATTCCCTCCTAAATTTGTTTTTTGGATAAAGGCTTGTATTACTTCTACATTCTTCTCTGTGAAGGTTAATGGGGCCCTATGTGGCTACTTTAAAGGTGTGAAGGGTTTAAGGCAAGGGGACCCTCTTTCCCCCTACCTATTTGTGATTGCTATGGAGATTTTATCTCTTATCTTATCAAAGGAAACTGTTCAGCCCTCTTTTAAATTCCACTGGAAGACTAAATTGCTGTCCATCACTCATCTTTGCTTTGCAGATGATTTGCTTATCTTTTGCCATGGAGATATTGACTCGGTTTGGATTATCAAGTTTTGATTAGGCAAATTCTCTGGCCTTTCTGGGTTGCATTTTAATGCTTCGAAGAGTATGTGTTTCCTTGCTCAAGTCCCAATTAATCTTGCGGAGTCCATTATTGATACTCTTGGGTTTCAATTGGGGTCATTCCCTGCCAAGTTTTTGGGGGTTCCTTTAATCACTTCTAAGCTTAGTCTTGCTGACTGTCAACCTCTTCTTGATAAGGTTAAAGCTAGAATAGCTTCTTGGACTTGTAAATTTCTTTCCTATGCTGGTCGATTGCAATTAATTAAATCTATTATATATGCCATCCAGTCTTTTTGGTCGGCCTATTTTATTCTTCCTGCTGTTGTTCTTAAGGACATAAAGTCTATTATGACTAGATTTTTATGGAAGGGTCCTTCTTTGCTTAAACATGGTGCTAAAGTGGCCTGGTCCAAAATCTCTTTGCCTCACTCAGAAGGTGGTCTAGCTATAAATAACCTGGAGGACTGGAACAAATCATTGATTTTAATGCATCTTTGGAGGATTGTTAATCCTAGGCACCATTCCTTATGGGCCTCATGGGTTAGAGCTAATATCAAATCTAAATTTTTTTGGTGTATGTCTGTTCCCAATGACTACTCTTGGATTTGGAGAAAAGTTCTTCAGCTGAGGCCTTTAGCTCTTAATCACATTAATTTCAGTATTGGAAATGGTGCGGATACTAGCCTATGGTTTGACCCTTGGATGGGTAATGGCACTTTGGCCACCTCTATTCACTCTTCCTTGGTCATCAACTCTGGTCTAGGGCCAAATGCAACTGTTAGCAACATTATCCAAGACTCTACTTGGAATATCCCTTCCTCTAACCATAATGACTTCATAGTATTCAGGGATGCTTTTGACTTCAACAGGTAGTGTAACTCCTCTTTGCCAGATGAATGTTTATGGGGCAATATTAAAGCTAGGGAAGTTAAAGCTTCTACTATTTCGCGCTCGATTAGGCAGGTTGGTGTGGATGTGCTTTGGGATAAACTGTTTTGGCATAGGATTCTCACCCCTAGGTTCTCCTTCACTCTTTGGATGGCTTTTCACAAAGGGTTGCTTACCATGGATAAATTGCTCACTTTTGGCCTTCAGGTTAACCCTTTGTGTGTGCTATGCAAAACTGGCTTAGAATCTTTTGATCACTTATTCTTTCACTGTGACTATTCCTTTAGGATTCTCGTTTCTATTCTTAGACACTGTGGTTGGAGAGGTAGTAGCAGGAACTGGTCTTCTATTACCAATTATCTTATTCACTACTCGTGTCCTCAATTTCATCATAGTCTTATTCATCTCGGGTTTGCGGCTGTGGTCCATCGTATCTGGACTGAGCGTAACGCGAGGATCTTTTCTCATAAAGCTTCTCCTGTCAGGACTGTAGTATAAGATATTATGAACTTGCTGAAATGTAAATTGTATTCTTATAGCAGATTTCAAAGACTCAAGGAGAAGTCTTGCTACAGACATTTGGTTTTATAACTTTACATTTACATTTCCTGTTTGTTTGCTTTGGATTCTGTTACAGAGCCTATGCATGGTTTGGACTAGTTCTTTACTGCAAATTCTGCTATGGATGTTTAGTCTGCTGGTCTTGAGTTCTGCTGCAATGACTGCTGGATTACAGTTGGGTTGAGCTGCTAGTCTGGGCAGTTTGTGATTTTGTGGTTTTCGAGTCTCTATGGGTCTGTGTTGCTTCACCAGCTGCTGCAGTCCGTTGTTAGTGGAGCTGCTGTCTGATCTATTCTGGGTAGTCTATCTGGGCAGTTATGCTTGTATGGTCTGCTATTGATGGCTTCTTCCGAGTCCCTATGGCTTTGGGCTGTTGTGTTTTGTGCTGCTATGTGTTGGGCTTTTTGCAGATTTGTGCTGCTATGTGATGGGCTGCTCGGGTGAGTGCAATCTATCTGATGGCTTGCTGCTGCAGTCCATCTGATGCTGCAGTCCATTTGTCTTGTAGCTAAATTTTGTATTATTGCTTCAGGTTGCTTTGATGTAGTTTTATTGGCTGGTATCAAGCCATTTGATGGTTGTTTTCTTTTATTCCTTTGTTCCTTGTTGGATCCTTGTAAGCTAGTGTCTAGCTTTGGTTTACTAATGCCATCATAGGGCCTGTCCTATGATGGCTATGGTATGCTATTTGGGTTTGACCCATGTACTTATTCTGTAGCGTCTCCCGAATCCGGGCCCCAAATCGCCGCGGATTCGGTTTGCTAATCTTTCTATAACTGTTTACGGAAGATATAAACATAAATTGTTTATACATTACATTACACACTATTCCCCAAGGTCGAGTAACCTTAACTTATACACATTTCATAAACTATTTATTACATAACAATATTTATCACAATACACTATTACAAACTAGCTGCACTTTATAACCCAAGCTGAACTTGGCTTTAATCATTTCTCAGATCCGAACGCATTTGCCTTATCTCGCAATGTTTTATCATGATATAGCAAGGGTGAGCATGAAAGTTGCCCAAACAAGTTTAAATACAACAATATAAGGATATATCATGATTGAAGAGTATGAATAATAAGTGGCTATAATTCATCAATATAATTGAGAACTAGCAGAACAAACTTTTGGTGAACAAGTTTTAAACATGAACAAACATTTTCGGACAAACCCAGGTAATGAAGGTGATCACCTTTCATACCGACTTATACATGCAAGATGTACAGAGTACAATTTTCATGGCAATCAAAGAATGATTAACCATAAGCTTGAATAAAACACTCTTATTAGAGTTAAGTAAGAACAAACTTGCACTCGAACTGCTGATTACCGCAACGCAATTTATATCGCTTTTACCCAAGACCTAATATTAATAATATAGATCTCCAATATTAGAATAATATCATCATAGTATAATACTGTTATATTTATATACACAGAATAATCTAAACACATAACACATAAGCTTATCAGTCTATATAAAACTTAGTATCAAGTCAAACTATTTAAGTCTCGAGTTGAAACCGACACAATTCTATCATCAGGACGGCCTAGTTTGATTTAATATCGAGTTTAAGTTCAATTAAACTCTGCCTAAACACTTAACAATTATCACAGATAATTTTCTTAGCAGTCAAAACATTTTTCCTAGGCTCGTAATAATTTTCAGATAATTATTACCATTTATCATGATTTTCCAATCATTAATATCGTATTTAAATGAATTAAATACCACACAATTCCTTAATCATTAATATAAAATATGAATGAAAATCTATACATAATATTATAATGTAATTATAATATTTCAAAATATTTTTAATACCTTAAAATCATAATTATTTGATTTTTAAACACTTAAATCCATTATCCGATAATTGATATTAATATTAAAATATTAATATTTTCATGCCAAAATATCAAAAGTTATATTTTATAACTTAAAATAATTTTCTAATACTTAAAATCATTTTTATATGATTTTAAAAACATTAATTCTATTTTTTTCTTAATTAATTTTAGTGCGTAGCTTAAGAAATTAGCTACCTCGTGCTTAACTCCAGTAATGCCCATCTCTTGGCATAACCTTATATATGTTAACGTGATACTCCATTTTAAATTTCGTGGCAATCGGAGTTGTAGAACTCCGGTTATAGCGATTTCCGTCGGAAAATCACAAAAATTGTAATGGTCATAACTTGGTCGTTTTAACTCGGAATCAGCTCATTTTTGGACACGAGCCACATAATACCATATATTTTCATTTCCCAAAAGCCTGGAATTTTTCTCATTAAATAAATGTCCGAAACAGTCCCCGGAAATTTTTGGCCAGAAACTTTTTGCACTTTGGTAGTTTTGGAGTCCTTCACCAAAACTTAAATAAAACGAAATCTGTAACTCCGATTAATGATCCGTCAATTTTGTTGGATTCGTATCTTTCCGAACTACAGTTTTCATATATCACAATCCATATTTGGATATGTTTAGCTCCCGGAATTTAGCCCAGAAGTGGCTGCTCCAAAATTATCCTTTTCACAGTTTTCTTAACTTTGTGTAGTTTGGTAGAAATCCCATAACTTGCTCCTCCGATGTCGGATTTAGTCCGTTTCGGAGTCTATGGAAAGCTTATTGAGTGTACTATAACATATCACAAGTCCAGAATTTTTAGAGCACTCAAACAAATCCGAAATTTTCTGTTTAGAGCAGCAGTTCACTAATTCATTTAAAGCAAAAAAACTGTTTTGGTTCATCTTCTTTGTTCAAGCTTATCAACCCTAAAAATTGCAAGATCTAACCATAAAATATCATATATCATGTAGATATTCCCTCACATGATTCAAAATCATAAGTTCAACACTTGATGAAAAACAACCATCACAAAACACATAAACTAACTAGAGTTTTGAGTTTAGGAAATTTTATACCTTTGATTCCAACCAAAATCAACACCCAATATTGTTAGATTTAAACATGATATACTTATATATACATAGATCTAAGGTTTTAAACCTCAAGATCACAACTTTAAGTTGTCAAAAATCAAATCAAAATACCAAGGAAATTTAGCCTACACAAGTAGAAATTTTTATTATACCTTAGCTTGATTTCCTTTCTCCTCCTTCTTTCTTCCTTCCATGGATGGATCTTGGTTTCATGAGAGCCAAAATCACCCCTCCCTCTTCACCATGAAGTGGTCAAACTCTCTCTCTCTCTCTCTCTCTCTCTTTTCCTCTTAGCAACTTGGATGGATAAAAGAGATGAAAGAAAGAAAAAGAATATATATATATATATATATATATATATATATATATATAAGCTAGATTTTTATTAGGTGTAGTTTTTTTTTTTTTTTATCAATTGACCACCCTCACTCTCCTTTCTCTCTTCATTACCCGGCCATGTGGCCTCTCTTTCCCCCACATTTTAATTTATATAAGTCTCCCAATATCTTAGCTTGCTAGCCTTGGTTAATAATTATGTACTAAGCTATAAAAGGCTAGGCTATTTAGGTGGGTTGGTAAACAACCCATTGACCAAAAAAAATGGAACTAATGAAATGTATCATGTGCTTCATTTCCCTTAGCTTTGCCAGATCAATGCTCCATATTTGGCCAATTTTTATTAATCAATTATCTAGTATCTCCAATGAATAAAATGCCCCTCCTTTTTGCTCACCTAGGTCCGGCCACTTGGCCTAAAAATGCTCCAAGTTTGGCTCTTTGATTTAATGCTTATTTGATTTAACAAATGTCCAAAAATTCCTCTCCCACTTGGGCTAAAAATTGAGTCATTCCTTTAATGTATTGCTTGGTCTCTAACTAACTTTTTTGGCCACACTTGAGCTATACATAGTCCAATGCCTTTAATTCTTATCCAACCCAATTCATTTAATTAGGGTTTTCACGTCTCCATTAAAACACCAATCCTTGCTCATGAACATTTATTTCCTTAACCCAATTAGACTTGCTATAATTAGGTTATAAAAGTAATTTACCGAGATGTATAAAATAAATCTCTTAGAATTAGTATATAATTAAATACTATTATTCTCCCACATATTTACACTTAAGCTTTTAACACTTAGCTTTTAAATTCTCAAATTAGGGTTTTAAATATCCGAATTAGGGTCATGGATTTTCAAACTAAAATTAAAGTTTTCGCGTTTATCGTTAGGGTTTCTAACAGTTCGTTAGATTTTTCTAACTTAATAAACATATGATTAACATAACTTTAGGATTTGCTAAAGTTATAACTTATCCGATCAATCCTTGATCTTAAATCATTACGGGTTCACATATATAATCAAATATACCAACTAGTATTCACTTCGATACTTATCCCGATAATTCTTCAAAAGAATTTTAAATCTACTATAATCTTATACCTCATTACTAGACTATCACTTATAGTCTATCACATAATTCAAGTTTTGTTCAAAACCTTTGAAATTCTTGGAATTTCATTACATAACTGACAATTCCATACACTTATTTCCATGCTCAGGTCCTAATATTGAACCTTAAATCAATCAATTATGATTTTCATAAATTGTCTAAATTCTCGGGTTGTCACATATTCTTTCTTTTATTTCAGTCTAAATTTAGCAAAAAAAAAAAAAGAAGATGAGCAACCTTAAAAATGTCTTGTGCCTCGGGACCAAGAGCAGGGCCCAGATTTACTTCCAAGTTAGCATCAGACGAGGAAGATTCACCCGAAGATATAGGAATGGTAGCAGGAATAGCCACAGATTCTGACATCTCAATAATATTCCCCACCAGAAGAGAAGATGGGTTTGAAGGAATAGAGCCCGTGAAGCCCCCAACAGAAGTAGGAGCCGGAACAGCCATAACAGACTCAACCTCCGGGGGAGAGTTTGGGTTAGAAACCCCTAAATCAGTAAAAATGTCAAATGCCAGACTACTCTCAGAGTTTCCAGCTGAGAGATGAGAGTAATCAACCATGGCAGTGGAGAAAAGAGAGTAGAGAAGCAGGATGGAAAGATCTAACGAAGCAGAAAACCTAGAAGGGTTAAACCAATAAGGGTTAACCAAGGATGAGGTTAGAGAGAAGGAGGAGCGAAAAAGTAGAGAGAGAAGCCATCCTCATTTGACAGTCCGCGTTGGTTTCGACACTTACTATATTCTATCCTTCAGATCATTCTCCATTGTTGTAATCTATTCTGGTTCAAGTACTATCTTAAGTGGAACAATAAGCTTTTCACTCATTATATGAATATACTTAACTTCTTCATTTACCAAAATATTAATCTGATATCACTAACTTATGTAAGCAATCTATTTTTTACTTTTCTCCAACTTCTGCTGATGAATTTCCTTAATTCATCTCCTACAAACTTATCTTTAGTTTATCTCTTTATTCTCTTCATTACTGCTCTCTCCCCAATACTAAGTCTCTTATTTCTTTCACAATAGGCTCTAAACTTCTTGCCATATCCAACTTCAATTCTCACCCTTCTAGGTCACTTCCTAGATCCATCACCATCTCATTTCTTACAACCTAAATTATCTCCATATATTGCAAAACATTTTATCTCCATAATATCCTCATTTCTTACAACTTCACTTTGTCTATTCTAGACATTCTTAACATCTCCAGAGTATCTCCTTATAATGAGTATTTAAATTCATTCCTTAATACTATATCTAAATTTATCTCCTTATTGCCTTCATTACGTTCTCTTAGGTCATATCCTAAGGTATTCCTACCCTAGATCTATAACCTATTGCTCTGATACCAAATTGTGACGCCCTCAAATTCTCTACATTTTCTGTAGCAGATTTGGTGCTCACATAAATATTCCATAAGATAATAATTCCTATAAATCCAAGATTCACAGTACTCATAGTAAATAGTAGTTCTCGTCAGAACAATTATCGTAATTGAGTACCTTCACTTGGATGTACAGGTTTAGTATCTTACATATATTTCTTCCATATCAATAATTCCTATCTATCTGACATCCATAGTATTAATGGTAGGGTTCTTGGAACTGAGAAGCGCTACCTCAGTGCATCAGAGAATCCCAATGTCTGTTAACACTATCATTCAGATGTATAGTTCATATAGATACTGTACTCTTTTCTAATTTCATTAGAATGAAAAACTAAACACTGAAAACTAATAATACATTACACAATTAATATACCATTACATCGATTTAAAATGTCGTTAACTATTACATTACAGTCCTCAAAAGGATAACCATGTCTTAAGCCTTTCTATCCACAAATACCGGAACCGCTGGAATACATCTTTTCTATCTGCAAATGAAAAATATGTGCAAGGATGAGCTACAGAAAGCTCAGCATGTTTTGAACAAGTATCAATCATACCCACACCAAATCTGGATTGAATGAACATAAAGTTTAGAGTTTTTCCACACACACACACACACATACACACACACACATATATATATATATATATACATACACACACACTGAGGTTTATCTTCCAAATCCCGCATGTGACGCCCCCAAAATAGGTATACATCACCCATTCTGAGTCGCCAAATATATGGTACAGAATTCAAATATAAACTTCATTTATACAATATGACAAAAGCGTAGCTGAGAGTTTTTACATGAATATTGTCTCATAGACAATATCCAAACTCAAATGGAGTCCACATTACATTTATTATCACACTATTTCATAGAATAGTGAGGACTACTATAGCCACCATCCTGGACCATCACTCCATTTTTCGACTAGTCCCGGCTATGTTTTCATTTCTTGAAGAGAACAATGAAAGCAAAAGGGTGAGCTCAACTAGCCCAGTAAGAAATATTATGACTAAGATAATGCAGAATAAATTATCGTTAGCCTTCAACAGTGTTAAACTGATAGAATACAATAAACAACAAGTTTAACTGCAGCGGAAAAAGCAATCCATTAGAAGATTCAAGTAGAGCATGATATCTACTATCTTCTATGATTTAAAAAGTTTATCATAAATTTTATCGCTGAGACTCAGCTCAATAAATAATTCACATAACTAAATTATTCATGCACTGTGGGCCAATGATATTCATTAGTATCACATCCACGAATTATCCATGCACTACGGGCCAAGGATATTCATGTTATCACCAATGGACATGATCATGTCAACAACTGTTCATCAATGCACTATGGGCTAATGAGGACTTTTACCACATCATTTGTAACATTACAGGTCATGATTATACCAAATAATCCATGGTAATAATCATACGAATCAACAGTCCATCTATGCACTACGGGCTAAAGATGACTTTTATCACAATATAAGCATGAGGATGATGACAATGATATAAGAATTCAATTAAATGAAAGTAAAGGATAACTTTTAAATATTTATAATTTAATTTATTCAGAATTCAATAATGTCCAAATTGTCAACATGATACTGCTTGTGGAGTAAAATTCAAGAAAAATATTGTATCAAAAATAATTTGAACATAAAAGAAATTAATTTTTGTCATGAATAGTCCCCCGGGTGAATAGTACCCGAGTGAATAGTATCCCATGAATAGTACTTCGGGAATAGTACCCCGACATGAAAAGATCAAATTTAATCAAGAATGTCTAGAAAAATATTTCAGTGGAACGATACTAGATGAAACACAAATTTCAAGGATATTCCACTAATTTCAAGGAGTATAGAAGCAATACTTTAACAAAATGAGTGTAGAATTAGGAATCTAAAACAAAATAATATTACTTTAATACTACAGAGTATGGAAGAAAATATTATTTCTTACGAATATTAAACAAAAATAATATCTCTTACCTTAAGAGGATAGTACTTTTGATTGGTAGGGCGGTGATATTCTTGAAAAAAATGTGCACTGTTTTCTACACTCAAAGCTTTTTTAAACTTTAAAGAAATACGCTCAATATTATAGAAGAAAAATTATCTGATTCTTGTGTGATTTTTATTTTTAAACTAAGCATCCTATTTATAAGAGAATGACATGATACTATTTAGAAACGGATGCACAGTGGGAAAAATCACGGACGCCGAATTCTGGAGAAAGTTTTCTGATTTTTACTATGCAAACACTATGCAGACACTATTCAAATACTATACATAATAAAATATAATATATTCTATTTTTCATTAAAAATAATACTTATTATATTCTATATATATATATATATATAATAAAACTAAGATATCTTCTCCCAACTATTTTTGAAAAATGGGTAAGTGGGGGTCCAAATAATACGCCAAACTTACAACAAATATTTGTATAAAAATCCCCTCTATTTATCTCAAGTCACTTGGCTTCATAAAACATATTTTTAATAACATTTATCATTAATATTATAACTTGCAATATTAATAACCAGATTATTCCTAGGAAAGAGGGAGAATTTCGATACGGATTTTTCCCCATTGCCGCGTAATTAGGTGACCAAACCCCTTTCCTCGACAGAACTTTCTTGACATCGTCAATAATGCAAATAATAATATGAATAACTTTGTCATCTCAATTATTGATTTAATAATATAAAATATTGTGGCAATAATTGAATCAATAACGTGAGATACTATACACTAATTATTGTGGCAATAATTGAATAAAACTGAGTGACTTCTCACGTAAGCATCAATAATCAATACCGTGTGCTACTATGCAACCACGCGTATTACTGTACTTTTATCACCGGGTATTTCAACAGTTAACGGTAAAACTTTCGCCGTTATTTTTATAAAAAGTTATTTCTGTCGTTTTCTAACTCCGATAGTAATTCCGTTGCGGGGTCTACCAATGATTGTGCCGTCGTATGAATATTTTATTTTAAAATGAATATTTTCCGACCAGACGAATATTTTATAACAACTTGCTTACTTTGCAAAATTTATAAATATTACCCATAACTATAACATTATATCAAATCCACACCATAATATTCAAAAATATATTTTGAGAAAAATTAATCTTTATTCATGAAAGTTGGGGTCTTAAAACCTCCCCTTCTTATGAAATTCCATCCTCGAAATTGGGGTACGTACCTGGTATGTCGAAGAAGTGAGTTTACCTTGATTTCATTTCAGATTCTAATTCCTAGGTCATTTCCTCAACATCGTGGTTTCTCCACAAAACTTTGACTTGAGGTATAATCTTGGAGAGTAGAATATGTTCCTTCTTATTCACGATTTTAATAGGCCTCTTCATATGTTAAATCTTCCACTATTTCTTCTGGTTCTAAATCAATAATGTGGTTCGGGTTTTCCACATATTTACGTAATATAGATATGTGAAAAATGTTATGAATACGAGACATACTTGGCAGTAAGGCGAATCTATAGGCCACAGTTCCTACTCGATCGAGGATTTCAAAGGGGCAAATGAATCGAGGATTGAGCTTTCCTCTCTTTCCAAATCTTGTAATTCCTTTCCATGGAGCAATATGTAACAACACATGATCTCTAACATTGAATTCCATGTCTTTTTGATGAAGATCAGCATAACTCTTTTGTCGATCTTGTGAGGTTTTTATACGTTGTTGGATCATTTGAATCCTTTCTATAGTCATGCGTATTTCGCTCCCAACAACATTGCTTCACCTACTTCGTCCTAGCATACTGGAGAATGACCGATACAACGCCTCGAATGGAGCTATGCCAATACTTACTTGATAACTATTATTGTAGGAGAATTCCACCAATGGCAAGAACTTGTCCCAACTTCCTTTGAAGTCAAGGACACAGAGTCTTAATAGATCTTCAAGAGTTTTAATAGTCCTCTCTGACTTCCCGTCTGATATGCCAAATAAATCTGTGCCCATAGCTTCTTACAAAATAACCCAAAATCGTGAAGTGAATCTTGGGTCTCGATCAGAAACTATGGATATACGATCTCATTTATGTATATACGAGCAAGACGTTCAAGTGAATAAGTTTCTCGTATAGGTAAGAAATGAGCGGACTTGGTTAATCTATCAACAATGACCCAAATTGCATATATACCTTGAGAAACCTTGGAAGACCACTAACAAAATCCATGGTAATGTGCTCCCACTTCTATTCTGGAGTTTCAAGTGGTTGCAATGGACCTTTTGGCACTTGATGCTCCGCTTTGACACGTTGACAAGTTAAACACCTTAAGCTAAACTCCGCTATCTCTCTCTTCATATTGCTCCACCAAAATGTATGTCGAAGACCATGATACATTTTGGTATTTCCAGGATGGATTGCAAACGGTGTGTTGTATGCCTCCATCATGATTTAATACTTTAAATCAGAGGCGTTAGGAACACAAAGTCTGGAGTTGACTCGAATTATTCCTTCTTCATCGATTCTTGCTTCCGAAATAACACCTTCTTATACTTTCTTCCTCATACACATCAGCTCTAGGTCCGTAGTTTGAGCAGCCTTAACTTTATCGATTAAAGTCGGTTCTGCTCGTATATTTGACATCATCAAGTGGGTCCTTGGAGTCTTTAACTCTTTCTCCATCCTCTATAAGTCATACCAAATGAGCCTTTGCGTTGACAATATCGCACTCATACCCGCATATGATCTTCTACTCAACGCGTCAGCTACCACGTTCGCTTTTTCGGGATGGTATTGAATGGTATGATCGTAATCCTTCAACAGCTCAAACCAACGTCATTGTCGCATGTTGAGTTCCTTTTGGGTGAAGAAATATTTGAGGCTTTTATGATCCGTATAGATCTCCACTTTCTCCCCATACAGGTAATATCTATAGATCTTTAGCGCAAAAACGACTGCTGCCAACTCTAGATCATGAGTACGATAATTCCTCTAATATTCTTTGAGTTGTCGTGAGGTATAAGCTATGACTTTCCCATGTTACATGAGAACACATCCTAACCCTTTGCTTGAAGCATCGCTGTAGATGATAAATAACTCCGAACCAGATGGTATTGTTAGAATAGGTGCTGAAATGAGTGTCCTCTTAAATTCTTGAAAACTCTTCTCCCATTCCTCACTCCAACCAAATTTTGTATCTTTTCGAGTCAGCTGAGTTAATGGACTAGCGATTCGAGAAAACCTTTCTAAGAATCTCTGATAATAACCAACTAAGCCGAGAAAGCTACATACTTCGATCACTGACTTAGGTTGCTCTTAGCTTTGTATTGCTTCAATCTTCACTCGGTCAACAGATATTCCGTGATTCGATATCACGTGCCCAAGGAATGCTACTTCCTCAAGACAGAACTCACATTTCTTTAACTTAGCGTATAGCTTGTTTTCACGAAGCTTTTGGAGTATCAGCCTCAAGTGTTGCTCATGATCTTCACGGCTTTTGGAGTATATGAGGATGTCATCAATAAAGACAACCACAAAATGATCCAAATATTTCTTGAATACTCGGTTCATCATATCCATGAAGGCAGCATGAGCATTAGTCAATCCAAAAGACATGACTAGGAATTCGTAATGCTCGTACCGAGTTCTAAAAGCAGTCTTTGTAATGTCATCAGTTTTAATCTTTAACTAATGATATTTGGAACGAAGATCGATCTTAAAAATAATTTAGCGTCTTGCAACTGGTCAAATAGGTCATCAATACGAGGCAACGGGTACCTATTTTTTGATGGTGACATAGTTCAACTCCCGATAATCAATACAAAGTCGCATACTTCCATCTTTCTTTTTTGCGAATAGAACAAGAGCACCCCAAGGAGACGTACTAGGACGAATGAAACCTATGTCTAACAACTCCTGCAGTTGAGTGTTTAACTCCTGAAGTTCAATAGGAGCCATTCGATATGGGGCTTTGGAAATAAGTTTTATACTGGGTTCAAGGTTAATACAAAACTCGATTTCACGCTCTGGGGGTAGGCCAGGAAGTTCTTCAGCGAATACGTCAGGAAATTTATTAACAATAGAAATATCATTCAAATCTGACGTATTTTTGTTT
Organism: Panax ginseng; assembly: GCA_020205605.1. NCBI lineage: Eukaryota > Viridiplantae > Streptophyta > Magnoliopsida > Apiales > Araliaceae > Panax > Panax ginseng. The sequence continues at coordinate 94,427,392 of CM035133.1, read as the reverse complement.
AAATCTGTGACATGGGCTAAGAAAGCTTGACATCCGTTTTTTAATAAACGAATAACTTTATAGCTTGATATGACAGTGATTGACTTTAGTGGTTTGGTTGCTTGAATTCGCATAATTGGTTGGTTAGGAATATGAAAGCTAACAACCTTACGAAAATAATCAATTTTAGCATGATAAGTAGTTAACCAATCAATCCCTAAAATCACATCAAATGCAAGTATTTTCAAAGAGATAAGATCGAGAGGTAACGTGAGTAGGGGTGCTCAAAAAATTCGTTTTTTTCGGTTGTTTACCAAATCGGTTGAAATCGGTACCACCGGCGGTACCGATTTTTTTTGGTTTTGGATTTTTCGGTACCGGTAGCGGTAATAGAAATTTTGAATTCGGTAAATACCGAAAAACCGAAAAGAACCGAACAAAAAATGACACAAATTCACAAACTCGAGAGAGCTGCTATAATTTGGAACTATTTGATTTGTATCAATGTATGACACAACTGAAGTCTGAACGTGGTTTATTGCTTTCAATGTATGACAACTGAAGTCTGAAGGTGGTTTATAATTATTGTCAATATAAATGAAATGAAAGTTATATATAGAGAATATATATGAATTAAAGTCTGAATAAATGAAATGAATAATTAATTTTCTGAAATAAATTAATATATATAAAATGAAAGCAAATAATTAACTTGGGACGATGACGATGAGAAACAAACAAAAAAATGCCAAACTAAATTTGTGCCAAAGTGCTTCAGCTAAAAGCATAAATTTGATTCTTTAGTTAAAAATGCTTTTGGTGCCCAAATATCTGTATTCTGCTTTTGAAAAGTCAATAAACACCCAAAAAAAAATTAATTTTAATTTAAAATTGCTTTTAGTCTATTGATAATATAATTTTAAGTTAAAAAAAATTATTTAATTATTGCGATATAACCGAAAACTGAACCGATAAAATCGGTATCGACTTTGTATCGAACCAAAGATCAAATCCTGTTATTTGGTACCAAAGATCTGTTATTGATTTTTTGGGTTTTTTGGTTTGGTGGGTTCGCTTTTTTTGCAAATGCAGGCGGGTTTTTCATCGATGAGCACCCCTAAACGTGAGGGTGCCGATTTGAATCAAACAAGATTTTATAAACAGTAGATGTAATGAAGGTTTCTCCCAACAGAGTTTCAACAGATAAGTCAAGTCTAATTTCTTTAGAGTTAAATTTAAATGTTGAGCGCAACCAAGAGAAATAAAAGAATGGGTAGAACCGGTATCAAATAAGGTATAGACTTCACAAGAGTTTATGATTAGCTTACCCGTGATAACTTCATTCGGGTTCCTTGCTTTTTGGGAGGTCACGACAAACTCTCTCCCTTGAACTACCGGCTTTAACTTGTCTGGGACGGCCTTTGGTGTCTCCATCCCAGCTGGACTTGACTTCACTGCACGACAAAATCGGGCTAGGTGACCTTCTCTTCTGCAATTATAACATGCTTTAGACTGTAACGTGCAGTTTGGACTTATATGCCCCCCCTCCGAATTTGAAGCATACGATCGGTGGTCGTTCTCCTTCCTTGAAAATGGGTGCTGGTGCTGCTGCCTTTCCATCATTGTTGAACCTTCTCTTCTTAAAATTTCCACTTCTATTATCTTGGCCATGATTACCACCGAAGTGGTTACCATTTCTAGCATGTTAATTCCCTCTACGTTTGTTGTCACCGCTTCGATGACTGCTACCACTGGTATTATCGATTTGCTGGCTGCTCTCTCTTAGTTAGGTTGACTCATTATCGCGCTTTAATAACTGAGCCCTATTCACAACATCTGAATACAAGAAAAGTTTGTGAGAAATGAGGTATTGACGTATTTCGGGTTTCAAACCTCGTAGAAACATTCGCGTCATTATCTCCTTATTATCTACCAAATGGGATGCAAACTGGGATAACTCCGTAAATTTAGCCTCGTACTGTGATACAGTCTTATTATTTTGCTCCAGCTTGATGAACTCCACCTCCTTCATGTGACGAATACTTTCGGAAAAGTACTTGTCATTGAATAGTTCTTGAAACTTCTCCCAAGACATCTTTAGTGCGGCAGGTTGAGTACGTTTTACAGATTCCCACCAGTAATCTGCCTCTCCTCTCAACATGAAGGTGGCAAATGAAACCTTTTGCTCCTCTGAGCATCCCAAGACATCAAATATCTTGGTGATATGCTTTATCCACGTCTCTACCTTAAGTGGTTCTGGCTTTCTCTGTAACAATCCAGAATTTTATTTGTAATTTAAAATATTTATTAAATTAAATAAATATTTTATTTATGTGGTTGTTGTTAGTAGATATTTGTGAATTAAATTTATTAGATAATACTCTAATTTAATTTAATAATTAGAGGGTTGTTATAATGATTTAATTTAATAGTTAAAGAGTTGTTAAAGATTACATGAATTGTTATATTGCTGTTTTAATTTAATAATTAAAGTGATATGTTAATTTATTAAATAAAATTATAATGAAATTATAATTTTGTGGTAATTGGTTAAGTGGAGAATTTATTAAATATGTTGTGATTAGTTTATTTAACTAAGATTGGATATGGAATCCAAATAAATAATATGGGACTATAAGCTATAGTATAAATTGTTTAGTAAAATAAATTAAAGTAGTTTTAAATGGATTTATCCAAACAAGGCTTAAAGATATTAGGTCGTTATTTTAAAAGTGTTTTGCCAAACAAATCTTTCTGGCTTTTGAATTTTGAATTTGAATTATAATAAAAAAATAAAAAAATTTAATAAAAATATAAATAAAATATATTAAATTTTATAACTGGTAACTTATTATTATCATTATTAAAATGTTAGTTTTAGATGTTTGGGTTTTATGCGTTGGTTGTATGTTTTTTTACGTAAAAGGGAGTTGGCTTATACTAAAACTGAGAAAGTAAGAAGGGAGAGTTTACAAAAAAGAATTTGAGAGAAAGAGAGAGCTTGAGAAAGGAGAGGAAGACTTCTGTGATTCCAAACAATTATGTGTTTTATCTCCAAGCAATTGAAGGTATAACCTCTCAACCTTGAGTTTTTACGTTTATAAAAAAAAGTTCTTGTTCTTCACTTTCAAACTTTTCTGTAAATCGCATGCTTGATGAATTGTAGTTGTACAAACTGAATTATTTAGTTTGTGTGTAATTTTGATGTTAAAATTAGCATGTAGACAAGGAATTAATGTGCTAATTACGTTAAAAAGGAAGAAATTAATTACAGTGACTATATGTATATATATGACTTGTGAAAGTACCAAATTTGGTAGTTAATTTGTAAACTAATCTATAAATTGAGCCTTGAATATGTTAATTCAATAAGAAACGAAGAGAACGTAGTTTGAATGAGTTAATTTGGCGTAGAATTGTGATCTCAGTGTTAAATTTTGTGAAGGATGTTAAGAATGGAGTTTTTGTACAAAAACATGGAATTCAAGGATTTAAATTTGTTAAAGTTGTTGTTTAATTGTTCTAAGTTAGTATATATGTGAGGAACCATGTTTATATGAGTCCTATATCAATTGGATATGTTAAATTTACTTTTTTGTGGATGAAATTCGTGATAGTTGGGCTAAACAGAGTGTTTAAAGCAGATTGCAGAAGTTTTTTACGTCTCAGGTACCACCAAGTTAAGACTGTAGTGTCAAGGCCGAACCACAGAGTCAGCCCCTGTGCCTAAGTATGGCCCAAATTTACCATACCTCGATCAGAGACCGTGATGCCTGTTACTTATGCAGACCTTGAAAATCTATTGTAACCTAGTCTAATAAGATGTTAATGTGACAAACATATAATGAAGAGATTAAAACAGAATTGTATCATGTAATTAGTAATTCCAAAGTTGTAAAAAGATTAGTAAGTTATGAAAGTGGTACGTTATGATTTAATGTACACATGAGTAGTGAATAAGTGTTTTGAAGTTAATACTTATGATTTCTGAAATGCATGTGGTGTAAAGTAAAACTTATACTAAAGTAACAAGTTTAACTAAAAGTGAGTTCTATTTTGGAAAGTGGATGTTAGTATATCTAATAGATATTGTGATTCTAATAATATGTGTAGGTGAACATGAGTTGTAATATAACTTACGCACGAGGCAAGTTCCTTACCCTAAACTTTGATTGAGCAAGTTCTTTATTCATAAACTTTATTTGAGCAAGCTATAACCCTAACTTTATTCGAGCAAGCTTTGAACTCTAATAGTTGTTTGATTTATCCTAACTTGTTATAGTTAAGCAAGTTTTCTAGTTCTATTCTTTTTATGATAAATGCAAGTTCTTAAACTCTAATCTCTAACTGAGTTGTTCTATTTAATTTACTCAACGCAAATCGAAATCTTATTTTTATTTTGAGCAATTTTTCGTTCTCAGCTTGTTATTCATTAATGCATGATTCAATAACTTAATTCTTTTACTTGACAAGATCATAGCCTTAGCTTAATATTGTTCAAGCAAGGTTTATTATTTTATTCAATGCTTATGCTTTTTAGTTATTTCTAAGCATGAGTTTAATGTATAGTTGGTTCACCTATGATTCTTAATCATTCTACATTAAGTTGTTATTGATCACTCGTAGTGTTGTTAAATTTTGTTGATTAAACTAATCCTTTAGTTGATGCTCATTAAACTCTAAATTACCCTTGCAGCTTATCCAAACCAAACTTCCTTTGGTGCGGACTTGTACTCTAAAACTGAGAAGAACAACCCTATTATAGGGGAGTTATTTTACGCGATGTGTTTAGATGTTTGTGCACAATACATGGTACGAAGGGCTGATTATCATTGACAGAGTATTATTCAATTCTGTTGAGCCTAGTTATTGGCAGTAATTATGCTGTTGTTATTCGTTGCTATTCCAAGTGAGCATTTGTTTTGCTCACTCTTGCATAAATATAATTATTGCAGATAAGGTTGAGAAGGTCGATGAACTTACCACTAGCAAAGGAAAAAGAAAAATGAGCAAGTGATGAAGACTTATAATTTATTTAATGTCTTGATGATAGACTCTATTTTTAAATGATGTGATGTAATTATTTTATTTCCGCACTTGATTAATGTTCAAGGTTAGATAACTTGGGAGACTTTTTTATTTAATGATATAACCCTTTAATGAGAGGATTTATGGTTTAATTTTATTATAATTGGGTAGTTAGATGCGAATGAATGGAAAGTGAGCACCGAATCTTGTGGGAATGAAGTACCTAGATTTGGGGGAGTCACAAGTTGGTATATTGTGAATATTAAGGGGAATATTATGAAAATAGATTTAATCCCGATCAAAATTGGAGAGTTTGATGTTATATTGGGAATGGATTGGCTATTCAATTATGGAGCGATAATTGATTGCCAAAAGAAATGTATAAACCTTATGACTCCTTCAAAGGTAGTTTTCTATAGTAGAAAATCACCAAGACAAGCGAGATGTCTGACGATTATGCAGGCCAAGAAGTTATTGAGTCAAGGTTGTGTAGGATATTTAGCTTACATAGTCGATACTCAAAGAAGAAAGGTGTGAAACTAGAAGAGATACAAGTGGTTAGGGATTTTGTGGACGTATTTCTGGAAGATTTGCCAGGACTTTCAAGTGACAGAGAGATCGAGTTCGTGATTGACTTACCGCCAGGAACGACTTCAATATCGAAGGCCTCGTACAAAATGGCTCCGGTAGAGATGAAGGAACTGATGGTGCAATTGCAAGAACTGCTGGACAAGAAATATATTTAACCAAGTGTATCACCGTGGGGAGTGCCAGTGTTATTCGTGAAGAAGAATGATGGGTCAATGCGTCTTTGCATTGATTATAGAGAATTAAACAAAGTCACTATTAAGAATAAATATCTGTTGCCAAGAATAGATGACTTGTTTAATCAATTGAAGGGTGCTAGATATTCTCGAAAATAGATTTGAGAAGTGGGTATCACCAATTGAAAGTAAGGAAGGAGGATGTACCTAACTGCTCCTATCCTTGACTCTAAGATCCTTTTGGTTCTCCAGTCCATGAAGAAGAACAAAAGCCCGGGCCCAGATGGCTTTAACGTCAACTTTTTCCTCCATTGTTGGGACATTATTGGTCCGAATTTCACCTCGGCTGTCCAATATTTCTTCAATTTTGGCCATCTTCCCAGTGGGATCAACTCCACGGCTATTACTCTCATTCCCAAGTCAGATAATCCCTCTCTAATGTCTGACTTCCGACCCATTTCTTGCTGCAACACCGTTTACAAGTGCATCTCAAAGATCCTGGCTAATAGGCTCAAAATCATTCTTCCTTCTCTCATTGATCATGCCCAATCTGTTTTCATCTCGGGTAGGAGTATTAGTGACAACATTTTTCTTGCCCAAGAGCTTTTTTGAAATTACCACAGGGCCTCAGGTCCTGCCCGATGTGCTCTTAAAATTGATATTCGGAAAGCCTTTGACACTCTTGACTGGGGGTTCCTTTTTGATCTGCTTCGTCTCCTCAAATTTCCTCCTATTTTTATCAATTGGGTTCACTCTTGCATCACTACGCCTATGTTTTCTATCAAAGTTAATGGTGCGCTGTCAGGATACTTCAAGGGTGCTAGGGGGCTGAGACAAGGGGACCCCCTTTCCCCTTATCTCTTCGTGTTTGCCATGGAAGCCTTCTCTATGATTTTGAACAAGGAAACTCTACTGCCTAACTTCAAATTCCACTGGCGATCCAAGCCTTGCAATATTACTCACCTCTACTTCGCTAATGACCTTTTGCTTTTTTGCCATGGTGACTTGCACTCGGTGTCTATCATTCACTCTTGTATCCAGTCCTTTTCCATGTTCTCTGGACTTATCCTGAATGCCTTGAAGAGTCACTATTTTTTGTCTAATGTTGATGATGTGGTGAAGGATAACATATGCTCATTGCTTGGGTTTCCCCTGGGTGTCCTGCCTATCAAATTCCTTGGGGTTCCCCTTATTTCTACTAAACTCACTCATTCGGATTGCATGCCCCTAATCCAAAGGATCACGACTAGAGTTTCTTCCTGGACTGCTCGCCCCCTCTCCTATTCTGGAAGACTCCAACTGATTAAATTCGTTCTCTTTGCTATTCAATCTTACTGGGCTGCCCATTTCATTCTCCCAAAGTCAGTGCTTCGATCTATCCAATCAATCCTATGCAGATTTCTCTGGAAGGGACCTTCCCTCCTATGTCATGGAGCCAGAGTTTCCTGGAAAGATTTATCTCTCCCCCACTCAGAAGGAGGTCTAGGCCTCAAGAACCTTACAGACTGAAACTTGGCTCTCATTCTCCTTCACCTCCTTAAGGTCATCTCCCCAGCCCCTTCCTCCTCTTGGGCTAGATGGGTTCAAAGGTCCGTTCTCAAGCTTAGGAATTTTTGGCATATTGGAATTCCCTCTGATTGCTCTTGGATCTGGCATAAGATTCTCAACCTTAGACCTCTCGCCCGCCAATTCCTTACCTATAAGGTTGGCAATGGTACCACCTTCAGTCTTTGGCATGATCCTTGGCTCTTTGGCCAGCCGGTAAATCCTTTTGAGGATCTCTTATCTAACTCTCGGATCCCTATTACGGCTCGTGTCTCTAGCATCATTGATATGGGCTCTTGGTCCCTTCCCCTAGTAATCATCATGAGGTCCAAACCTTCTGTACTCTTTTCGTTGACATCCCTCTCCCTAATGTTGGGGATGACCTCATCCTTTGGGATAACGAAGTTATTACCTCCTTGAAGGCCAGAACTATTTGGGACTCCATCCGTTCCAGAGTTCCCTCTGTCCCATGGGCTAGTCTTCTATGGTACTCCTTGCATGTTCCTCGATTTTCCTTTACCTTATGGCTGGCCCTTCGCAGAAGACTCCCAACCAATGACCTGTTCTCGGCCTACTCTAGCTTTCTTCCTTTAATATGCCCCTTGTGCGAGCTCTCTGTTGAGTCCTTCCCCCATCTCTTCTTTGCTTGCCCCTTTTCCACCATTGTCCTCTCTTCGGTCCTTTCCTTTGGGAATTAGACTGGCTTTCCTCTGGACTGGGATAATTTGGTGGAGTACATCTTGAATTTTAGGGGTGATTTCATGTTGACTGAAATTTTAAAGCTATCCTTTGCTACAACAGTCTACAAAATCTGGACTAACAGGAATTCTAAAGTTCATAACAACCTGAAGATGCCACCTCTGGTGTTAGCCCGTGATATTATTGCTATGATCAAGGCCCATCTCTCTTCCTCTTCGAAGTTCCACAAGGCTACGCATACCTCCACAATCTATAATTCTTGGTTATAGTGGCTTATGGGTTCGGTTTAGCCCTATTCACGATATTGTTCCGCTTTCATTCTGTTTTGGCCTCGGCTCAATGGGTGATTTGGCGCCTTTATTTCTGGCCATTGTAGGCTTAATCTCTTGTATATGGTTGTACTGATTTTATTCTTTGCTTTCTAGTATGGTTGGCTAAAGGCTTGCTCCTTGTTCCTTCGCTTTGTGGATTTTGGTGAATTATTTAAAAATTTAGTGTATATGTGTATATGTTCTGTGAATATGGTATTATATGTGTACAGTATGTGGTTAAGGGTCAAGGGTTGACCAGATAAACTATATCTGTGACAAACCCTAAGTATATATTAAGAACGTTAACGATCAGTTAGAAAACCCTAACGATTGATATAAAACCCTAATTCGAGATATTAGAACCCTAATCTGGGAATTTAAATGCTATGAATAAGAATTTTGTGTATTAATTCCAAACCTAATTAGGGATAACCTTAATTGATTAATTAGAAATTCTAATAATTAGAAACCCTAATTATTAGGAACCCTAATTTGTAAATTTGAAACCTTAATTGGTAATTAGGGAATTTTAATTTTTAATTAGCAAATATTAATCCTAATTTTTTTTAAGTCCTAATGTGATTAGGAAATTATAATATAATTAGGAAACCCTAATTATAATTTAAAAATTATAATTTTCTATTTCGAAAACCTAAGTTAAAAATCCTAAAAATTTGTATTTTTGAAAATCTTAGGTTTAACCCTAAGGGTCCAAACCCTAAGAGTTGTAGCAATTGTCAATTGTGCCCTTAAAAATTCAAGCCAAAAGACCTATGTGCCCTTTTTGCATTATTTAGTAGATTGCTTGTAGATCTTGCCAAATATGGAGTTGGTAAACAACTAGATATCAGCCATGTGACTTAAATTAACTGATCAGCCATCAATTTCTAGCCACATTTCATTTATAATATATATATAGAATTAGAGAGAGAAAAGTCACAATTTTAGCCCCATTTGTCTACAAACCCTCAACCAACATTTTTCTCTCAAGACCCATGAAATTATTAAGTGATTTAGTTCCTATCTAAGTTTCTACCCAACCATGATCAGATTATAAGGATCAGATTCTAGATCAAAGCTCAAAGAAGGTACAAATCCCTAAACTTAGAAATCCTTATGATTCATGTTAAATTTTGTGTTTAGATGTTTAATGTTTTGTATTAAGATGTTATTGAGTGATTTGGGTTGTTATATCTTAGATCCATAACATCAAGATACACGAAATTGAAGTTTTGAAAATCTGGAAAAACTTTGAAATGTTGTCTGACAAGCAAATGTCAGGGCTTCTAGATCGGTGTGTGTTTGGTGGTATGTGTGTTTTATGTTTTGGATCTGTTCTTTACCATGTAGGCTTTGATCTGGAGCTTAAATCAAGGTTATATCATGTTTAGATTTCATGTTATAAGTGGTCAAACCTAGTTGACCGATCACGAAATCCATTTCTGGGCAACCTAGAAAAATTCCCAAATTTCCAGAATTTCTGACAACCATTTTGCAGGCCATGGATAATATATTTTTCAATATTATGGTGTGGATATGATATAATGTTATAGCTGTGGGTAATATTTGGAAAATTTTGCAAAATAAGCAAGTTGATATAAAATATTCGTTGTGTCAGTTAATATTCGATTGGTCGGGGAATATTCATTTTAACAGGGAATATTCTTACGACAGCACAATCATTGGTGGACCCCACAACGGAAGTATTGTCGTAGTTAGAAAACGACAGAAATATCTTTTTATAAAAATAACAGCGGAAGTTTTACCGTTAAACTGTTGAACTACCCGGTGGTAAAAGTACAGTAAAATGCGTGGTTGCATAGTAGCACACGGTATTGATTATTGATGCTTACGTGAGAAGTCACTCAGTTATACTCAATTATTGCTACAGTAATTGTTGCATAGTATCTCACGTTATTTGATTCAATTATTGTCACATTATATGCATAATATTTTATATTATTAAATCAATAATTGAGACAACAAAGTTATTCATATTATTATTTGCAATATTGACAATGTCTAGAAAGTTTTGTCGATGAGAGGTTTGGTCACCTAATTGCGCGCCAATAGGGAGAAATCCTTATTGGAAAGCCCCCTCTTTCTTGGAAACGATCTGGTTGTTAAATATTGTGAGTTATAATATTAATGATGAATAATTGTTGAAGTATTAAGAATGTGTTTATTGAAGATAAGTGAATTACAAAAGTTAGAGGGGAATAATGCAAACTTGGAAAACTTTAGAGGTACTAAAGTGTAATAATAAGTTGAATCAATCTGGACCATTGATGGTGGTTTTAATAGTAAATCAATCTGGACCATTGATGGTGGTTTTAAAAGTAAATCAATCTGAACCGTCGGTGGTGGTTTTAAAAGTAAATCAATCTGGACCGTCGGTAGTGGTTTTAAAAGTAAATCAATCTGGACTATCGATGGTGGTTTTAAAAGAAAATCAATCTGGATCGTCCGTTCTAATAGTGAATCTATCTGAACTGTTCGTGAATTAGTTACTATTTAGTCCATTCTCCTATAAATAGAAGCTTAATTCTTCTTTCATTCTCACCAATTCACTGAGATTCACAAGTGACACTATAGAGAAGCGAACTATAGAGAGCAAGAAGAAGAGTATTCTCGCTACTTCACTTTTGGCAAAGATCCAAACTTTCTACTAAGGGTGGGTATTATTTCTTTCGTATTCATAAGGAATACTATTTTTTGTATTCATCCTTTAATATGTCGGAATAACTGCTTCACGCTGGATTACGCATCGTATGACGGTGAAAATCCATTTTGATTTCAGTATGTTATTTCTTTTCATATTCTTAAATCTAAACTTACTATGGTAAGTATTGCTTCTATAATCTTTGAAATTAGTGGAATATCCGTGAGTTTTGCGCTTCATCCAGTATCATTTTATTGGAATATTGATATGAACTTTCTTATTAAATATCAATATTTTCACCCGAAGTACTATTCACGAGTTACTATTCATGGGTTACTATTCACCCGGTTATCCTTTACTTTCTTTTAATTGAATTCTTATATCATTGTCATCATCCTCATGCTTATATTGTGATGAAAGTCATCTTTGGCTTACGTGCATAGATGGACTGTTGATTGGTATGATTATGACCGAGGATAATTCGCAGATATAGTCATGATTATTGATGATTACACGAATAATTCTTGGCCCGTAGTGCAAGAATAATTTGTGGACATGATACTAATGAATATCCTTGGCCCGTAGTGCGTGGATGATTCGATGATGTGATCTATTTATAAAAGTCGAGTCCCAAAGAATTAAGTTAATGATAAACTTTTAAATCATAGAAGATAGTAGATATCATGCTCTACTTGACTCTTCTAATGGATTGTTTGTTCTGTTGCAGTTAAACTTGTTGTCTATTATATTCTATCAGTTTAACATTGTTGAAGGCTAATGATAATTCATTCTACATTATCTTAGTCATAATATTTCTTCGGGCTAGTTGAGCTCACCCTTTTACTTCCAATCGTTCTCTTCGTGAAATGAGAACGTGTTTTAACTAATCTGGGAAACGGAGTGATGGCCAGAGATGGTGTTATAGTAGCCCTCACTATTCTATAAAATAGTGTGCCAATAAATGTAATGAGGACTCTATTTGAGTTTGGATATTGTCTAGAAGACAATATTCGTGTAAATACTCTCAGCTCATGTTGTATAATTAAGTTTGTATTTGTATTCTGTACCATGTATTTGGTGATCCAAGATGGGTGATGTATACCTATTTTGGGGGCGTCACAGTTGGTATCAAAGCTTAGGGATATGATCCCTGGCTAAGATGTGAGACAAGAACTAGGAGGGGAGTGACGGGGAATTCCTTCGCTAGTATAACCTACCTAAGTTTATTTGGTATTTAATTGGTCGGTCAGAGTATAGGAATAATATGTGGCATGTCAATTAACCCTTGTTTTGTGGCAGTATTTAAAAATGGTATATGAAAATGTCGATATAAGCAATGAAGCACATGAGATCGTTGAGTCACCAACGATCAATATCCAGGATAATGTGCAACAGGAAGATAATAATCCTCAGGTAAACAACAACACCGATCAAATGATGAACGATGGGATGTTTAGAGGTTTCATGCAATTCATGCAACATCAGGCGAGAGCGGCTCATGTTCACAATGCAGGTGGACACACTGGCAACTCACAGATGGTCACCGCTAAGCAATTCAAGGAGCTGGGACCATCGGAGTTTTGGGGAGAGCCAAAACCACTTAAGGCGGAGACGTGGATAAAGCAAATCACCAAGATATTTGATGTCTTGGGATGCTCCGAGGAGCAAAAGGTTCTGTCAGGAATAAGCATGTGAATGATATTCCTATTTACATATGATTTGATTATGATATATATATATATGTATGAATGAATATGCAAGTATGCTTGCATTAAGAAAAGCTGTAAAGTTCTTTGATAGATAATAGAAACATATGTACAAGGACTTAGAATGAATTGATCAAATGTGTTAGGTTGATCCTACATAAGCAAAACAGCTTTGTAAAGTCCTTAAAAAGAAATGATGTTCAAGGACTATAAATATAGAAAGATCAAGCATGTTAGGTTGATCGTATGATGTAATAGATAGGCTTATGCGATTTCGAGCCACCGCACTGTAAATCGTGAGTCCGCCAGAGAGTCAAGGAAAACTCGAGAGCTATCGAGGCAGAATCGTAGTCTGCAAGATAGTTGATCTCGAAGTTTGTAAACTTCCAAGAGAGATGAGGAAGGATCGTAGTGTGTCGAGGAGAGCTTCCTCGGAGCCGTAGTCTACTGAGGAAGTCATGTTCAGAATCGTAGAGACAGCCTGCCTACGAGCCGATCGAGCATCTGCCAAAGCCAGTCAAGAATCGTAGACTACACTCAGATTTGTAGAGTCTACTAATGTCAAAGCCAATTCAAGAATCATAGACTGCACTCAGAATCGTAGAGTCGACTGATCGTATCAAAGGCAGAAATCGGAGTCGAGTAAGATCAGATGAAGACAACAAGCACAACGACAGAAATTGTAGTGTCAAGATCTGATCTCAAGGTCGTAGTGTCTGCACAGCCGAAGCTGAATCATAGAATGCAGAGCTAAGACCTTAACAGATGTGCTCACAAAGCCAAAATAGAATCGTAGAGCAAACACGATTCTCAACAACTGAGAACTCCCAGAATATCCAAAGAAATGAAGCCTCTGGTTGGTAATGTAAAGATACATCTCACCTGAAGAAAGCCAGAGAGCAGTCAACGAATGGCATGCAAGCTAACAGAAGACCTAAGCACCAACCCAATAAGCATCAAGATTGAGTTGTGAAGCCATTCGAGATGAAGTCTTCCACAAGATGATCATAAGAAGACTTGATGGTCGACTAAGGAAAGTCAAGATATGCGATGAGTCATCAAGTAGAAGATGACAACGATCTTGGAAGCAACCAAGATCGTAGTGTTTGCTAAACAAAGAAGGAACTGATGGAGTACACACTGAGATACTGGTCAGCCTCTGAAGAACAAGGCTAAAGTGATTAAGCATTGGGTCAGTCCATTGATGATAAGTGAACGGGAGATCACAAGGAGAAAGCGAGCTGGACACGCCACAAATTTGAAGTGTCTTGTTATTCAGAAGAGGCCAGAGCAAGGAATCAAGCCATCGATGATCGGAGAACAATCGAGGCAAAATGTAAGTAATGAAGCTAATCGCATAAAAAAGGAAGAAGTGTTCTACACTAAAGATCAAGTGAACATTCCTCAAGATCGTAGTGGTGTTTCTACAAGTCAACAAGAACACTATGATCAGGTCCATGAAGACATGCATCAGAAACGCAGAATTCGAATAGCTAAAGACTAAAGCATTGGCAACGGTTCAATCTGAAGAGTAATATTCGGACAAGAGCTTATTGAGAGCATCGATGCCAAGGCAACCTCTGATCGAGAAATCAGAAGGGTGAAATAATGTCATCGACCTGCCCAAGACATCAAAGTGACATGTCTGACAGTGTTGGTGAAATGTGATCGCAGCGATGTGGAAGTCGGAAAAGATGTCATGTCACATCTGCAGTCTGAACCAAATAACTCGAGATCTGCGAAGCAATTTGAATAGCTTTCAATGGTTACTTTCCAACGGGAGGATTGGGAAGTAGTATAAATCATCAGAGCTTCAACGATCAAAGACTGCTGATGATTGTGAAGAAGCAGATCGTTGAGTTGGTGAATGCTATTGTTGACTCTACGAGTTCCACCAAAGATCAATAGAACAAGTCTTAGTAACAGTGAGACTACCAATGTGGAAATGAAGCAACTTTGAAGAAGAACTCAAACAGATCAAAGCTTCACTCAACAAAGATGAGAATGCCACTAAAGATAGCAGCCAAGCTGAGAGCCGAGAAGGCCAAGAAGATAGCATTCAGGAAGGTGGCTAAGTACAAGGAAGATCAAGAGAGCCACTCTATGAATCACCATGAACCGAAAGCTGAAACTGAACAAGTGCAGAACCATATCTGCAAAGTATTCAAAAAGGGTTCAGGGATTGCTAAGTGCCAGACGAAGGCTACTAAAGGCATAGAGACTTAGCAAACCCAGATGGTGATGGTGCACAGCTGATACCAGATGAAGATGAGTAGAAAATAAAGAAGATCAGGTGCACCAAAGAAGATGTGGTCTGAACTCAAAGCAAAATGCAAAGAGGACCACACCAAGCTACTAAGTACAAAAGATGTTTAGAGCTTAATGACATCTTAGCAGGTCAGCACCAATAACAACAACAACAACTATAATAACAAGAAGCCAGGGCCTGAGAGGTCCTTGTCCGGAGGGACTAAATAAAGTTCCAAGCCTACTGGGCTTGAAGAAAAAGGATCTATTTAACCACCCCCCCTTCTAGATCTATTGTGCCTACTGGGAACTAACAGGTTCCCTTTGCCACCTTCATGTTGAGAGGAGAAGCAAATTACTGGTGGGAATCAGTAAAGCGTACCCAGCTTACCGCACTCAAAATGTCTTGGGAGAAGTTCTAAGAGCTATTCAATGACAAGTACTTTCCCGAAAGTATTCGTCACATGAAGAAGGTGGAGTTTATCAAATTGGAGCAGAACAATATGACCGTGTCGCAGTACGAGGCTAAGTTTGCCGAGTTATCACGGTTTGCATCCCATTTGGTTGATAATGAGAAGAGAATGACGTGAATGTTTCTACGAGGTTTGAGACCCGAATACGTCAATACCTTATTTCTCATAAACTGTGTTTCTATTCAGATGTTGTAAATAAAGGCACGCTTATTGGAGCGATAATGAGTCAATGACAAGAGAAGAGAAGACAAAGAAGTCGATAATACCAATGGTAGCAGTCATCAAAGCGGTGACAACAAACGTAGAGGGAATCAACATACAAGAAATGGTAACCACTCCGGTGGTAATCATGGCCAAGATAATAGAAGTGAAAATTTCAAGAAGAGGAGATTCAATAATGATGGGAAGACGTCAGCACCAGCACCTGTTGTTAAGGAAGGAGAACGACCACCTGGTAATAATATTTAGAACGTTCGTCAACTATGGACTAGTCAAATCAATAAGGGTTCGCTAGTCTTACAAGGTTCAACAACAAATGATATTCAATTTGAATAATAAACTCAAGAGGTATACAATCGAATAAGTATTGTATAACAGGAATCATGCTTTAAAAAATGATAACATTTAATATGAAATCTTGAACTTAAACAATTAATAACAAGAACTTACTTGACATAGAATATAAGTCTAAGACTTGCTCAATCGAATAATTTGGAATTTAAAGAAACTTATTCCATTAAAGTAAAGTTTTGAGTAAGGAAACTTGCTCAATGTAAAGAGGTTAGATTTAGGAACTTGTCTCGTGTGCGAGCTACAAATATAGTTTCAATTCAATTCCTTAACGTCCTACACATTACATTATGCATACGATGTTGATTAGTTTCATAACTTCTATGTTCAACTGTTGAAATTTTTTATTAGTTACATTTATATTAACCTTACAGGTTTAGTTCCCCCTTTTAGTACATCTTGTCAACTTAGTTTGAATTATGTTCATTATTAAAAATTTCATATACAAGACTGAAGTCTCACATCTTAAGTTTGAACATCATTACATGTTGGTCGTTTTTCCGATCAATATTTGCGTGCAAGTATACACGGTCAAGAAGTAATAAAGAGTAAGTAAAGATCGTTCCCACGGAGAATTAACTAATAAAGTTCACAGATAATGAAGGCTTGAGATTACAATTTCACCTATTGAATCATTTAAATCAACACACTTCCGGTTATATATAATCCACAATTGATAGAATACACATGAACACCCACATTACCTAAATCACTATATGTCTATGTGGTTTACAAATAAATAGTGTTTAAGCCCAAATTCTCAATTGACTACAAGTGGTGCTTCGGTATATGTCTATCCTAAGCACGAATCTTACATTCCATCACCATGTAGAACATACAATCACAAGCTATTAAGATCAGATCTAAACCCATACTACGTCTTTCAAGTTCATATGGATTATCACAATAATCGATAGCCAATCAACTAAGCAAATAAGCATAAATCTTAATAGACGATAGATTCCGTTGTAATCTCAAAATAGAGTTTAGTTCATCATAGAATCAAAATCCATAATCCACACTTGATTATACATTGAGAAATAAAGATAGAAGTAAAGAGAAGTTAGGGATTTGGGAACGCAAATCTGATCTCTCTTGCTCCAATTCTGAATTTCCTATGCTCTCCAATTGCTTCAATCTTCAACTCTAATCTCATCTAGGGTTCTAATCTAATCTAACCAAGAAAGAGAAGAAAAGAGCATATGTAATCTAGATTGATCCCCCAAGGGTGGAATCCCCTTTTACATAGTGATATCTCTTCTCTTTATAAGCCCTAATTGAACTCTGCTCCAAGTTACGCTCCAATTCCACTATTTAGTGAAAAAGTCAGATTTAGTCAACTTCCAAAGTGGCGCGGCCACGCTGGGAATGGCCTGGAGTTGGGCGTGTCCGTGCGCTCGCGTCGTACGTTTTCTACTGCAATGTCCTCTGGTAAAACGGCCATAACTTTTGATCCGGGAGGAGTTACGAGGCCTTCCACCTATCAAATTGAAGCTCTCGACGATATCTACAAGTTTTATTCTTTGAAAATTTATAAATAATGGACGGATAAAGGTCAAAATTGGGTTGGAAGTGACTGTTATGCAAATGGCCACCCAAAACATTGAAGTTCAACGTCCGTTGGTACAAAGGTCATAACTCTTGCATCCGAACTCCGATTGGAATGATTCAAGATATTTTGAAAAGCTAAGAAGAAGATCTACAACATAATCTAGGTTCCAAACCAAGAACATGAAATGGACATGAAAGCCCAAACGATGTCCAGATTGCTTTTCCTTGCGTTTTCATACCAATAGTCGCTCACACAGCTCCCAAGCATATAATCTACAAAATGAACACAAAATGCATAAAAAGTAACTAAGAAACATGAGTTTAATCAACTAATTCAAGTAACAGATACCGGATAAGTAGGTATAAACCTATTTATCAAATACCCTCAAACTTAAACCGTTGCTTGTCCCCAAGCAACAGAACATAATGTAATCTGCATGCTATGCAAGCTACGCTACTATGACAAAGATTCCCACATTCTCAGCCAAATATGAATTCCAATAAGATGTGCTTCAGAGAAATAACAAGATGTATGAACAAAGCATCAAACTAAACTAAAGTCATAAGGACATACACTCAGAAAATCACAACTTGCCACAAAGATGTTGTGTGTGTGTTCTATGTTCACAAATAAGCTTGATAAAGGTGAAGATTCCACATGTTATACTTCTTAAGAAAGAAAATTGAGGTTTTAAATCAAGAACTATTCACATAGTTGAAACAACAACCAAT
The DNA here is from genome assembly GCA_020205605.1 of Panax ginseng. Classification (NCBI taxonomy): domain Eukaryota; kingdom Viridiplantae; phylum Streptophyta; class Magnoliopsida; order Apiales; family Araliaceae; genus Panax; species Panax ginseng. The sequence goes on along the minus strand of CM035133.1, from coordinate 94,409,125 downwards.
CCAACACATCAATACAAGCTAAGGTTCAACAAAGGTTTATTCTGCTTTATTTTACTCATGAGGGTGATTTTTGCACTTTTTCGCAGTGTTTATTGATTTTTATATCCCATGGTTGTGCAATGGCTCATTCCATTAGGCTAACAGTGCTACCCCTTAGTGAGCTTTCAATCAACAAATCCGAAACCATTCAGGCTTTAGGGCGCTAGGTGTAGAGACAATCCCTTCGGGCGTACTTACTCAAGTAACAAAGGTCCCAAAACAAGACTAGCCATAGTGTTTTTTTAAAAGAGAATAACAAGTATACCCAATGCGTTCCCAAAACTTAAGTTTCTGTGTCTTATAGTTATTACTCACTTTCTACACGATTCTATCATTAAAAACATCGTTTTTCTCCTCAGAAGACAAGCATGCTAATCTAAACCAACAAGCAAATAGGAACACTGTCGTGCTACCTGGTAACATCTTCTCTCCAACACCAGAATTCTTATGAATGCCCGTATATCTGCTATCACTTCATTACGTGCTTGGTCCTTACCCTCTAGTAACCATCATGAGGTTATTCAATTTCGAAGTCGGTTTGCTTCTCTACCTGATCCTTCGGCTTCGGAGGATAGAATTTTATGGGGTACCACTGATATTAAAAGAGTCAAAGCCTCCGCTATATGGGAATTTATTCGATCATCGGCTCAGACAGTTCCTTGGGCTATGGCATTCTCTTCACATTCCTCGGTACTCCTTTACCCTGTGGCTGGCCTTACGTGGCAGACTGCCTACCAATGACATATTCTCTTCCTACTCGAGTTTCCGTCCTTTAAAATGTCCATTTTACGAAACTCATGTTGAGACCTTTTCCCACTTGTTCTTTGAATGAAGCTATTCCTCTTCTGTTCTCTCCTCTGTTCTTGTTGTTGGAGGCAGGACTAACGTCCCAATAAGGTGGGATAACCTCGTAGACTTCATTATCCAGTTTAGGGGGAATAACCTTAGGTCTGATATCCTCAAACTTTCTTTGGCTTCAACTGTTTACAAAATTTGGGCGGCTAGGAACTCCTATGTTCATAATCAGATTAAGATGCCCTTGGGGGTCTTGGTTAGGGAGATTTTGAATGTCATCAAATCTAGGTTGTCTTCTTCTTCCAAATTCCTTTTGGCTGCTTTGTTCTGTCCTAGTCTCAGTGTTTGGTTAGTCCAATAGTTGGGTTTGGGAGTTAGATGTGATGCAGATTGGGGTGGTTAGATTTGTAGCTGCGTTGTATGGTAGAGCGGTTTTGGCCTATGGAGTATAGCGGTCTGGTTTGGGCTGCATGTCATGGCTTTGTCCTTCATCCAGCTTTAGTATTGGTAGAAGGGATGGCTTGTGCTTGTTTTAGGCTTGGCTTTGTCGCAGCTGCAGTCTGGTAGTGATATGGGTCGGATGTGCTGTGATATGGGTCTGCTGGTTATGCTTGCTTTTGGCTGGATTTTGGTCGAGCAGCTGGTAACTTCTGTTGGGTCATTCTGCAGAATGTTTGCTCTTGTCATACAGGGGGTTCTGATTCATGTTGCTACTGGACTGCTTGTTTATGTTAGGAATCTGCTGTTGCCGATTGATTAATATAGCTATTGAACTGGTTTCAGCTGGGCAGTTCCATGCAATAGGTTGGGCTACAGCTGGTTTAGTTCAGGCTATCTGGATTCCATCTGCTTCTGTTGTCTGAGCAATTATAGCTGTTGTTTAAGTAGTTTTGTTGTGTCTGGTTTATTAGCGTTGCTGTAACTGGTTAAGCTGAAGTTTTGGTCCTGTTGCTGCTAGAGAGCATTATTTCCGTTGCAGTGCTCTGCTGATTTGAGGTTCTGCTAGTTCATCTGCGTTTGCAATGGAAGAGCTGCTGTTGGATTTTGAAGAGGGTTACTGAGTGTTTGGCTGTTTTACCTGATCTGCTACTGCTCCTTAGTTGGGATGGTCAAATGATGATTTCTGTCACCTTGGGCATGTTACTGCTTCTTGTTGATTTCTGTCCCTTTGGCTTATACCTCGGGTCTCTGGACAATCTGCTTTCTTATGTAACAATGATAGTTGCTTATTTATTGTAATAGTCTGTTGGGCGTCGTGCCCGTAATCTTTTATAGTCATGACATCATAGGGCCTGTCCTATGATGTCTATGCTATATTCTGATTGGGGTTACCCATGAGGTGTGTAATTTCCTTTCTTTTTTTTAATACAATTTAAAATTTAGCAAAAAAAAATTAGATTGCATCATGTATGAAATTATAACTAAGCTTAAGTTATCAACAGAGTTCAAAAATCTATCACATTTCTATATCATCAATGGCCATATTGGAATTCAACAGACTAAAAACATGGGAATATGCTATGTAATGCAGCTAAACACATACTAAGTAAACAAGACAAAAGAAAACTATAAAAAAAATTCATGTAGAATTTAACTACAAAGATACTAAAACACCCCTACTATGCAACTTAAACATGCAAAAAACTATATGCAATTAACTATATGCAACAACTACTCATTACAACCCAATACCCCCAAACTTCAAATTAATAATGCCCTCATTGTAATTAAAAGTGAAAGAATACTCCCATAAGTGGCAATGTCATCTTCGTTCACCTCTTCATGATCCGATGGTATATCAGGCGATGGATAAGTTTGAGATATTCTAAAATTGGAAACTGAGTGTGGGCTTCTAACTATTCGAATGCTTGAGTCAGAAATTCTAAAAATTGAGCAGTGGTTATTTTTTATGACGATATGGCACAGTCGTGCTGTGTTTGGCTTGTAGTTTAAGGTGGTAGTGCTTTACCTGCACCTTAGCGACTTCATTTTTTTTTTATTTACCCACTTTGCTTTCTTGGCGACTTCATTTTTTTTTACTTCTGTTTGATCTTGAATGCTTATAGCAATTGGATTGAACCTGAGAGGAGAAACAATCAAACTATTATTAAGACTTACAACTATCAAACATCTACAAAATATGGAAAGTATGAAGAATTAAACATAGCAGAAGAAGTAAATGGAAATGTAAATAAGAATTAAACAAGGAGGGAGAAAGATTGGATGGGGTGGCTCCCATCTAGCGCTCGGTTTATAGTCCGTTAGCTGGACTCTTTTCTTGACACCGCTATGCGATTCCTCTACGATAGGCGAGGAACCCTCCATCCATTAGAACCGTAGTGTACGTTGGGAGGTTCCCCTTCGTGAGAGTCTTCGAATTGAAGCCACCTAGTATATTTCTTGTACATGATGTCCCCATTTCCATTGCATAGCTAGGTGCCTCTTCCGTTGTATTTGTGAATAGATTTTTGCATTGAGGCATGAAAAATACAACGGGTTTTTCCTCTTTTATTTTCTCTTCCTTTTAGCCCACCATGGTTTTTAAAATGCCTCATTATCATAAAGATCTTTGCCTTGGATGTGACTGCCAAGGGGACATGGGTGTGAAAAATTCACTGAATTTTTCAACTATGGCTGAGAAGGAACTTGGGGTATTATAAAATTCAGCTCATATTCTTCATTTTCCATATCCCTAGTTGTCTCCTCAATGCCCACTTCTTTTAGTTCATCCAGTGGCATGTACATTTCTGGCTCTCCATCAGTTTCATCATCCATGTCATAGCACCAATTGTTTTGAGGGCAATTGTTCAAGGCTTCGAGCATTCGATCCATCTGGTTCTGAAGATTTCGAATTGACATCTCTTGCTCAATCATCTTCTCCTCAGTTGACGCTATAAACTTAAACCACAAATCCTCCAGTCTTGAATTATCTTTTTCAGTTTCAGAATCCATGTATTGAAGACCATTCATTGAGGAATTAATGAGTTGTTCCATCTGTTTATTAAGATTTTGGCTTGATAACTCCTGACTCATCATCATCTCTTCATGGTCTACTATGATTTTTGACATGAATTCCTTCAACCTTGAATTTTCTTCTTGTTGCATTGGAGGTGGATATGAGAAATCCGATGGATATGTTAGACTTGGAACGCAGTATTGGTCTTGATAGTTATAACTCCATGTAGAATCTAGGTGATACCCCCAACATTGATGATAATTGGGATAAACATAGTTGTTGAGGTAATCACCCCCATACTGTGTTGGTCCAAATCTAACGGTGCATTGATGACTCTGATGATTGCCCGCACAATAATTATAGACTACTGCGATCTTTCAACTACGTTGGGCTGTAAGAACATCCAACCTCTTCGAAAGTGTTTCAATTTGTGCTAACAATGCAGAAAATATATTGAGTCCATCAATTCTTGTGTCCCTTGGTTGAGTCATATTCACATAGGGCCATTGATAAACAAAGTCACCCATGGTACCTGAAAAGAGAGAAATATAAGAAGAAAATTAAAATAAAATAAAATGTTTAAATTAAGACCAATTTTATTGAAATTAATATTAGCAAAAATTATTAAAACTAATTCTGTGGCAGCGATGCCAAAAACTTATTGGTCGTTTTTCCGATCAATATCTGTGTGCAAGTATACACGGTCAAGAAGTAATAAAGAGTAAGTAAAGTATCGTTCCCACGAAGAATTAACTAATAAAGTTCACCAAGCACTAGCCCATAACCATTTCATTCTTATTTAAACGATTGATTTGATACCTATATATTTAAACTATGAAATTAAATAAGCCTAACTATCCTTAGGATGAGACTAGATAATGAAGACTTGAGATTACAATTTCACCTATTGAATTATTTAAATCAACACACTTCCTGTTAAGCCAAATTAATTGCACCGGATTGTTAGTCGAGAACACGAAAGTAAAATATAATCATCTCTCGATGTACCATATCCATATCATATATAATCCACAATTGATAGAATACGCATGAACACCCACATTACCTAAAACACTATATGTCTATGTGATTTACAAATAAATAGGGTTTAAGCCCAAATTCTCAATTGACTACAAGTGGTGCTTCGGTATATGTCTATCCTAAGCACGAATCATACATTCCATCACCATATAGAACATACAATCACAAGCTATTAAGATCATATCTAAACGTATACTACGTCTTTCAAGTTCATATGGATTATCACAATAATCGATAGCCAATCAACTAAGCAAATAAGCATAAATCTTAATAGACAATCTCATAACAATCAATAAGACTAACAATGAAGTATATCAAAATAAACTAGGCAATAAATTCCATTGTAATCTCAAAATAGAGTTTAGTTCATCATAGAATCAAAATACATAATCCACAATTGATTATACATTGAGAAATAAAGATAGAAGTAAAGAGAAGTTAGGGAATTGGGAATGCAAATTTGATCTCTCTTGCTCCAATTCTGAATTTCCTATGCTCTCCAATTGCTTCAATCTTTAACTCTAATCTCATCTAGGGTTCTAATCTAATCTAACCAAGAAAGAGAAGAAAAGAGCATATGTAATCTAGATTGATCCCCCAAGGGTGGAATCCCCTTTTACATAGTGATATATCTTCTCTTTATAAGCCCTTATTGAACCCTCCTCCAAGTTACGCTCCAATTCCACTATTTAGTGAAAAAGTCAGCTCTAGTTAAATTCCAAAGTGGCACGGCCACGCTGGGAATAGCCTGGAGTTGGGCGCGCCCTTGCTCAAGTAGCAGATGCCATTTTTTTTGTCCAGGGACTGGCGCGGGCGCACCCAAAATGCACTGGAAATCCGCGCGCCCGGGCCATAGGTTTTCTACTGCAATGTCCTCTAGTAAAACGGCCATAACTTTTGATCCGGGAGGAGTTACAGGGCCTGCCACCAATCAAATCAAAGCTCTCAACGAGATCTACAACTTGCATTCTTTGAGAATTGAGAAATAATGGACGGATAAAGGTCCAAATTGGGTTGGAAGTGACTTCTACGCAAATCGCCACCCAAAACATTGAAGTTCAACGTCCGTTGGTGCAATAGTCATAACTCTTGCATCCGAACTCCAATTGGAATGATTCAAGAAGTTCCAGAAAGCTAAGAAAAAGCTCTACAACATAATCCAGGTTCCAAACCAAGAACATGAAAGCCCAAACGATGTCCAGATTGCTGTTCCTTGCATTTTCATACCAATAGTCGCTCACACAGCTCCCAAGCATATAATCTACAAAATGAACACAAAAATGCATGAAAAGTAACTAAGAAACATGAGTTTAAGCAACTAATTCAAGTAACAGATACCGGATAAATAGGTATAAACCTACTGGTGTTAGGTGAGAAAGCAGACTGATGTGACAGGCAAAAGGAACAGTCTCCTAGGTTTAAAATGTCAACATCAAGGATCCTAGGATATCTGAGCATTAAATGCACAAACGAACATCTTGTAAGAGGAAGATTTTCCAGCAGATTACAAAAGGCATCAAATATTCAAACTGAAAAGAGACGAACATGGGTCAAAATGTCAAAACTCAACTAAAGTCAAAGAACAAACTCATCGATCCTAAATATATAGTTCAAGCTGCAAAGTACTTGAAAAGAAAAGCTTAACGCCAACTTAGAAGCACCTCTCAACAAACATCAATCACCAAATCGTCAGAAGGCAGAGTGTCTTTGTGACTAAATATCCAAGTCTGTGAGGCTTAAAGAGGGCAGAGTATCAGTGTCTATGTGACTAAACCTTTAATGGATTTCCTACTTGAGGAGTAGAAGAGTGGATTAGGAGTTATTCAGTAACTGATAAGTGGATTTTATATACGCAAATCAATGTCCATTTCATGCGTAATTATTGCTAAATTCTTGAGATCATGTTCGTTTTTACTTGTTTTATGTTATTTCATGTGTAGGATGTTTGTTGTGGCATTTAACGGATATGTGGAGTCAATTGGGATGATTTAAAGTCAATTGGAGCAAAATTAGAAGAAGCCATGAAGTTCAGCAAGTCAATTAGCAGATTACACCCGTAAAATGGCATTAGCATGTTTATATCAGATATCACGTAAGTGGGGTCTTCTTAATCGATTAATAGAGAAGGTAGCCATTTGGGGTGGGCGATTTTGTTTATAAACCCCAACAAATGGGTCTTCATAAGTTTCGACGGTAGAAGGGTGCCGTCGGGGGTAGGGGGGTGTCATTGTCTTTGTGTTATGTTTTGATTGAAACTCTTGCTGGAATTGGTTTCTAACCTATTGAATGACACATGGACTCTACTTGATGGAGATTTTCGGCTGGGACTTGTGTGTTGGATATCTATTTACTCAATGAACAACAAATTAAACAACACACAAGGCATATTAAAAAGATTAAGCTCACTTTTTCTAAGCAAGCCTGGAGGAGTATTTCGAAGAGATTTTCGAGATAATTGCAATTCTAGGCTACGACAAGGGTGTTTTTCAATATTCTTTATCTTAGGCTATTATTTGTAATTGAAAGAATGTTTTCTATGATTCATTCAGTAGTTATTTCATTTATGATGAACTAATTCACTTTTTAGGCTTATGATGGATCTTTAAGTGAAACGATGATTTTGTAAACTTTGATTTCCAGTTCAATAATCTATTTCCAGTTTATCTATATTGATTTGAGCGTGAATTTGTATGGAATCGAGAGAGGATATTCAAATCTAGACCTAGTTAATATAGCATGTGTTCATGAATTTTGTGAGTAGCGGAATCTTGATGAATGCTAAGGTAGAGGTATGCTTAACATCGCATGTAGTTGGATAGAGAACTTATTCTTAAACCTTCTTTAATTATAATTCATATAGAGATATAGTGAGTTAGTTAATTAAGGTGTTTAACTTGTTTCTATCTTAATTGTGAATTTAAGTTAATACGGTATTAGTGCATCGAGAGGTTGTTAATACTACGTTCGTGTTCTTGATTAATAAACTGGAATAGTGATTTGAATTGGAATAAAGGCGTTTAAATCAGAGGGAAGCTTAAAGTGAAATCATAAGTCTAATTCTTCATTTATTGTTTAAAATTCTAGATTTTGATATTTGTGATTGGTTTGTGGTAATTTATTTATTTCTTAGTTTAGATTTATTAATTCTAATCATTGAATGATTGGTTTAATAAAATTAGGATTAATAGGAAATTGATACTTGTGATTTTAAGATTATTGCTAGTTAGTCTCTGTGGGAACGATACTCTACTTATCACTTTATTACTTGTTGACCACGTATACTTGTGTGTTGTGCGTATATAGATTTTACCCAACAGTAACCGAACTATTTAAAATTGTTTGTCATTACTTACTGTTTTTATCATTTATCTGCTTGCTTATTATATTTATCGTGCATATTTTTGGAAATGATATTTGATATTAAATTTTTAAGGGGTTTTCCAAAAGACATATTCTGCTGTGCTTAATCAATCCGATTAATAAAAATTTGGTAATATTTTTTTAACTGAAATTTTAAAAGATCTATTCAACCCCCATTCTATATCTATAAGTGTCTTTGGGAAATAATATAATCATATTAGTTGACATGTGCCTATGATATGGTCAAATTTTGGGAATATTCAACAATTATTTGAAAGTTCAATGGTTTTGGTGAAAAAAAATTGTATAATTTTTAATAACTTAACCGGAATGCAAGCCTTTTTCCGATTCGTTAAGTAAACAATTAAAACATTGCATATGCCACCCTCTAGCATGAGCGGATTTAGTAATTTTTCCCAGTAGGGAAGAATTTTAACTAATTTTTTTTTATTGAAGTTAAATAAAGAAAACTTGAATTAATCATAATAATGTTTACAAATTGCAATAAATATTCATAATTCAAACTAAAAAAGGAATTTCAAATAAAAAATGTTTAGGTACAATTTATAAACTTATTTCGGTTACTTGTCATAGTTTAATTTGAATGATTTTCCAAATGCTCAAAGTCTCAAACTAAATTTGATTTCTATATTCAAACAAAATCATGAATTTATTAATTTACATATCTGTCATACCCCTATACCTATAAAAAAAATTCCAACAGAGACAACTGCATATATTGCCCCCGTATATAGATTCACTATTGCCCTCTAGTTTATAACTAGTATAAACAAATTCAAAAATTAACCTTAAATTCACGATTTAAACCAATAATTTTTGAAAACTCCAATATAAAGATAACTAAAACTCCTTTTATTTTTCTAAGAACAAAAAATCGACCCACTACTTAAGAGCCCTAATCATAATGAATTTTAATTATCAAACCTAAAATGTATTACTAACTCTTGTTAGAGGGTAATGGGCCCAATAGAAAAAAGTCAAAGTAAAAAAGGACAAATTTGTTAATTTATTTAATTTAGTGACAAAATGCAGATTCCCAAAACAAGCTTTTACAGATATTAGTAATAAAGGAGCAAGTTTATTTTTAGGTAAGTTTTATTTAATTTAGTGACAAAATGCAGATTTTATTGGCCAATTAAATAATTTATCAAAAATTAAACTTCATGCTAACCGGATCCAGTAATAATATATCATTATTACAACATTGAAAAAAAAATGAAGAGAAGAAAGTAAAAAGTGGAATTGTTGTAATAAAGAATTAAACTACTAGTATTTGTCAGGTATTTGGTCTGAATGAAACACAAAAAATGGCAAACATGTCACCCTCACCACTCCTTCCATCCTTCCAACTGTTCGGGCTGTTAGTGGATTTAGGAGCAAAACCCGGAAACCAAGAACAATGTGTTGTTGAACCAGAGGTTCATACCCAATCAATCTTAAAAAAAAAAAAAAAGGGAAAAGAGAAAAACCCAGACATTGGTTCCATTCCAGCCTTTTGCTTTCTCCATCAATCCAACAGAAACTCCTATTTTTCAAAAATCTCAAACACCCATTTCAGGAAAACACCAGAAACAGGCACCCATTTCAGCAAATCTGAAAATAACACTGAAATAAGATACATTTTACTTTTTCCCATTTGGGTTTTTTAGATACATTTTGCTGTTTTCCATTTGGGTTTTTAGATACATTTTGCAGTTTTCCATTTGTTTTTTTGTTTCTTTGTGGAATTTATTAGTGGGTTGTTTGTGTTTGTTGTTGCAATGGTATTTGTTAAGTTATTGGGGGTTATTTTGATCATACAGAGAAAGATTGATTTGGGTTGAGACGGAGAAAGTGGGACAGGAAGGGTTAGGTAGGGAGAGAGAGAATGAACAAAGAAATAGGTGGCATTGTGAAGGCCTTTGAAGCAACAGTGCGCAAATCACAAGCAGCAGCAAGGAAAAGGGCAAAGAGCATTTTCACAACAATGTCAGTTGCCCATGTTGATGATGACAGTGAAGCCCCTGGAGAAGCCATTGATACAGAAAAGTTGTTCTCTAGTGGTGATGTTTATACCGGCCAGTGGGCAAATAAATACCCACATGGTCAGGGGAAGTATTTATGGGCAGATGGATGTATGTATGTTGGGGAGTGGTTTAAAGGACAAATAATGGGGAAAGGTAAGTTTAGTTGGCCTTGTGGTGCCACTTATGAGGGCCAATTCAAGGGTGGGAATATGGATGGTGAAGGGACTTATTCAGGTTCTTCAAATGATTCATATAGAGGGAAATGGGTTATGAATATGAAGCATGGAAAAGGAACTAGACATTATGCCAATGGAGATCTTTATGAAGGGAAGTGGCGCCGTGGAGCGCAAGATGGGCAAGGGAGGTATAATTGGAATAATGGTAACCAGTATATTGGACACTGGAAGAATGGGAAGATGAGCGGCAATGGGACAATCATTTGGGCTAATGGAAATCGATACGATGGGTGTTGGGATGGTGGAGTTCCTAAAGGAAATGGGACTTTTAGATGGGCAGATGGGAGTTTTTATGTGGGTGTTTGGAGTAGAGACCCAAAAGAACAAAGTGGTACTTTTTACCCTTCAAATGCAGATATGGGAGATTTTGATTGGGATCCTCAACAAGTGTTTGCTGATTTGAGTGAATGTCAAGTTTTTCCAGGAGAGAAGATTTCGGTACTCCCTTCAAAGAAAATGTTCAGTTGGCCTAGTGGTGATGGAGAGGGTGGGCATAAGCAGTCTATTTGGAAGAATGGAAAAGTAAGTGATTCAAAACCAAGACTGAAGAGAATGTCAATTGACTGGAGGGTTCACGGTGGTAATGCTCATAGTTGGGGTTCCGAAGCTGATGCTGCCTCTGAAATTGATAGCAGAACTTCAGGGTCAGGAAGAGAAGTAGATGAAGGTGTAGAGAATCTCCAGATTGATGATTCAGATATGTTGAGAGGGACTCCAAAGAACATCAAAATACAACCCACAAGGAGACAGGGGGAAACAATATGTAAAGGCCATAAGAATTATGAGCTCATGCTCAATCTGCAGCTTGGAATAAGGTATTAACTGAACTAATGATGGTTAGCTATTATATTATCTTGATGTTCTGCTGTGGTTCTACAAGATGGCACATTATTTACTTTTATCCTTATTTTGTCATGAATAAATGATTACCAAAAATATATTTGGTTAATGGAACAGGTTATCATTCTTTAATTGATAATGTTTGTGTACTCTTTTATCTTTTCTGTAACTAAAGAATTTTCTTCTAATGATTGGTTTTGAAAGTCTTGGAATTTCAATTCTGTTTCTTCTATTGTTTCAGCAATATGCTTTTACTTCCTTATAACAACTATTACTTCTGTGAAATTTTTATTTTTGGATATTATATTTTAAAATTTTTCTCCCATGACTTCATATATATCAATTTCTCTTCTTCTTGTTTTAGGTAATAACATCAATCAAAGGATAGTTCGAAAATGCAATATTAGATCTCTGATTCCATATTCTTTCTATTTGCAATTATCAGAAAATAAGTTAGTTACTTGTGGTAACTTATTTTCTAGACATTAGAGAATATTGCTAACGATGCTGTTTCCATTTGGGGGGGATGGGGTATTCTCTTTGGTCATATGGTATGTGAGTGCTAGAAAGTAGATGCTGGTTTGTCCATAAAACCTACCTAAAGTGGCTTGTGTTGTACTGAGAGTGAAGTGTGCCTTAATTGAAACAATTTCATGTCAATGCTTAAAGTCTTCTTCCTCTTCTTTTTCCATATATAAATGTTTTGGGCCAATATTTACATTCTTCATGGTTTTATTAGATCTCTATCCATATTTGTACATCTTTCTGCTAGTGACTAACATGAGGTTCCACCACAAAGGCATTCGGTAGGAAGGCCTGCTCCTTCTACGTCTCTTGATTTAAAGCCTACAGCTTTTGATACCAAGGAAAAGGTATGGACCAAGTTTCCTCCTGGAGGATCCAAGTATACACCACCTCACCAATCATGTGATTTTAAGTGGAAGGATTACTGCCCATTGGTTTTCAGGTCAGAATTTTGACATTTCATTCAGTAGTAAAGTATATTCTCATTTGTGCATGCTTTTTTTTCCACGTGTTTGTACTTGTGTGGTTTGGTATCTACGCGTAACCAACAGTAAGAAATAAGAATTGAAGCTCTAACTCCCACCTCTTTATTTCTTATGACATGCCTGGGTCTGTATATGTAAGGACCTAGGATTACTGAATTCATTTGAAATAGAGGATTCTAATTTTGGACTTTCTTAGTACGAATAAGCGGAAAAAAATAATTTGTTGGGAGATTTTTAGAAATTTGATACAAACCCGTATTTGTAATCTTTTCAAGCTAAATAAAATTATTATTATTATTTCATTTTTTCATGTTATGCACTATTTCTAGTGTTCATGGCTTAATGATTTAAAACCAATATGCTTTCAGGACTCTTAGGAAGTTATTTAAGGTGGATCCAGCTGATTACATGCTTTCCATATGTGGGGACGATGCTCTTCGTGAGCTCTCATCCCCTGGGAAAAGTGGAAGCTTCTTTTACTTGACCAATGATGACAAGTACATGATTAAGACCATGAAGAAGTCAGAAGTTAAGGTGTGTGTACTCTGCCTTTTAACATTTTCATAGTCTAATTCACTTTCTCCAATTATCCTTTCCCACTTACTGGATTAGGATTTTCAAGAACAGTGAAACTTTCAGAATTACCATGATGTTAATACTCCCTTTGTTCCAAAATTAGAAATAATATTAATTTCCAAGCATATCCTAACATTCGCTAGAAATGTTGTAGTGATGGCGTGATAGTAGTCAATTTATATAGAATATAATTAATGGCATGTTACGATGTCACTGTATACTTTTAAACTAGAAATTTATCTCTAATTTTGAATGGACTAAAAAGAAAAATTTATCTCTAATTTTGGAACAAAGGGAGTTTTACATAATCTTGTTCTGCCAGCGGTGAAGTCTAGATATCCTCGTCAAAATGCAAAGAACAAAATGTTTCATAATAAATTTCTGAACAAAAATGAGAATTTAAGATTCTTTTAGCATACGTGTTCTCATTCTCAAAACTCAAATTTTTCTCAAAAAAATTGATGAAGTTACCACTGAATTCTAATTTTAAAGTAACTCTAGAACTTTTCATGAGGTTTTCAGAAATAATTACTGAGTTCTGATTGATTGAAAACTATTTTACTTGATTGAGATCAGGTTTTAAAGAGGATGCTTCCAGCCTATTACAGTCATGTTCGAGCTTTTGAGAACACTCTAGTGACCAATTTTTTTGGTCTTCACTGTGTGAAGTTGACTGGGGCTGCTCAAAAGAAGGTATTCCTTGTAAATAGATCCCACTATGAATTTCAAGATTTTGTCAGAATAAACTCCCAAATAAATATTGAGCTAATATTTTGGCATTAATGTGCCAGGTGCGATTTGTAATAATGGGAAATTTGTTCTGTACTGAGGTACCGATTCACAGGCGTTTTGACTTGAAAGGCTCTTCTCATGGCCGAACAACTGATAAACCTGAAGCTGGCATTGATGCAACCACAACCCTCAAAGACCTTGATCTCAATTTTATCTTCCGATTATGGAGCATATGGTTCCAAGAATTCTGCAGGTGAACTTCTCTCTTTTTTATTGATGCCCTCCTCTTAAGGACAATATAGTATCATAGTAGCTTCCCTGGGAGTAAGATATTACAAGAAGATTGAATGTGCATCACTGCAAGCTTCCTTTTAAAATAGCATGAAGGTGGGACAACACAAGAAGATTGTGAACCAAAACGAGTTTCAGCTTATTTAAGACAAATTTTCAAAGTCATTTTAATACCTATCTTTATAACAAGTAATCAATTTGCATCATCGATAGATTCCAAAGAAGTTAGTTCCTAAGTTTATTAATTGCTTGGAAAAAGGGAACAAGAAGCATCTTGGTTGCAAAAGATTGTTATTTTATTCCGCACACTAAAGATGTAGACTTAAGTAATGCCGAGAGAAAAGAAAATTTAATGTTGCCAAAAACCTAAATGAAACATGTACTTTCTTTGCTCGAGAAAAATAGTAGCAGTGTACCCTTGCAAAGAAAATGGTAGTTTATTTAGGACAGAGGAAGTACTATTTTAATGACTCATTGCAAAGGGGAAACATCAATCATGTTATGTCAGAGATAAGTGCTCGTATTTTTGATGTATTAATATGTCAGGAAGAGCCTTAGCAAAGGTATAGCATGTTAAACCCGCTTTGTAAGATGATAAAGAACAATAATATTATCGCCTGAATCAAATGGTGACCACTCTTTTCTTTAAGACTATATTCGCCCCTTACTTTGCTACGGGTTACTGCGAATTATTCTCCTAAGATAAGACAGACCCAGATTTTACTCTGTACTAGAATTTATTGTGTAGAAACAAAACTAGCGCAAACTATAAATGAGAGAAAAAATTATAACAACAAAAATATTTAGAATAATAATTCCTTTGTGGCATCCCAACTATGTTTGCCATATTCTGTAATTTTGGCCGCATTCAAATTATTTACCCAATACTTTAACCCAAGTCCTTAACATTACAACACCTTTCTCTTATCCAACCGAACCAATTCATTTGTTGGCTACATGGATAACATATAACATATTTAATATATACTTTTTAGATAATGAAAATATCCAACAATCCTCCCCTATTTTCATAATCTTACAATCATTTTCCTTTGACCTTCTTCTTTCTCTTATTAGTATCTTTCGAATTGAACCTTTACGTAGTCTATATCACAAAGTATCTGAATTCTTAGTTGCGTTAGCTTTGAACTAAGAAATCTTAAAGTGACACATTGCTTAATAGACATATACTATATCCCTTATAGTTTAAGGAAACCCAACATATTTATTGTAACACCCCCTAACACAACAAAACTTATGAATTTAATAGCAAAGCTCAAAGCCACAAAAGAATAGTCTTAATATCTGATTCATACCACAAGTCAACCATAATAAATAACAAAATGACTCAAACCGCAATCTAAAATCATTATTACAACTCCAAACATACTATTGGATCACAACTTAAACAAAATATCTAAACCATTTGGATAAAAGGAAGCTCTCGTCACACTTGCCCTTGATCCCCCTGATTACCTGCTGGAAGAAAAACACAGCATGAGCCAAATGCCCAGTACGGATATAGAATACAAATAATGAACCGAAATAACTAACTCAATTAAATAAAATGAGACGAAATGAAACGAACTGAAACGAAATAAACAAAACTAACACAACGAGATAATAGGCTGAATCAAATGGCTGGGTGTTATTTCATACCGAGCTCAGAACAAAACAAAATATACCTTGCCACACAGGCAAGTCAAATAATGCCACACAGGCAAATCAAATAATGCCACACGGGCAAATCACACACGTTAGACCGTGAATCCAATGCATGTAAAATCGGAAGGCGTGTTTGGCACAAACATCACCAATCCGTAGAACAGAACAGAAAACTAGGATCGACCCATACGCCTCCCACAACAAAACACCAAATGACCAACTCCTAACGGAGCACAAAACGGAGACGCCGTGGACTGATCACACCGCCACGGAAGGTGTCATGCCTCGGTGCTAAGAGGACATGCCTGTGGTACCCCCACAGGTGGTTATAACTCATATACCCTACGGTACATTCTAACAACAATACCATGTCACAACACATGCGACATAATATTAACACAAAGGGTTCCAACATGTACATGTTAAACTGAAACGAATCATCAACACAAAGTCTCCAAAATATATATTAACATGTACATCACTACAAATATCAAAATAAAATTTAGACATGATACGCTAGTCTAAAGAGTACAAATATGAGTTCTAATACAACGCCCAAACAAATATATCACAATAAATTGACAAGAAATAATTATGAGAGACAACACTAAATTTCAAAACGAATAACGAAACGAACAACTTAAAAATAAAAGAGTCTCGCTGAAAGAGTACGGAATCCGTACCTGAATTAAGCAATGTAATACCCAAAGTATATTCCAAAAACTCATTTAGACTCTCTTCGTTCAATCTAAATAATTTAATAAGATTTTATTACAATCCAATCATTAATAACATAATACAATTAAATTTTATTATTAAAAAAAAAATTTATAACTATGTCGAGAAAATTAATTAATTCAAATTAATATATATAACTTCAATTGATTTATTAATTCTATTACAAATTTCATGACCTAAAGTTTATTAACATATAATATATATATATATAAATAATATGCAACCTACATGATATATATAATCCTCATATATTCCAGTAGCTTTTCTTTGCACAATGATTAGCAATTTGATGTAAAAAAATCCTTATATACCATATGTCTATATATATTAGATAAATAACATATCCTCCGTTCCATACCAAGATATTCATACTGCATAATATAATCAAATAATTCAGTTCACTCTTTTACTTTATATAATGACCGCCCATCACATATGTATTGCCCATCACATGTATAGTAATTATAAGAACTTACTTGATCTTGAAAAAAAAATGAGACTCTGCTCCTATGTTTCCCATAAGATAAAGCCTCCTCCGTTTGTTTATCGAGATTTAATAACCAATCTAAAAATTATATAGGGTTTGTGTCAAATATGATATGTATTGTTAGGTTTTACATATTTATTAATTAATATATTTTACTAACTCTCCTAAATTAATAGGTTTTAAAAATTTTACACAATTATAAATTAGACCCAATTACTTTAAGCCCAAATTAATGTCTCTTACATGTGACGCCTCCAAAATAGGTATACATCACCTATCTTGAGTCGCCAAATACATGGTACAAAATTCAAATACAACTTAATTATACAACAGTCGTGTAAAATACGACAAAACATATGCTGTGAGTTTTAATACAAATATTGTCATCAGACAATATCCACACTCAATCGAGTCCTCATTACATTTATTATCACACTATTTAGCGTAATAGTGAGGTCTACTTAATCTTTATTATCCGGACCGTCACTCCGTTCCCGATTAGTCCTCGCTATGTTCTCATTTCGAAGAGAACAATGAAAGCAAAAGGTGAGCTTAACTAGCCCAAGAAGAAATATTATGACTAAGATAATGTAGAATAAATTATCATTAGTCTTCAACAATGTTAAACCCGATAAAATATAACAAACATCAAGTTTAAGCTGCGCAATGAACAAGCAATCCATTAAAAGAGTCAAGTAGAGAATAAAATCTACTATCTTGTATGATTTAAAAGGTTTTTCATCACTTTTATCACGAGACCTACTTAATAAATAATCCACATCATCACTACACTACTGCCAAGGATATTCATTAGTATCACAACCACAAATTATCCACGCACTACGGGCCGAGGATATTCGTGTATTCATCAATGGTCATGATCATGCCAACAATCGTCCATCAATGCACTACGGGCCAATGAGGACTTTTATCACATCATTTGTAACATTCATTGGCCATGATATACCGAATAATCCTCGGTCATAATCATACCAAGTCCATCTATGCACTGAGTGCATGTGATGACTTTCAACATAATATAAACATGAGAATGATGACAATGATATAAGAATTCAATAAAACAAGTTCAATAATTAATTTATCCAGAACCAATAACGCCCAAATTGTCAACATGACATCGCCAGTAGAGTAAAATTCAAGAATGCTCGTAAGAATATTTCCATGAAAAGATTTGGATGAAGCGCAAATATCAAGGATATTCCACTAATTTCATGGAGTATAAGTCAAAACTTTAACCAACCGAGTATAATAAAGAATGGAATAACAAAAGAAATCACCAGCATGCGATAGATCGCATGCATAAAGTTATTCCAACAGTAATAATAAATAACGAAACTGTGTCAAAGAAATTGCAGACCGACAGAGATATTCTAATGTAATAATAAAGAATGGAATAACAACGAAATCACCATGCATGCGATAGATCGCATGACAAAAGTTATTCCCAACGTAATAATAATTAATGGAACTAGGTCAAAGCGTAATACGCACCGTAATGTGGATATTCCAATGTAATAATAAATAACGAAACCAAAGTCATGCGTAAACGCACGCATGCAACAATGTAATAATAAAGAATGGAATAATGAGAAGAATTTCACCATGTATGCGGTATTGGCATGATGTACATGTTATTCCAACATAATGATAAAGAATGGAATAATGAGAAAAAATTTCACCAAGTATAGGGTAGCCAGCGTATACAAGTTATTCCAATGTAATAATAAAAAATGTAATAATAAGTTCTCTTCATGAATACGAAAAGAAATAATACCCTTACCTTAAAAGAAGCTGGATATAGGAGTAGTGAAGTAATGAATACTTTTCTTCTTTCTCTCTATAGTTTCTCTCAGAGTTTCAAATGAATTAAGTAAGAAATAATGAAGGAATGAGCTTTTATTTATAGGAAAATGGATTTGAATAGTAACTAATTCATGAGCAGTCCAGATTGATTTACTTTTTGAGCATGACGGTCCATATTGATTTACTATGCAAGATTAATAAAATATTCTAATAAAACAAAATCTTTTAAATAAAATATTATATATTCTATTTATAATCTAATAAAACGAATAACTTTATAAAACTATTACATTTTTTATATAAAAGATTTTACTATGCAAAATACTACGCAAACACTATGCATAATATATTCTAATTATCGCTACTACTAAAACAAATAACTTTATAAAAGTATTCTTTTTTATATAAAAGATTTTACTATGCAAAACACTATGCATAATAAAATATAATATATTCAATTATAGTCTAATAAAACAAATAACTTTATAAAAGTATTCTGTTTTATATAAAAAGCTTTTCTATTTTATTACATTAATAATACTAATAAAACAAAATTTATATATATAATAAATATATATATAAACTTCCGTGACTTCATAAAAAGACACCTCAATATATTTAACAACATTTATCATCATTATTATAATTCACAATATTAATCGACAAGGTCGTTCCCAGGAAAGGGGGTTTTCCAATAAGGATTTCTCCTTATTAGTGCGCAATTAGGTGACCAAACCTCTCCTTGATAGAACTTCTAGACATCGTTAATATTGCAAATAATAATATTAATAACTCTGTCATCTCAATTATTGATTTAATAATATATAAAATATCAACAATAATTGAATCAAATAACGTGAGATACTATGCAACAATTACTGAAGCAATAATTAAACAAAATTGAGTGACTTTTCACGTAAGCATCAATACGGGTGTTTCAACAGTTAACGGTAAACTTCCGCCGTTATTTTCATAAAATATTTTTGTCGATTTCTCAATCCGACAATAATTTCATTGTGGGATCCACCAATGATTGTGCTGTTAAAACGAATATTCCCTGTTAAAACGAATATTCCCCGACCAATCGAATATTATATAACAACTTGCGTACTTTGCAAAATTTATAAATATTACCCACAACTATAACTTTATATCAAGTTCACTCCAAAATATTTCGAAAAATTTAAATCTTTATTCATAAAATTTGGGGTCTCACATTACATATTTTAGTCCACATAACTTAAATACAATTTGACCCAACTAAAAACAAAGTCCAATTAATATGTTTTAAAATAAAATAATTTTTATTATTTAATATTTATTTTTTTATTTTTATTTTTATTTTTTTACTGGGTATTACATTTATGGCCTTGTGTTTACATCTTGGGTTTCGTAAGTGACTTAGAGACAAGCCTTAAGTCTCACAGAAGCGGCCCTACTTCCTTCACTTACATATGTGAATCTAATTAGATGCACTTGTATGACCTGTATCCACCAAACCGGACATAGATTCATTAAAGGTTTATCCTACCCTCTTTGTTTTCCATTCAAGCATACGCTAACTTTGAGATGATTTCGAAGAATTTCTTCTTCATACTTGTCTTGTGTTTAACTGGTTACTATAAGTATTTTTTTCATTGAATTAATATAGTAGATGTTACTCTAATATTTAGTTGGGCTCCACTTATAGGTTACCTCTCATTTAAAGGCTTTTAACTCATCTCCCTAGAAGTCTTATATATTACATCCTTGCCTAGGCCTTTTGTAAAAGGATCCGCCAAATTTCCCTTTGATTTGACATAATTAAAGGTAACAACCCCTTTATTGATTTTCTCCCTTACATAATTATGTCTTAAACTTATATGTTTTGACTTCCCGTTATAAACCTTGTTATAAGACCGTGATAATGTTGCCTCATTATCACAATATATTGAGATAGTTGTCATTGGCTTGGACCAAATTGGTATCTCAAATAATAAATCCTTAAGCCATTCGGCTTCTTTTACAGCAGTTGATAATGTAACAAACTCAGATTCCATAGTTGAATGTGTTATCAAGGTTTGTTTCTTGGAACCCCAAGAAATTGTCCCTCCTCCTAAAGTGAATATCCATTCACTTGTAGACTTTATTTCATTCGAATCTGTTATCCAATTTGTATCTGTGTACCCTTTTACCACAGCTAGGTATCCTGTATAGCATAATGCATAGTTCATCGCGCCTTTAAGATATTTAAGTATCCTTGATACTGCATTCCAATGAACTTGAACTGGATTATGAGTAAACCTACTCAATACTTCAACCACAAATACTATATCAGGTTTAGTACACTACATTGCATACATTAGACTACCAATTACACTTGCATACTCTAACTGAGATATGTTATTCCCTTTATTTGGAAATAACTTAACAGAATGATCATATGGGGTAGAGGCTATCTTGCAATTCTCATGATTAAACTTCTTTAACAACTTTTCAGTATAATGAGACTGAGTTAAAGAAATGGTATCTTGAGACCGCACAATTTTAATACCTAAAATTTCATTAGCCTCCCCCATATCTTTCATATCAAAGGTAGCAGACAAGATTGCTTTAGTTTCTAATACTACTTTTTCACTAGTACAAAAAATAAGCATAGCATATCATCAACATATAAACAAATTATAACACCAAAATCTTTACTAAATATAGAATAAACACATTTATCCGATTCGTTTATTTTAAACCCATTGGAAACAATCATTTGGTCAAATTTTTCATGTCACTGCTTAGGTGCTTGTTTTAGACCATATAAAGATTTAACAAGTTTACAAACTTTTCTTTGTTGACATTTCAAAACAAACCCTTCTGGTTGTTCCATATAAACTTCCTCTTCTAAATCACCATTTAGAAAAGCAGTTTTAACATCCATTTGGTGTGTAACAAGTTTATGAATCGATGCTAATGCAATTAATAATCTAATGGTACTAATTCTTGTTATTGGAGAATATGTATCAAAGTAATCAATTCCTTCCTTTTGCTTAAAACCTTTGGCTAACAGTCTAGCTTTATATTATCAATGGATCCATCTGATTTTCTTTTCCTTTTAAAGATCCATTTACATCCAATAGGTTTACAACTAGGAGGTAAATCCGCTAAGACCCAAGTCTTGTTACCCATGATAGAATCCATTTCATCATTAATAGCTTCTTGCCAAAAACTTGAATCTTGAGAAGACATTGCTTCCCTAAAAGTCGATGGATCTCTATCACTAGAATCATGCTCAGTCACAAAAACACTAGAAGAAACAATATCATCCATGTTTCTTTCTACTAGGTACATGTAGAAATCAGGGCCATAAGATTTTTCTATCCTTGCTCTCTTACTTCTTCTTGGTTCTATTTCTTCAGTAGATATAGTAAGTTCCATTTCATCACTTGGTTTATGATGCATTGTTTCTTGATCCTATTTATCAGTGTCTTCTCTTGACCTTTTCCTAAAGAATGAATTCTCAAATAACTTAACATTTCTAGACTCCAAAATTATATTTTGGCTAACAAAATATGTGGATTCCATGGTCAAGAATTTATAGTCTTTGTTATTTTGTGCATGGCTTATAAAAGTACACTCAATTGCTTTAGCTCCAAGTTTAAGCCTTTTAGGATCAATTAACCTTACTAATGTCCTACATCCCTGTACCCTTAAATGGTCAAGAGAAGGTTTTCTCTTTTTTCACAATTCATAAGGTGTAATATGAGTTTTCTTATAGGATATGCGGTTAAGTATATAACAAGCAGTCATTAATTCTTCCCCCCATAAATTTTTAGGCAAACCAGAAGTAAGAAGTAATGTATTAATCATTTCTTCAAATGTGCTATTTTTTCGATCTGCCACTCCATTTTGTTGAGGACTATAAGTGACTGTAGTTTGATGAATTATACCATGATTCTCACAAAAATCATATAAGTATTCCCCTCTTTCTATCCGATCTAAGAATTTTAATTCTTCGATCTAATTTATTTTCAACTTCAGCCTTGTAGATTTTAAATTTTTCTAAAGCCTCGTCTTTAGTCCTTAATAAATAAATTTGAGTGTATCTAGAGCAATCATCTATAAATGTTATAAAATATCCTCAAATTCACAAATATCGAAATGAATCAATTCTAATAATTGTAAATTTTTTCTACTTTTTTATAAGACTTCTTGACAATTTTAGACTTAAACACATATAACACATTTTTCTAAATCATAAAAATTAATCTTAGGAGTTAAATTAAGATTACTCATGCTACGCATACTTTTATAATTTACATGTCCTAATCTAGCATGCCAAACATTAAAAGTAGAAACCATACAAGCAAAAGATGAATTTTCATCAATAACATTTAGTTTGTACATGCCATTAGATTCATATCATTTTTCGACATACATGCCACCCTTGGACAATAGAATAAAATTAGCGTCAAACAAAACTTTTATGCCATGTTTGTTTAAAAGACTAACAGATATAAGGTTTTTCCTAATTTTAGGAACATGAAGAACATCATTAAGAGTGATTTTTTTCCCGGATGATAACTTGAGAACCACCTTGTCTTTGCCCATCACTTTTGCAGTTGATGAATTTCCTATGAATAGTTTTTGACTATCCTTCATAGGTTGATAGGCTTTAAATATTGCTTTATTCTTGGCCATATGCTTGGTTGCTTCAGAATTGATCCACCATTCCATGTCATTTCCAACCATGTTAGTCTCTATGATCATAACAACAATATCTTCATTGCATATTACATTTGCTTGATCATTCTTTTGTTACCTTTGCTTCAAGTACAAAATACATTGTTTCTTGAAGTGTCCTGGCTTACCACACTTCCAACAAGTACTTTTTCGGTTTTTTATTTCCGGAAGTGTTATCTTGACCACCACACTTTCTTTTGTTTTTACCCATTGGTTTAGATGCATTTTCTATTACAAGAGTTTTAGCACTTGTGTTTTCGATTTCCAATTTATCCAAGTTTCAAAAATTTTCTTCAGCCTGGCGAAATTTAATAAGTTCTTGCATAGTCATTGCATCTTTCTTTTGTTTCAATTCTTTTCGACAATCTTTCCATGAAAATGGTAACTTTGAAATGATTGTCAACACTTGAAACCTTTCGTCAAGGCTATGGCCTTCCGACACAATTTGATTCATAATAATTTAAATTTATGTACTTGCAGCATAACAGATTTGTTATCTATCATTTGATAATCAAATAATGAACTTACTAGAAATTTTTTATTTCTGGTGTCCTCGATTTTGTATTTGTTGTCGAGATCCTTCCATTTCTCTTGTCGTCTTTTCCATGAACTTGGCTTCATATACATTATACAATGAATTGGATAGCGCATTTAGAATGTACCCTTTATACATGAAGTCATTTTTTCCCAATTTATTCGACTCTTCATTTCTGTCGGTATCTCATTTTCCTTTTCTTCAATTTTCTCTTCATTTAGCACATGAGAGATTTTTAATGCTGTTAAGCAAAAATATATTTTGCTCTTCCAACGTCTGAAGAATAATCCATCAAATTTCTTGAGTTTGTTAATTTGATTCAAGTTATTTTTTGCATTGTTGTTCTCCATGGTTAATATAGTCTTAAGATTGTTGAAACGGGTGCTTTGTAAGATGATATAGAACAACAATATTACTGTCTGAATCGAATGGTGACCACTCTTTCCTTGAGACTATATTCACCCCTTACTTTGCTACACAGGGTTACTACGAATTAGTCTCCCAAGATAAGACACCCTTTGAAGAGGTATGTTAATATCCAAATATCCACAGGCCACATCCCAATTGAGTTGTCATTGGCATCTTACTGTTGGCCTTTTTTTTTTAATAATTATAAGAATGTTGTTGCCATGACTTGAACCCAAGTCCTTAACATTACAACACATTTCTCTTATCTAACTGAACCCAATTCATTTGTTGACTACATGGATAATATATAATATATTTATTATATACTTTTTAGATAATGAAAATATCCAACATAGCATACTTTTTTAGTTTTTTTTATATACACAATTCAGTATACTTTCATTTTGACACTTATTTAAACACAAAAAATGAAATATTGAAGTTCAAATTGTTATTAAGCTATGGTATAGCTTTGTATCTGCTAATTTGTTTCCCTCATAAGCTAAAAGTGTTCCCTTAATGCAGGCAAGTGGAAAGGGACTGCGACTTTCTTGAACAAGAGAGAATAATGGACTACAGTCTTTTAATTGGTCTTCACTTCCGTGGAACTTCCAATAAAGAAGCATTGACAACTGAGGATCATGCTTCTGGAGCTGATACTCAAAAAGCAGCTCATCAACTTTCTACGTCAGACATGGAACTTCTTTTCCATCCAGGCCGGTAAATACTTGTCAGTCATAAACTGAAGTCCCTAGAGTCCTGAAGACCCTGAAAATGAAAACCTTATTTGCATTATCAATTTAATTTGATATTCATTTTGAAGGATTTTGTTATAAATCAAAATCTATAATACTTCCTCCGCTCTAAATTATTAGATTATTATTGATTTTTGAAACTTCAAAGTCGATTTGAGATATTTTCACACTTAAAATTGAGATGATTCATTAGAAATTATGAAACAATAAATTTTACAATAAATAACACTTTTTAGATAATTTGTAATATTCATTATTGTATTGACTAAAAATAAAGAAATCCATGTTAATTTTGAAGTATGAAAATATCTTAAATTGACTTCAAAAATGGAGTGAGTATATAAATTTACAACACTTTTTACTAGTACTGTTTATTTTGCACTTAATAATGACTTTTAATAGTCACAAGAGAAACGAAGAAAGCTACTTATACAAGGAATTAAGCTCATCAAATGTACCTTCAATGCTTCTTTTTGGTTGTGAAAGTACCCAACCCTTGATACCCTGGATTGCTTTCTAGATTGATTTCGGTAATTTTGTAAAAATTGTTAATATTGCTTGATTTTTCACTAAAGCCTGACGCTTTCTACAAAAAATTTTGAATACCTTATCAAAATATAATAATAATAATAATAATAATAATAATAATAATAATAATAATAATAATAATCTCAAGTAGTTAATTATGGGATTAAGCAAATAGTTTCCAATTACCAAAGCTGTCATTGTGCTTACAGAAGCAATAATACCCTCAACTATTTTATATTGGCACCTTATGCAAGAACAAGAGATGTTTTATAACTCATTTAATCAACTTGATGATTTCCAGTTTTTCCTTATTTATTGGCTGTGTTTTGTAGGGGGGCATCCATTAGATTAGGCATAAACATGCCCGCTCGAATTGAACAAACAGTTAGAAGTTTTGAGACTCAGCTCGTCGGAGAACCAACAGGAGAATACTATGATGTCATCCTCTTCTTTGGTATAATAGACATACTACAAGATTATGACATTAGCAAGAAGCTTGAGCACGCCTACAAATCGCTCCAACATGATCCAACCTCAATCTCGGCTGTTGATCCTAAGCAATACGCAAAAAGGTTCCGTGATTTCATATTCAAAGTTTTTGTAGACGACGACTAGAAGTGATACAACTGGTTACAAGTTGGCAGTTGCAACTAATTGCCTGGGAAGCTTTCATGTACAGTCGGTCTTAATCTATGTTACATAGACTCGGATGGAGTGTCCGGTTGGACACGATATTTTGAAGAGTGACAAGGGTACTTCTCAAATTTGCCAATTTCTTACACTAAATGAAGTTTCCAATACCCATATCACTGTCTGGGTGTCGAGTGTCAGACACGGGTACTTTTTGGCAAAGTGAAGAGTCCGTGTAACATAGGTTTTAAGTGAAATGACCATGCTCAGCAGCAAAAAAAACAAGTGAGAAGCTTGGCCATATGAATGGGCATTGGAAGGTGGAATGTGACTGCTTTGGCATTGTGATTTCATCTTGTTTTATTTATACTTACAGAAATGTATTAGTTCAGTTGAGTTGTAGGTTAGTCATTTTATAGAGATACTCTAGCTTGTTTTTAAGTGTAAAGTAAATGTCAGTATATGTCACAAAGGATGAATTTGAGCTGCTGTGTATACATTTCATACCCAGAAGGTGAGGAGACTTTTGGGATTGTTGTACTAAGTATGATGTACAGAAGGGAAGTGAACTGGGTGAGGATTTTTGAATGATTTAGACAAAGAACTAGTTGATATTTTGAGTTAGTTTTATGCCTTGGTTTTTTGCCAGATCATGAGAACTTGAATGATGCATAGCTACAATTGTAAGGATGAATATAGTTCTTTCAACGCATCTTTTAACATTCAAATTGTGATTGTATGGCCAAAAATTCGTAACGTCTCGTATTTTAGTTTGGGTGACGTCCATAAACTAAATTGCGTGACGTAATTTGTAACACCCCCTTCCCGAAAAGGAAAGGGAGGTCACGCACATAGCACAACGAACCTCAAAATAAATAAACAGAGCACTAACAATCTCAAAATATTAATAGTGGTGATCTATTAATAGCGTACTAAATACAAATCTCCAAATAGAGTCAAAATAATCAAAACTTAAAATTCGAAACAACCTAGATGGTCAAAGGCAACTCTCTCATCACACTAGCCCTGAATCACCCTTGCAAACCGCCGCTTAAGAAAAAACACTGAGATGAGCTAATTGCCCGAAGACGGATCTGAGATATACAAAAAATATATAACTGATATACGAAAACAACTGAGACAAAATACTGAACAAAGCCTCAAGTGTAAATACTGACAAAAATATAATCTCCAAAGATTTAAATGGAATATATCTGAATCAACAGAATTGACGAAACCAATAGAAGAATAAAGAAATAACGAACTAAAGTAACTAACTCAATGAATTGAACTGAACAAAAGCCAACAAAACTAATACAATAAAATAATAGGCTGAAACAAATGGCTGAAGTTATTTCATACCGAATGAGCTCAGAAATACACATTGCCACACAGGTAAGTCAAACTAATGCCACACAGGCAAATCAAATGATGCCACATAGGCAACCAAAATAATGCCACACAGGCAAATCACACATTGGACCTCGAATCCAAATGTATGCAAATCGGATAGTGTGTTTGGCACAACATCATCAATCCGGAGAACAAAAAACTAGGGTTAACCCATACGCCTCCCACAACAAAACACCAAATGGCCCACTTCCTCCGGAGCCAAAAACGGAGACGCCGTGGACTAATCACACCGCCACGGAGAGTGTCATGCCTCTTGTGCCTAGACGACATGCCTGTGGTACCCCCACAGGTGGTTATAGCTCAGGTATCCTCTACGGTACATTCTGACAAAAATATCATATCACAACACATGCGACATAATACCAACAAAAGGGTTCTATATGTACATATTGAACCAAATCAAATTCTAGTCACAAGGTTTCAAAAAGAAGGTAGCAACATTACCGCTCTACAATTATCAAAATAAATACTATACATGATAACCTAATTCAAAGAGTACAAGAACGAGTCCAATGTGTCACTCCAAAATGAAATAAATACATCAATTTCACAAGAAACAATTGTGTGAAATAATAACAGAAATTCGAAACGAAGAACAAAACGAACAATTCAAGTTTAACAAAAGTATCGCTGAAAGAGTACGGAATCCGTACCTGATACTTCCAAACCATTTATAGCACACTCCACAAAATCTTACCCTCAAATGCCAACGATATCAAATACGAAACGTTATTCGCAACCTAAACATATTCACCTCAAATTAAAAATAATCCAAACTAATAATTTCAAAATAATTCATAATCTATTTAATATGCCTTTAATCACCGCCTTTTATCAATTATTAATACTCCAAAATTTATTTTCCAAAAAAAAAAAATAACTCTTTAAATTCCTTCCGTTCAATTTAAACAATTTAATAAGATTTTATTACATTCCAATCATTAATAACATAATACTATTAAATTTATTATTAAAACTTTTTATAACTATGTCGACAAAATTAATTAATTCAAATTCATATACATAACCTCAATTTGATTTACCAATTCCGATTTATAAGTTTCATAGCCAAATACGTATTAAAATATAATAGGCCAAAAGATTATTAAAATATAATATATATATATATATATATATAATATTTATATAGTCTACTGCCTTGTTCCTACATAATAATTCGGTAAGCATATATATATACACATCCGACAGTTTTTTTTTTTTACAAATCAAATCATTATTATTATTATTATTAGCAACCTTAGATAAAACAATTTTATGAAGAAAGCATATAATTTAAGTTGCAGACTAACCTTGGTTATGTTTCTTTACTCCCAAAAATTGCTTTCTCATTTGCCCAGTTCGTATAAATGAAGGAGAGCAGCCGCAACCAATTTTTTTTTTTTTTTTTTCTCTTTTTAGTAGTTCGTATCAGATAAAAGAAGTAGTTAGGGTTTACCTATTTATTAATTATACATTATATTAATCTTCTTAATTAATTGGATTTTAAAAAAAATTTGCACAAATATAAATTAGCCCAATTAATATAAAGGCCCAAATTAATATAATCCATTTACTTATTATAGTCCACAATTTTTACTGATTAATTTGACCCAAACAAAATAATAGCCCAAATAAGAAAAATTAATATGGTTTAAATTTAAATAATTTTATTATTTAATATTTTTTTTTCGGGTATTACATAATTGTTTATCTTTGACAGTGATGAAAAAAAAAAGAAAAAAAGAAGAGAACTACACTGATAGGAATAAAAACACAAATAAATAGCCTACTTAAATAAATATCCTCAACATAGGAAACTAATTGCCATACAATGATACAACTAAGGGTGTAAACGAAATTTGAACCTGAAATAACAGAGAGCTACTCTAATTTAATTTTAAATTATAAATTGCATCTAATTGAAACTCAATTCGAATTATATTTGAAAAATCCTACTCGATTCGACTCAATTCAATATTTATTACTCAATTCGATCCGACTCAAACTCGAATATTTATTCAAACTACTCATGAAAGCTTCAAATTTAAGCTCAATTCGAGTCACTACATAATAACTAGTTTTATAATAAATATAATTATAAATTCAATTTATTATTTTACTTAAAAATGAGAAAATATATTTATTATTACACTATACAAATATAAAATCACAATTAAAATTAAAAACAAAATAAAATAATAACTAATTATCCTAAATTAATTTAAATTTGTATATACATCTAATCGAATATGTATTAACTTAGTATGTATCAATTACAATCAAAAAATTGAGTAGTTTGAATCTTAAACGAGTTGAGTATAATCTTCTTTCGATTTTACTCATATTTTTATTCAACTATTTTAATGCCAGATTCGGATCATATTATTAATCTAATCCTAGCCTCGCTTTCGAATTTTGAATTTGAGCCTAAATTAATATCGGGTATCATTAATTAATTTTTTAATAATTCCATATATTAATGTGTTCTACTCCATGAGTAGATTAAATTAAGTATTTTGAAGCTCAAATCCATGGAGTAATGAATGAGATATTAACTGTTCAAAGATCATCACTTTCATTAGGACATAAAGATATTGGAAAGATAATAAATACATAATTTGGGAAAAACCAAGTCACACATAGATTAAATTAGAATTAAATATTTTATATGTTTATATACAAGGAAAGTAAAAGATATTAAATACATTGGTTAAGTTCCACATAGATTAATTAAATGTTTTATATGGGGCCCCCACTTTTTGACCACTTTTGTGGAAGGGAGAGGACCTAGCCAAGGTTAGGTTCGAACTCCAACGCGCCGTCACTGGCTCAGCTCCACGGCTCGTGGCTCACGGGTCCGGGTCTGGTCGTATATATTTTTTTAGACAAAATTTATTTAAATTTTTAATTAAAATTTATTTAAATTTTATTTATTTAATTCTATTATCAAAACTCTGTCGCTTTTGAAAGTCAGATTTATTATATTATCAAAATGTGTCGCTTTTGAGAAGAAGCAGATAATCAAAACCAGGTCGTGTCGTTTTGAGAAAGCAGTTATCCGAAAGTTTGAATCTGCTACCAAAACTACGCTGCTTTTTGTCGCGCTTTTCTTCTAAACTAAAACTACGTAGTTTTGGTTCGCTAACGCTTAAACTACGCCGCTTTATGGGTCCAAATAGATGCGCTTATATCTAGAAATGATCAAAACTACGCTGCTTTTGACCAAAAGATACATATATACCTTTTCAAGTGGCATCCCATGCCTTTTCAAAAGGCTAGGACACCCATCCGAAGGGTCACCAACCCTCCTATAAATAGATAGGAGGGGCCAACCATTTTAATTCATTCAATTCTCAAGCATTCTAGCATATTAGAGCATTTAAGTCTTTATTTCTTCATTAGTTTTTAGTTAGTTTTTTTGAGAGAGAGTTAGAGCATTACTTTTGGTTCAGAGAGTATATTTTTTGTAGTGTCCGCTAAAATATACAAAGGTCATCAGATCCTCGGGAGACAAGTGCTATCAACTCTAAGCACCATATTGAGGGCATAATTGTCTTAAGGACATAAGTACCAAGTACTAGCCTCGACAAATTATTTTTTATAAGATTCATTGAGTTCATTTATATATATATATATATATATATATATATATATATATAATTTCCTTTAAGGTTACTAACAATCTTAAGATAATTATTATATATATATATATATATATATATATATGCAAGAAATATGGATACCAATTTATTATTATAATTGGTTCTTCTTCTACACCTTCTATACCAAATGTTCTCGTGAACCATGGTGAAAAACCGTAAAAGTTCAATGGAACAGAATTTAAAAGATGGCAACAAAAGATGTTGTTTTATCTCACAACTTTGAACTTGGCGAGGTTTCTTCATTTAAGATCCCCATGTGCTCAAAGAAGATGAAAAATGAAACAGCAAGCAAGTTGTTGTCATAATAGATGCATGGAAACATGCATTTTTTGTGCCAAAATTATATCCTTAATGGATTGGATAACACATTATACAATGTGTATAGTTCTCTCAAAACAAACAAGAGAATTATGGGATTCCTTGGATAAAAAATATAAAATGAAGATGTCGGCACTAAGAAATTCAGTAGTCATGTGTTTTTTCTACAAGATGGTGGATTCCAAGGCGCCATCAACCAAGTCCAAGAATTACAAGTAATCCCGCATGAAATACATGCGTAAGGTATGTCTATTAAGTGAATCTTTCCAAGTTGTCGCTATTATAGAAAAAACTACCACCTATGTGGAAAGATTTTAAAATTATCTCAAGCATAAACGCAAAGAGATGAAACTTGAAGACTTAATCGTAAGATTAAGGATAAGAGGACAACCGTGCTTCAAAAAAAAAAACAGGAAGGACCTTTGTGGAGTATAAAGCAAACGCGGTGGAACAAGGTCCAAGTCCAAAAAGAGAAAATTCTCCGTAATGGGCCTCAACAAGGAACAAATAAAAGTTCCAAGGCAAATGCTACATCCGTGATAAGCCCTTACATAGGGCAAAAGGATTGTCAAAAACGCAAAGACCGTAACAAGAAGTCCGCACAAGCCAATGTAACTAAGTGGATGGTCTTCTTCAAGATGTTTCAAATGAACCTTTCAAATGGGTTGTTTCGTAAATAAATATGGTTGAGAATCCAAGAGAATGGTGGGTGGATATCGGAGCAACCCGCCACGCAGTGTTCTCGACAGAAGATGTTCTCCACATATCAAGAAATTGAGAATGGAGAACATCTATACATGGGAAATTCTTCTTCATCAAAGATTGTCGGACAAGGAAAGGTGATTTCAAGATGACATCCGCAAGGAACTCACCTCAACAACGTGGCTCCATGTGCCCGATATTAGGAAAAATTTAGTGTCGTGGATCCCTTCTTAGTCAAAAGGATTTAAATTAGTCTTTGTATCGTATAAATTTGTATTAACTAAAAATGGGATGTATATGGGAAGGGTTATATGAGCAATGGGCTCTTCAAAATGAATGTAATGACTATTGTACCTTCCAATATTAATAAAATTACATCTTTCGCTTATATGATCGAAAGTCATCTAATTTATGGTACGGTAGATTAGACATGTTAATTATAATACTATACGTAGATTAATTAATATGGAATGTTTGCCAAAATGTGAGATTAACTCTAATCATAAATGTGAAATTTGTGTTGAGGCAAAACTTAGAAAATCTTCTTTAAATCAATTGAAAGAAGTATGTAACCTCTTGAATTAATACATACCGATATTTGTGATTTAAAGTATATACAAACAAGAGGAGGTAAGAAATATTTTATCACTTTTATAGATGATTGTACAAGATATTGTTATGTTTACTTATTGAGAAGTAAAGATGAGGCTTTGGAAATGTTTAAACATTACAAAAATGAGGTTGAGAATCAACTTGATAAAAAGATCAAGATAGTTAGAAGTGATAGAGGTGGGGAATATGAATTTCCATTTATTGAAATTTGTTCACAACATGGTATAATACACCAAACAATCAAGACCTTATTCACCACAACAAAATGGTGTTGCAGAAAGAAAGAATAGAACTTTAAAAGAAATGATGAATGCATTATTATTAAGTTCGGGCTACCTCGTAATTTGTGGGGGAAGCAATTTTTTCAAAGAAATTATATTCTCAACCTAATACCTCAAAAGAAGTCTAATGTTACACCCTATGAATTATGGAAAGGATTTAAGTCATCTTATAAACACTTAAAAGTGTGGGGTGTTTAGCAAAAGTAATGGTTCCTCCACCCAAAAAGGTGAAAATAGACCAAAAACAATAGATCAG
This sequence comes from Panax ginseng, assembly GCA_020205605.1. Taxonomy (NCBI): domain Eukaryota; kingdom Viridiplantae; phylum Streptophyta; class Magnoliopsida; order Apiales; family Araliaceae; genus Panax; species Panax ginseng. The sequence continues at coordinate 94,375,695 of CM035133.1, read as the reverse complement.
ATATTCAAAGTTATGCTAATAATAAAAAGGTATATAGATTTTTGGTTAATAAATCAAAATAGAGGAAATACATGAAAATATGATTATTGAGTCAAAAGATGTCAATTCTTTGAAACAGTATTTCCTAATAAAAAGGAACAAGAGCCAAGTTCTAATGAACAAGAAACAAGTTCAAATAAAAGAACTTATGATGTTGTTAATGACAGTAATCATGGTTTAGAAGATATTGATGAACCTAGACGTAGTAAACGTGCTAGAACATCAAAATCTTATGGTCCAGATTTTCTAACCTATTTGTTAGAAAATGAGCCTCAAACCTATAAAGAAGCAATATCGAGTCTTAAAGCTCCATATTGGAAAGAGGCTATAAATAGTGAAGTAGAATCCATTTTACATAATCATACGTGGGAATTAGTAGATCTCCCACCAGGCTCTAAACCTCTTGGATATAAGTGGATATTCAAGAAGAAAATGAAAGCAGATGGATCTATAGACAAATATAAAGCAAGACTTGAAATCAAAGGATACATGCAAAAGGAGGGTTTAGATTATTTTGAAACTTATTCTCATATGACAAGAATATCCTCAATTAGGATGTTAATAGCCATTGCAGCTATATATGATTTAGAAATACATCAAATGGATGTAAAAACAGCTTTTTTGAATGGAGATTTAGAAGAAGAAATCTACATGGAACAACCAGAAGGATTTATTATTCCAGGACAAGAAAAGAAAGTTTTTCGGCTTGTAAAAGTCTCTTTATGGATTAAAACAAGCACCTAAACAATGGCATGAAAAATTTGATAATGCAATGTTATCAAATGGTTTCAAAATAAATGAGTGTGAAAAATGTGTATGTCAAGGACACTAAGAATGGGTATGTTATTATTTGTCTTTATGTAGATGATATGCTCATTATGGGTAGTAATAATGAAATCATTAAAACTACTAAAAGAATGTTAAATAATATGTTTGATATGAAAGACATGGGTGTTTTCGATGTAATATTAGGAATTAAAATTTCTAAAACATCGAATGGATTAGTGTTATCACAATCACACTATATTGAGAAAATACTCAGAAATTCAATCAATATGATTGTAATCTCGTGGGAACACCCCAGAGATATAAATCTACACTTGTCTAAAAAAAAAAAGGAGAGATCATATCACAACCCGAGTATGCACAAATAATTGGAAGCCTTATGTACTTTAATGAATTGTACACGTCCCGACATAAAGACAAGTCGTCAATAAATTGAGTAGATTTACAAGCAATCCAGACAAGATCACCGGAAAGCGATTATAAGAGTTTTAAGGTATTTAAAATACACTCAAAATTTTGATTGCACTACTCAAGATATCCAAAGAAGATTTCAAGGATACCGTGATGCTAATTCGATATCTGACAAAAGACTCTAAATCCACAAGTGGTTTTGTGTTTACACTAGTGAGGAGGAGCAAAGATCATGGAAATCTTCTAAACAAACATGCATTGCTCGATCAACGATGGAATCTCGAAGTTTATTGCATTCGATAAGGGTCGAGAAGAAGTTGAATGGCTTCAGAATTTTTTAGAAGATATTCCTATGTGGCCTAAACCTGTGCCGCTTATTTGTATCCATTGTGATAGTCAATCAGCAATTGGAAGGGCACAGAGTCACATGTATAATGGTAAGTCTAGACATATTCGTCAGAGACACAATACCATAAAACAATTGTTTCTAATGGCATTATGTCTATCGAGTACATAAAGTCAAAAAGAAAATATAGCGGATCCGCTGACTAAAGGTTCGACTCAGAGAGCAAGTAAAAATAACTTCGAGGGGAATGGGTTTAAAGCCTATAAACAAGGATCGTCATGATGGAAACCCAACCTAGTTGATCGGAGATCCCAAGATCTAGGTTCAAAGGACAACTAAATTGTGAATGATTCAACCAAATCACTATGAAGAAATTAATTTTTCCGCTTCATTCCTATGATACGAGATAGTGATACCGCAAAGTATTACAGGATAAGCTATGCTTTTAATGATTCTTAAATCTTGATAAACATGTGGAGTATGGCAGATACTCTTATTAAGAATCACCCATGAGTGTGAATCGGGCCAATTCTATGAGAAGGATAAGGCTATACTTTCTAAAGCACTCATAAACCGGATTGTTCGGGGCCAAAATGAACAAAAATCATGAGAACCAAATAATGTCTAGAAAGATTTCTGTGAATTACTATTGTCTCGATTTACATAAACGATTGGATAGCTTCAAGACATCACGCTCATCGGACAACCAAGAAACCCGATAGTTTTTCACAAGTGGAAGGTTCAAAGCCAAAAGCTACCTCTCTCGACATGATGATTTCTAATTTGTCTCTCTCTCGTAGTCTCAGATAACATTTGCATAAGGTCGGGCAGTCAATATCATTCATGTGGGGATTATTGAATTTGAGCCTAAATTAATATGGGTATCATTAATTAATTTTAATGATTCCATATATTAATGTGTTCTACTCCATGGAGTAATGAAGTAGATTAAATTAAGTATTTGATAAAAGCTCAAATCCATGGAGTAATGAATGAGATATTAACTCCCAAAGATCACACTTTTGGAAATGATAAAAGATAATAAATACATGTGGGAAAAACCAAGTCCCACATAGAGTTAAGAATTAAATATTTTATATGTTTATATACAATGAAAGTGTTTTACGGGTTTGGGGCCCCAAGGGCACCCCATTTTTTCTCAACATCCTTACAAAAAATTTTAGTCTACTCCCAGGTTCCTTTACATAACCAAAACATTATATCATCTACAATATTTCATCAGTATTAATATTACAATTAATATATAAAATCTTCTATTCATTAACTTTTTCTTTCCTCTTGACTTTACCTGATCATTTGATCCGCTCTGGCTTAGTTGATAATATTTATTTTAAGCAAGAGTGAGCAACTAATTGCTCAGCAAGTAATAAAATAGTTGAATAATAATATTCTTGTAACACCCCAAATCCGGGTCCCTTGAATCTCGGACCTGGCGTGTCACGATACATCATCTTCTTATACATTTTTATAACTAACACGAAAATATAAACATACATTGTTTATTTCAAATGATTCTACAACATTTTTCAAGGTCTACAACCTTAATTCAATACATACCTTAATAACTCAAAAGTTTTACATAATCATTTCCATAAGATAACATAATAGATAGCGCATCTTAAGTTACTTTTGAACTTTTCCTCTTGTCTTTGTTCCTCCTGAAGCACTCTAACTTAACTGAAATGTTATCATGATATAGCAAGGGTGAGCAACTACTTTTCTCAGCAAGTTTAAATACAATAAAGATATATCACGATTGAAAAAAAGAATATAGCTTTCTAAATTTTCAAAAAAATATATAACAATTATGAAAGATTGAGAATTAAATTTCAATAATTGAATAACTGAATCAATAACGATGGGTGGCCAACAATGACCATTAACAAATACTTTAGTAATGAAGGTGATGTAACGACCCCAAAATTCATATAATTCAACTCTCAACCTCGGTCGTTATCAATACATCTTTATTCTAACTTTACATCATTATTCGATGCTACAATTAATAAAATGTAGAATAATTTAAACTTTTCTATCTTTTTTCTTTATTAACTTCCCTGAATCACAACCTTTATCATTCACATATCTTTGAATCAAATTTATTTTGCATGATTCACTTCATCAGAGTTATTATATAAAACCTTACATCCCAATTCAGTATCCTTTATACTTTAGATAACTCAAACCTTACAACTCAACATAAAATAAACATCATAAACCATTAAGTACATCTCCAGAATATTAAACATGGTTAAAAGGAATAACAACTTTAGCTAAAATATTTAATCTTCATTATATCTGATCCACATCATTCAAGTAGCACATAGCGTTACTGTGACGCCCCCAAAATAGGTCCACACGACCCATTCTGAGTCGCCAGATATCACTCTATAAAAATCAAATACAAACTTCATTTATACAACTGTTGAAGCGTAAATGCGAGGTAATACGATATGAGATAAATATGTGAGTTTTAATACAATATTGTCTCGTAGACAGTATTCAAACTCAAATTGTTACAATGCCATATAAAATACAATAGCAAATATTTTAAGACCCCAAAGAAGACGAGAAGATTACAATCATATTCATTCTAATGAGGTGCATTTTTTTTTTTTTTGCTAAATTTGTTTGTATATTAATTTGCAAAAACTTTAAATATTACAATAAAGATCATAGCATAGTCCTCTTCTCCCGAGAGAACTAAAATACCTAGAGAACCTAGGAAACATTTTACCTAACCTAATTGTATATTCCTCACATTCTGAGATTAGATAAATTGAACACTTAAATTACAATAAGAAACAAACACCACGGAATAGGCTCAATAACCATCCGGGAAAGCAGCCCAAGCAGGTGAACTAAGAGAGCCCACGAGTTAAGCAACCCATCCCACGTGAGCAAATAGCAAATGTAGTATAAAATATAGTCCACGCAAGGCAGTAAACTACTGAAATGGGAATAATATGAAACAATTGAGGGCGGGACATCAACCAATATAGAAAGTCAAATTTCAAATTAGCCATATGGGACCCCTAAGTCAGCAACACAAACCACAATGGTAAAGTCAGCTGAGATCAGCACCACGTGGCCCCCAAAAGGAATAGACCGGCGAATTGCCATTGACTGGCCTGAAAATCTTCGGCGAGCTGCATCGAAAAACATAGGACCTAGCCCAGATTCTGACAACCCAAGCCATAGATTCTGGCCAGAACATCAGCAGCAAAACCGAAAGTTACCTCCACAGTCAGTCGAACAATACGGATTAAAATGGAAAAGGCAAAATCTAGAGCAACAACGATGCTCCGTCAAACATCCCCAAAATCTGAGAACCAAGAGATATGGACAATAGAGACCAACCCAGATCAGAGGAAACATAGAAACAAGATCTGTTGAGAAAGACAGATCCAAATCTACAGATAAGGACCAGATTCGAAAACAATCCTAGAATCTGGCCAAGAAAACCCATCACACGAAAATTATATCTTAAAATTGGACATAGTCAAAATGATTTTCGTTGAAGAACACACAAGGATGAAGGAAACATCCTTGCACAGACCACCAAACAACACTTCAGCCACAAAATAAGCAGATTTGAAATGGTCCAGCAACCAAAAACCGAACCCAACCCCAGAACAATTCCTCCTCATCAGATCATGACTCCCAGCCTAGCACGCACAGGATCATCACTCCTACTAGTCTTGTAAGAAAACCCCATAATCTATAAGCCCCTCGGACTCGCCTTAGCATAGATCGTCAATGAGAGTTTCGATGGTTCATATTGTAGCTGCCGGTAAGGCTCAACAGAACCAAGTGAATCAAAGAGGTGAGAGAAGGAAGGGAAAGAATCAAACTGCTGCCATCTCAAACCAGACCCAAAACATTCCAAAACCATCTAGTTCAGATCCGAGAGAATGGGTGGGCCGCAGAATGGAGGGGAAAATTGGGGTGCAAGGAGGAGAATGGACGGAAGTTGAAGGAGAGGTGGGGAGAGGGGGGGGTTTGCTAGAGAGAAGGAGGAGCTTCTCTCTCTACCCTGCTTGGAGCCCTCTATCTTCTAGTAGTATGAGCTGCACTTTTGACGCTTTCAAAGTCGGGTTTTCATCATTCTATTGTTGTTCGTCAAAATTAAATGTCAAATGACGTATAAAATACGACACACACATCTTAGGTCTTCAATACAATTATCTGTTGCATGTCATGCCATTTTATAATGTATTGAGAAACTTGACGCCTCGGACCATCACACTATTTCCTCGTTATCCCATTTCGACCTATACTCTTATTACCGAAAGGAATTGTGAAGCAAAAAGGTGAGCACAAATAATTTCAAAGAAAGAATATCATGACTAAAGATAATTAAATTATCAATAGCCTTCGTCAATAATAAATCGTAGATTTAGAACATATAGTAGATGATAAAACTTTTCAACCATAACAGTTGTAGCGAACGAAGCAATCCATTGAAGAGTCAAATAGACCATCGTGTTCATTATCTTCTATGTTAAAAGTCCACCAATAATGTTTTATCCCTGTAACATCAATCAAACAATTCTGTCCCACAATCATATGAATAACTCATAATCATAATTGTGATTCTAAATTCCTCTTCGCACCTGTGACGAAGATAATTTTCATCACCTATCTTGACCGAAACATCAAAAATCATGGTTATACCAAATCACAATTCTCTTTCATAATCATACTAATAAATTCATCTTTTGCACTACTACCAAAGATATTCATTAACAATTTATTCTTTTTGACTATATGCCAAAGACATATTTGTATTTTAGAAGAGTCAAGAAAGCATGATATCTATTATCTTTTACTTAATTAAAAGTGTATAATCAATATTTTATCACGATACTCGGTTTAATAAATAATCCACATCATCGAATCATCCCTCGCACTACTACCAATGATATTCATGTAATCATTAATGGTCATAATTATACCGAATAATCCACGGTTATAATCATACCAATAAGCGGCCCATCAATGCATTACAGGCCAATGAGGACTTTTACCACATCATCTATAACATTACGTGTCATGATTATATACCGAATGATCCTCGGTCATAATCATACCAATAAACAGTTCATCTATACACATAAGCGAAAAGATACTCATCAATCAATAGTTCATCTTTGCACGTAAGTTTCAAAGATATCTGAATCGTAAAACCAGTAATCAACAGTCCATCTTTGCAAGTAAGCCAAAGATATACAACTGTAAAACCAATAATCAACAGTTCATCTTTGCACGTAAGCTAAAGATGACTTTCATCATAATATAAGCATGAGGATGATAACAATGATATAAACATTAATCAAACGAAAACAAGGATAAATATTAAAGACTTTAAATTTATCCAAATATTATCAATCACTTAATAAACTCATAATCTAATATTATTAATATTATAACAATATTTTAATCACTTCTTAAACTTATAAATAATTTATTTCAATTGTTTACACTTTACCAAATAATGCATTTAATCATTCAAAAATGCCATACTCATAAGATTTCATCACCAATGATTAAATCCCTCATAAAAAATCTGCATATACCCTATATAGGATTTCCAAGCCATAAAATCCCATTTTCCAATTTTGTTACTTCACATAACGTATTTAATTCATTTACTCATAACTAGTTCATTTTCATGAAAAATACCAAATCAGTCCCAAAAATATTTCTTTTAAAGGATTTAATGAATATAGTCCCATATTGAATATATATTTTCTTAATTTTTAAAATTCATTTACTATTTTTCATATGGCCAAAAGCGCGAATATTTAGACATTTATCATAAATTGTACTTTTGTCCAAAAATTTTGAAATTTACAGGGTATACTCCTGTTATATACATGTACTCCCAATAAAAATTTCACCAATTTTGGAGTTAACTACAAGGAGTTATAAGGGTTTACTTCTAGAATAGTCTTTTCCCATAAAATTCATAACTCTTAATTTATACATCCAAAAATCGCCATCTTTGGACACAATATAGAAAACTCATCAAATTATCATTTCAAACTTTTCCAGAATTTTTTGAGGGTCAGAAAAATTACGAAATTGCAAATGGATTTTCACAATTTAATAAGGAATGAATGTGAAGGATCATTCACCATGCATGCGGTAGTCCACATAGACAGGTTATTCCAATGTAATAATAAAAATGGAATAATGTAAGAATTCACCATGCATGCGATAGGCGCACAAACAAAGTTATTCCCAGCAATAATAATAAAGAATTGAACAGTCATGCGTAATCCGCATGCAGATGGATATTCCAGCGAATAATAATAAAGAATGGAACCGTGTCATGCGTAATCCGCATGCGCACGGTGATATTCCAACATAATAACAAAGAATGGAATAACAATAGAATTCACCAAGCATGCAATAGGCCGCATGCATAAAGTTATTCCAATAGAATAATAAAGAATGGAACTGTGTCGTGCGAATCCGCATATGCATGTGATATTCAACATAATAATAAAGAATGGAGTAATGAGAAGAATTTCACCATATATACGGTAGTCAGCGTATCTGAGTTATTCCAATGTAATAATAAGGAATGGAATAACAATAGCTCTCTTCATGAATCTGAAAGAAATAATACCCCTTACCTCAAAAGAAGACCTGGATCTTTGGAATAGTGAGGTAGCGGACTTCTCTTCTTCTTTCTCTCTATAATTTCTCTCTATAATAATTGCTCTATAGCTTTAGTGAATTGGTGAGAAATGAAGGAAGAATGAGCTTCTATTTATAGGAAAATATAGTTTCGATAATTGCACGTTTTGGGACTCAAAATATTACAGTATAATACCTTCCTCTTTTTCTTCATTTTTAATTTAGTCCTACAAGTATTATCAAACTTGCACCACCTCCCCTAATAGTATATCATGTGAACCAATACTACAATCATGTGACTCAATAGTTATAATCATGTGAAAATACGAATTATAGTATAGTACCTCCATCTATACCTCCATTTTTAACTTAGTCATGCAAGTATTATCAATCTTGCACCACCTCCCCTAATAGTACATGAATGTGAATCAATAGTACACACATGTGAACAAATAGTTATAATCATGTGAATTATTAGCAATTAATTGTTCATTTATTCGATTAATTACCCGATTGGTCAATATAACCTCCAGACATCAATTATTATCGAAATAAATGTCGATTTCCACTAACACTAACAATCCCAACATAATGTAAATATTTTTCTCAAAAATTTCATTTTTGAAATTTTGAAGTTTGACTTTTTCTAAAAAAGTCAACTATTGACTTTTTTGACCAAAAAGTCAACCCTGACAAATTTTTTGTTTATAGTCTATTTCTACTAATTTCATCGTTCCGGACTCAAATATTACGTCCGCATCTCCAAATTTAACTCCGAACTCAAATTTGATTTTTAATAACATTCATCATTAATATTATAGCTCGAATATTTAACAAACTGTGTCGTTCCGAGGAAGAGGGGCTTTAGATAAGGATTTCTCCTTATCGCGCACAATTAGGTGACCAAACCTCTTCTTGATGTAACTTCTAGACATTGTCAATATTGCAAATAATAATATGAATAACTTTGTCGTCTCAATTATTGATTTAATAATATAACATATTATGCAGATGCTACTGTGACAATAATTGAATCAATAATATGAGAGATATGATGCAATAATTATTGTAGCAATAATTGAGTATAACCCGGTGACTTCTTACATAGGCATCAATAATTAATCTGGTGTCAGGCTACTATGTAACCATGCCAGACATCGCATCTTTATTACCACCGGGTATTTTATGACAACTTGCTTACTTTGTAAAATTTTCAAATATCACCCTTAACTTTAAAATTTTATCAATTTAACTATTTACCAAAATAAAAAAATTGAATACTTTTATTTTATAAAATTCGGGATCTCACAGTTACCTTGAATCCTTAGCCTAGAAAAATGGTTATTTGCAAGGTTGAGCTCGACACCCCATCAAATCTAACAGTTTTCATGCATCACATAACACATAATAACATGCTCAACATACATCTCATAATCATACATACTGCAGTTCACATAATAAGTATAAAGATTGAGTTTTTTACTCAATCAGCATTCTTTACTCAATCAACGTAGTCATAAATTGACTTTTATGTTTTATACTTACAACATATATAATACATCATGCTCTTTGTAATACAGATTTAAGCAATTTATCATCAAGTTCACATAGCAAATAGGAACTGAAAGACTTATCTAGTTTGTAGATTACAAGAACCGATTAACAGCTTATAGCTATCTGCACCTCACGTATCCCACACAATATATAATCATGCACATCATTTATTAGTCGCATAGCAACGCTTAGTAATCATTTAAGTAACTCTACTTTATGATCTACTATCATCTTATTTAGGTTTGATACATGTTGGGTAAAATCTAATTACGCACAACACGCAAGTATACGTGGTCAACAAGTAATATAGTAATGAGTAGAGTATCTTTCCCACAGAGACAAATGAGTAAGAAACTTAACCTTACAATTACCAATTTTCTATTAATCCTAATTTTATTAAACTATCCAACTTAATGATTAAAATTATAAAAACTAAATTACTAAATAAATATACTATCACAAAACAATCACAAAGATCAAAATCTGGAATTTCAAATAATTAATGGAGAATTAGACTTATGATTTCACCCTAAGCTTCACTCTGATTTCAACACCTTTATTTCAATTCAATTCACTATCCTAGTTTATTAATCAAGAACACGAATGTAGTACTAGCCATCTCTCGATGCACTAATACCGTATTAACTTAAATCCACAAATTAGATAGAAATAAGTTAAACACCTTAATCAACTAACTCACTATATCTCTATGTGAATTATAATTAAAGAAGGTGTAACAACCCAATATTTTCTATACAAATAAATTAGAAATTTTGCGTATAATTTTTTATTTTATTTTAATATGGTGTATTATGTCAACCCTAGTTTACTGTGGGAAACCCTAATTTGAAACTCAGTTGTGAGTTTAAGTCTGTTATATAACTGTGTTATATGATTTATGATTAACCCTAATTAACATTTAGATTTATTAATTTCTTAAAAACCTAATTACCAAAATTATAAACTCTAATTGCTAAATTAGCAAGGATAATTATAATTATTATATAATAACCCTAATGTCCATGTATGATTAGAATCCTAATCAAATTAAGAAAACCCTAATTATAAATTTTGCAAACTAATTATATTTATTTTAAACCCTATATAAACAACTTGGGTAACATATATTAAAATTGTTAGGCTATGATTATTATATGGCCCAAAACGATTATGGGAGAAGCCCAAAAAGAAATCAAATTCAAGCTCAAGCTTAGCCCACATAACCAAGGGTATTTTAGACCTTTGATTTGTCTAATTTATGCATTAAAATAAATACTAAATAAAGGAATTAGTGGCTGGTCACAATAGGTCTTTTAAGGCAACATATTAGGCTAATCAAGTTTCCTTAAATAGCTAATGACCTACTTTCTTACACAAGGTACAATGTTGTCAACATCTCATTGGTGAAAATCTCACTAAGCATACTTAAGATCAAGATAAGGAGTTTTGTCTAATGGACAACACAAATATGGGGGATAATAGTAAGTCACACAATTGCTAGACCTCTATAAATAGATTGAGAGAGAGAGAGAAAATCCCTTCCTAGCTCATTTTGTGCACACACCCTCAACCAATCTCTCTCAACTCATAACCCACGAAATTAATTGCTAAGACCAGTCCCAAACAAAGCCCCACCATTACCATAAACAAATCAGAAGCTAGAATCAAGATAGATCGAAGAAAAGGTATAAAACCACAGCTTGATTTTCATCCATAAATCCTATGTTTAATGTTGTGTTTAAGTGTTAGAATATGTTGGTTATAGTGTCTAATGAGGATCTGGGTTGCTAAATGTTGGATCCATAACATTTAGAAGCTCGGATTTGAAGATCTACAAAATCGAAAAACTTGGTTCGTGGTCCTAACAACGAATGTCGGTGTGCCAGATCCTTTCTCGATTATGGTTTTTGTTGTTTTTAAGTTGTTATGTGTAGCTTGTAATGTGGTCTTTAATATGCAAAAGAATCGAGTCATTTGATGTCTAGAGCGGAAGTTATTAAATATTAAATCTGGTTGGCCAAGGCGATTAATAAGAAGAAATCTGGGGCGGTGTCACGCCGTGATCATCGACAACGGTTTTTGATCGGCTAGATCTTTTAGTGTATTGTTGATTTAGGTTTGTTGTTAAATCTAGTTTGTAGTAGGTTGCTTGTACTTCAATCTCATGCCTTGATATCACCCAAATGATAAACATATGGGATTTAGAAGCCGATCAAACCAGCCTAGTCGAAAACATTTTCTGTTTTTTAGGTAACCCATAAAACATTTGAGCATGTTGACTGACAAGGTTTGACCAGACAGTATTTCTTTGATTTGTTGTTGTTTTGTTTATGTTTTGTAATAGATCTATAGTCCTACATTCTGGCTACACATTGAAGTTGTTAGATCACAAAACTTTTACACGATCTGCAAGTTGTGGAAGCCCAAAGTAGTTCATTTAATCGTTTCTTCATTTCGGGAAACCCGAAATGAAGAATGTGTCCGACTAAACCACTTTGAAGGCTTGTATCTACTGTTTGTTATGTTGTTTGATCGTGTTTCTTGTTAAGTCTTGTAGTGTTACATTTGTACTACACGATCTGATCGGAAACATGCTCTTAAACATCATGATCTGATCTTAAATTGTGGTCAAAGTAAGGCACTCGATATCTGCCATGATGATCTGGGTTTGCATGAAGAACGCGAAGAACACCTACAGCGACGGTTCTGTCGCTATAGGTGGTCTTTAGCGACAGTTTATTGATAAAAATTATATTTCATTAAATTATTATAGAAAATTACTTTTAATTATTAAAAATACATAATAAATTATTAAAAATTATTTTAAAGTCCAAAAATTATATTTTAATTATTTTGGATATATTTCACAAATATTTAATATTTTTGGAATATTAAAGGTATTTAATTTATTTGATAATTATATTAAATAAATTATTTAAAATGATTTTAATACTTGAAAAATCATTTAAAATTGTGTTATGGAATAAGAAAATATTTTAAGTTACTTTTAATGACTTTTAATATTTTATGATGAATTTCATTAATTAATTTAATATTAATGATAATTTAGTTATTTAATAAATGAATTAAATAAATAGATTAAAATGATTTTATTAAATTAAAAATCATTTTAAATAATAATAAGGTATTTAAAGATATTTTAAGTTGTAAAATATAACTTTTAATATTTAAAGGATAATTTCATTAATAATTTAATATTAATGATTTTTATTTAATATTAATGATATTAAATTTATTTAATAATTATATTAAATAAATAGTTTAAAAATAGTTTTATTGATTTAAAAATCATTTAAAAAGGATATAAATGAATTAAAAATATTTTAAGTTATAATTAATGACTTTTAATATTGGATAAATAGTACATTAATATTAAAAATATTAATGGTAATTATTTAAAATGATTTTAAATGTTTTAAAAATTATTTAAGGGTAATATAAATGTTTTAAAAGTATTTTGGCAATGTTTTCCTTAATATTTTAATATTAATTAAATATTATTGATAATAGAATTGTTTGATGTTTAAATCATTTGATAATAATTCCGGTGTTTGAAAATTTATGATAAATTATAATAATTGTTTAAAAATTATTGTAAGTCATTTGAAAATAATATGACTGATATTTACAAATATTGAATTACAGAATAGAGTCTTAGATCTCCTCTTCTGAATCCTTCTAGAGTAATAAGGTAATTATTGGCCAAATAATTAATCAATAAGCACAAGACATAATAAACAATTCACTTTGACATAAATAATTGGAATAAATCAAATAATTAATTTATAGACATAAAAGGTTCAATTGTAGTCTTAATAAAAGAATTAGTTCATAACAGAATTTAAAACCAACAATCTCTTGAAAAACATCCTTAAGGAATTACACCAATTGAAAATAAGGAGAAGAAGAAAGTCTAGAGTAAATCCTTCAATCTTCAAGTAATCCCTTGCTCAGCCTTCAATTATGGTGGATCCTTTAATTTCAGCCAATTAGCCTTTATATACTCTTCTTATCTAACCACACTCCTTTTCCAAATCACCATCTCAACCAAATCCCCAAATCCAAGTCAAACTTCAGTCCACGCGTGCAAATAGTCAATCGAGGCTTGGTAGCCCAAATACTGCTGTGAACAATACTAGCCATAGTGCCCCGGCGCTACTCTTCAAGTTATTTACTAAAATGCCATTTTTAGCTCAAAAATCCCAAATTGCCCCTACAGCTCCCGAATCTGCAAAATAATCACTAGACACAGTAAAAATGCTTTTAATAGACTCGAGAATACAACAATTTAAGCCCACGTATATCCAATTCATGGGTATATTACCCAATCATCAAATACCCCCAAACTTAAATCGTTGCTTGTCCTCAAGCAACAAAACACAAGACACCACGAAAAACTAAACACACCATGCAAATGCACCAAAACTATCTACATGTATATAATTCCAGCAATTGAATAGCACACCATATATTCATTAGGCCTCAGAAAAATCACAATAACTTGCTAATACATCATATTAAGGCAGATCAGTAATATCCTAACAATCAATAAATCTAAATCTATTATTACTGATATCGTGTGTGTGTGTTCAACAACCATGCTAACCAATGAAAAGCAAAATATGAAACATAATAGATTTCTTAGAAGGCATCATACAGTGCAAACTCAAGAACTCCTCAAATAAACTAGAATTGGCTAAAATCAAACAATTACCAAAGTCCAAGGGTCAAAATGGAATACTTATGCTTTACCATTTTTTTTTCAACGGGGGCTTTTTGCACTTTTCCCGTTTTATTCATTATTTTTGTCTCATGGCTATGCAGTGTCCTATTCCCTTAGACTTTTCAGTGTTACCTTAACGAGCTTTCGACCAACGACTCCCAAGCCATTAAGACCTTAGGGCGCTAAGTGTAAAGACAATCCCCTCGGGCTTATTTACTCAAGTAACAAAGGCCACAAAACTAGACAAGCATGCCACGGTGTTTATTTTTTTTATCTTATATACTCCAGATATTTTTCTCCCAAACTTGAATTTATGTCTAAATTCAGCCATCACTAGCTATTCATATTGTTCTTTCATTCCACTAACATTTATCCTTTAGAACTCTATTATCTATCCATTTAAACTTTCTTAGCCAACATGGTCATTTTTCAAAATGTGCAAACCTGATAATATCAGTTTCAAACAGATAAAGATTTAAATCCTGTCAAGAAAATCACATCACCATCTTACAATCCTTACTAGACTTTTTCATGCAATTTTAATTTCATCATTGGCCCCAAATATACATAACTATTAAACAACTGGAATTAATGTGAAATCCTAGATGCAACACTTAACCAACAATAAAAACACAAACTATCCACAAACTACTAAAAATTTACTCATGCAAATAAAAATTAAACTACCCCCAAACTTAGAAAGAGTAATGTCCTTATGCGAAAAATATAGCAATAGAATAATAGAGGACTTCCCTGATGAGCTTATTCCTCGGGTGCTGCATCATCCTCATCACTCAGCTCTTGATCAGAAGGAGGAAACACAGGCAAAACAGGAGTAGTAGGGAACTGGCTAAGATTAACGCCCGGGTACAATTGAGCGTTCATAGCATTCTGAGCAGCAAATTGGTCGACCAAAAATTTGTAGATGACATCTTGACGTTCAGACAGGCGGACATTTTATGATTCTAGATTATAGAACCACCCGTCAATTTCACGCTGGACGGCCTCAGGAACAACACCACGGTGAGCTGCGGAGGAAGGACCATATGTGGGTGGGGCCGAAGGTTGTGAAGCTTGTGGAGCTTCACTTTGGGGAATTATAAAACTCAATCCCCTAGGGTGGTTCTCTCCACCAGTCCAAACTCTATACCTACTGATCAGTTTGTGGTCCAACACCGGCATGGGGGTTTGAATAATCTCATCCGACTTCCATTTGACCCCAAATTTTGCACATAACACACAAATGAGAGATGGATGGGGTAACCCTCCTGTGGTTCCTCCTCATGCAGCTCGCAAAATTGATTGCTGAATGGCGTGGTCGATATCTATCTTCAAGCCTTGAATAATGGAATACAGCAGTATAACCCTCTCCTTGGTGACATGGCTCACATGTGTGCAGGGCATGAGCTTGGCGCAAATAAAGGCATACCAAGCCTTTCCTTATAAACTGAGGTGAGAAAGAGGGAAGGTCATGCTGCCACGTTCATGCAATGTCCATGTGGTGCCCGGTTGACACAGCTCACGGATTATTGTTTTATAGTTTGGCCCTTGACTCACAAGACTAGCATACTCATCGTTGTGTCCCTCTAATGGTAGTTGGTAGCAACCGTTGATGTCTTCTTCGCCAAATTCAATAGTCTTGCCTCTCACATACACCCCATAGTGGAAGTGCTCGGAAACGTTGGCGTAGAACTCTTTGATGACTGCAATTATTGCTGGGTCGGGCTGTACGGTGAGTGTGAACCAATTCCTCTCAGCAATCATGACCGCCATGTCTCCATCCTTTGATTGATCGGGCCTTAAACCGCGTTCAGGGACTAGTGAGCGAGTAGCCATTCTATTGTAGCGTTCTTGGGCTACGGCACTCATGAACCTGCGGTTGTCAAATTTTAGAGGTACCGAAGCGGATCTAGATCCCTCTCCTCATTGACGCTTTGAGGCCATTTAGAAAACTGCAAAGGAAAACTCACATGTGAAAATTTGGTTGAGCTTATATGAGTAACCTTGTACGTATACCTTAACTCCCATACTAGAGATTAGGATTACTGGGTGTAATAGGGATTAGAGGTATGCGCAAGTAGACAACCACAAGTATGGCACACAAGGAGACGGATAATGTAGAACATAAATATGCACGGATCACTACACAATCAGTGTAGTGGTATACAGGCCTATGATTTGAAATAACAAAAGAAAATTCATTGAGGCATTTTATCAAACACCTTGCAGACCTATTGTAAATCTCTTGGGACCAAAACATAGGGGACATCATACAAATTCATATGTAGAGTAACAAAAGCATTGCATCCAACATCCAATTTAGATAACAAATGTCTCATAAGAAAAATGTAAGTGGAATAACATGCATGACCCGTATGAAAAATCCAGAACATATGAATAAGAACAAATTGGGTATCACATATTGAAATTGAGGCAATAGATACTTTCCTTCAAGAGTGTGTAGCAAAACAAGCAATGGTATAAGATGAAATTAAGTGCACAACATACCTTTTATCATCACAGTATAAATTGAAAGAAATTATGGAAGGGAAGTGCTTGAATCAACAATTGATAGTGCCGAGTGCAAGGAGAATAGGTGACGTGAGATAAATGGGCAAGTACCAGAGATCGAAGATTTAAACGTGCATAGGTGGTGTGGGGAAGTTAGAAGTCAAAAAGACATTGGATTTATTATAAAAGAGGAATGCAGGCGTTTAAACCATCTTGTTCATAAGCGATCAAGTATGGGCGCTGGGTAATAAACTTCGACAGGTACTGGCGCCAGACCATGTCTGGGCAGGGCCCCAGCCGGGCGACCGAGTTATAAGCGATGAGAGCGTCGGGCGCTGAAGGTCGATGTGATGGGTAGGTCTGTGCCAGGGGCATTATGTTCCTTTGTAGTTTGGGTACAAAGGTCTTTGAGTTACTGATTGCACGGTGACGAGGCCCTAGTCTCGGGCGTTGTGGCTCTGCATGCTTGAGCGTCGGGGCGCTGAGTATGTTTTTTATGATTCTGTATTATAGCTTTTGTTTACTGAGTGTGTACTTGTTGGTTGTGACCTGTTTAGACTTTTCTTGCTACTTTGTTCCATTATTGCTTTGGTTTGACCCTTATGCACAAGTGAACACTAAAATAGGCATGAGAATTATGAAGAATATTAGTCTAATATAGCATACTATAAAATTCAAGTACTACAATTGTTAAAAAGAAGAATAATTAAAATGAATAAAATAAAAGAAATGGGGTTACCTCCCCAGAGCGCTTGGTTTCAAGTCATCAGCCCGACTTTTCTGTGTTTCTCAATTGGCCGCTGGATCGGATAGGTACACGGCCGTAGATTGGCGTTCGATGGGTCCACTCCAATAATGCTTAAGTCGGTTGCCGTTCACCTTAAAGGTTCACTTCGAGTTAGTTTCCTCGACTTTGACGTTTTCGTGTGGTGCGACAGATATAACCACGAACTACCTGGACCAACGAGATTTCAACTTTCCGGGGAATAAACGCAATCGTGAGTTAAAAATCAAGACTCGTTGGCCCGGTTCGAATTTCCGATCAAGGATTTTCTTATCATGCCAGGTTTTGACTTTCTCCTTATAGAGTTTTGCGTTCTCATAGGCATTGAACCGGAATTCGTCCATCTCACTTAATTGAAGTAACCTTTTCTCACCCGCTGCTTGTAGATCGAAATTAAATTTCCGAATGGCCCAGTGTGCACTATGTTCTAATTCGACTAGGAGATGACACACCTTTCCGTAGACCATCCTGTAAGGTGACATGCCAATAGGATTCTTGTAAGCCGTTCGATATTCCCATAGGGCGTCATCTAGTCGCATGGCCCAATCTTTTCGTGACGGATTGACCACCTTCTCCAGGATTCTCTTAACTTCTCGATTCGAGACTTCTGCTTGACCATTGGTTTGGGGATGATACACGGCTGCAATTTTATGATGGACCCCATACTTTATAAGCAATTTAGTGAACTGCTTATTACAGAAATGAGTTCCCTCATCACTGATTATCGCCCTCGGCGTCCCAAATCGTGTGAAGATATTTTTCTTCAAAAACTGTAGGACTACGTTGACATCATCTGTGGGTAACGCTGCGGCTTCTACCCATTTGGAAACGTAATCGACCGCCAATAGTATGTACTGATTATTGAAGGATGATGGGAAAGGTCCCATAAAGTCGATTCCCCACACATCGAATAGTTTAACCTCCAAAATTGTAATAAGTGGCATTTCATTTCGTTTAGAAATATTACCTACTCGTTGACACCGATCACATTTTAGCACATAGAGATATGCATCTTTGAATAGAGAAGGCCAGAAGAATCCCGACTGCAGCACTTTGGCCGCTGTCCGATCACCTGCGTATTGACCTCTATAATCTGATGAGTGGCAATGACCTAATATGCTATCCATCTCTTCGTGTGGCACAGATCGTCTAATCATTTGATCCGCACAAGTCTTAAACAAAAATGGTTCGTCCCAATAATATTGTCTAACAACGTGGAGGAACTTTTTTTGTTGTTACGAATTCAAATTCGGGGTAACACCTTACTAACCAAATAATTCACATAATCTGCATACCATGGCAATGTCGTTGTTATCCGAAGAAGTTGTTCATCAGGAAACCTCTCATTAATCATGACGTTGTCTTTTTGCCGAACTTCTGCATTTTCCAACTGCGAAAGATGACTTGGTTCTCGGTACCTTTTCTATATCGGATCTCCAAGTCAAATTCTTGTAGCAACAGTACCCACCGTATTAACCGCAGTTTGGCATCATTCTTCTCAATCAAATATTTAATAGCAGAATGATCAGTGTAGACAATTACCTTGGTCCCTATGAGATATGCTCTAAACTTGTCAAAGGCAAACACAACTGCAAGTAATTCTTTTTCGATGGTCGTGTAGTTCAACTGAGCATTCGTCAACATCTTGCTGGAGTATTAGATAGTGTGAATTTTTTTTTTCGCGACGTTGTCCCAATACTGCTCCAACTGCGTAGTCACTGGCGTCGCACATCAATTCAAATGGTAAAGACCAACCGGGCGCCACTATAATTGGGGCTGAAACCAATTTCTTCTTTAATACTTCAAACGCATTGATGCATGACTGATCCATTTTGAAAGGTACATCTTTCTCCAAGAGGGAACATAAGGGTTTCGAAATTTTGGAGAAGTCTTTAATGAAGCGTCTGTAGAAACCCGCATGTCCCAAGAAGCTCCGTATTCCCTTCACAGATGATGGAGGAGGTAGTTTCTCAATCGTCTCAATCTTAGCTTTATCCACCTCTAACCCTGTTACAGAAACCTTATGCCCCAAAATTATCCCCTCTTGCACCATGAAGTGACATTTTTCCCAGTTAAGAACTAGGTTAGTGTCCACACATCGCTTCAACACTAGGACCAGATTTTTCAAGCATAAATCAAAACTATCACAGAACACGGAGAAGTCATCCATGAATACTTCCAAATTCTATTCTACCATATCTGAGAAGATCGCCATCATGCACCATTGAAAGGTTGCCGGCGTATTACATAAACCAAAGGACATACGACGGAAGGCAAACGTACCATAAGGGCATGCGAATGTGGTTTTTTCTTAATCTTCCGGGGCTATTGAAATCTGATTATATCCAGAATATCCATCCAAAAGATAGTATAATTGATGTCTCGCTAACCTATCTAACATCTGATCAATGAACGACAAGGGGAAGTGATCCTTGCGTGTGGCTTTATTCAGTTTGCAGTAATCCATACATACTCTCCATCCTGTAACGGTTCTAGTGGGGATGAGCTCATTAGCGTCGTTTTTCACCACTGTCATGCCCCCTTTCTTCGGTACGCACTGTACAAGACTTACCCATGAACTGTTCGAGATTGGATAAATAATGCCGACATCCAACCACTTTATTATCTCCTTTTTCACCACATCCTTCATAATGGGGTTTAGCCTTCCTTTCTGCTTAATGGTTGGTTTTGCTCCCTCTTCCAATAAGATCTTATGCATACAAATTGATGGACTAATTCCTTGAATATCCGCTATAGTCCATCCAATTGCTGTTTTAAACTCTCGCAATACCCTTAGCAGTTTCTCTTTTTGCGTGTCAATTAAGTCTATCAAAATAATAACTGGTAGAGTAGTATCTTTTCCCAAATAGGCATACTGCAGATGAGATGGTAGCGGTTTTAATTCCAACACTGGTGGATCTTCTATCGAGGGTTTGAACTTTTTACCTTCCGTTTCATGCCTATCAAGAGTGTCGAATGATTGATTACTTTTTCGGGTGGAAGGTAATGCATCTAACCATTTGACATACTCAATGTCATCTTCACTACCATAGTCGTCCATCCCGATCAAAATGGATTCTAGTGGGTCCTCTGAATAATTTCCGCTGAACTTGTGATTAACTAATTCATCCATGATATCCACCCGCAAACACTCACCTTTTTCTTTCGGATAAGTCATCGACTTAAATACATTAAAGGTGACCTGTTGATCTTCAACTCGCATCGTCAATTCACCTTTTTGCACGTCAATCAATGTTCTCCCTGTTGCTAAAAATGGTCGCTCGAGAATGATTGGAATTTCTCTATCTACTTCACAATCCAAGATAAAGAAATCCGCGGGAAGATGAATTTATCCACTTTTACTAACACATCTTCAACGATACCTCGTGGATATGTAACGGACCGATCCGCCAACTGCAAACTGATATTCATCGGTTTTGGTGCTTGAAGTCCAAACTGGTTGTAGACGGATAGTGGCATCAAATTTATACTGGCCCCCAAATCACACAATGCTCTTCCCGAAAACTGATTTCCAATTTCACACGGAATAGTGAAACTACCTGGATCCTTGAGCTTCAGAGGTAACTTATTCGAATAATCATATTTTGACTCTTCTATCAACGCTAATTGTCTCAAAATCATCCATTTTTTCTTTTTTCGACAAGACCTCCTTCATGAACTTGCGTGAATCTCGACATTTGTTCCAAGGCTTTCAAAAGGGATGTTGATATGCAATTTTTGAAAATATCCAAAATCTTGGCGCTTATCTAACTTGGTTTTCTGAAATCTCTGCGGATACGGTATGGGAGGCATTGTGATGGTTTGTTCCGGTGCTTTCTGCTCTAATGTCTCATCTTGACGTTTCCCGGTTTCCAAAACTTCCTCTTTTTCCCATGTTGCATTGTCCCTTTTTTCTGTGTCCTTAAGTGTCTCTTGCAATTCCTTTCCACTACGTAAAGTCACAGCCTTGCAATGCTCATCTCTGCCCAGATTTATCTATGTATCACTAGGGAGTGTTCCATGTGGACGGCTATTCAATGCATGTGCTATTTGCCCTATCTGATTTTCTAGATTTTTGATCGAAACCGCTTGACTTTTCATATTCATATCTACTTGACTCAATAACTTGTCTTGCTCATTTATTCTTTTGTCAATAGCTACAATGAATTTTTCCAAAGTGTCTTCCAAACTTGTTTTCCTCTCTGGCTGTGGTTGAGTCTGATTTTGAAATCCGGATGTGTTTTGCTGCCTAGGCGCTTGAGCTTGATTGTTACTCCATGAAAATCCCGGGTGATTTCTCCAACCTGGATTATAAGCGTTTTGATTTGGATACGGTTGGACTGATCGATTATAGCTCCCTACGAACTGAGCTGATTCAGAATTGATGGCATACTGATCTGTAGCATAACTCCCAGCACATAACTCACAAACCATTGCTACTTGCTGTGTGGATGGTGGACTCCATGTTTCCATTTTCTTAGCTATTGCGGACACTGTCTTTTAACGCCACATCATATCCACTTCAAACTTTCTCGGTGTTTTCGGAGGATTAGACCTAGTCATGGGCCACTGATAGTTATTGTTGGCCATCGTTTCTAGCAGTTGATAAGCCTCATCAAAGTTTTTAGCCATGATCGCTCCACCTGCTGCTGCATCAATACTAGCTCTTGTGGGCGCATGCAATCCATCACAAAATATCCCAACCTGCATCCACTGTGGAATTTCGTCATGTGGGTATTTACGGAGCATATCCTTGAATCTTTCCCATGCCTCATATAAAGTTTCTGAGTCGAACTGTGCAAAGGTGTGAATATCGTTCCGTAGTTTTGCCGACTTCGCTGGTGGGAAAAACTTAGCTAGAAATTTTTGAGCTAAGTCGTCCCAAGCTATGATTGACCCAGGAGGGAATGAATGTAACCAACTCCGAGCCCTATCCTTCAACGTAAACGGAAACAACCTCAACCTTATAGCATCTTCCGAAATATTATTGAACTTGAAGGTGTCGTAGATTTCCAAGAAACTCAAAATATGCTCGTTCGGATCATCCGTTGAACTACCCCCAAACTGGACTGCATTTTGGAGCTTCTGAATTGTTCCCGGTTTTATCTCGAAATTGTTTGCATTAATTGTCGGCCTCTGAATACTCGACTGTATATCTGTGACATTCGGCATGACATAATCCCTAAGTGATTTTTGTTCTTCCCTTGCCATGTTCACTGGTATTTCTTGTTCTGCCAGATCTTCTTCCAAAGATAACACCGCACTAGTCAACTGTAATTTCTGGAACTTCCTTTCGATATCGTCTGTATAAGGAAAAAGTCCCTTTTTAGCCCTTGATCTAGTGTGCATACACTCACAAAGAATTCTTGCAAATACAAGAAGAAAAATAAATAACGTTTAAATTAAGACCAAATTGATTATAACTAATATGGAATTAATATTAATAAAGAATTCCCCGACAACGGCGCCAAAAACTTGTTGGTTGATTTCTCAATCAAATATATGTGCAAGTGTACACAGTCAACAAGTAGTAAAATGATAAGATAAAGTGCCGATCCCACAGAGAATTCCAATCAATAAATTCCAACTACTAGCATTATATCAATTCAATTTTACTCAAACAACCATAAAATGTGATTTTTTGAATTAAGAAAACTAAATTAAGCAATTAAAAATAGATTATTCTAAAATTGAATCAACTAAATAACAACTAAAATTTGACGAATAAATTCAGATAAATAAGGTTAAGACTCCAATATCCCCAATTATGAATTATAAACCAATTATTCGATTATCCCAATTATTATGCCTACCGAATTTTTAACAGGAATTCTAAGTGTCAAAAGCCCTTTTCCAAGTGATCAATTAACTTTTATTTAATTCAATTAATCTTGCGATATTCCTATGCAAAATAATTAAATTAAACTCCTTCAATCCCAATTCCCAATTTGTTACATGCAGTGAACAGATATTCCTATTCAATTCACGACCCTAATTATTCGTCATGCAAATAATTAAGCATACATGTTATCATACCCAGTTCTAACCCTAGATCTCCTCTTCCGAATCCTTCTAGAGTAACAAGGTAATTATTGGCCAAATAATTAATCAATAAGCACAAGCATAATAAACAATTCACTTTGACATAAATAATTGGAATAAATCAAATAATTAATTTATAGACATAAAAGGTTCAATTGTAGTCTTAATAAAAGAATTAGTTCATAACAGAATTTAAAACCAACAATCTCTAGAAAAACATCCTTAAGGAATTACACCAATTTAAAATAAGGAGAAGAAGAAACTCTAGAGTAAATCCTTCAATCTTCAAGTAATCCCTTGCTCAGCCTTCAATTATGGTGGATCCTTTAATTTTAGCCAATTAGCCTTTATATACTTTTCTCATCTAACCACACTCCTTTTCCAAATTACCATCTCAACCAAATCCCCAAATCCAAGTTAAACTTCAGTCCACGCGTGCAAATAGTCAACTGAGGCCGGGCTTCAGCGCCCCGACACTGCGAACAATACTAGCCATAGCGCCTCGGCGGTACTCTTCAAGTTATTTACCAAAATGCCATTTCAAATTCCAAAAATCCCAAATTGCCCTACTGACTCTTTAATCATAAAATAACCACTATATTAATCGTAAAAATACTTCTAATAGACTCAAGAGTACAACAATTTAAGCCCACGTATATCCAATTCATGGGTATATTACCCAATCATCAACATTCATCAAGATTCTGCTATTCACAAAATTCATGAACACATGTTATATTAACTAAGTCTAGATTCGAATATCCTCTCTCGATTCCATACAAATCCACAAAGAATTGTTGATCAGGCAATTCATAAATTCAAGCTCAAATTATTATAGATAAACTGGAAAATAGCTTATTGAACTGGAAATCAAAGTTTACAAAATCATCGTATCACTTAAGGATCCACCATAAGCCTAAAAAGTGAATTAGTTCATCATAAATGAAATAACAACTGAATAATTCAAAGATAACATTCTTCTAATTACAAATAAAAGACTAAGAAGAAGAATAGTGAAAAACACCCTTCACGTAGCCTAAATCTGCAATCGTCACGAAAATCTCTTCAAAATCTCCCTCCAAAGCTTACTGTGAAAAGCTGGAATTAATCTCTGTATTATGCCTTGTGGGTGTATGTCTAATTTGTTGTTAATTGAGCCATATACATCCAACACACGTATTTTTCAAAATTTTAAGCTCATTAGAGTTCAATTGCAATCCAAATGCCAACAAACCATGTTCCAATAGTGTTTTCAAAGACATCAGAGACTCAGTGATCAAGACCGCCTAGCCAAATAGATATAAGCCTAAAATAGACCCACCCCGACGGGCATCCTTTCTGTTAGCTGCTATTGAAGACCCCATTTTACGTGGTACATAGCAAAAAAGGGCCGTACCGACGGGGTCTATTCTGCAAACTGACTTTGCTAACTTCATGTTTACTTCCAGAAATGTTCCAAATGACTTCAATTCTTCGCTAAATGCCACAACAACCACCCTACACATAAAAGAACACAAAACAAATAAATACGAACATGAAAACAAGAAAATAGCAACGATTAAGCATGAAATGGACAACGATTCGTGGATATGAAATCCACTTATCAAAATCCCCCAAACTTAAACCGTGCTAGTCCTCGAGCACAAAACAAGCTACATATTATGCAATGCAATGCAATGAGATGGAATGTATATGATCTAAATGATTACGAATCCAACAGTATCACAGAATCAAAAATTATCTCACTGGCCTCAAAGAAAACAAACAAACTCTACAATATTAATCTCCAAAACCAATCCATAACTCCTTATTAATTCTCAAATCTTAAACCATTATCACTGGTATAGTGTGTGTGTGTGTTCAATATCCCTGATAACTGATACGGACTCAAATTCAATACACAACCAATTTCTTAGAAGGAATCATACAGCGCAAACTTAAAAATTTCAAAAATAAGCCAATTCCAACTAAAACTAAGAAAAACCATAATCAAGGGTTCATGCAGGGTACTTATACTTTATTTATATTATTTTATTACACGGGGGATTTTTGCTCTTTTCCTGTTTTATTCTTTCTTTTTTTTAGATATATACATGACTGTGCAATGTCTCATCCCATTAGGCTAACAGTGATACCCCTTAGCGAGCTTTCGACCAACGACTCCCAGACCATAAAAGACCTTAGGGCGCTAGGTGTAAAGACAATCCCCTCGGGCGTACTTGCTCAAGTAACAAAGGCCCCGAAACAAGACGAGTCACGATATATAATCCTTTTTTTTTCTTTTCTTTTTTTTCTTTTTTTAATAAAGTTTATATACCCCACATATAATCCCCCAAACTTAGGTTCTTGCCTAGTTTTCGCCTTTACTGCCTATCCTTGTCATTTTCTCATTTACCCTAGCATTATCCTTTAGAAACTATTTATGTATCAATTTGAACTAACCAGTTACATAGATGTTATTAGCGTGCTAACCTTTTTATACCAGTTTCAAACAAGCACAAGATTCGATTCATAACAGAAATTATATCAAGTTCTAATAATCGATGTTGTATTGGTTAACTTATTCTCAATCTCATCATTGGCCCAAAATAACATGAACTACAACACTGCTGGACATATGCAAACACAATATTTAACTAATTTTTTTTTATATATATCATAACATAACAAAATGCATTAATAACAAAATTAAAAGAAATGCAATAACAAAAATAACCTAAGATACTATGTATGCACTTAAGCTATCATGCAACTATGTGACTTATATGTATGCAACATCATAATTCCTAACTAATATGCAAAACTAGAATGCAATGACAAATGTAAGCCTAACTAATACCATATGCATGTAAATAAGAATTTAAATCCCCCAAACTTAAGTAATACAATGCCCTCATTGGATGAATAATCACAATTAAGTATGTGAGGACTTCCCTGCAATCGCCTAAGTCTGGGGAGGTGGTGGTTGATCTTCTTCTTCTGAATCACTTGGCAAAAACCTTGGCATTGGCATGTGCTACTGATATGGAAATTATGC
Organism: Panax ginseng; assembly: GCA_020205605.1. Taxonomy (NCBI): domain Eukaryota; kingdom Viridiplantae; phylum Streptophyta; class Magnoliopsida; order Apiales; family Araliaceae; genus Panax; species Panax ginseng. The sequence goes on along the minus strand of CM035133.1, from coordinate 94,348,772 downwards.
AGCTGGATTGAAGCTCTTGTGTTGAGTGAAGCGAAAGACGTGTTCATAGCATCAAATATGTGGTCTTTCCTCAATGCGAGTCGCAACATCTCCCGACATGCTGCCTTGTTGTGCGCATCCATTTGACGTTGAAAGTCAAGGAACTGAGGATTGGATAATGCCTCGGACTACGGTACCTGCTCGGTTCCTTGATCTCCCATAGCCTCATCCTCATCCTCCGAGGTGTCTGCAGCATCAACTTCGTCCTCCGAAGCTGATGGAAAAATAAAACCCAGACCTCAAGGATGAGATTCGCCCCCGCCCCATACTGAATACCGCACTATCATTTTGGAGTCTAGCAACTACAACGGCATCTGTGTGGGTTCATCGTTAGACCATCTCACACCCGCTTGGTGACACAACCTACATATGAGTGATGGGTGTGGCAAGCCGCCTGAAAAGTTTCCTCGTAAGCACCGGCTGATGGAAAAACATATAATGGCCCCGACGTCAATGATGAAGTCTTGCACAATCGCGTATAGCAGTAACGCCTTCTCTTTGGTCACGTCTGAGGTGTGTTGATATGGATACAGTTTAGCACATAAGAATGGATACCAAAATTTTCCATACCGACTAAGATCTTTGCTATGGAAAACTGTGCCTCCCTTCCGACCTTTGATCCATGTTGTTCCCAGCTTAGTCATTTCCTTGACTATTGCCTCATAGTCTGGATCAAAATCACGTAGGTGGGCATATTGGCATTGTCGAGGCACACACAATTGATAAAAGGTGTTGATGGCATTGGCACTGAACGGGACCAAGTGACCCCGCACATAAGCGTTGAAGGGGGCTTTGTCCTTGGTGTTCGCTGTTGGGCTTCGGCACAGAAACGCACAGCGGAAATTAAAATTTTAAAGCAATTTCCGAAACCCTAAAACAGGATCCATGCGAAAAAATCAATTAATTCAGAGGTTTAGAGATTATACCAGATATGAAAAACGAGAATCTGAAATCGACTGCGCTTCGAATCTCCAACGCAATACAAACCGATTACGCTCTACCAGTATCCATTTAACGCGCCGTAAGAACCGCTTTTAACGATTCTCGCAATAAGAAGGACTTACAGACTAGCCACCCAAAGGAATGGATTTTACAAATCTGTTTTTCTCTAGTCTCTCTAAGAAGGCATTTAGGTTTTTCAATTATGATATCTTACCCTAAGTAGCTAGCTATATATCATATATATAGTAGTTAAAAGGAATTAATCAAATCAAAACCTAATTTCATAAAATCAATTTATATATATATCTCTTAATTAAGTCTTACTTAATTAATATACATATATAAATTATCCTTTTAATTTAAATTCGTGATTTAAATACTATTAATCATATTAATATATTTAAATCCTTAAAATTTAAATTAATTCCCTTTAAATAACGTTTCATGTGTGTGACTCTATAGGTTATTATTACGTTGCAATAATTTTAAAATCATATTATAAAATTATAAACAAGTGAGCGACATCTAGTAATGCATCACTTCGCTACCCAAGTAATAATAAGATCGATGATTCGATGCAACCTTTTCGTGACCAATGTTTCAATGTAATTTAATCCTTTTAAACTTAATATCCTAGATTAAACTCGAGTCATGGAATGTGTCATACTCTTCATAATTTAATCTAAGTTTTCTTGATCAATGAGTAGACTATATAAAACAAATCACTATTTGAGCATGGCCATGCATTTCATAGTCCTACTCAATCAAGAGGCCTATGGATATCACCCATAATATATAGGATGGTTAAATTCCATCTAGATCACTCATATTTCTCACACGATTAATGATGAACCTAATAATCACCTTTATAGTCCACCCTATTAAAGGTGACATTTGATGATATCAAAGTACATAAATTCTCGTGTAGTAATATAGCAATTTCAGGTCGGAGGGCCATTACATCATTGTCACTATGAGAATTGCTAATGACACTTCGCATAATGCTCCATATAGAATTCTCATGGTGGGTCTGTCCAGTACATCGTTCTCTAACATGTACCTATGCATTGACTTAATATCTCATATATTTATGACCAATGAGATTTGGTCATCATCGATCCACATTTAGTCTCAATGCATCATTGTTGTCCCATCAACAATGATACTCGACTAAGGACATTTAAGAACACCGATACTAATGGTAATATATAATCTCATGTTCAAGTCACATACTTGAAACTATATAATTTGTATCACTATTCTAAGGAATTTTATTATGTTAACAATTATATTACGTGAAGAAATAAAACCATAATAAAATCATATATTTATTCAATCAAATATAATATCAAAACGTTAAGCAATTATATCAAATAATTGGCCTCTAGGGCATAAACTCTAACAGCCTCCACACTGCACTAGAGCCAATCACTCATGTATCTAATACCCATGGAACTAGTGTGGCCGTCGTGTAGCGGCCATGACAAAGCCTTGGTTAGTGGATCTGCAACATTATCATCCGTTGGCACTCTTCCTATATTTACATCTCCTCTATCAATGATTTCACGGATGAGATGGTACCGCTTAAGTATATGCTTGGATCGTTGGTGAGATCCGGGTTCCTTAGCTTTTTGCAGTAATGGCTCCATTATTATCACAAGATAGAGCAAACCGGATCAACAATAGTTGGAACACCACCAAATTCGTTGATGAACTTTTTAATCCATACTGACCTCCTCGCATTTTAGAAGAAAAAGAATATACTCGGCCTCCGTTGTAGAATCACTCATCTCTTGCTTCAAACTTTTCCATAACAAAGACCACCATTAAGGCAAAACACAAAACTTGGATCGAGACTTATAGTCATCAATGTCGATCGAAAACTAGCATCTGTGTAACCTTTTATCGCTAGTTCGTCTTCACCTCCATATACCAAGAATGAATCCTTAGTCCTTTTCGGTACTTGAGGATATTCTTGATCACTTTATCGATGACCTTCACTGGATTCGACTTGGTATCGCGTAAATCATGCTCAAAGCATCTGAGACATCCCGACGACAGTACATATCATTGCATACATGATAGATCCAATTAGAAGCATAAGGGATCTTTCTCATACGCCTCCTCATCATCTTGTGATTTAGGACATTGGGCCTTAGAGATCTTTACACCATGAGTCACGGGTAAGTTTCCTCTTTTTTGCCTCTTGCATGTTGAACTGTTTCAACACTTTATCAATATATGTACTTTGACTTAGGTGAGCATTTTTCTTGATCTATCTCTATAGATCTTGATACCTAAAATGTGGCAAGATCGCCCAAATCTTTCATGGAGAAACATTTTCCTAACCATGTTTTTACAAATCTGTAAGGAAGGAATGTCATTCCCAATAATTAATATGTCATCAACATATAATACTAGGAATACAATGTGACTCCACTAACCTTCTTATATACACAAGGTTCATCTTCATTTTTAATAAAGCCAAATTCTTTGATCGCTTCATCAAATCAAAGATTCCAACTCAGAGAGGCTTGCTTCAATCCATAAATGGATCATCTTGCGACTTACATACCTTTCCAAAGATCCTTTGGAGTGACAAAACCCTCGGGTTGTGTCATATACACATCCTCAAGGAGATTTCAGTTAAGGAAAGCAGTTTTGACATCCATCTCGCCGATTTCGTAATCATAAAAAGTCGCAATAGCAAGTAAGATCCTCGATGGATTTAACCATTGCCATCGGAGAGAAGGTTTCATCATAGTCAACACCTTGAATTTGTTTGAAACCTTTTGCTACCAAATGCACCTTTATAGGTTTTACATTACCATCCATGTTGGTTTTCTTCTTGAAAACCCACTTGCACCCGATTGGTTTTACCTTTGGTGGATCAACCAGAGTCCATACTTGGTTAGTATACATGGAGTCCATCTCGATTTCATGGCTTCAAGCCATTTCTCGAGAATCTGGTCCATTCATAGCTTCTTGGTAGGAAGCGGACTCATCTTGATCTATGAGCATCACATCGCCATTTTTGAGTCACAAGATATCCATAATATCTCTCGTGCTCTTGCCGTGTCCTACCAGATCTTTAATGAATGACTTGTGTAATTTGAGCGGTTCATTTTCCACAATTTTTTGTGGTTCCGCTCATGTTCCAACTCGAGTTCAATGATATTTTGTGGTTCTCGAATTTCTTGAGTTCTACTTTCCTCCCAATGTTTCCTTTAGAGACAAATTCTCTTTCTAGAAAATACCGATTCGAGCAACAACCACTTTGTTCTCAAAAGGTTTGTAGAAATAATGCCTTTTTGTTTCCTTTGGGTATCCCACAAAATTACATTTGTCGATTTGGGTCCGAGAGCTTGTCGAATTTAGACGCTTTTACTAACGCCTCGCAACCCCAAATCTTCATGAACGATATACTAGGACGCTTCCCTATCCACATTTCATATGGTGTCTTACGAACCGTCTTTGTAGGAACACGGTTAAGTGTGAATCAATTGCCTCTCTAGGGCATGACCCCGAAGCTTATTGGAAGATCTGATGACTCATCATTGATCGCATCATGTCCAACAAGGTTCGATTCCTCCTCTCGGATACACCATTCCATTGCGGTGTTCCGGTGGAGTGAGGTGTGATATAATACCACACTCCTTTAGAAGGTCATCAAAGTCTTGGCTTAAGTATTCACCTCCTCGATCGGATCGAAGGGCTTTTATGCTTTTGCCAAATTGGTTTTGAACTTCATTCTTGAATTCCTTGAAATTTTCAAAGGATTCGAATTTGTGTCTCATAAGATACACATATCCATATCTACTAAAGTCATCAGTAAATGTAATGAAGTAATAAAACCTACCTCTTGCTAATCGAACTCATGGGTCCACATACATCACTATGTATAAGTCCCAATACATCGCTAGCCCGTTCATCGTGTCCGAGTGAAAGGGCTTTAGTCATCTTGCCTAATAAACAAGACTCGCATTTCTCATATGATTCAAAATCAAATGAATCCAAGAACCCATCTTTATGGAGTTTGGATATGCGTTTCTCATTTATATGGCCTAAAAACGATGCTGCGAGAGATATGCTTGATTTGAATCATTTGATTTAAATCGTTTTGTATTTATGTTATAGATAGGCATTTCTAAATCAAGAATATAGAGGCCAGTTAAACAATTGTGCAACACCATAACAAATATCATTTAAGTAAAACAAACAACGATTGTTCTTTATTATAAATGAAAACCTTTCTTGTCAAACAAGAAATGAAATAATGTTTTTGCTTATAACAGGCACAAAATAACAATCTTCTAATTCTAAAACTAGCCCGGTGGGCAAAGATAAATGATAAGTTCCTACTACCAAAGGCAACAACTTTTGTTCTATTTCCAACTCAGAGGCCAACCTCTCCTTTCGCTTAAAGTTCTACTCCTTTGAGTCCCCGCACATTAACACAAATGTGAGAACTACATCCAAAGATCCAATACCCATGATGTAGAAGTAGATAAGTTGACTTCTATAACATATATACCGAATCAAGTCGTACTTCCTTTTCTTTTCTTCACTTCTTCCAGATAAGCATGCGGTTCCTTTTCCAAAGGTGTCCGTGTTTTCATGTATGACATTCACCTTCTTTTAGCCACCCCACCTTTAGGTTTTAAAGCTGTTTAGTTTTGGAATTGGGTTTGGCAAAAGATTTAGATCCTATCTTCTTCTTGCCTTTCCAATTTCCCTTAGCATTCCCTTTGCACCATCATTATGGGAGCGGGTCTCGCCTTTTTCATGTTGTTCTCGGTAGGTTCTTAACATGCTCAACAACTCAAGAAGGGGTTTCTCAATTTCATTCATAAGATAGTTCATAACAAATTGAGAGTAGCTCGCTCAAAGATTGCAAAACAAGGTCAGTTTGGGCTTAGGAGTGATTGGAAAACCCAACCTATCAAGGTACTCAATATACCCAATCATTTTCAAAGCACATGTGGACCAAACCGGATCATGTTCACCCATTTTGCGTTGATACAACGCCTTGCTTGTATCATACCTCTCTGTCGAGCATGCCCTTCAACAATTTCTTGAGACGCTCGATCATCTCATAAGCATCCATCAACTCATGTTGCTTCTGAAGCTCAGCGTTCATGGTTGCTAGCATGACACAACTCATATCCAGAGCATCATCTTGATGCTTCTTGTAAGCATTGTGCTCTGCACGTGGTGCAGTGACAGCTGGTGCTGCAGGAATGGGCCCATCAAGGACATATAGCTTACGCTCTTGTTTGAGGACAATCCTCAAGTTCCTATGCCAATCAAGGAAATTAATTCCACTTAGCTTGTCCTTTTCAAGGACTGATCGTAATGAAAAACTATTTGTGTTGTTGTTGTTTGCCATTTGATATCTACAATTTATAAGTGCAACAATAATAAGTCAAATTCTGAGTTGATATTATATAATTGATAATAGTACATTCAAAATATACTCCCACTATTTTATTCAAATTAATAGCCCTCACCATTAATTCGGAAAGCATTTTCTATTAAATCTTTCTAGTGAGCCAAGATCCATATTTCATTATGCCTTAAGTTAGCTTTGGCTATTCTCTCAAAACATAATTATTTAGGTAGACAACCCTTTGTCAATTATATCATATATAACTCCTGGATAGTTTGGTAAACAACATTTGTTTCTAGTCCATCTAATGGTACCAACCAAACTCCATGCCTCTAAGTCCACAATCCTATTGAGATAACTTAGTTAAGTCGTGCCCAATGATTTTAATAGTTTGGATATCACAATTATCCTATAAGTATCTTACCTAGATAAATAGGGTACTTTGCTTTGGCAAACCTACATCTATTGATCAAGGTCTTGATGAGTGTTATTCATTGGAAGGCATCCGATTTAGACTTAATAATTTAATGAGGATTTTATTAATTTAGATCTCACCAATTTTAATCTTATTAAGCATGCACATTATTAATCATATCATATCGCATACAAGCATAAATAAAGTGCAAAATTAAATGTGTCACGATTATGGCCCAATCCATCATCAATCTTTTTAAGCTAATGAAAGATTGAAGGTCAATCTAAGGTGGTAAAAGATCTTAAAATAAATAACTTCCTTGGATCTTCCTCTAGCATGCGCCTCCTCTCCATCATCATCTTTCCATTGTGTTCTCCATCTTGACATCTTCATCAATTACAGATTATTACATGACATAAAGAAACCTCGAGTTACATTCGAGGGGATTTAGATGAGAAGAGAATATTACATTAGAATTTATAGAAAGGCACGACATGCAAGCCGTATTTCAAAACCAAAAACCACTAACCTATGGGTCAAAAGGCCATAACTGTGCACCATGCATATCACAATAAGCACATAACAATTTATATATAATTAAAGAAAACTATATATAAAATATAGGGGACACGACCATATCAAGCGCCACGACGGGGTCGATGGGGGGTCTCCTCTGGCGGTGGTCCGGCGGGTGGTCTCGCTGACCGGTCAGCGAGCGGGGTCGGGGGCAGCGCCCCTGGAAAAAATTTTTGAACTACATTCTGTATTGCAGAATTTTTCCATACGAATCTCTGAAAGAGTTTCAGAATCATACATTTTAATCCACCAAAACACCCATAACAACAAATCATATGTCCAGTTTCGATTTAATCATATTAAAACGAATAACAGTACACCAAGAATTTATCATATATTTCCAGTTTCGATTTAATCATATTAAAACGAATAACAAGACACCTTTAATTTATCATATATTTTCGCTTAGATTAATCATATTAAAACGATTCTTCATGCTTCTAATCCGATTAGAATAGTTATATTGTTATTCCACTTGGATTAAAGATACGATTAATAAGTATCATCATATATATTACCGTAATACACATACAACGGAATATCATATATTCAATTTTATATCGGTAAACATGCATCATCATATATCATATATATCGAATACAATTAAAACACGTAATACGAATTAATCTTTTCGCAAGTAGCTCCGATACCCTTTGTTGGGCTTGATGCAGAACGCACAAATAAAATTAAAATTTTAAAGCAATTTTTGAAACCCTAAAACAGGATCCATGCGAAAAAATTAATTAATTCAGAGGTTTAGAGATTATACCAGATATGAAAAACGAGAATCAAACCGATCAAGGCTCAATCTCCAATGCAATACAAACCGATTGCGCCTCTACGGTATCCACATCGAACGCCGCATTTAACCGTTGAACGATTCGCAATAAGAAGGACTCAGCAGATTAGCCACCAAAAGGAATGGATTTTACAAATCTGTTTTCTCTCTAGTCTCTCTCTAAGAAATGGCTAGGTTTTTCAATTATGATATCTTACCCTAAGTAGTCTGCTATATATCATATATATAGTAGTTAAAAGGAATTAATCAAATCAAAACCTAATTTCATAAAATCCAATTTTATATATATATCTCTTAATTAAGTCTTACTTAATTAATATACATATATACAAATTATCCTTTTAATTTAAATTCGTGATTTAAATACTATTAATCATATTAATATATTTAAATCCTTAAAATTTAAAATTAATTCCCTTTTAAATAACGTTCTATGTGTGTGATTCCTATATAGGTTATTATTACGTTGGCAATAATTTTAAAATTATATTATAAAATTATAAGCGGTTGAGCTGCATCTAGTAATGCATCACTTCGCTACCCAAGTAATAATAAGATCGATGATTCGATGCAACCTTTTCGTGACCAATGTTTCAATATAATTTAATCCTTTTAACCTTAATATCCTAGATTAAACTCGAGTCATGGAATGTGTCATACTCTTCATAATTTAATCTGAAGTTTTCTTGATCAATGAGTAGACTATATAAAACAAATCACTATTTGAGCATGGCCATGCATTTCATAGTCCTACTCAATCAAGAGGCCTATAGATATCACCCATAATATATAGGATGGTTAAATTCCATCTAGATCACTCATATTTCTCACACGATTAATGATGAACCCAATAATCACCTTTATAGTCCACCCTATTAAAGGTGACATTTGATGATATCAAAGTACATAAATTCTCGTAGTAGTAATATAGCGATTTGGTCGGGAGGACCATTACATCATTGTCACTATGAGAATTGCTAATGACACTTCGCATAATGCTCCATATAGAATTCTCATGGTGGGTCCGCCCAAAGACATCGTCGTTTCAACATGTACCTATGCATTGACTTAATATCTCATATATTTATGACCAATGAGATTTGGTCATCAATCGATCCACGTATTAGTCTCAATGCATCATTGTTGTCCCATCAACAATGATACTCGACTAAGGACATTTAAGAACACCGATACTAATGGTAATATATAATCTCATGTTCAAGTCACATACTTGAAACTATATAATTTGTATCACTATTCTAAGGAATTTTATTATGTTAACAATTATATTACGCAGTAAATAAAACCATATATTTATTCAATCAAATATAATATCAAAACGTTAAGCAATTATATCAAATAATTGGCCTCTAGGGCATAAACTCTAACATTCGCATAAAACTCCTTGACTATGTTGACCATGACGGGTTCCGGTTCTTCGGTGAATTTGTTCCAACCCTTCTGATAGATTTGCTACATCATCTCCCCATCGACGTGATCCGGTGCCAACCCCCACTCCGGTGTAAGGGCTTTTGTCATCATATAATCATACCGGTCGACGACGGAGGCACTTACAAATTTTCGGCGATTGAAAGTCCGTGGCGGTTGTGCGGGCCTTGAACTCTCTCCCCTTTGGCGTTTTTATGTGGGTTGCGAAGCCATTGACTCTCAAATGCCTTAATCACATTATTTCCCCCCCCCCCCAAACTTGGTTCACACACACTGTCGAACACGTGGTGTGCACAATGATTTCTTCCCCCAACCTTGTCAATTTTATGTGGCAATTATGGTGAATGAAGTTGAAGAACTCAAAAATAGGGTACTCACGCTCATATGCACAATGAATTCCCACAGTAAGAACCCTAACTTATGGCTTCCTGAGCTCAGTTTGAAAGTAAGTGATGAAATTGTGTTGTGAGGGTGTGTTTATATAGAGGTGATGTGATGGAGAGAAATAGTAATAGAGGAGTGATGGAGTGAAGTAGTGGATTAGTGGATTGGAGTTGTGGGGAGAAATAATGGAGTAGTGGGTGTAATTGATGGTGGCAAAATCGTAGGTAAGAAGTAGGAGTAGTGGGAGTTTTGTTTGAGGAAGAACTCTATAGAACACCGCTTCACATAACTATAGAACACCGATTCAACTTCGGACCCCGCCTACAAATGGGGTATTAGTATAAACATCACGCTTGCCGTGGCATACACTCTGCTAATTCGATTGGGGGACCCCCGCCCCGGCGGGGGGTGCAAGGCTAAATAGGCCCGCCCCAGTGGGCATGCCTTCTGCTAATTGACTCTGTTTCTCATCTTTTCTTCATGCTAAACCACTCAATGTACATTTCCCCATCCTGCAAGACATGAAACATAAGAATTAGTGGATTGTTGATCAAATAGAGCATGGTTGAGAGATTAACAAGACTTTCACTATATAATACCTACCTAATAACTTATTATAAGCTATAATCTAACAATTATGAATGATAATACGAAAAATAAACGTAAGATTGGGTTGCCTCCGAATTAGCGCTTGATTTTAAGTCATTCAACCTGACTACTTCCTGTTCATGGTACGTCGGACAATGTGATGGAGATTACATCGGTGTTGGACTCGCCACCCCAATAGTGCTTTAATCGTTGACCGTTGACTTTGAAAGTTTCTAAAGGATTCCGACTATAGAGTTTAACGACGCCATGAGAGAACACCCTTTTTATGGTGAATGGTCCCGACCATCTTGACTTAAGCTTTCCTGGGAACAATCTCAGCCGTGAGTTGAACAAAAGGACTGATTGCCCCGGCTCGAATGTTCTGTGCATAATTTTCTGGTCGTGCCATCTTTTGACCTTTTCCTTATATAACTTGGAGTTCTTGTAGGCTTGCAAAGTAAATTAAATCGAGCTCGTTTATTTGCGATATTGAATTGCTTTTTCCCATACAAATTTGCTTGATCGAAATTGAGTTTCGAATCGCCTAATAAGCCTTTATGTTGTAACTTTCATTTGGTAAGTGACAAGCCTTTTCATACATGTGAGTTGATATTGTGACATCCCGATCGGTGTTTTATACGCAGTCCGGTATGCCCATAATGCATCATCTAACCGGAGTGACCAATCCTTTCAATTCGGATTCACCACTTTTTCCAGAATTTTCTTGACTTCCCTGTTCGACACCTCAGCCTGCCCACTGGTTTGGGGATGATAAGTTGTCGCTACCTTGTGGTTGACCCCATACCTTGTTAATAGAGCTGCAAATGATTTATTGCAGAAGTGACTACCTTCGTTACTTATAATTGCTTTCGGCGTGCCAAACCTCGTAAAAATGTTCTTCTGTAGGAATTTAAGAACCACCTTGGCATCGTTAGATGGGAGTGCTGCAGCTTCAACCCACCTTGAGACGTAATCCACTGCGAGTAAAATGTACTGATTGTTAAGTGGCGAAGGGAATGGCCCCATGAAATCGATGCCCCATACATCAAAAATTTCAACTTCAAGGATTGTTTGTAGAGGCATCTCATTCCTTTTTAAAATGTTGCCCACTCTTTGACATCTATCACATGTTTTGACAAACTGGTGGGCGTCCTTAAATAATGTAGGCCAATAAAACCCAGATTACAGCACCTTTGTTGCTGTCCTCTCACTACCATAATGTCCGCCATACGCAGATGAGTGACACTCATGCAGTATGTTCTTCACTTCACTGTAGGGCACACACCTTCTAATCATCTTGTCGGCGCACTACTTGAATAGATAAGGTTCGTCCCACATGTAAAATTTTACGTCATGAAGAAACTTCTTTTTCTGTTGTCTTGTAAGATCAGGTGGAAGAACGTTGCTCACTAGATAATTAGCATAATCCGCGTACCAAGGAAATTCTACATTTATCCCAAATAATTGCTCATCCAGGAATGATTCGTTGATTTCACACTTGTCCTCTTTCATTTTCTCTTGATTTTCCAGCCTAGACAAATGATCGGCGACTTGATTCTCCGTCCCCTTTCTATCCTTTATTTTTAGATCAAACTCTTGAAGAAGGAGAATCCATCGGATAAGGCGTGGCTTAGCATATTTTTTCGCAATTAGGTACCGAATAGTTGAATGATTCGTGTAGACTATCACCTTAGTCCTGATCAAGTATGCCTGGAATTTGTCAAACGCATACACCACTGCAAGCAATTCCTTTTCCGTAGTTATATAATTCATTTGAGTCTCTGTGAGCGTTTTTCTTGCATAATAAATAGCGTGAAATACCTTCTCTCGGCGTTGACCCAAAATAGCCCCAACTGCATAGTCGTTTGCATCATACATCAGCTCAAAAGTCATATTCCAATATGGTGCGACGATCACGGGGGCTGTAGTTAACTTCTTCTTCAACAAATCAAAAGCCGACTTACATTCCTCATCAAAATTGAAAACAGAATCCTTCTCTAAAAGACTGTATAAAGGTTTTACAATTTTAGAGAAGTCTTTTATGAATCTCCTATAGAACCCAGCATGTCCCAGAAAACTTCTAATTCCCTTTACTGAGCTCAACCTCCAATCCTTGAGCCGATACCTTGTGACCCAAAATTATGCCCTCCTCAACCATGAAGTGGCATTTTTCCCAGTTAAGTACAAGGTTTGTGTCTTTACATCTCTGTAACACCATCACCAAATTCCCTAGGCAAGTATCAAAATTGTCCCCATAGACAGAAAAGTCATCCAGGAAGACTTCCACGTTTTTCTCCACCATGTCTGAGAAGATTGCCATCATACACCATTGGAAGGTGGCAGGCGCATTGCACAACCCGAACGACATTCTCCTGAATGCGAATGTGTCGTAAGGGCATGTAAATGTAGTCTTCTCTTGATCCTCAGGAGCGATGACGATCTGATTATAGCCCGAGTATCCATCCAATAAACAGTAGTACTCATGTCCCGCCAATCTGTCCAATATTTGATCGATAAAGGGCAGCGGAAAATGATCTTTTCGGGTTGCCTTATTCAACTTCCTATAGTCCATGCACACCCTCCAACCCGTCACTGTCTTTATCGGAATTAGCTCGTTGTCCTCATTTTGTACCACGGTCATTCCTCCCTTTTTCGGCACACACTGAACCGGACTAACCCACTTACTGTCAGAAATCGGGTAGATGATACCGGCATCCAACAATTTCAAAATTTCCTTCTTTACCACTTCCTTCATAATTGGGTTAAGTCGTCGTTGTTGCTCCACCGTCGGTTTTGCATCATCTTCCATTAGAATCTTGTGCATGCAAAACGAAGGGCTGATTCCTTTGATATCCGCTATCGTCCATCCTATCGCTGATTTATGTTCCCTAAGCACCCTCAACAACTTTTCTTCCCACAAATCGTTAAGTGCAGCAGAAATAATAACAGGTAAAGAATTTGAATTGCCTAAGTACAAATACCTGAGGTGTTTAGGGAGCGGCTTAAGTTCCAGAGTAGGTGGCTCCTCCAATGACGATTTCAATTTTTTTGTGGCTATCTCCTCCATGTGCAAAGGTTCAAATGGTGCTCTGAATCGGCTAACTCATGGAAATGAGTCTAACATCTACAAGTAATCCACAAATTCTGGGTCATCGAACTCTTCATCCCCCAATAATGTTGTTTCCAATGGATCGTTGACCAAACTCTTGCCCAAACATTCTTCTTCATTCGTAGGGAATTTCATGGCCTTGAACACATTGAATTTTATTTCCTGATCTTGGACCCTCATAGTAAGTTCGCTTTTTTGTACATCGATGAGTGTCCTACCCGTAGCCAAGAAAGGTCTCCTTAGGATAATTGGGATGTTCTTGTCCTCCTCAAAATCCAGAATAATAAAATCTACGGGGAATATAAACTTATCCACCTTGACCAATATGTCCTCTACTATGCCTCTTGGATATGTGACTGACCTATCCGCCAACTATAATGAAATATTCGTAGGCTTTGGTGCGGGAAAACCCAATTCTGTGTACACTGATAATGACATAAGATTTACACTCGCCCCCAAATCACATAAACACTTATTAAATGACATGTTCCCGATCGTGCATGAAATAGTGAAACTCCTTGGGTCTTTCAACTTTGGTGGCAACTTCTGCTGTAACACTGCACTACACTCCTCTTTTAATGCCACTGTTTTGAAGTCTTCCCATTTCTTTTTCCTTGATAGAATCCCTTTCATGAACTTCGCATAACTCGGCATCTGCTCTAAGGTTTCTGCGAACGGGATGTTAATCTGAAGTTTCTTAAAAACTTCCAAAAACTTTCGCGAACTGCTTATCTAATTTCTGTTTTTGGACCCTCTGCTGAAACGGTGGTGGAGGATATACAACTGGCTTGTCGTCTAACTTTGTTTTCTCACTTTGCTTATCCTCATCCTTATTTCCTTCAACTACTTTACTGTCATCAACTTTTTCACCTGATGTCGCTGAATTTTCTGCATCTGTACCAACGAGATGTTTTCCACTCCTCAACGTAATTGCCTGACACTGTTCGTGGTTTCCCTTTGGATTTCTCTCGGTATCACTCGGTAGGGTCCCTTGTGGCCTATTATTCAATGACAAGGCGATTTGTCCCATCTTATTTTCCAGATTCTTGATTGCCATTGCTTGATTTTTCATTGCTGCCTCATTTGCTAGTTATGTATTTTGACAACAACTCTTCTAAATCTGATTTTCTTTCCTGATGTTGAGCCGGTTGTTGGTGATTCTGAAAACCTGGGGGATATGACGGTCGTGGAGCATGTTGCTGATTATTGCTCCAAGAGAAATTTGGGTGATTTCTATTCCCCTGGTTGTAAGTGTTTTGGTACATATTCTGTGGACCCTTTTTATAGCTACCTACGAATTGGACGGACGCTGGATTGATTGCGCATTGATCTGTAGGATGGTCACCCGCGCAAAATTCACACACGACCACAACCTGCTGTACCTGAGCCCTTGTCATAGCATCCAACTTCTTGGACAGTGCAGAAATTTGCGCTTGTATTGCTGTCACCCCATCTACTTCTAACACTCCTGCCGCCTTTGCCTGTGTCATTTTTGCTGTGGGCGAATGGTAGTTGTTAGCCGCCACCCGACGTTGCATCAATACTGGTCCTGAGATTCCCATGTAGTCCGTTATAGAAAGTATTCATTTGCAGCCACTTAGGCAATCCATGATGCGGGCACTTTCTGAGCAACTCTTTGTACCTCTCCCATGCCTCATATAGCGACTCCCCATGTTGCTGCTCAAACATTATTATCTCATTCCTCATTTTTGCAGTTTTCGTCGGTGGGAAAAATTTGGCAAGGAATTTCTGAGCTAATTCTTCCCACGTAGTTATCGATCCCGGCGGTAGATGGGAATGGGAACAAGAGAAGTCTCACCGCATCATCCGACACGCCATTATACCTGAACTGAACTAGATGTCATAAATCTCCAGAAAGCTGACTAGATGTTCATTCGGATCGTCATTTGCCAATCCCCCAAACTGAACTAAATTTTGGATCATCTGAATCATCCCAGGCTTGATTTCGAATGTATTTGCAGCAATTGCGGGCCTGGTGATGCTCGACTACAGTTTAGTCACCTTGGGTGTGGCGAAGTCCCTTAACGCTTTCTGATCTTCAGCTGCCATTGCCTCTTCTTTCTCAGAATTTTCAAAGTCTTGCCTCGTTCCCTTGATCCACTTACGTAACCTCTGGAACCATTTCTCAATGTCGTCGTTAAAAGGTAGCAAGTCTGGATTTTTGGATCGAGTTTGCATAAACTACTTCAAAAACCTAAAATAAGAGAAACAAAACAAAAAAATAAAAATGTTTAAGTAAAACTGGATTAATTAAACTGATATTGTAAAAATATTAAGATCTATACTAAATTTAATCCACGACAACGGCGCAAAAAATTTGTTGGGTAAAATCTAATTACGCACAACACACAAGTATACGTGGTCAACAAGTAATATAGTAATGAGTAGAGTATCGTTCCCACAGAGACAAATGAGTAAGAAACTTAACCTTACAATTACCAATTTCCTATTAATCCTAATTTTATTAAACTATCTAACTTAATGATTAAAATTATAAAAGCTAAATTACTAAATAAATATACTATCACAAAACAATCACAAATATCAAAATCTGGAATTTCAAACAATTAATGGAGAATTAGACGTATGATTTCACCCTAAGCTTCACTCTGATTTCTACACCTTTATTCCAATTCAATTCACTATCCCAATTTATTAATCAAGAACACGAATGTAGTACTACCCACCTCTCGATGCACTAATACAGTATTAACTTAAATCCACAAATTAGATAGAAACAAGTTAAACACCTTAATCAACTAACTCACTATATCTCTATGTAAATTATAATTAAAGAAGGTTTAAGATTAAGTTCTCTATCCGATTACATGCGATGTCAAGCATATCTCTACCTTAACATTCATCTAGATTCTGCTATTCACAAAATTCATGAACACATGCTATATTAACTAAGTCTAGATTCGAATATCCTCTCTCGATTCCATACAAATCCACAAAAAATTGTTGATCAGGCAATTCATAAATTCAAGCTCAAAGTAATATAGATAAAACTGGAAAATAGCTTATTGAACTGGAAATCAAAGTTTACAAAATCATCGTATCATTTAAGGATCCACCATAAGCCTAAAAAGTGAATTAGTTCATCATAAATGAAATAAAAACTGAATAATTCAAAGATAACATTCTACCAATTACAAATAAAAGACTACGAAGAAGAATAGTGAAAAACACCCTTCACGTAGCCTAAATCTGCAATCGTCACGAAAATCTCTTCAAAATCTCCCTCCAAAGCTTGCTGTGAAAAACTGGAATTAATCTCTGTATTATGCCTTGTGTGTATGTATAATTTGTTGTTAATTGAGCCATATACATCCAACACACGTATTTGTCAAAGTTCTAAGCTCATTAGAGTTCAATTGCAATCCAAATGCCAACAAACCATGTTCCAGCAATGTTTTCAGCACATTAGGAGACTCAGCAGTCTAGACCCCCTGCCCCGGCGGGTGTATAAGCTTAAAACAGGCCCGCCCCAGCGGGCATCCTTTTTGTTAGTTGCTATTGAAGACCCCCCGCCTCGGCGGGGGTACATAGGCAAAAAGGGCCCGCCCCGACGAGGGTCTATTCTGCAAACTGACTTTGCTAACTTCATGTTTACTTCCAGAAATGCTCCAAATGACTTCATTTCTTCGCTAAATGCCACAACAACCACCCTACACATAAAAGAACACAAAACAAATAAAAATGAACATGAAAAATAAGAAAATAGTAACGATTAAGCGTGAAATGGACAACGATTCGTGGATATGAAATCCACTTATCAATACACAATGTTTAATTTATGTGGTAAAGTCCTGTTAGGGCTCCTTATTGTCCATTCGATTTATTTACGTTAAACTTCCTTTTAGTTCTCATTACGTTCCACTTTAATACACTTAACATTTAGTTAAGCCTTAAACTTCATCTTTACATCACATTAGATGTATAATGTTTGTTAACATTAATTAAGTTAACATTTGTTTCATATTTCTTTATACTTCTCTTTTAATTGACACTTAACATTTGGTTAAGTTGATATAGTTGTCATTACATCAATGATCAATGTGACGCCCCCAAAATAGGTCCACATAACCCATTCTGAGTCGCCAAATACATGGTACAGAAAACGACTACAACTTCGTTATTACAGTTGTCGTGCAAAATACGACAACAAATGTGACGCCCCCAAAATAGGTATGCATCACCCATACTGAGTCGCCAAATACATGGTACAGAATACAAATACAAACTTAAATATACAACATGAGCTGTGAGTTTTAATACAAATATTGTCTTCTAGACAGTATTCAAACTCAAAATAAGTCCTCAATACATTTATTATCACATTATTTCACAGAATAGCGATGACTACTAATGCAAACATCTGGACCATCACTCCGTTCCCCAACTAGTCCCAACTATATTCTCATTTCCTGAAGAGAACAATGAAAGAAAATGGTGAGCTCAACTAGCCCAGTAAGAAATATTATGACTAAGATAATGCAAAATAAATTATCGTTAGCCTTCAACAATGTTAAATTGATAAAATACAATAGACATCAAGTTTAACTACAGCGGAATAAGCAATCCATTAGAAGAGTCAAGTAGAGCATGCTATCTACTATCTTCTATGATTTAAAAAGAATCTATCATTAATTTTATCGCTGAGACTCAGTTTAATAAATAATCCACATCATCGAATCACTCTTGCACTACGACCAAGGATATTCATTAGTATCACGACCACAAATTATCCATGCACTACGGGCCAAGGATATTCGTGTTTTCATCAATGGTCATGATCATGCCAACAACTGTCCATCAATGCACTACGGGCCAATGAGGACTTTTACCACATCATTTGTAACATTACGGTCATGATTATACCGAATAATCCCTGGTCATAATCATACCAAGTCCATTTATGCACTACGGGCCAAAAACTACTTTCATAACAATATAAGCATGAGGATGATGACAATGATATAAGAATCCAATTAAAAGAAAGCAAATGATAAATTTTTAAAGATTTATAATTTAATTTATCCAGAATTCAATAATGTCCAAATTGTCAACATGATACTGCTTTGTGGAGTAAAATTCAAGAATAATATTGTATCAAAAATGATTTGGACCGAAAAGAAATCAATTTTTGTCATGAATAGTACCCCGAGTGAATAGTAACTGAGTGAATAGTATCTCGTGAATAGTACTTTAGGAATAGTAACCCCGTGAATAGTACTACGACATTAAAAAGTTAAAACTTATCAAGAATGCTCAGAATAATATTTCCATGAAAAGATACTGGATGAAGCGCAAATATCAAGGATATTCTACTAATTTCATGGAGTATAGAAGCCAAAACTTTAACAAAACGAGTATAGAATTCGAGATCTGAAACAAAATAATATTACTTACATACTACAGAGTATGGAAGAAATATATTATTTCTTACGAATATTGAACAAAAATAATATCCCTTACAACTATTGAACGAAAGTAATATTCCTTATGAATATTAAACAAATATATTATTCCTTATGAATATTAAATGAATATAATATTCCTTACGAATATTAAACGAATATAATATTTCTTGCGAATATTGAACGATATAAAATTTCTTACGAATACGAAAAATAATATCGTAAGCGAATATGAAATAAATAATACCCCTTACCTTGAAAAGAAGAGTATTTCAACTGGTATAGCGGGGATATTCTTGAAGGAAACTTGAACTGTTTTCTACATGCACTCAAAGCTTTCTAAAACTCGAAAGAAATACGCTCAATATTATAGAAGAAGAATTCTCTGATTTTGGTGTAATTTTCAATTCTAACTAAGCATCCTATTTATCGGAGAATGGAATGGTACTATTTAGAAAAAATTTATCACAGACGCACAGTATGGTTTACGGGTCTTTGCAATTCACGGATGCTTTTGCAATTCACGGATCCCTATTATTCACATACAATAAAATTTTATAATATATATATATATATATATATATATATATATATATATAACTATCACTTTCATCAATTTTTCCCACCACCACTCACTCATCCACCCACCCATCACTTTCACCCACCACACACACACCCCACACACACACACACACACACACACCCTACACACACACACACACACACATACTCCTACACACACACACACATATATTATATATATATACATTTCCTCCTTAATACGTCTCCTTCCCCCCACCCCATTTTCATCTTCCAGCATACACACACACACCCCTTACCTTTTCACTATCACACACACACACACACACACACATCTTACCCTTTCACTATCACACACATACATACCAATTCTATATATATACACACACCCCACACACATTACCCACTACCACTTTTCTTCCACCTATCACTTTCACAACTATCACTTTTCCACCACTTTCCACTCACACACACATTATATTATATATATATACACACATCACATACTTATATATATAAATTCCCTCCCCTTTACGTATACTCTCCCCCATTTCCAAAATCATTTCATCCACACGTGGGCCCCAAATGTGGCTCCCACCTTTATTATAAAGAATAAATTTCTATCGATTATTTTGAAAATGGTTAAATGGGGGTCCAAATAATACGCCAATATTTACAACAAATACTTCATAAAATCCCTCAATATTTTTAACAACATTTATTCATCACTATTATTATTCGTAATATTTAACAACCAGATCGTTCCCAAGAAAGAGGGGGCTTTTCGATAAGGATTTCTCCCTATTGGCGCACAATTAGGTGACCAAACCTCTCCTCGACAAAACTTTCTAGACATCGTCAATATTATAAATAATAATATGAATAACTGTATCGTCTCAATTATTGATTTAGTAATATATAAAAAATATTGACAATAATTGAATCAAATAATGCGAGATACTATGCAGTAATTACTGTATCAATAATTGAGTATAACTGAGTGACTTCTCATGTAAGCATCAATAATCAATACCGTGTGCTACTATGCAACCATGCGTATTACTGTACTTTTACCACCAGGTATTTCAACAGTTTAACGGTAAAACTTCTGCCATTATTTTTATAAAAAGATATTTCTGTCATTTTTTCATTCTGACAATAATTCCGTTGTGGAACAAAAAGGAAAAGGGTGAGCTCAACTAGCCCAGTAAAGAATATTATGACTAAGATAATGTAGAACAAATTATTGTTAGCCTTAAATAAATCAGATAAAATATAATGGACAACAAGTTTTAGATCAATATTCGCAGCGAAAATAACAATTCATTAGAAAAGTTAAGTAGAGAATGAAATCTACTATCTTCTATGATTTAAAAGTCCATCATCAATATTTTATCCCTGTAACATCAATCAATATACATCTTGAATCAAATATTCATCTTTGCACTACGGGCCAAAGATATTCATTTGTATCACCAGTTGGTCATGTTCATCTCAACACTTGTCCACTGTGCACTACGACCAAATATATTCATCAGGTAATCATTCATCTTTGCACTTCAAGCCAAAGATATTCATCAAGTATCACCATTTAAGACTGAGGATGATGAAAAATATCTTAAAGAAAACGAATCTAGTGAGATAAAAGGACAAAGATTAGCGATTCGTACTTTGATTTATCCAAGTTCAAAAATACTCTATAATAATCTATTGTGGAGCAATAATTCAAGAATGAAGATCAAAACATAGATACAATCAAAAATAGTAACCATAATAGACAACTTGAACAAGAGAAGAAAATTTAATTTTTTTATGTGAATAGTGCCGTATTCGTGAATAGTGTCGTATACGTGAATAGTGTCGTATACGTGAATAGTAACTCTGACACGAAAATGCAAAAATTTCACAAGAAAAATCATACTTCGTGAATAATATTCATGAATAGTACTGTATTTGTGAATAGTGTCATATATGTGAATAGTGCCGTATACGTGAATAGTAACCTCGACATGAAAAGGTAAAAATTTTATAATAAAATTCATACAAATATTTCGGTATAATGATATTGAAAGAAATAATATCATTTACAAAAAAATAACATCCCTTATCTCAAAAGAATAGTACTTCTGGCTGAAATATCGGATATAATGCTGAAAAAAACTTGCACTGCTTATCAACTTTCAAAGTATCTAAATACTCACAAAAATACGCTCGATATTATAGAGAAAGAAACTTCTGACTCTGGTGTGATTTTCATTTCTAACTAAGCACCCTATTTATAGGAAAATGCCAGAACGCCATGTTTAACAAAATGAATGGATAACATGCTATGTTAGAAAAATAATTCCCACACGTTGCAGCACACCACCTTTGAAATTTCAGTATTTTTCCACAAAATACAAAAGTGGGGCCCACCCATATTTTTAATTAAAAATATTTATTTTCAAAACTTCAATAATTCAAAATAAATAGCCCTTTTATCAGAAAAATACGAACCTTATGTTCATTCCATATAAAATTTAATTATCTACAACTTTGTAGAAGAATTTTTTTCCAAATTTCTAAACAGAAAATGACCGAAATCCACATACGGATGATTTTTAATACCTCCATTCCGACAAAATACTGATAAAACACCTCATCATTAATTCCTTCATTTATATTCACATAAAATAAATATTTTCTTATCATATAAATCAATAATTAATTAGTCACAAATAATATTACATAATCACAATAATGACAACCAGGTCGTTTTCAGGAAAGAGGGGGCTTTCCAATAAGGATTTCTCCTTACTAGCACGCAATTAGGTGACCAAGCCTCTTTTCTAGACTGAACTTTCTTAGACATTGTCAATAATGTTATCTAATAATATTATTCAAATAATATGAATTATTGATTTAATAATGGGAAATACTATGCAGTGACAATTATTGAATTAACAATAATATAAAATATCAACGTAGCAATTATTGAATTAATAAAATAAAATATTGAACAGTAATTACTATAACAATTATTGAGTAGTGCCTTCTTACGTAAGAATCAATAATCAAAAAATATTGTGCAATACCGTATGCTACTATGCAACCACTCGTATTACTGTATTTTAACCACCAGGTATTCCAATAGTGTTAACGGTAACAACAACGCCATTATTTATAAAAAAACTCATATTTGTCGTTTTCTTCATCCGATAGTTTTCTGTTATGGGGCACACAAATGGCTGCGCCGTCGTACGAATATTCCTTGACAACAAGAATATTCCACAACCAAATGAATATTCCCCGACAACAATGAATATTTTATAACCACTTGTTTATTTTGCAAAATTTGCACCTTTCACCCATAACCAAAGCATTATATCAAATTAACACCTTATTATTTCAAAATAAATAATAGAGAAAATTCAATTTTATTTATAAAAAGTTGGGATCTTACAATCAATGTTAATCATCATTATATTTTATAATATTCATATTTTATAACTTAAAACAACATCTTTTATCGTCGGAAGCACTTCACTTGCATACGTGCATGTCCGTCACCCTCTGATTGCCTTCAAATACATATCAGTCCTAAAGATGTCCATTTTCGACCATGTTAGTGACCTTAAATTTAAAAACTTTTTGAAAGAAAGTTGTAGGTATACTCTTCCTCGTTCCGGATCATCTTGAATCGCCTCAATTGGAGTTCGTATGGAAACGTTATGCTTGTTTTACTACAGGAGGTCAAAATACCCCGCTCGATACTATTTCGGTACATGGCTACCAAATATCCTTGGGGATAGCTTGCTAAGTACCAAGAGCAAAATGGGTTGTCCAAATTCTGTAGTTCGCGATTTCCACCCTTTCTCCTTTCGATCTTTATAACTCGAGCTATACACGTCGAAATTAGTCCATTTTCGATTCTATGGATTCATAATTTATAGACCTACAACATACCAAAAAATCAATACTTTACAGAAACATTAATTAACCCAAATCTTGACCCAAAACTCATGTCCATTCTCTATTTTTCATGTTTTAACATGTTTAGCATAAGCGACCACTACAAATTCTTTATTCAAACAAATTAATCCGTTCAACTTACGTTGTTTTCGTATTTCAACATACTAACAACATCTATCATCAATTTCAGATTATATAAATGATCTTACCATCAATTTAAGCCTTAAAATGTACCAAATATATACACTAAGCCATAAACTAAATTTTCACCTCTAACACATGTTTTCACGAATTTGATTACATAAAAACCTGTTATAGATTACATATAACAGATTATACATACCAATTAACATATATGATTAATCTCTTAACAATTTAACCCTCAAAATCAATTATAGAGAAGAACTTTTAGAAAATAAAAACTAAAACTAGAAACTCAAAAAATTACCTTTGATTCTTTTTTAAACATAGAATAGATGATTAGCAAGCTTAATTCCCTTGATTTTCATAAATCTCATCTTCTACAATTTCTCAGAGAATCTCAATTCTCTCTCAATTTCCTCTCCCAAGCTCTCTTTCTTTTTTGTTTTCTTAAACTTAGGAATAATAGATGTAAGCCAAATAAACTGAAGAAAACAATCTAACGTGTTTTTTCGTGGGTTGTCAGTTAACAAAATAAAAGGTTTCATCAGTTTAAAATACAAAGAGTCACTATGCCTTGTTTGGCAAACACTCAAATAAGCTTCCTTAATCTATTTCCATTTTATTTCATTATTCATTTATATAATATGTTACACATGTCACCCTAGTTTAATTAAATTCTAATATTTTAAATTGAATTAAATTAAACTTAATTCCTTAAGAAAATTAACCTTATCAGTCAAATTATAATTTCTATTTAACCATTATAATTATAACTTTATTTAACAAATTCTCATTCCTCTAATTTAATTATTTAATTAAATTAGAATATCACCATTATACTCGCGTAATAAAATACGCATAAATCCCATCAATTTTATTACACTTAAATAAATGATCCCATAACAATTTCCATCAAATATTTATTTAATACTATAAATATTCTAACTAAAATATTTATTTTATTCGATAAATATTTTAATTATTTACAAGATTGACAATCGTATTACTTTAACATATTATTACACTCATATGTAATATATTACTTCCTCATTTATTAAAACAAATATGCTTATACTAATTCACTATTTTAATTAAGTGAATTATTCACATTATTTATGAAATTTAATTCATAACAATTCCATCGCCAATCCTGGCATGATAATCAAATTATATTATTTCATAATATAATTTTTACCTTAATTAAATTAACTAATATTATTCAGTTAATTTTCTTTTCGTAATAATTTCATTTAATTTCCTCAATAGTTAAATTAACTATTAAAGCTCATTTTCCCAATATATGAATATATATTTCTCTTCTATATTCACACTTAATCTCTTCACACCAAATCAGTTATTTCAAAATATATAATAAATATATTTAATTACTCAATCTCAAAACATCACATAACAAGAATTTAATTTATTAAATTCTTATTTTAATAACTTCTGAAAATCCAGGTTGTTATAGGTGATCAGCCTTTCTTACTTGATAAACATATGCAACTTGCACTAAGTGCGAATCAATAATCCTAAATGTGGAATAATTGCCAATAATTAAACCACTAGCATGCTTGAAACATAATAACTCAAGTTTGAGTTAGGAGACTTGCCTTGACCGTCGATTATTGCTACGCAATCTAATTTAAACTCTTATGAAAAACCTATCATTTATAAGATTTGATCTTTCAATCAGCATATCATATCATATTTCCTAATTTAAATTTTCTTAAAATAAATTATCTAGCATTAAGCCACATAATCAAACATCAGATAATTCTTTAAACCATCAGTAGTATTATCGTCCTTTGATAATATCTCAATTACTTTATTATCATCTTAAAATTTTTGTCTAATATTATTAATCACTTAATAATATTTTATTTACTTACAAACAATCACTTCATAATATCTTAATTGTTTACAAATATTATTAACCATTTAATAATATTTTAATCACTTACTAACATCTTAATCATTTTCAAATATTATTAATCATTTAATAATATTTTAATCACTTACTAATATTATTAATCATTTAATAATGTCAAGAATAAGCATATGAATGATATTCCTATTTACATATGATTTGATTATAATATATATATATATATATATATATATATATATATATATATATATATATAATGAATATGCAAGTATGCTTGCATTAGGAAAAAGTCGTAAAGTCCTTTGATAGATAATAGAAACATATGTACAAGGACTTGGGATGAATTGATCAAATGTGTTAGGTTGATCCAACACAAGCAAAACTGCTTTGTAAAGTCCTTAAAAAGAAATGATGTACAAGGACTATAAATATAAAAAGATCAAATATGTTAGGTTGATCTTATGTTGTAATAGATAGGCTTGTCGATCGATCGCCGAGCACCAAGTATCGTAAATCGTAGATGCGCTGGAGAGTCAAGGAAAACTCGAGAGCTATCGAGGCAGAATCGTAGTCTGCAAGATAGTTGATCTCGGAGTTCATAGACTTCTAGGAGAGACGAGGAATGATCGTAGTTTGTCGAGTAAAGCTTCCTCAGGGCCGTAGTCTGCTGAGGAAGTCATATTCAGAATCGTAGAGACAGCCTGCCTGCGAGCCGACCGAGTATCTGCTAAAGCCGAGTCAAGAATCGTAGACTACACTCAGAGTTGTAGAGTCTACTAATCATACCAAAGGCAAAGATCGTAGTCGAGCAAGATCAGATGAAGACAACAAGCACAACGACAGAGATCGTAGTGTCAAGATCGATCAGAGTCGTAGTGTTCCGTGACAACCAAAGTCAATCGTAGAGAGTGCAAGAACTAAGACCTCAACAGATGTGCTCACAATGCCAAAGTAGAATTGTAGAGCAAATACGATTATCAACAAATGAGCACTCCCTGAATATCCAAAGGAATGAAGCCTCTGGTTAGTAATGCAAAGATACATATCACTTGAAGAAAGCCAGAGAGCACTCAACGAATGGCATGTAAGCTAATAGAAGATCTAAGCATCAACTTAATCAGCATCCAGATTGAGTTGAGAAGCTATTCAAGGTAAAGTCTTTCACAAGATGATCATAAGAAGACTTCAGTAGCTGACTAAAGAAAAGTCACCATATGCAGTGGCTGTCAAAAAGAAAGATGACAACGATCTCGGAAGTAACCAGGATCGTAGTGTTTGCTAGACAAAGAAGAAAATCGATGAAGTATACTCAAAGATCTTGGCGCGACCTCACGAATAACAAGGCTAAAGTGATTAAGCATTGGGTCACCCATTGATGATAAGTGAACGGAGATCACAAGGAGAAAAGCGGTGGACACACCACAAATCAAGTGTCTTGTTATTCGGAAGGGCCGAGCAAGAAGTCAAGACATCGAGATTTGAGAACAATGGTCGGTAATGTAAGTAATGAAACCTTGCACAAGAGAAGGAAGAGGTGCTCTACATTGAAGATCCAATCAACACTCTTCAAGATCGTAGTGTTGTCTCTACTAGTCAACAAGACACTACGATCAGGTCCATGAAGATATGCATCAGAATCGTAGAGTTCGAAAGTCAAGATGAAGCATCGGGCAAGCGGCTCAATCAAGAGTAATATTCTGCATAAGAGCTTATTGAGAGCATCGATGCAAGGACAACCTCTGATCGAGAAATCCGAAGGGTGAAATAATGTCATTGACCTGCCCAATACATCAAAGTGACATATCTGACAGGGTTGGTGAAACAACAGACTGCAGTGACAGGAAGTAAGAAAAAGATGTCATGTCACATCTCCAGTCTGCACCAAATAACTCGAGATCTGCGAAGCAATTTAAATAGCTTTCAATGGTTACTTTCCAACGGGAAGATTGGGAAGTAGTATAAATCATCAGAGCTTCAAAGATCAAAGATAGCTGATGATTGTGAAGTTGCAGAATTGTTGAGTTGGTGTATGCTATTGTTGACTCTACGAGTTCCACCAAAAATCAATATAACAAGTCTTAGTGATAGTGAAACTACCAAGGTGGAAGTGAAGTAGCTTTGAAGAAGAACTCAAACAGATCAAAGCTTCACTCAACAAAGATGAAAATGCCACTAAAGATGGCAGCCAAGCTAAGAGTCGAGAAGGCCAAGAAGGTAGCATTTTGGAAAGTGGCTGAGTACAAAAAAGATCAAGAGAGCCACTCTACGAATCACCATGAACCAAAAGCTAAAACTGAACAAGTGCAGAACCATATCTGCAAAGTATTCAAGAAGGGTTCAGCGATTGCTAAGTGCCAGATGAAAACTACTAAAAGTATAGAGACTTAGCAAACCCAGATGGTGATGGTGCACAACTGATACCAGATGAAGATGAGTAGAAAAGAGAGAAGATCAGCTGCACCAAAGAAGATGTGATCCGGACTCGAAGCTGAAAGCAAAGAGGATCACACCAAGATGCTAAGTATAAAAGATGTTCAGAGCTTAATAACATCTTAGCAGCTCAGCACCAACAACATCAACAACTACAACAACAAGAAGCCAGGGCCTGAGGGGTCCTTATCCGGAGGGACTAAATGAATTTCCAAGCCTGCTGGGCTTGAAGAGTTCCTAGAGAACTAGAGAAGTTCCAAGGCTGCTGGCCTTGAAGAGTTCTTAGTGAACTGAAGTCCCAAGGCTATTGGCCTTAAAGGAATCTTAGTGATTCAGGGTGCTGCCCTTCCTTAGTGGAAATTCTGCTAGTTGAAAGCAGAAGAGTGGATTAAGAGCTTGAGTTTCTGAACCACTTAAAACCCTTTGTGTCTTTTACTTTATGCCATTTACATTATGCACATTAACTGCTATAACTGCTAGGTATGTTTTAACTGCTTACCACTGAACTAACTCTACGAACAATGTATGTATGATTATGAATATATCAATGAAGGGGATCTTTTACTTATTCCGCTGTGCTTGAAAAGATTCTTATGTTTATCACATGCTAAATTATTAGCAATACAAAATAAAGCAGAAAAGTATTTAAAAGTAAAAAGGATCTATTCAACCCCCCCTTTTAGATCTATTGTGCCTACTGGGAACTAACAAATAATATTAAACTCATTACCAAATATTATTAATTATTAAAGCTTGTCTTCTTATATGGTTTTTAACATTAATTAAGTTAACTCTCATCTTATATCTCTTTTAATTGACACTTCACGTTTTGTTAAGTCGTCATTGTTTGATATTACATCCTTTTTATTTAATATTAACCTCATCACATATCTTATAATGTTCGTTTCATTAGAATCAGAACACGACCAATTTGTCTCCTTTACGATTTGTCTCTTTTCATATACTTATCTAATTTATCATTGATTAATGTTAAATATCATTATATTTTATAATGTTCATGTTTTACAACTTAGAATAAAATCCTTTATCGTCGAAAACATTACATGTTGTGTAAGACCCCGAATTTTTTTTTTATATAAATAAAATTGAATTTCCTCTATTCATTATCTTGAAATAATAAGGAGTTAATTTGATATAATGCTTTAGTTATGGGTGAAATGTGTAAATTTTTCAAAATAAGCAAGTGGTTATAAAATATTCTTTTTTATCGGGGAATATTCGTTTGATCGTAGAATATTCTTGTTGTCGGAAAATATTCGTACGACGGTGCAACCATTTGTGGGTCCCATAACAGAATAACCGTCGGATGAAGAAAACGACAAGTTTGAATTTTTATAAATAACGGCGTAATTGTTACCGTTAACACTGTTGGATTACCTGGTGGTTAAAATATCTGATGTCTGGCGTGGTTCCACAAGTAATATTACCGGTATTGCACAATATTTTTGAATTATTGATTCTTACGTATGAAGGCACTACTCAATAATTGTTACAGTAATTACTGTTCAATATTTTATTTTATTAGTTCAATAATTGCTGCGTTGATATTTTATATTATTGTTGTTTCAATAATTGTCACTGCACAATATTTCCCATTATCAGATCAATAATTCATATTATTTGAATAATATTATTAGATAGCATTATTGGCAATGTCTAAAAAATTACATCGAGGAGAGGTTTGGTCACCTAATCAATTGCGTCGAAGGAGAAATCCTTATCGGAAAGCCCCCTCTTTCCTGGGAACGGCCTAGTTGTCATTATTGTGATTCTGTAATATTATTTGTGAATAATTAATTATCGATTTATATGATAAAAAAAATATATTTTTTATATGGATATAAATGAAGGAATTAATACTGAGGTGTTTTATTAGTATTTTGTCGAAATGAAGAACGAAATTTAGAAATTTTTAGAAAATTAGTTTATTACTTGATTTTGTAAAATCTATAACTCTTTGTGTATTAGTTAGGAGATGAGCCATATATCAAAAGAAAGCCCTGGAAGTAAGCTAAACGTAGAAATTTGAATCACCGAAAAAATTTTTGTGGATTTTTCGTGGTGACTGTTTGAGTGAAACTGGTACGAGGGACTTATAGTCCAAAAATCAAATCATTGTTCTTAAGCTCTATTGCGTGAGTTATAATTTTGATCCGATCGTTGGATCGTTGTGATTTTTGGATTTGTTATGAATTTTAAGAGGTATTAAAAATCGTCCGTATGTGGATTTTGGGCATTTTTCGTTTGGAATTTGGAAAAATATAAAGCTATAAAGTTGTAGAGAATTTAATTTCCTATGAAATGGACATAAAATTTGTATTTTTCTGATAAAGTGCTATTTATTATGAATTGTTGAAGTATCGAAAATTAAATTTTTTTTATTAAAATTATGAGTGGGACCCACTTTTGTTTTTTGTGAAAACATGTGCTGGAAATTTTGTTCAAATGTGGTGGGCTGATATGAGTTCAAAGGTGTGCGTAGAATTGAAAAACAAAATAATATTATTTTATTATTTTAGTCTGCTTTAGCGTTTTAGCATTTTTCTATAAATAGGGTGCTTAATTAAAATTGAAAATCACACCAGAAAGAAGTTTTCTCTCTCTATATTATCGAGCGTATTTTTGTGAGTATTTTGATACTTTGAGAGTTTCTATTCAGTGAAAGTTTCCTTCGGCTTTACATCCGATATTCCATTCAGAAGTACTATTCTTTTGAGGTAAGGGATGTAATTTTCTTCGTGAATGATATTATTTTTGTAAGACCTCAACTTTTATAAATCCATAAATATCATTTTTGAATATTATGGAGTGAATTTAATATAATGTTATAATTGTGGGTAATATTTATAAATTTTGCAAAGTACGCAAGTTGTTATATAATATTCGATTGGTAGGGAAATATTCATTTTAACAGGGAATATTCGTACGACGGCACAATTATTGGTGGACCCCACAACAGAATTATTGTCGGATTGAGAAAACGACAAAAATATCTTTTTATGAAATTAACGGCGGAAGTTTTACCGTTAACTGTTGAAATACCCGGTGTTAAAAGTACAGTAATATGCGTGGTTGCATAGTAGCACACGGTATTGATTATTGATGCTTACGTGAGAAGTCACTCAGTTTTGTTCAATTATTGCTACAATAATTACTGCATAGAATCTCACGTTATTTGATTCAATTATTGTCAATATTTTATATATTATTAAATCAATAATTGAGACGACAAAGTTATTCATATTATTATTTGCAATATTGACAATGTCAGAAGTTACATCGAGGAGAGGTTTGGTCACCTAATTGTGTAAGCCAATAGGAGAAATCCTTATTGGAAAACCCCTTTTTCTGGGAACGACTTTGGTTGTTAAATATTGCGAATTATAATAATGATGATAAAGGCTGTTAAAAATATTGAGAGGATTTTTATGAAGTTTTTGATGTAAATTTTGGACCCCATTTACCCATTTTTTTCTAAATAATCGGTAGAAAGTTATTGATTGTGTATATATATATTTATATATATATATATATATATATATATATATATATATATATATATATATACAATAATAGGTGGGGAGACCCTTTGTGGGGCCCACGTGTTGTTGAATTTGGGTGGGGGGGAAATTCTTTGAATTTTTGTCATGGGAATTGGTGGAAAAGTGTTTCTTTTAGTATTATATATATATATATATATATATATATATATATATAGAAAGGTTTGAAAAGTTGGCATAATAAGTTACAAAGAATGAATGCTTTGGAAGGAGTACTATGTTGCATTATATTTATACATATATATAAAGTTTGAAAAATTGGCAGAATGAGTTACAAAGAATTACACGGAGAATCTTTGCGTTTTATATATATATATATATATATAATATTTATTTAAACTTTTTGTTTTATTAGAATATTTTATTGCATAGTATCCTTTCCATTCTCCTATAAATAGGATGCTTAGTTAGAATTGAAAATCACACCAGAATCATAGAATTCTTCTTCATAATATCGAGCGTATTTCTTTTGAGTTTTAGAAAGCTTTGAGCGTGAAAAGCAAAGTGAAAATTTTCTTCAAGAATATCCCGCTTATACCGGTTGGAATACTCTTCTTTTCAAGGTAAGGGATGTTATTTTTGTTCAATATTCGCTTGAAATAATATTTTCTTTCATACTCTGTAGTATGTAAGTAATATTATTTCGTTTCAGATTTCGAATCCTATACTCGTTTTATTAAAGTTTTGGCTTCTAAACTCCATGAAATTAGTAGAATATCCTTGATATTTGCGCTTCATCCAGTATCTTTTCATGGAAATATTATTCTGAGCATTCTTGATAAGTTTTAACTTTTTCATACTGGAGTACTATTCACGGGGTTACTATTCCCGAAGTACTACTCACGGGGTACTATTCACTCGAGTACTATTCACTCAAGGTACTATTCATGATAAAAATTGATTCATTTTTGGTCCAAATTATTTTTGGTACAATATTATTCTTGAATTTTACTTCACAAAGCAGTATCATGTTGACAATTTGGACGTTATTGATTTCTGGATAAATTAAATTATAAATCTTTATAAATTTATCCTTGAACTTGTTTTATTGAATTCTTATATCATTGTCATCATCCTCATGTTTATATTATGTTGAAAGTCATCTGTGGCCTGTAGTGCATAGATGGACTTGGTATGATTATGACCAGGGATTATTCAGTATAATCATGATCGTAATGTTACAAATGATGTAGTAAAAGTCCTCATTAGCCCGTAGTGCATTGATGGATAGTTGTTGGCATAATCATGACCATTGATGAAAACACGAATATCCTTGGCCCGTAGTGCATGGATAATTTATAGTTGTGATACTAAAGAATATCCTTGACCGTAGTGCAGGGGTGATTCGATGATGTGGATTATTTATTAAGCTGAGTTTCAGCAATAAAAGTGATGAAAAACCTTTTAAATCATAGAAGATAGTAGATTTTATTCTCTACTTGACTCTTCTAATGGATTGTTTGTTCCACTGCAGTTAAACTTGATGTTTGTTATATTTTATCAGTTTAACACTGTTGAAGGCTAACGATAAATTATTCGCATTATCTTAGTCATAATATTTCTTCTTTGGGCTAGTTGAGCTCACCTTTTGCTTTCATTGTTCTCTTCAGGAAATGAGAACGTAGCTGGGACTAGTCGAGGAATGGAGTGACGGTCCAGATGATAGCATTAGTAGTCCTCACTATTTTATGAAATAGTGTGATAATAAATGTATTGAGAACTCCATTTGAGTTTGAATACTGTCTAGAAGATAATATTCATATTAAAACTCTCAGTTTATGTTTTGTCGTATTTTACACGACAGTTGTATTATTAATTTGTATTTGAATTTTATACCATGTATTTAGCGACTTAAGATGGGTGATGTATACCTATTTTGGGGGCGTCACAATTTCTTTCAATATCATTATGCTGAAATATTGTTATGAATTTTATTGTGGAATTTCTACCTTTTTGTGTCAGGGTTACTATTCACATATACGACACTATTCACGTATACGGTACTATTCACAAATACGACACTATTCACTGAAAAATAAAATTTTCTCTTCTTTGTCACAGATATCTATTATGGTTACTATCTTTGATTGTATCCATGTTTTGATCTTCATTCTTGAATTTTACTCCATTATGGTTTATTATGGAGTGTTTTTGAACTTGGATTATCTAAAGTATGAATCTCTAACTTTGTCCTTTTATCTCACATGATTCGTTCTCTAAAATGTTTTTCATCATCCTCAGTCCTTAATAATGATACTTGATGAATATCTTTGGCCTCTAGTGCAAAGATGAATGATTACCTGATGAATATCTTTGGCCGTAGTGCAAAAAGATGAGCAGTGTTGAGATGAACATGACCAACTGGTGATACAAATGAATATCTTTGGCCTGTAGTGCAAAGATGAATATTTAATTCAAGATGTATATTGATTGTTGTTGCAGGGATAAAATATTGATGATGGAATTTTAAATCTTAGAAGATAGTAGAACTCATTCTCTACTTGACTCTTCTAATGGATTCTTTATTTCCATTGCAGATTGTTGATCTAAAACTTGTTGTCTATAATATTCTATCAGATTTTTCCCTGTTGAAGACTAAGGATAATTTGTTGTATATTATCTTAGTCATAATATTCTTTACTGGCTAGTTGAGCTCACCCTTTTCCTTTTTGTTCCATTTTTCTTCTCAGGAAGCGAGAATATAGCAGGAATCCGTCGGGGTATAGAGTGATGGTCCTAGACAGTTGTTTTAGCAGTCCTTACTATTTTTGTAAAATAATGCATCAATAATTGTAATGAGGACTTTAAGTGTGGATGTTGTCTAGAAGACAGTATTTGTATTTAAACTCACAGTTTATATGTTGTCATATTTTGCACGCAATTGTATTAATAAGTTGTAGTTGTTTTTGTACCATGTATTTGGTGACTCAGAATGGGTTGGGTGGATTGGACCTATTTTGGGGGCGTCATATTTGGTATCAGAGCTTAGGGATATGGTCTTTGGCGTAGATCGGAGAATAAAACTAGGAGGGGAGATATGAGTAAATCCTTCGCTAGTGTGTCCTACCTAAGCTTATTTGTTGGTCAGTCATAATATAGGGATATTAAGTGATATGTTAATTTGTTTAATTAACTCTTGTTTTATGGCAGTATTTAAGAATGGCAGCCGAGAATGTTAACAATTGGGTGTATGAGACTGTGGAACAACCTTCAATCACCAACCAGGAGAACGTGCAACAGGATGGAAATATTCCTTTTATAAACAACACTAACAAGCAAACGATGAATGATGGGATTTAGAAACTTTTTGCTGTTCATGCAAAATCAGACGAGGGATACTCGTGTATAAAATACGGGTGGAAATGATAGCAACGCGTGGTTTGTAACCAAGCAGTTCAAGGAGTTGGGACCACCAGATTTCTGGGGAAAGCAGGATCTTATTAAGGCGGAAACGTGGGTCAAGCAAATTACCAAGATATTCGATGTCTTGGGATGCACAGAAGAACAGAAGGTTCCATTCGCCACCTTTACATTCCGTGGTGAGGCAGATTACCGGGGGAATCTATGAAGTGTACCTAGCCTGCCGCACTTAATATGTCTTGGGAAACGTTTCAGAAACTGTTCAATGACAAGTAATTTCTTTAAAGTATTCGTCACATGAAGGAGGTAGATTTCATCAAGCTGGAGCAAAACAATATGAACGTGTCGCAGTACGAATCTAAGTTTGCAGATTTGTCCCGATTTGTATTCCATTTGGTTGATAATGAGGAGAGAATGACACGAATGTTTCTGCGAGAAGATTTTCCAAGAGCTCAAGAGGCGACTCATTTCGGCACTTGTTCTGACCATACCATCTTGGAAAAGCAAACGTGGTCATTTAGCAAAAAAAAAAAGCGAACGTGGTAGCTGACGCGTTGAGTAGAAGATCGTACACGAGTACGAGTGCGATATTGTTGAACACAAATACCTTTTGTATAATTTACAAACGATAAAGATAGAGTTAAAGACTCTAGGGAACCACGTTATGTTGTCAAATATACAAGTAGAATCGACTTTAATCGATAAAGTTAAAACCGCTCAAGCTACACACCGGAGCTGATGAATATAAAGAAGAAGGTGCAAGAAGGCGTTATTCTAGAAGTAAGAGTCGATAAAGAGAAGAAATCTCAAACCTTCGATTTATTTTAAATCCTCGATCGAGTAGGAACTGTGGCCTATAGACTCTCCTTAACGCTAAGTATGTCGCGTGTTCATAACGTTTTTCATGTATCGATGTTACGTAAATATGTGGACAACCCAAACCATATTATTGTATAATACCAGGTACCCTCACATTTCGCAATAATATGGTGTCTTGTGTTTCGAAAAGGTGGTGTTTCAAATGCAGACGTGGGGACGAGTTTCTTCCTCATACTATTTCAGTCAAGACCGGGGAAGTTTAGGAAAGATGGGGAGACCAAAGAATGCCAATCGGAAGTGACACCAAATCGCCCATGCCCGCCCATTTTGCTCACCCTAAATGGAATGGCTCTCTTAATTCTGTTGCACCCGACCAGAATCTCCACGTTCGCTTTTCTCCAAGAACTGGGAAGTTGGCTTTGCCAACACAACATTAGGGCCGCCTTTCATTCTATCTCGACCACGGCACTGGTGGCTTTTTGGGAAGCCCGTTCCCCTGCTGCCACGGCCTACCGGCTGCCATGGTAGTGGGAATTCTCCGTTCCTGGTCAAAGACTTGGTTGGATCAGGATCTACTCCACGAGGAGGCGGTATGGACGTAGATGATATCATCACGACCTCTCTTTTCATACCGCTTAGGGATGCTTAGCGCCACTTCGCTTTGTTGGTGTTACTGTGCTTTCGTGTCTCTCGGTGGTCAAGACTTGGGGTTTCCGAGCAATGAGGCTTACACCCATTCACATTTGTTCATCCAAAGTTCCTTACCCTTATGCACAAATTCTTGAATAAGCCATCTTCCTATCAAGGTTAGGGGTCAATTGAGCATCTCGGTGGTGGGATTTAATACCCGAATTGAATCAGAGTTCACGCCGCCCACCCTGCACAAATAGAGGCGTGGGCCCACAGTCGCATCATGGCATGGGGGTCGCACGACGAAGAACACCCAACATACTGATGCACACTCCTCCATGTGAAATATTCATCTTCATTGGAGCTTTTTGTAGTAGTTGTGACCAACGACCATCGGTTGTCATTTCTCGTTGGTAAGGTGAGAGCTTCAAGCCCAATTTACAGTTACCCCACACAAGCACCTTGCAAGACGAAGGGGGACGGGGAAAGCTTCTGAGCCCAAAACCTTCGACCCTTCCTTCTAAATGGGGGTGCCGGGGCACCCTCATCTTGTCATTTAAATCGTTCTTTGATTCCCATTAAATTTGAAGTGTTTAGCGTTTCCTTCTTCATACCACTCACGCTTCATTGACCTATCGCGTGGTAAAGAGAAGAAATACGAAAGAATAGTAAATGGAGCACACCGCAGAAAGATTCTAAATATGAGAAGTCCCCCTGGATTCGAGAAGAAGGAAATGAAGAACAGGAACGAAAGCGAAATAAAGGCGTTTCTAGCTCTAGTTTCGGATGAGCTTCTCCTAATTATGTCCAGTAATAGAATAGGGTGGCTTGCTTTGACCAAGACTTCACTTTTTGCTCCGTCCAGTGGGCGTATGAATTTCTGGAATGTAGATAGACCAAAAAGAGGGAATGAAGGGATAGGAATAGGAATTATAGTACCATTGGAAGAAGGGCACTGTGGGAATATCTCTCTTGACGAACCATTTCAATAATGCAGGTGTTTGTCGTGCCACGAGGCACGACCATGGAAATAATGAAAAGAAAAAGTTATGTAGTTGGACCATCTGTTATATCCGATTCGAGTTTAGCTTTCTAGAGAAGATGAGAAGCTAAAATGAAAGTGTTCGCAACACATACTAAAAGGGTACTAATTAAGCCGACCATTAATGACTAACACTGAGAGCGGTCTAATCAAATAAGGGATCGGACCACTCTTAGAAACAGAAAACAAAAGCAAACTCTCATAGTTGAAGAGCCCAACTCTAACTACTTTCGTAAGTTAGGTACTTATTTCGGTTTGAATAGGGGTTGCCTTTTTTTTGGTTGAAGTAGCTACGACTTTGGTCGTAGTCGGTTTAAACACATAAACCAGTCCACTTGCAACCATGTTGATCAAAATTACTAAGTTTAATGACTTTTACGGTCACCCGCTCTCATTAGAAGATTCTCTCACCCCGTGGTCGACATTCCATTCCCTTAGTCGTAGGTGCTCGTTTCTATTTTGATTTGAATGGGTGGGTCTCCGAAACGATCATAGTATGGTCGCTCATCTAATATCAAATCAATGGGTAGATCTCACTTCCTTCCCCCTACCATAGCCGAAAGGGTAGCGTATCCACGTAAAGAGATTACAAGCCCTTACCGCCATTCGATTGATTGTTCTAAAGTTGAAGTCCTTTCGCTAAGTCGAATTCAAAGGTAGGTTTTGTCGGTGATTAAATGGAAAGGGGGAGCGGTTTGGGCCTACTCTTGAACTTTTAGGCTAATTAAAAACCAAAACAAAAGCAAAATATCGGCATGTAACTGAGAAAGATGGGATTCGGTCAACAAACCAAGGAAATTAAAACACTCCCTTCTTTCTGTCGACAATGATGAAAACCAGATCGAACTCTAAAGTAAAGCCTTTCACTTCATTGTTCAAGCTCTTGAACATAGGTTGAGTTCATACATTATGAATGCTTTCCTATTCAAGACATACTACCAATTCCTTTGAAGCTACTATCGAAGCTGGCTTGCTTGTTTTGGTTACCGGTTGGGCTTTCTAGCGATGGGAGATTAGTCACCGGAAGACTTGCTGGCTTGCTCTTTCAAAATAAGGTGGCTAAGATGGGTGGCCTATTCCAATAGCTGGCAGACGGGCTATTATGCCTATTTAATATATTTCGATTATGATACAATTCCATTGCCTGCTCCTATTCATGTTCGTGCTTACTTGTATGCCGGAACTTTAAGGTCAATAAATTAGGACTCCTATCCTAGGTCTGAAACTCGGTCTGCTTTCTCCTACAAAAGCTCATACGGTCTGTCTCCTACTCTTCTCCCGATACGAGTTATTTCCAGACCGTTCCCTCGTGCTTATTTCAGGAAGCACTTCGGTCACTCGAGTAAGTATATAGATGACAGATGACAAAGAGTGTTTTACCGATGAAAAGAGGTTAAGCCGATAGGACCTACTCAAACAATTGCCCTACTCGATCAAGCCAATTAGAAAGTCGACCAACTCGTTCACGTTCATTCAACCTACTCTTAAGATAAGACTGTTCCCCTTTAGCTTCTTTAGTGAATTCTAATTATTCACTCTTAGTTGACCATTCCGCTGGAGCTTCCTCTTTGAGTGGAAGCCCTGCGCTGCACTCCAATGTTGATTTTCTTGATCGACGAAACGAGTTATTGCCTTTAAGGGTTCTTGCCCGAGATGAGTTATTGCCATTTCATTTTGACGGAGGAAAGGAACAGACTTTAGTTGATGGAAAGGAATTGTATATTGAGAAGTTCAATCTCGTCCCAATATAGCCCCAACCCTCTCCTTACGATGATTCCAAATCATGGAACCTATGGTCGTACATTATAAAGCTACTTAGTAGAAGCATTTAAATTATGGGGTGGACGACGCTCTTTTCATTAGCAATTCAGGCCCCTACTTATTCCTCAATAAGGCTAAGTAGAGCCATGCATGAATGAAGCTACGCTGACGAACAACACACACGACAAGGCGCCTACCAGAGCATTCAAGATCAAAGTTCGCAGCTCTCCATGAAATTCCTAACTTTGCGAAGCGAAGTGATCTTGTTCCAATGATGAAGAAGGTTTCGATCCGACACATCTATCTTTAGAATTCCCTAGGACTGAGTTCCACTTTCTATTGCTAACGATCAATTGACAAATGTAGGTTTCTGTAAATTCTGACCCAATCGATTGATTGGTATAACGACCTACGGGGAAGTTCTGTTTATTCGTGCGGGGGGTGCTGTGCTCCTCTTTATTTGCTCCCGTTAACGACCACAAAGGCATACATAGAAGGCAAATGAGAGAACTCGATGAACGATGATTGAAGATTATAGCATATTTTTAAGAAAGACATCATTATACCACTCAATTTAAAAAGAAGAATTCGGCCAGCGCATCGACCTGGTACAAAATGGCCATTTTACTGAATTCGAAAGGTCGACTACGACAAAAACGTAGTTATTCCCCCCCCCCCCCCCTTTAAGAGATAGGGAAATCGTCCTACGAAATCTATGGTGATGCTTTTCCCATGGCCAAGAAGTTATTGGGCTGATAAAGCCCCAACTTCCTGTTGGACGGCTTCGACGTGCTACATAGAGCACACATAACCCATCACCGTTGGACATCTGCTTATCGTATGTGGAAAAGTTTAAGAGGGCTGTATTGAACATCTCACTGTGGTACGTGACCACTTAGCCGTCTTGCCATAAAACGACTCCTAAAGAATAAGCAAAAGCGTTCGTCTTGATTTCAAATAGCTTCTGAACGTCTGTCATGGCCAGAACCGGTCCTTCACAGACTTTCTCCTTAAGTGCCTGGAACTCACGCTCTGGATCCTCTCCCCATCTCGAAAGGTCTGTTTCTTTTCTGGGCCCCGAGTAAGATCAACCGGGAGTCATTTTTTATGAATCTTTAGTGCGGAGGTAGTTGGTCATGCCGAGGAAACTCCTTACCTCCGCTAGCGACTTGGGGGTTGACCATTTCCGGACAGACTTCGTCTTCTCAGGATCTATCTTGACTCCGGATGAGCCGATGATGTGCCCCAAGTATACCAGCTCCCTCATCCCTTTTTGTTTATAAGTAAGTAAGCTCTTCTTCATATTGGCTTTCCGCTGGTGCTCACGCAGAGCTTCTAGAATAGTCTCCACGTGTTTCAGATGCTCCTCCCAGGTCTTGCTATAAACCAGATGTCGTCATCGTAGACCGTGACAAATTCATCCAATCTAAATAAGGCCTAAGAACATCGTTCATCAGCCGCATAAAGGTTGCAGGTGCGTTGGCCTTACCATAATAGGGCTGAATGGCATGACGTTCCATTCATATAACCCTTGCCTTACTATGATCGATATATTCATTGAATACCGCTTCAAAGCAGGCGGTTAGCTGGCAATAGGCATCTAATTCATAGGCGTGGGATAGAAGGAGTGGATGGATGGCAGCACGACGAAGGAGGCTAGCGAGGGAGAGGAAGGGGTGGAGGAATGGGACAGAATCTGAAAATAAGGGAGTCAAGTCGTAAGGGCCGACCATGAAAGGTATTCCTGCTCGAGTTGCTCCCTTAAGCGATCTCTCCCCGAAATAAATAAAATAGTTGTTAACTCCTCCTCATCTCACTCTCCTTACCTATGACTTCCAATGGGGCCCGCATGCATGCTTCCCAAACACTTCTCTCGTCTCTCGCCACGGAGATGAGATCACCCGCTTCACCAGATCTTTTGATAAGGACCCGACTGGCGTGACCCTCAATAGTTTTTCATCTCCGCCTCGACTATTCAATCTCGAAGAATCATATCGCGTGCGCATTAACAACTGAACTTCCTAAACCGAGAAGTCCCTTCGGGTGGGCGAGGCAGCTTTTCCGATCGAAAAGAAGCCACCCCGAAAGCAAAGATCTTGAACCATAAGAGGAGTCCGGTGCAGCGGATGCGATATGGGGCCATAAGCTGCTTTGCTACTATTATACTCCCACACTCTAAGAGAGTCCTCTGCCGGTGAATCTCTTTGAAAGGTAGTCCTCTCGAGAAAGATTTCTCTGTGGATTTGACACGAGAGACTTCCTTCACCCAATCTGCTTCGATGATCTACTCCCATTTATCTACGACAAACCTTATCAAGTTTCTTTTAAACCACGGGATGGGATCCCAACAACCATCGATGAGCTATCGAGATAGGAGCAAAAAAAGAAAGAGAATCGGCTCTCGGGTAAGCAACATTTAAGGTAGCTATTCGACTTCTAACTTCCAAGGATATTTCATGAAGGGTAAGGGTCAAGAAAGGTCCTCAATTAAAACCCTCTTGGTAGCACCTCAGAGATGTCTATTCTTTCTCTCGATAGTCAAAGTAAGCCAAGCGCTAGCAAGTGAAGTGAAGAAAGTTCATCATAGAAGGAGAAGAAGCTAGATAAGAGATCTTCCTTTGAGTCCTACTCGAGTTGATTCTTCTTGGGAGTTGTTGTCCTTTATCGAAAAAAAACTAAATCAAGGCGTTAGCAGTTAGCGATCCAAAGGCTTGAAAGCATGTTCACAACTTAAGCCAAAGAGGACGTGGGCATTTCAATAATTCATATTTCCTGCTCGCCGTTATGCTATGTTATGTTATGTTTGATTGCCATGATGATGGTCTGCCAGTTGTCATGGTCCTTCTTTCTTCATTCCGGGTATGCTTTCTATCGGTCTGTCTCCGATTCCTCTAGTTATGGAGTTCCGGACTTAGAAGAGCAAAAGGAAGCTTCGAGGGAAGGGTGCTTTCACTTAGGCATATGAATATGAAAGAAAAAGATGAACAGAGAAAGAATATAGAAGGATGGATCCCTCTTATCTAGGGTATTCTGAGAGATCTTGGTCTCTAGTCTTGAAAGAGAATCTCCTTTCTCTTCTTAGATATGAATCTGACTAGTCTTGGTATAAAGTCGAATAGCTAGAGAGCTCATAGGGAGAAGAAAGGGATAATCCAGCTAAGAAGTGGGCGTCAAGAAGAGGTCAAGCAATCATGAATCAGGATCCTTTCAATCGAACAAGCCTAAAGCTTGAATGAGACACCGGGTGAGGGATGCTGGAATTATGGAATTATCGACTCAAAATGGGTTTGGCTCGAAGGCTGACATAGAAGAGAAGAGTTTCGGCATTCAAATGAGCTATTCCTATTCCACGAAATTCATTTCTTGGATAACTTTAACAAAAGAGTTTAGCTACGATAGACCCAATTTTGCTCAATCAAGATGAAGGGGGGATGAGATCTTTTAGCGGGTTAGTGGGGTCCTTGGCTAAGATGGAATCTTCACCTTTGCTTTCAAGTTATCAAAGCAGAGAAATAGGGAACTGGCTCACTTATAGTGTTTGAAGTGATGAAATCCAGTGCGATAGATGGCATTTCTAGTGAACCCAGGAAAGCCAAGACAATCTCATTCACTAGAATTTGGTTGGAGTAGCGGTAGGGCAAACCCAGTCTCAGTCCCGCCTATGGTCTACTCAAAGGTTGAAGAGAAAGAGAATGGGTGGATGATGGCTTATATCAGGCCACTATATCCTTCCAGTAAAGATAGAGAAGAAAGGTGAATAAAGAGTTCTCGTCCAGTCAAGTTTGAATAAAGAATCTAAATAGAAGGAACCGGGGTGAACTAAAGAGCGTAATCTGGGTTACAAGTTATAGGTATAAATAAGCTTCGTAGGAAAGTCAAGGTTCGACGGCGGAGTTGATGACTACTAAGCAAGCTTTCCTCTTTCTTCTACGGCTATTCTCCAGACCAGGAGGCTGAACCCCGTCTCTGTAGGCAGCGATGAGCCAGCAAGTATAAGAAAAAGCGGAGACATATGTTGTTGTTTCAACAAATTACAATTATGAAACCATAGCTCAGAAGAACAGGATTTCTGCCCTTTCAAGCAAGGTAGGTAAATATGGATGATATACTACAAAATTCGGATCAGCTCAGGCTCTGAAAGAGAATATGAATATCCAGAAGTGATAAATGGTGATCTTCCATATCTACTCGAAAAAAGCGACTATTAAATGGTGAGATCATTAGCGAGATGTTCAAGAAGAGTTCGAGGGGGGTCGAAACAAGAAAACAGTAGCAGAAGGGGGCTACGTCAGGCGAGGGCATCGAAGTTCAGTCTCAAAGGCCAGCGTTTTAGCTTGTTCCTTGTTATAGCAAATAGTAGCGCCAAGGTGAAGCTCCTGGATCCGTAGCTCGGTTCAACCTTTGTGAAAGCTTCTCCTCAATATGTTTGATCCCTTTTCAAGCCTTCCTCTTCCTCAACCTCTTCAGAAGTGCGAGCTTATTAAAAAGTGAACTCCGACTTATGATGAGCTCCATTCCACCTGCCTCTTATCTAACAACTTATGTGAGGTCACCTTCCCAATGAATGGCGTTTACTCCCTGAAGTCTTTCTTCATTTATGTCGATACCAGGTGTCGCGTCATCTATTGTGTACAATGAGGGCTACAATCGATTTGGGTGATTTCATTCATTGATTCCTTCCGGCGAGGATTCTATTTAAAGTGGTAGAATGAATTACCTCATGCACTTCTTCTTCTTCGCGCTGGCTTTGGCTTATAGAGAGCAAGGAAGGCATTTGAATACTAACTTGCGCCAACCCTGTTAAAGAGGTCGCCCTAGCGGGAGCCAAGGGTATGGCTGAAGAATTTGGAAAATGCTTATACCAAGGAGGCCTGGAGCTTCTGACCACGTGTGCCAACTGTCTCGGAGTAGGCGTGGAAAGCTCATAATAGTGACAAGCGGATGAGTTTTCTATGTTGTTTGTCGGTGCGGTCATTCCGAATTTCTTTGTACCGCTCAGAAGAGCACGAGAGAAAAGCGGATCCAATACCAAGACGCCCAGAACTATCACTTAATACAAGAATTAAACCAAGGGAACTCCATGTAAGGAAGTTAGCATTCTATAACTGGATCACTGAGAACTAGCACTAAAACTATAGGGATAG
Source organism: Panax ginseng (assembly GCA_020205605.1). Classification (NCBI taxonomy): domain Eukaryota; kingdom Viridiplantae; phylum Streptophyta; class Magnoliopsida; order Apiales; family Araliaceae; genus Panax; species Panax ginseng. The sequence continues at coordinate 94,304,345 of CM035133.1, read as the reverse complement.
TGGTAGGAGCATAGTAAGAGGTCTTTGCTGCTTTACTGCTTGACTTATAGCTTGAGCGTGGATAACATTATCTTAGTTAAAGTCGCTAGCTCTTCTCTCTTTGCCCTTCCCGCAACTCAACTCTTCATTCTTGTTTCGCTGTGAATGGTATAGCTCTTGTGGCTAGCTCTTGGTCCTTTAGTAAGGGAATGGGTTAAGGAAGCGAGTCACCCTCTGAGAGGAAGAAGAAGCCCTTTCTCTCTTGTTTAGCCAAATCAGCTTGGGCTTAGATTGTTGGTTTTGCTGCTGATCCTTTCCCCGTGTTTTAACCATGAAATATAACAAAAGGCGAGTACTCCTGATTCCAATCTATTGAGGAGCTTAGAGGGGCAAGCGTTGGCTAAATACCAACAACTCCTTATCACAGCAGAGAGGGAAATCGACAGCATATCCCAATGGGAACTAAGGAGAGTGGGCCAAAAAGCAAATCCTCTTTTTTATATATAACCTATGGGTGGATGATGGCTCCCTTGTTGCTCATTTTTAAGACAGATAAGATAGCTCTGGGAAGCACCTATCTTTCTTGAATTGAATTATACGTGAATTCCTATTTCGAAAGGTAAGAGGCCGCTTGCATTTGCTTTCTTTCATGAGGGGCTATAGCTTCTGCAGCCAACTTCGGTGTGCAGTTTTCTCTTCACAGAAGCGGCTTTCCCCATGTTCTGGATTCTTTATCTTGGCCAGTGCTGATGACAAAGTCTGCGGAGTAAAAAGTGAGGCTTAGTCAAAGGGCTTTGGTGGGTGAGGGTTTGGAGTGTGCAGTCTATGATGTGTATCAAGTATTAATGGAATTCTCCAAAAGGAGTCCAATTCGATCCATCTTTTTGCTGGATGGATTTGGTGCCGTGAAAGAGGAGGGGTCAACATGGGATTTTCTACTGGGCCCTAGGGGACGCTATGAAAGAAAGGCTTTAGAGCAAGATTGGGACATAGACAGAGGAAGAAAAAAGAAATAGCTGCCAGGTCAGCTTAAGTGAGTTCAGTGACACTTGGGTATCAATCAACATAAATAAAGTACGACACCGCTCTTTCAAAGGGTCCGAAGATCTCATAAGAGAAGACAGAGCTTGACTGGGGCTATGAAAAGCATCGAGAATAGAATCTCAATCTGAAGAAGGACAGTCAGATGTGGCCTTACTACTCAACCATCGAAGAAAGCGAATTGATAATTCAAGTCTTCCTTTCCGTGCCCGCCTTCCTTGTTCAAGGAGTTGCTTTCTCGCATTATCAAATTCTTATGCCAATTAGACCGGGTTTCCTCAAAAGAAGTGATCGAGAGAAGGCTACTCTAGATTGGGTAATCATTAAATCGTGTATTGTAAGCTAATTCCTTCAAGGGTTTAAGGCTTATACTTTTCTTATAGAAGGTGGTTTAAGGATAGGCACCTTATAGTCAAAATGCCTGCTGCTTATCTCATCCACTAGCTCCCCTTCGTCTTTAAGTTAAGGAGGTAATTGAGGCAGTACGGTAAAAAGCGATAGAGCTACCTTCACCTTTGAAAGGGGTGAAAGCGGTAATTTCATATTCATAAGAGAAGCAAGATCGTAGCGTCGAAAGATTAGCTCTTCCATTCTTCCTCCCATCTCGTGCCCTGTAAGAAGGAACGTCAATCGAAGTAATCACGTAAGACATAGAGTCACATTCTCTCTTAACCAAAGATTCGGAGAATCGAAACCAATGGCACTCACTAAGACTAATGCTACTGCTAACACCATTCTATCCCATTCAATCAGTTAGAACATCAAAAAACCGAAAGGCGATAACACGACCTGTGGATTCTGCGATGCGAACCTGTATATTCCGTGAGAAAACTCTCACCTTCAAGTGCTCTGACATCAATCAATGGATTGTTTGTGTTTTACGGCTAAACCGGGAGATGCACAGATTCCTCAAGGCATTGTTTTTGTATGAGCTATGGAATAAGGACAAGACCCATAGAGAAATGTTTAATGGTCCGCAGGCTAGAAGAAAATTGATGATCTTCCAAACCTTCCTGCCCGTCCAGCTTCTACAGCGGGAGAATTAGTGATAGCGCGGAGGTGGAAAAAAAGAAGAGGAAGAATGCTATTAGAATCTTCTTTTGCAATCATCGCATCCATCTACCTGTGTCAAACCTGCGCCCTCCCGTCTATCGATCTGTGTAAATTGTATTATTATTGTAATAATAATACCAGGTGAAACACCATATTGTATTATTATTATTATTATACAATAATAGGTGGTATTTTTCTTATTGCATATTATTGTCCCATTTTTCGGTTCTGTATGAGTCTGTGTCCATATGTATGTGTACCCTCACCTTTTCGAAACACCAGGTACGTACGTAAATTTTGAGGATGAAATTTCATAAGGAGGGGAGGTTGTAAGACCCCAATTTTTTTTTATATAAATAAAATTGAATTTTCTCTATTCGTTATCTTGAAATAATAAGGAGTTAATTTGATATAAAGCTTTAGTTATGGGTGAAATGTGCAAATTTTGCAAAATAAGCAAGTGGTTATAAAATATTCATTTTTTGTGGGGAATATTCATTCGATTCATGGAATATTCTTGTTGTCAGGGGAATATTAAATGCTGCCAGTATGACCATTTGTTGGTCCCATAATGGAATAAGCTGTTGGATGAAGAAAGCGACAAGTTTGAGTTTTTATAAATAACTGCCGTAATTGTTACCATTAACACTTGTTGGATTACGGTGGTTAAAATACGATGATATACGCATGGTTACACAAAAGAGTACTGCAGTATTGCACAATATTTTTGAATTATTGATTCTTACGTATGAAGGCACTACTCAATAATTGTTACAGTAATTGCTGTTCAATATTTTATTTTATTGGTTCAATATTTGCTACGTTGATATTTTAAATTATTATTGTTTCAATAATTGTCACTGCACAGTATTTCCCATTATCAGATCAATAATTCATATTATTTGAATAATATTATTAGATAGCATTATTGGCAATGTCTAAAAAGTTCTGTGGCCTATAGACTCGCCTTAATGCTAAGTATGTCGCGTGTTCATAATGTTTTTTATGTATCGATGTTACGTAAATATGTGGATGACCCAAACCATATTATTTCGTTAGAACCAAACGAGATAGCCGAAGATTTAACGTACCAGGAGGTACCTGTCAAGATCTTGGATAGGAAAGAGCATATCCTACGAACAAAGGTTATACCACAAGTCAAGGTTTTGTGGACGAACCATGCTATGGAGGAAATGACTTGGGAGTTAGAATCGAAAATGAAAGCAAGGTACCCTCACCTTTTCGAAACACCAGGTACGTACGTAAATTTTGAGGACGAAATTTCATAAGGAGGGGAGGTTGTAAGACCCCGATTTTTTTTATATATAAATAAAATTGAATTTCATCTATTCAATATCTTGAAATAATAAGGAGGTAATTTGATATAATGCTTTAGTTATGGGTGAAATGTGCAAATTTCGCAAAATAAGCAAGTGGTTATAAAATATTCATTTTTGTCGGGGAATATTCGTTCGGTCGTGGAATATTCTTGTTTGTCGGGAATATTAAATGCGATGGTAGCGACCATTTCAGGCCCCATACGAGAATAAGCATCGGATGAAGACAACGACAAGTTTGAGTTTTTATAAATAACGGCATAATTATTCTGAATTAACTTTGTTAGTTTTACGGTGGTTAAAAATCTGATGTCTGGCGTGGTTAAAGCGATGGCTGCGGTATTACACAATATTTTTGAATTATTGATTCTTACGTATGAAAGCATTACTCAATAATTGTTACAGTAATTGTTGTTCAATATTTTATTTTATTGGTTCAATATTTGTTGCGTTGATATTTTAAATTATTGTTGTTTCAATAATTGTCACTGCACAGTATTTCCCATTATCAGATCAATAATTCATATTATTTGAATAATATTATTAGATAGCATTATTGGCAATGTCTAAAAAGTTACTGTCGAGGAGAGGTTTGGTCACCTAATTGCTTGGCCAAGAAAGAGAAATCCTTATCGGAAAGCCCCTCTTTCACGAGAAGCTATTCAGTTGTCATTATTGTGATTCGTAATATTATTTGTGAATAATTAATTATTGATTTATATGATAAGGAAATATATTTTTTATATGGATATAAATGAAAGAATTAATACTGAGGTGTTTTATTAGTATTTTGTCGAAATGAAGAACGAAATTTAGAAATTTTCAGAAAATTAGTTTATTACTTGATTTTGTAAAATCTATAACTCTTTGTGTATAATGAGTTAGGAGATGAGCCATATATCAAAAGAAAGCCCTGGAAGTAAGCTAAACGTAGAAATTTGAATCACCAAAAAATTCTTTGTGAATTTTTCGTGGTGACTGTTTAAGTGAAATTGGTACGAGGGACTTATATTCCGAAAATCAAATCATTGTTCTTAAGCTCTATTGCGTGAGTTATAATTTTGATCCGACCGTTGGATCGTTGTGATTTTTGGATATGTTATACATATATAAGTTAAGTATATGTCCACAAATTTTGAACCATTAAAAATTAACGTATGATTTGTTATGAATTTTAAGAAGTATTAAATATCGTCCGTATGTGGATTTCGGGCATTTTTCGTTTGGAATTTGGAAAAACTTAAAGCTACAAAGTTGTAGAGAATTTAATTTCCTATGGAATGGATATAAAATTTGTATTTTTTTTGATAAAAGGGCTATTTATTATGAATTGTTGAAGTTTCAAAAATTAAAATGTTTTTATTAAAATTATGAATGGGACCCACTTTTGTTTTTTGTTAAAACATGTCTTTGGAAATTTTGTTCAAATGTGGTGGTGGGGTGATATGAGTTCAAAGGTGTAAGTAGAATTAAAAAAGCGAAATAATTTTATTTTATTATTTTAGTCTGCTTTGTCGTTCTAGCATTTTCCTATAAATAGGGTGCTTAGTTAGAATTGAAAATCACACCAGAAACAAGTTTTCTCTCTTTATATTATCGAGCGTATTTTTGTGAGTATTTTGATACTTTGAGAGTTTCTATTCAGTGAAAGTTTCCTTCGGCTTTACATCCGATATTCCATTCAGAAGTATTGTTCTTTTGAGGTAAGGGATGTTATTTTCTTCGTGAATGATATTATTTCTTTCAATATCATTATGCTGAAATATTGTTATGAATTTTATTATGGAATTTCAACTTTTTTGTGTCGGGGTTACTATTCACGATATACTTACATACAATATTATTAATCACTTAATAATATTTTATTTACTTACTAACAATCACTTCATAATATCTTAATTGTTTACAAATATTATTAACCATTTAATAATATTTTAATCACTTACTAACATCTTAATCATTTTCAAATATTATTAATCCTTTAATAATATTTTAATCACTCTACTAATATTATTAATCATTTAATAATGTAGGAATAAGCATGTGAATGATATTCCTATTTACATATTATTTGATTGATATGATATATATATATATATATATATATATATATATATATATATATGAATTAATATGCAAGTATGCTTGCATTAAGAAAAACTATAAAGTCCTTTGATAGATAATAGAAACATATGTACAAGGACTTAGAATGAATTGATCAAATGTGTTAGGTTGATCTACTGCAAGCAAAACGACTTTGTAAAGTCCTTAAAAAGAAATGATGTACAAGGACTATAAATATAGAAAGATCAAACATGTTAGGTTGATCTTATGTTGTAATAGATATAAGCATCGATCGTCGAACCTTTGCACAAAAATCGTGATCGCCGGAGAGTCGAGGAAAACTCGAGAGCTAGCTATCGAGGGAATCGTAGTCTGCAAGATAGTTGATCTGAACTCCGGGAGGCGAGGAGGTTCGTAGACTTCTAGGAGAGGCGAGGAAGGTCTATTTGAGGAAGTCATGTTGAGAATCATGAGAAGACTGTATTTCTGATGGTGAGAGTATCTGCCAAAGCTAAGTCGAAAATCGTAGACTACACTCGAGTTGTAGAGTCTACTAATCATACCAAAGGCAAAGATCGTAGTCGAGCAAGATCAGGATGAAGACAACAAAACACAACAGCGAGGAGATCGTAGTGTCAAGATCGATCTCGAGTTGTAGTGTCTGCGCACAGTGAAAAGTGAATCGTAGAGTCACAGAACTAAGACCTTAACGAGATGTGCTCATAATGCCAAAGCGAGAATCGTGAGAGCAAATCGATTCTCAACAAATGAGCACTCCACGAATATCAAAGGAATGAAGCCTACGGTTGGTAATGCAAAGATACATATCACTTGAAAGGAAGCGAGAGAGCACTCAAGCGAATGGCATGTAAGCTAATAGAAGATCTAAGCATCAACTCAATCGACATCCAGATTGAGTTGAGAAGCTATTCAGTAAAGTCTTCCACAAGATGATCATAAGAAGACTTTATATGGTGACTAAGGAAAGTCGGCATATATACACGTATGCTGTCGAAGAAAGATGACAACAATCTTAGAAGTAACCAGGATCGTAGTGTTTGCCAAACAAAGAAGAAATTGATGAAGTATACTCGAAGATCTTTGGTCGACCTATGAATAACAAGGCTAAAGTGATTAAGCATTGGGTCGATCCATTGATGATAAGTGAGCAGGAGATCTGAGGAGAAAGTGAAATTTGGACCGCCACAAATCTGAAGTGTCTTGTTATTCGAGAAGGGGCGAGCAAAAAATTAAGCCATCGATTATTTGAGAGCGATCGAGGAAAGCGAAGTAATGAAGCCTTTGCACTGAGAAGGAAGAGGTGTTCTACATTGAAGATCAATCAACACTCTTCAAGATCGTAGTGTTGTCTCTACAGATCAACAAGAACACTCGATCAGTCCATGAAGATATGCATCGAGAATCGTAGAGTTCGAATAATTTGAAGAGTGAAGCATTGGCAGCGGTTCAATCGAAGAGTAATATTCGGACAAGAGCTTATTGAGAGCATCGATGCAAGGACAACCTCGATCGAGAAATCGAAGAAGGGTGAAATAATGTCATTGACACACCAAGACATCAAAGTGACATATCGGCGGGGTTGGTGAAGCAATGATGCTAGCGATGTCGGAAGTCGAAAAAAGATGTCATGTCACATCTGCGATCTGCACCAAATAACTTTCGAGATCTGCGAAGCAATTTGAATAGCTTTCATGGTTACTTTCCAGCGGGAAGATTGGGAAGTAGTATAAATCATCGAGCTTCAAGATCAAAGTTCTTGATGATTGTGAAGATTCTGAGAATCGTTGAGTTGGTGAATCTTATTGTTGACTCTCTGAGTTCCACAAAAATCAATATAACAAGTCTTAGTGATAGTTAGACTACAAAGGTGGAAGTGAAGCGACTTTGAAGAAGAAATCAAAGCGGATCAAAGCTTCACTCAACAAAGATGAGAATGCCACTAAAGATGGCGAGCCCAAGTGAGGCCAAAGAAGGCAAGAAGATAGCATTTTGAAAGTGGTGAGTCTGAAAGAAGATCAAGAGAGCCACTCTACGAATCACCATGAACCAAAAAGTTGAAAGCCCGAACAAGTGCGAGAACCATATACGCAAAGTATTCAAGAAGGGTTCGGGGATTGCTAAGTGCCGGAACAAAAACTACTAAAAGCATAGAGACTTAGCAAACCCAGGATGGTGATGGTGCACGGTGATATCGAGATGAAGATGAGCGAGAAAAGAGAAAGATCAACTTGCACCAAAGAAGATGTGGTCCGGACTCGAAATTTGAAAGCAAAGAGGATCACACCAAGTTACTAAGTACAAAAGATGTTGAGCTTAATGACATCTTAGCATTTCGGCACCAACAACAACAACAACAACTACAACAACAAGAAGCCGAGGGCACTGAGGGGTCCTTGTCAGGAGTGACTAAATGAAGTTCCAAACTTCTTTGGGCTTGAAGAGTTCTAGGGAACTAGAGAAGTTCAAAAGTTCTTTGGCCTTGAAGAGTTCTTAGTGAACTAAAGTCCCAAAGTGCTTTGGCCTTGAAGGAATCTTAGTGATTCGGTCTTGCCCTTCCTTAGTGGAAATCCTGCTAGTTGAAAGCAAGAAGAGTGGATTAGGAGCTTGAGTCTACGAACCACTTAAAACCCCTTGTGTCTTTTACTTTATGTCATTTACATTATGTACATTAAGCTGCTATAAGCTGCTATATATATGTTTTAGCCGCTTACCTTTGAACTAACTCTCTACGAACAATGTATGTATGATTATGAATATATCAATGAAGGGATATTTTACTTATTCATTTGTGCTTGAAAAGATTCTTATGTTTGTCACATGCTAAATTATTAGCAATACAAAATAAATAGAGAAAAGTATTTGAAAGTAAAAGGATCTATTCAACCCCCCTTCTACAGATCTATTGTGCCTCTTGAGGAACTAACAATTAGTATTAGAAGCGAGGTTCTCATTCTATATTCAAAAGCTAATAGCTTTGAGTGCGATCCACAGCACAAACATTGTTCTAAACTTAGTTTAGTAGTAAGTCACTTGTTATATCTGAGATGAGCTCACACGTTGGAAATATTGTATGCGGTAAATGTGTATATACACTGAAAAGCTACTTAGATTGGTCCATGCTCTTGATTATCATATCAACAAGACCAAATCTTGCTTTGCATGATCGATCTTGTTAATCGAAGACCGGGCTTGTAAGCTCAAGAGACATCAACAGAAAAGAGTTGAACATCCATGACTGAAAAGATGAAAAGGCCACACATGCTAAGAAATGCTTATCGAAGAAGAAAGAAGAACTTCTCAAACATGTGTTTGGCCAACCTGCATTTAGATGTAAACCTTGTGAACTCAAGGATGTCGAAAAAGCGAAAGCGTTGAGATTCTCTTAGCTTGCATCCTCAAGACCACATTGATTGATCGAAAGGTCAAGCTGAAGCAAAAAGGTATCGAGGAGTAAATGAGAAACTATGCACATCGATGCCTAATCTCGATATGTCAAAGTTAAATGATTGTTAAGGAACTAACGATGTAGAAAGTACGGTTCCTCACTAGTATAAATATGTACATCATGTTGCACCTTCTTATGAACTATAACGATATTCTTTCAAGAAATCATAATCTACCTAAAAAGGTGAATAGAGAAAGTACTTTGAGGATGGAAACCCTGCCCAAATGATTCTATAAACTTTCTCTCCATCTAAGTTTTAGGTTGAAGATGACATCTTGAAAGAAATGCGAAATGGGTCATAAGAGCATCATGAGTTAAATTAATTTTATGTGAAGTAATCTTTCTTTGATGGGTTAGTATGTATATACAAACCAATGTTCTAAGAGTTTGATAACACACGAGTATAATCGGATCTGCAAAAAAGTATCTTGATGATTTGTAGAAACTGATCACCTCCATGAATCAACTAGATATAAATAATTCGTAGAGTTGACTCTCACTCTGAGAACATTTAAACTCTGTGAACATAACCAAGAAAATGATGAAACCATCAAAGAAAAAGAGTGTGTTATTAAAATAGCAAATCTTACACACACTCACATTCATGCATCTCAAAATGTATTTATCTAAATGAGTTACATGCATGAATATGACTGTTGGTGATCAATATGATGATTATCTAAATATATGAGGAATAAAGGTTTAGAAAACTAACCTAGCAGGACCCACTTGACCATGGGTACCAAAAATAGAAATTTATAATCTGCAGGTACTTGGTCTATCGACCACACTAAGGAAGGCTAAAGCGAAGACTTGATCGAGAAAGATTTGACCAATGAAGGCTTAAAGGCATTGAAATGATTACGATAAAATTCCTATATGTCAAAGCACATTGTCCTTGAAGACTCTTTGAGCTAATCTAAATAAAGCTCACACGGTGGCGATCTTTGTATGGAAGCGAGGCCATTCAACAAAAAGAAGAAAAGGGTCTTATATGCGATCATACAAAGCATGTCATAAGAGAAGAATCCTCGAGGAAGTGACTCTGAGAGGATCATCGAGCATCAATCATGAGGAACTCATTATGGGAAGCGAGAACTCGACAAGCATAAAGCGACAAGGAATACTACGTTAAGTAGTCTTTGTCAAAGGATCGTAGAATGATCGACCACGAAAATGCCCATTTCTATAATACAAGAAGATTTAATGACTTGACGAGAATAAGATATGCATGGTTTATACGCTACACATGAAGAAGAAGAACTTAGGTCTCTCTGAAGAAGACAGTATCAACTATGGGGGAGTGGTAATCTGCTAACAGTACAGAAGCTCTAAACCATCAGAGATATACTATGAAGCTGTGTACCAGCTACAGAGTCCCAAAACTTTGTGGCTGATGAACCAAATGAAGATCCATAGTCAGTAGGAACGTCTCAAAATGTACTACTAATAACCTTTTAGCCACCTAACTCAAAATCGTGGAGTACCTACGATCAAACATCTGATCGTAGTGCAAGAGCAGGAGGACACCACAATTGCAGCCAGTGCAAATGTCTAAAGTTGGAAGAGGGACTCCCCAACAGAAAAGGTCAAATGAGATATCAGTACAAATCACTTCTAAAGTATTTCATCTGGAAAGCGCCTCAGGGACAAACCTGACCCTTAGCTCACTCTAAGAGGTTGGCCCTTCCTGAGCTACCTTGACCCAGAAGGAATGCTTAGTAAAGTTCATCTCAAGGACCAAGTCAGTCAATGATTATAGAATAGAGTTTTAAGAGAACTCAACGATCGTGATGCAATCTCAACGATCATAGTGAAAACTCAACAATCGTGAAGCGAGACTCAGCGATCGCGGACTTACGAGAAGACACTCTAGCTCATGAGGAGCTTGGAAGAGCGAGACAATTGCTCTACCATTACGAAGTATGAGGAGATTAGTTCAAATCTGTTTGGAAAGACATCTTGCAAGCGCACATCGAGAACTTAAGTACCCAAAATGACTTGGGGTACATCGGTGGTTGAGCTATGCGGTTTCAACATGAGGAGAAATGTCAAAATCATCCGCTGCAACATCTTTCGGAGAATTGATCGTTGAGTCGACAAAAGAAAATGTAGAGTCGATAGTTGTTCTATCATGCTTTACTCTCTACGAACTCAAGAGGTCGAAAAGGTCGATCCACGTCAATCAAACGTCCACTCTTCTTAAAAGAGGCGACTAATTGACAAATTCTTTGGGGAGTTCTGACTTATTCTTGGGTATCGTGCAACCAATGGTGGGTGACACATCACGGCATATCTTGAGTAGAAGAAAGCGCCTTAAAGACAAATTCAAAATCGCAAGCAGTTATTAGAAACTATCAAAACCTCTCTCCTCCATTTTCAAACCCTAGAATCTTCTTCAAAGTCAAACCAATTAAACCCTCAAATCCTTACCTAAATCACAATCAACTATCTCTCATAAGACTTCCTAAAACCAACACCCATATTCCTCGAACTCCTCAAATGGTAGATTGGCGAGTAATCACGGCATTGACTAGGAACCAAGGCGTTTGAAAAATCGAAAAAAAGTTCAAAGATATTCTTGAACTTGTGAAGAAGGCGGGTTCTCGAGAATGTCTTGAGGAAAACACGAATATATGGTGACTGGTCAAAGAGTTCCATTCAAAGCGCAACCATAAATTCTAGAATCCTCTCCACCGAGGTTAAAGGTCGATTTACGAAACTAAACTCTTCTAACATCAATCGATGCTTAGGCCTTCTTCGACCAAAATCTGAAAAGCTTGAAAGAGATCGACTGAGAAAAAGCTAAGAAGATTATGCGATCAGAAGAAACCCTAGTCGAAGGACATGAAGAAAAGGAGTTTCTGAAGAATTGAGTTCCTTCTTTGAAATCGTGGGGAAATGTATCTTATGCAAAAAGACACTTTGCGCATGATCTTGTGATTGACCAACAAATTTGAAGATCATATCTACCATAGTCTTGAAGGAACACATCAACTTTGGAGATGTCACCTTTCGATCATATGTCTAAGTGGTTGGATAAGGAAGAAAAGAAAAGATTGGTGAAAAAACCACTCACAAAGGTTTTCATGGGAGATTCTTAAGTATCATCTGAAGAAAAAGTTGAAGAATAAAATTAAGGATGATGATGGTGAAATCCTTAATGTTCACAAGGTAATGTCTCCACATTTGTTTTAAATTGGAAGAAAAACCCAAAAGGAGAATAGAAGGTTGACAAGCTGGGGGAGCGATAGCAAGCCTCCTCTGCAAAGAAGAGGAAGGCAAAAGAGGTAGAAAATTTTGAATCGATGATTACGTACCAACCAACAACAACACCGACCAGGAAGAAATCCAAGAGCATGAGTAAAAGTGAGGCCTCTCCAAAAGTCTATCCACGAGAAGATAAGGTTGAAGATGAAAAGGTCTCAAGCTGCGAGACCACTAAGAAGAAATGTGATTACTTCAAAGGCCATCAGAAGAAAGCTAAGATGATGGGCGGTCAATTTTAACTCACCATGAAAGTACGTCAAATGAAGAAAAGGGCGTAGAATCGAGGAAGAAAAAAAGAAAAATTTAAGCCCCCAGGGCCAAATCTAGCAATGAAGGTGAAATTTGGATTAAAGGAAGAAAATGCAGCATCTGCTGATGAAGAAGAATGCACAAGCCCCCAGAGCATTCACTCTGCTTATAAAGTCAATATACAAATTGACCAAACTGCATCTCCAAATACAAATGCTCCAACCAACCCAGATGATGGATCAAATGATGTTGATTCTGAAGAAGAAGGACATGCCCCCACAAATACTGAAGATCAAGAAAGTTCGTCTGCTGACTCAAAGATCTTAGAGTCTGAAGAAGAAGAAGTATCTGATTCACCCATAACTAAATCCCCAAGAAGAAGAAGAAGAGTCGCAGATTGATAGCTCAATTTGCCTCCAAAAGGAGAAGTGATCACTCTCTATCTTGAAATCATTGAAAGTAAGTGATAATGAATCGAATCACGAGAAGAGGATCTTTGAAGATGGGACCGAAATGAAGAGAATAAATCTCAAGGAAGATATTCTTTGAAGAAGGTTACGAAAATGAAAACGACGAAGAATGAAGAATCGTAATGATTTAGGCTCAAAGAGAGAGGAATGGAGAAGGATTCGATTCTACACATCGGGAATCGGAAGAACTAGAATATTATCTCATTCTCTCTCCTCCCGAGAATTAATTAGAGAAGAATTATAGTGGAAGTCTTTGATGAGCCACCGGTGAGAACCACCAACAAGATGGATAAATCAAGAAATGAACAACTTGAGTTGTAAGAATGACCACGGATGAAGTACTTCACAACTGGAAAAATATGGAATTAGATTGCACAACAATCTTGTATGACTCGAAGACCTTACGATGAGATGGTTCTTCCGTGGATGCCATGGTTGAAAGGCACATACTAATCTTTGATAAGAGCTATTTTAGTTGGTGCTATTCTCGGTTTCAAATTTGGGCTGGTATCACAAAACTTCCCGAGGGTTAAGAAGTTTGCAACCATGATGATCAACAACAAGCCCCACTACAAGATCTCTGACATCTTTGAAAATCATTATATTCCTTATGATCGTAGAGTGGACTCGATGGAAAAAGGAATTTGGCCAAGACAACGATCGTAGAGTCACATTCACTCTACCACGATAATGATCAAGTCGAGAATCGAGATGTCTCCATACGCCCAAACACGACTATCTAACATTCCTGCATCCTCGACGGTGATTGGAACTCAACAATTTTTAGATTCTCAACACCTTCAAAAATCATCGAGGAGAAGCGGATCGTAGAGTCAATCGGTGTTCAACAAAGAGGCGCCCAACCAAATGACAAAGTCTTTATGGAGCAAGAGCTAATGAAAAACTACGATGAACTGATTGAGAAGATATCTCTAATCCATGAAGAATCAAAGAGAATGGCGATTTGGAGATAATTGAGTTCAAGATAGACTCTCAAGCAACTACTATGGGTGATGTATCCCTCAAAATCGAGAAAGAGATCACATCTATCTCAAGGCTCTACATGATCAAAATTTGAAGCTTTACTAGCACAAAAGGAAAATGAAGAGAAACTCAAAGTCCTCTCCGACAAGATTGACAATATGAACCAGTCCTTCTCTATACAACTTGAGTTGAGTCAACATGATCTCAAGATTGAAGTTGGTAACACCTCTCTACACGATGGAGCAACTAATGTCCAACATGGGCAGCTCTCTCAAATGATTAATGATGAAAAAGGGGAGAAAAAAGAGGCATAGAAAGGGTAAGAATAAGAGGCACCCTAGAAAGAGCAAGGAGAGCAAAAGAAAAAAAAGAAGAAGATAACACGAGAGGGAGGAATGAATCATCATCTAAGGGGGAGCCAAAGGATGATGAGCCTAAGGCTGAGGGGGAGCCAGAGCCAGAACCAGAAGAAAAAGAAATGAACAGCTCCACATCATAGGGGGAGCAAGGGAGCAGGAGCAAAGGAATCAAACAGATGAATAGCTGATCAACAGACATCTTGAAAGCATACATGGAACCAAAGAGGTACATCTCTAACTAGTTAGGTAAGTTCTAGATCCAGGATATAAAATGTCAGTGTATTAAATTCCACATCATTATAAATGACATTCATGATTATCTGTTTTAGAAATACAATTGCTCACTGTATATAAGATTCATTCATAACATGCATATGCACTTATTATTTTTTGTCATAATCAAATAGGGAGATTATGGGAATAAACATGTGAATGATATTCCTATTTACATATGATTTGATTATGATATATATATATATATATATATATATATATATGAATATGCAAGTATGCTTGCATTAAGAAAAGCTGTAAAGTCTTTTGATAGATAATAGAAACATATGTACAAGGACGTAGAATGAATTGATCAAACGTGTTAGGTTGATCCTACACAAGCAAAATGGCTTTGTAAAGTCCTTAAAAAGAAATGATGTACAAGGACTATAAATATAAAAAGATCAAAAATGTTAAGTTGATCTTATGTTGTAATAGATAGGCTTGTCTGATCGTTGAGCACTATACCAGAAATTGTAGTCTGCTAGGAGAGTCAAGGAAAACTCAAGAGCTATCGAGGCAGAATCGTAGTCTGCAAGATAGTTGACCTCGGAGTTCGTAGACTTCCAGGAGAGACGAGGAAGGATCGTAGCGTGTCGAGTAAAGCTTCCTTAGGGCCGTAGTCTGCTGAGGAAGTCATGTTTAGAATCGTGAGTGATGACACCTGCGATGAGCGGTAAATAGAGTATCTGCGAAGTCGTAGAAGCCAAGTTAAGAATCGTAGACTACACTTTCGAGAGTTGTAGAGTCTACTAATCATATCAAAGGCGGAGATCGTGAGTGGAGCAAGATCGGATGAAGACAACAAGCACAATGATGAGAAATCGTAGTGTCAAGATCGATCTCGGAGTCGTAGTGTGCGCGACCAAAAATTTGAATCGTAGAGTGTGAGAACTAAGACCTCAAGCGGATGTGCTCCTGATGCCAAAAGCGAGAATCGTAGAGCAAATATGATTCTCAACAAATGAGCACTCCGAGAATATCAAAGGAATGAAGCCTACGGTTGGTAATGCAAAGATACATATCACTTGAAGAAAGCAGAGAGAGAGCACTCAATGAATGGCATGCAAGCTAATAGAAGATCTAAGCATCAACTCAATCAACATCCAAATTGAGTTAAGAAGCTATTCAAGGTAAAGTCCTCCACAAGATGATCATAAGAAGACTTCGATGGTGACTAAGGAAAGTCGGCATATCGATGTTGTCAAGAAGAAAGATGACAACGATCTTGGAAGTAACCGGGATCGTAGTGTTTGCCATAAACAAAGAAGAAAGCGATGAAGTATACTCAAAGAAGATCTTGGTCGACCTCACGAATAACAAGGCTAAAGTGATTAAGCATTGGGTGGATCCATTGATGATAAGTGAATGGGAGATCACAAGGAGAAAGCGAAATTTGGACCGCCACAAATCTGAAGTGTCTTGTTATTGAGAGAAGGGGCGGAGCAAGAAGAAGTCAAGCCATCGATTATTTGAGAGCAGTCGAAAGCAAGCGAAGTAATGAAGCCTTTGCACAAGAGAAGGAAGAGGTGCTCTACATTGAAGATCCAATCAACACTCTTCAAGATTGTAGTGTTATCTCTACCAGTCAACAAGACACTACGATTAGGTCCGTGAAGATATACATCAGAATTGTAGAGTTCGAATAGCTGAAGACTGAAGCATTGGCAACGGTTCAATCTGAAGAGTAATATTCGGACAAGAGCTTATTAAGAGCATCAATGCAAGGACAACTTCTGATCGAGAAATTAGAAGGGTGAAATAATGTCATTGACCTGCCCAAGACATCAAAGTGACATATCATGCGGGGTTGGTGAAGCGATGAAGCTGCAATGTAGGAAGTCGAAAAAAGATGTCATGTCACATCTGCAGTCTGCACCAAATAACTCGAGATCTGCGATGCAATTTGAATAGCTTTCAACGGTTACTTTCCAACGGGAAGATTGGGAAGTAGTATAAATCATTAGAGCTTCAAAGATCAAAGAGAGCTGATGATTGTGAAGTTGCAAAATCATTGAGTTGGTGAATGTTATTGTTGACAATACGAGTTTCACCAAAAATCAATATAACAAGTCTTAGTGACAGTAAGACTACCAAGGTGGAAGTGAAGCAGCTTTGAAGAAGAACTCAAACAGATCAAAGCTTCACTCAAAAAAGATGAGAATGCCACTAAAGATGGCAGCCAAGCTGAGAGCCGAGAATGCCAAGAAGATAGCATTCAGGAAAGTGGCTGAGTACAAAGAATATCAAGATAACCACTCTACGAATCACCATGAACCAAAAGCTGAAACTGAACAAGTGCAGAACCATATCTACAAAGTATTCAAGAAGGGTTCAGGGATTGCTAAGTGCTAGACGAAAACTACTAAAAGCATAGAGACTTGGCAAACACAGATGGTGATGGTACCGGTGACTAATACCGAGATGAAGATGAAGCGAAAAGAGAGAAGATCAATTTGCACCAAAGAAGATGTGATCGGACTCGAAATTTGAAAGCAAAAGGATCACACCAAGGCTACTAAGTACAAAGAAGATTCAGGAGCTTAATGACATCTTAGCAGCTCAGCACCAACAACATTAACAACTACAACAACAAGAAGCCAGGGCCTGAGGGGTCCTTGTCCGAAGGGACTAAATGAAGTTCAAACTCTTTGGGCTTGAAGAGTTCCTAGGGAACTAGAAGTTCAAGGTCTTTGGCCTTGAAGAGTTCTTAGTGAACTGAAGTCCCAAGGCTCATTGGCCTTGAAGGAATCTTAGTGATTTAGGGTGCTGCCCTTTCTTAGTGGAAATCCTGCTAGTTGAAAGCAGAAGAGTGGATTAGGAGCTTGAGTCTCTGAACCACTTAAAACCCCTTGTGTCTTTTACTTTATGTCATTTACATTATGTACATTAACTGCTATAACTGCTATGTATGTTTTAACTGCTTACCACTGAACTAACTCTACGAACAATGTATGTATGATTATGAATATATTAATGAAGAGGATCTTTTACTTATTCCGCTGTGCTTTAAAAGATTCTTATGTTTGTCACATGCTAAATTATTAGCAATACAAAATAAACTAGAAAAGTATTTGAAAGTAAAAAGGATCTATTCAACCCCCCCCCCCCCACGTTCTAGATCTATTGTGCCTACTGGGAACTAACAAATAATATTCAACTCATTACCAAATATTATTAATTATTAAAGCTTGTCTTCTTATATGGTTGTTAACATTAATTAAGTTAACTCTCATCTTACATCTCTTTTAATTCAATAATTGCTGCGTTGATATTTTATATTATTGTTATTTCAATAATTGTAACTGCACAATATTTTCCATTATCAGATCAATAATTCATATTATTTGAATAATATTATTAGATAGCATTATTGGCAATTATTAGGTTTGGTCACCTAATTGCGTGCCAGTAAGGAGAAATCCTTATCGGAAAGCCCTTTCTTTCCTGGGAACGGCCTGGTTGTCATTATTGTGATTCTGTAATATTATTTGTGAATAATTAATTATTGATTTATATGATAAGAAAATATATATTTTTATATGGATATAAATGAAGGAATTAATACTGAGGTGTTTATTAGTATTTTGTCGAAATGAAGAACGAAATTTAGAAATTTTCAGAAAATTAGTTTATTACTTTATTTTATAAAATCTATAACTCTTTGTGTATTAGTTAGGAGATGAGCCATATATCAAAAGAAAGCCCTAGAAGTAAGCTAAACGTAGAAATTTGAATCACCAAAAAATTCTTTGTGGATTTTTTCGTGGTAATTGCTTTCGATGAAAGCTGATACGAGGACTTATAGTCCGAAAATCAAATCAGTGTTCTTAAGCTCTATTGCGTGAGTTATAATTTTGATCCGACCATTGGATCGTTGTGATTTTTGGATATGTTATACATATATAAGTTGAGTATATGTCCGCAAATTTTGAACCGTTAAAAATTAACGTATGATTTGTTATGAATTTTAAGAGGTATTAAAAATCGTCCGTATGTGGATTTTGGGAATTTTTCGTTTGGAATTTGGAAAAACATAAAGCTATAAAGTTGTAGAGAATTTAATTTTCTATGGAATGGACATAAAATTTGTATTTTTCTGATAAAAGTACTATTTATTATGAATTGTTGAAGTTTCAAAAATTAATTTTTTTTTTAAAAATTATGAGTGGGACCCACTTTTGTTTTTTGTGAAAACATGTGCTGGAAATTTGTTCAAATGTGATGGGCTGATATGAGTTCAAAGGTGTGCATAGAATTGAAAAACAAAATAATATTATTTTATTATTTTAGTCTGCTTTGGCGTTTTAGCATTTTCCTATAAATAGGGTGCTTAGTTAGAATTGAAAATCACACCAGAAAGAAGTTTTCTCTCTCTATATTATCGAGCGTATTTTTGTGAGTATTTTGATACTTTGAGAGTTTCTATTCAGTGAAAGTTTCCTTCGGCTTTACATCCGATATTCTATTCAGAAGTATTGTTCTTTTGAGGTAAGGGATGTTATTTTCTTCGTGAATGATATTATTTCTGTAAGACCCCAACTTTTATGAATCTATAAATATCATTTTTGAATATTATGGAGTGAATTTAATATAATGTTATAATTGTGGGTAATATTTATAAATTTTGCAAAGTACGCAAGTTGTTATATAATATTCGATTGGTAGGGGAATATTCGTTTTAAAAGGGAATATTCGTACGACTGCACAATTATTGGTGGACCTCACAACGGAATTATTGTCGGATTGAGAAAATGACAAAAATATCTTTTTATGAAATTAACGGCGGAAGTTTTATCGTTAACTGTTGAAATACCCGGTGTTAAAAGTACAGTAATATGTGTGGTTGCATAGTAGCACACGGTATTGATTATTGATGCTTACGTGAGAAGTCACTCAGTTTTGTTCAATTATTGCTACAATAATTACTGCATAGTATCTCACGTTATTTGATTCAATTATTGTCGATATTTTATATATTATTAAATCAATAATTGAGACGACAAAGTTATTCATATTATTATTTGCAATATTGTCTAGAAGTTCTGTCAAGGAGAGGTTTGGTCACCTAATTGCGCGCCAATAGGGAGAAATCCTTATTGGAAAGCCCCTTCTTTCCTGGGAACGACCTGGTTGTTAAATATTGTGAATTATAATAATTATGATAAAGGTTGTTAAAATTATTGAGAGGATTTTTATGAAGTATTTGATGTAAATTTTGGACCCCCATTTACCCATTTTTCTAAATAATCGGTAGAAAGTTATCGGTGTGTGTATATATATATATATATATATACAATAATAGGTGGGGCCACTGTGGGGCCCACGTGTTGTTGAATTTGGGTGGGGGGAGAAACTTGCTGAATTTTTGTCACGGGAATTGGTGGAAAAGTGTTTCTTTTAGTATTATATATATATATATATAATATTTATTTAAACTTTTCGTTTTATTAGAATATTTTATTGCATAGTATCCTTTCCATTCTCCTATAAATAGGATGCTTAGTTAGAATTGAAAATCACACCAGAATCATAGAATTCTTCTTCTATAATATTGAGCGTATTTCTTTTGAGTTTTAGAAAACTTTGAGCGTAGAAAACAGTGAAAGTTTTCTTCAAGAATATCCCTGCTATACCAGTTGGAATACTCTTCTTTTCAAGGTAAGTAATGTTATTTTTGTTCAATATTCGCTTGAAATAATATTTTCTTCCATACTCTGTAGTATGTAAGTAATATTATTTCGTTTCAGATTTCGAATCCTATACTCATTTTATTAAAGTTTTGGCTTCTAAACTCCATGAAATTAGTAGAATATCCTTGATATTTGCGCTTCATCCAGTATCTTTTAATGAAAATATTATTTTGAGCATTCTTGATAAGTTTTAACTTTTTCATACCGAAGTACTATTCACGGGATTACTATTCCCGAAGTACTACTCACGGGGTACTATTCACTCGAGTAATATTCACTCAAGGTACTATTCATGATAAAAATTGATTCATTTTCGGTCCAAATTATTTTTGGTACAATATTATTCTTGAATTTTAATCCACAAAGCAGTATCATGTTGACAATTTGGACGTTATTGACTTCTAGATAAATTAAATTATAAATCTTTAATAATTTGTCCTTGAACTTGTTTTATTGAATTCTTATATCATTGTCATCATCCTCATGTTTATATTATGTTAAAAAGTCATATATGTATTTTGTAGTGCATAGATGGACTTGGTATGATTATGACCAGGGATTATTCGGTATAATCATGACTGTAATGTTATAAATGATGTAGTAAAAGTCCTCATTGGCCCATAGTGCATTGATGGACAGTTGTTGGCATGATCATGACAATTGATGAAAACACGAATATCCTTGGCCCGTAGTGCATGGATAATTTATGGTTGAAATACTAAAGAATATCCTTGGACGTAGTGCAGGGGTGATTCGATGATGTGGATTATTTATTAAGCTGAGTCTCAGCGATAAAAGTGATGAAAAACCTTTTAAATCATAGAAGATAGTAGATTTTATTCTCTACTTGACTCTTCTATGGATTGTTTGTTCCGCTGCAGTTAAACTTGATGTTTATTATATTTTATCAGTTTAACACTGTTGAAGGCTAACGATAAATTATTTTGCATTATCTTAGTCATAATATTTCTTACTGGGCTAGTTGAGCTCACCCTTTTGCTTTCATTGTTCTCTTGAGAAATGAGAGCGTGGCGGGACTAGTCGGGGAACGGAGTGATGGTCCAGATGATAGCATTAGTAGTCCTCACTATTCTATAAAATAGTGTGATAATAAATGTATTGAGGACTCCATTTGAGTTTGAATATTGTCTAGAAGACAATATTCGTATTAAAACTCTCAGTTTATGTTTTGTCGTATTTTACACGACAGTTGTATTATTAAGTTGTATTTGAATTTTGTACCATGTATTTAGCGACTCAAGATGGGTGATGTATACCTATTTTGGGGGCATCACAATTTCTTTCAATATCATTATGCTGAAATATTGTTATGAATTTTATTATGGAATTTCTACCTTTTTGTGTCGGAGTTACTATTCACATATACGACACTATTCACATATACGGTACTATTCACAAATACGGCACTATTCACCGAAAAATAAAATTTTCTCTTCTTTGTCATAGATATCTATTATGGTTACTATCTTTGATTGTATCTATGTTTTGATCTTCATTCTTGAATTTTACTCCATTATGGTTTATTATGGAGTGTTTTTGAACTTGAATTATCTAAAGTATGAATCTCTAATCTTTGTCCTTTTATCTCACATGATTCGTTCTCTAAAATGTTTTTCATCATCCTCAGTCCTTAATAATGATACTTGATGAATATCTTTGGCCTGTAGTGCAAAGATGAATGATTACCTGATGAATATCTTTGGCCCGTAGTGCAAAGATAAACAGGTGTTGAGATGAACATGACCAACTGGTGATACAAATGAATATATTTGGCCTGTAGTGCAAAGATGAATATTTAATTCAAGATGTATATTGATTGTTGTTGCAGGGATAAAATATTGATGATGGACTTTTAAATCTTAGAAGATAGTAGAACTCATTCTCTACTTGACTCTTCTAATGGATTGTTGTTTCCGCTGCAGTTGTTGATCTAAAACTTGTTGTCTATTATATTCTATCAGATTTTTCCCTATTGAAGACTAAGGATAATTTTTTGTATATTATCTTAGTCATAATATTCTTTACTGGGCTAGTTGAGCTCACCATTTTCCTTTTTGTTCCATTTTTCTTCTCAGGAAGCGAGAATATAGCAGGAATCAGTCGGGGTATAGAGTGATGGTCCTAGACAGTTGTTTTAATAGTCCTCACTATTTTTGTAAAATAATGCATCAATAATTGTAATGAGGACTTTATTTAAGTGTGGATATTGTCTAGAAGACAATATTTGTATTTAAACTCACAGTTTATGCTTTGTCGTATTTTACACGCAATTGTACTAATAAGTTGTAGTTGTTTCTGTACCATGTATTTGGTGACTCAGAATGGGTTGGGTGGATTGGACCTATTTTGGGGGTGTCACAGTTGGTATTAGAGCTTAGGGATATGGTCTCTAGCGGAGATCGGGGAATAGAACTAGGAGGGGAGAGATAAGTAAATCCTTCTCTAGTGTGTCCTACCTAAGCTTATTTGTTGGTCGATCATAATATAGGGATATTAAGTGATATGTTAATTTGTTTAATTAACTCTTATTTTATGGCAGTATTTAAGAATGGCAGCCGAGAATGTTAACAATTGGGTGTATGAGACCGTGGAACAACCTTCAATCACCAACCAGGAGAACGTGCAACAGGATGGAAATATTCCTTCTATAAACAACACTAACTAGCAAACGATGAATGATGGGATGTTTGGAAACTTTTTGCTGTTCATGCAAAATCAAACGAGGGAGACTCGTGTACAAAATACGGGTGGAAATGATGTAATGCTGCGATTTATCACAACCCAAGCGATTCAAGGAGTTGGGACCACCAGATATCTAGCGAAAGCAGAATCTGATTAAGGCGAAAATGTGGGTCAAGCAAATTACCAAGATATTCGATGTCTTGGGGTGCACAGAAGAACAGAAGGTTCCATTCGCCACCTTTATGTTCCGTGGTGAGGTGATTCTTTGGTGGGAATCGAAGGCGTACCTAGCCTGCCGCACTCAATATGTCTTGGGAAACGTTTCAGAAACTGTTCAATGACAAGTAATTTCCTGAAAGTATTCATCACATGAAGGAGGTAGAGTTCATCAAGCTGGAGCAAAACAATATGAACGTGTCGCAGTACGAATCTAAGTTTGCCGATTTGTCCCGATTTGTATTCCATTTGGTTGATAATGAGGAGAGAATGACGCGAATGTTTCTGCGAGAAGATTTTCCAAGAGCTCAAGAGGCGACTCATTTCGGCACTTGTTCTGACCATACCATCCTGGAAAAGCGAACGTGGTCATTTAGAAAAAAAAAAAGCGAACGTGGTAGCTGACGCGTTGAGTAGAAAATCGTACGCGAGTACGAGTGCGATATTGTTGAACACAAAGACCTATTTTGTATAATTTACAAACGATAAAGACAGAGTTAAAGACTCTAGGGAACCACGTTATGATGTTAAATATACAAATAGAATCGACTTTAATCGATAAAGTTAAAACCGCTCAAGCTACACTCCGGAGCTGATGAATATAAAGAAGAAGGTGAAAGAAGTCGTTATTCTAGAAGTAAGAGTCGATGAAGAGAAGAAAGCTCAAACCTTTGATTTATTTTAAATCCTCGATCGAGTAGGAACTGTGGCCTATAGACTCGCCTTAATGCTAAGTATGTCGCGTGTTCATAATGTTTTTTATGTATCGATGTTACGTAAATATGTGGATGACCCAAACCATATTATTTCGTTAGAACCAAACGAGATAGCCGAAGATTTAACGTACCAGGAGGTACCTGTCAAGATCTTGGATAGGAAAGAGCATATCCTACGAACAAAGGTTATACCACAAGTCAAGGTTTTGTGGACGAACCATGCTATGGAGGAAATGACTTGGGAGTTAGAATCGAAAATGAAAGCAAGGTACCCTCACCTTTTCGAAACACCAGATGCGTACGTAAATTTTGAGGACGAAATTTCATAAGGAGGGGAGGTTGTAAGACCCCGATTTTTTTTATATATAAATAAAATTGAATTTCATCTATTCAATATCTTGAAATAATAAGGAGGTAATTTGATATAATGCTTTAGTTATGGGTGAAATGTGCAAATTTCGCAAAATAAGCAAGTGGTTATAAAATATTCATTTTTGTAGGAGAATATTCGTTTCGGCCGTGGAATATTCTTGTTGTCGAGAGAATATTAAATGCGATGCGCAATGACCATTTCAGGCCCCATACGAATAAGCGTCGGATGAAGACAACGACAAGTTTGAGTTTTTATAAATAACGGCATAATTATTCTGAATTAACTTTGTTAGTTTACGGTGGTTAAAAATACGATGTCTGGCGTGGTTAAGCGCGATAGCACGGTATTACACAATAATATTTTGAATTATTGATTCTTACGTATGAAAGCATTACTCAATAATTATTACGATAATTCTTTATTCAATATTTTATTTTATTGGTTCAATATTTGTTGCGTTGATATTTTAAATTATTGTTGTTTCAATAATTGTCCCGCACTGATATTTCCCATTATCGGATCAATAATTCATATTATTTGAATAATATTATTAGATAGCATTATTGGCAATGTCTAAAAAGTTACATCGAGGAGAGGTTTGGTCACCTAATCAAGGCCCAAGAAAGAGAAATCCTTATCTGGAAAGCCCCTCTTCACGAGAGCTACTTTGGTTGTCATTATTGTGATTACGTAATATTATTTGTGAATAATTAATTATTGATTTATATGATAAGGAAATATATTTTTTATATGGATATAAATGAAAGAATTAATCTTTGAGGTGTTTTATTAGTATTTTGTCGAAATGAAGAGCGAAATTTAGAAATTTTAGGAAAATTAGTTTATTACTTGATTTTGTAAAATCTATAACTCTTTGTGTATAATGAGTTAGGAGATGAGCCATATATCAAAAGAAAGCCCTGGAAGTAAGCTAAACGTAGAAATTTGAATCACCAAAAAATTCTTTGTGAATTTTTCGTGGTGACTGTTTAAGTGAAATTGGTACGAGGGACTTATATTCAGAAAATCAAATCATTGTTCTTAAGCTCTATTGCGTGAGTTATAATTTTGATCCGACCGTTGGATCGTTGTGATTTTTGGATATGTTATACATATATAAGTTAAGTATATGTCCACAAATTTTGAACCATTAAAAATTAACGTATGATTTGTTATGAATTTTAAGAAGTATTAAATATCGTCCGTATGTGGATTTCGGGCATTTTTCGTTTGGAATTTGGAAAAACTTAAAGCTACAAAGTTGTAGAGAATTTAATTTCCTATGGAATGGATATAAAATTTGTATTTTTTTTGATAAAAGGGCTATTTATTATGAATTGTTGAAGTTTCAAAAATTAAAATGTTTTTATTAAAATTATGAATGGGACCCACTTTTGTTTTTTGTTAAAACATGTGCTGGAAATTTTGTTCAAATGTGGTGGGCTGATATGAGTTCAAAGGTGTGCGTAGAATTAAAAAACGAAATAATTTTATTTTATTATTTTAGTCTGCTTTGTCGTTCTAGCATTTTCCTATAAATAGGGTGCTTAGTTAGAATTGAAAATCACACCAGAAACAAGTTTTCTCTCTTTATATTATCGAGCGTATTTTTGTGAGTATTTTGATACTTTGAGAGTTTCTATTCAGTGAAAGTTTCCTTCGGCTTTACATCCGATATTCCATTCAGAAGTATTGTTCTTTTGAGGTAAGGGATGTTATTTTCTTCGTGAATGATATTATTTCTTTCAGTATCATTATGCTGAAATATTATTATGAATTTTATTATGGAATTTCTACCTTTTTGTATCGGGGTTACTATTCACGTATACTTCTGTCTAATATTATTAATCACTTAATAATATTTTATTTACTTACTAACAATCACTTCATAATATCTTAATTGTTTACAAATATTATTAACCATTTAATAATATTTTAATCACTTACTAACATCTTAATCATTTTCAAAAATTATTAATCCTTGACCTGTAGTGCAAAGATGAATATTTGATAACCACTTGCCTGTAGTGCAAAGATGAATATTTGATTGCAGGGATAAAATATTGATGATGAACTTTTAAATCTTAGAAGATAGTAGAACTCATTCTCTACTTGACTCTTCTAATGGATTGTTGTTTTCGCTGCAGTTGTTGATCTAAAATTTGTTATCTATTATATTCTATCAGACTTTTTCCTGTTGAAGACTAAGGATAATTTGTTGTATATTTTCTTAGTCATAATATTCTTTACTGGGCTAGTTGAGCTCACCCTTTTCCTTTTTGTTCCATTTTTCTTCTCAAGAAGCGAGAATACAGCAGGAATCAGTCGAGGTATAGAGTGATGGTCCTAGACAGTTGTTTTAGCAGTCCTCACTATTTTTGTAAAATAGTGCATTAATAATTGTAATGAGGACTTTATTTGAGTATGGATATTGTCTAGAAGACAATATTTGTATTTAAACTCACAGTTTATGTGTTGTCATATTTTGCACGACAATTATATTAATAAGTTGTAGTTGTTTCTGTACCATGTATTTGGCTACTCAGAATGGGTTGGGTGGATTGCACCTATTTTGGGGGCGTCACAGTTGGTATCAGAGCTTAGGGATATGGTCTCTGACGGAGATCGGGGAATAAAACTAGGTGGGGAGAGATGAGTAAATCCTTCGCTAGTGTGTCCTACCTAAGCTTATTTGTTGGTCGGTCATAATATAGGGATATTAAGTGATATGTTAATTTGTTTAATTAACTCTTATTTTATGACAGTATTTAAGAATGGCAGCCGAGAATGTTAACAATGGGGTGTATGAGACCGTGGAACAACCTTCAATCACCAACCAGGAGAACGTGCAACAGGATGGCAATATTCCTTCTATAAACAACACTAACGAGCAAACGATGAATGATGGGATGTATAGAAACTTTTTGTTGTTCATGCAAAATCAGACGAGGGAGACTCGTGTACAAAATACGGGTGGAAATGATAGCAACGCGCGGTTTGTCACAGCCAATCAGTTCAAGGAGTTCGGACCACCAGATTATGGGGAAAGCCGGATCTGATTATGGCAAAAACGTGGGTCAAGCAAATTACCAAGATATTCGATGTCTTGGGATGCACGGAAGAACAGAAAGTTCCATTCGCCACCTTTATGTTAAAGTGGTGAGGCGATTCTTGGTGGGAATCATGAAGCGTACTGACTGCCGCACTCAATGTGTCTTGGGAAATGTTTCAAAAACTGTTTAATGACAAGTACTTTCCTGAAAGTATTCATCACATGAAGGAGGTAGAGTTATCAAGCTGGAGCAAAACAATATGAACGTGTCGCAGTACGAATCTAAGTTTACTGAGTTGTCCCGATTTACATCCCATTTGGTTGATAATGAGGAGAGAATGACGCGAATGTTTCTGCGAGGTTTGTTTATATTCAGATGTTATGAATAAGGCTCAGTTATTGAAGTGCGATAATGAGTCAGCTCAACCGAAGAATAACGACCAACAACTCGATGATAATCGTACCGGTGGCAACGGTCATCGGAACAATGATAACTATCGTGGAGGAAATTATCATGCTAGAAATGGTAACCACTTCGGTGATAATCATGGCCAAGATAATAGAAAAAATAATTCAAGTAGAAATTTCACGAAGAGAAGATTTAACGATAGCGGAAGGCGTCGCCAAAGAATGACCAAAGACCAATGAACAAATTCTAGGGGAGGAGCGGCCGCGGTTAGATCTTACGAGATGCGGAGAGGAGGGACATATAAGTCCAAACTGTTCATAGCCTTCCAAGGTATGTTTTAGTTGTGGAAAAGACAGTCACATAGATCGATTTTGTCCTGTAGCGAAATCAAGTCCAGCTGGGATGGTGGCACCAAAAGCGGATCTGGACAAAACAAAGTCGACGATTTACGGAAGAAGCGTTTGGCGTGGCGCCTAAAATCGAGCAACCGACGAAGGTATCACTGGTTAGTTAATTATAAATTCTTGCGAAATCTATACCTTATTAGTTACCGGTTTTACCCATTCTTTTATCTCCCCTGCTTGTGCTCAACGTTTAAACTTGACTCCGGAGAAATTAGACTTTGACTTATCTGTGGAGACTCCGTTAAGAGAAACTTTTATTACATCCACTGTATATAAATCTTGCTTGATCCAAGTTGGCACCATCACATTACCTGTTGATCTTATCTCTTTAAAGATACTTGCGTTTGATGTGATTTTAGGGATTGATTGTTTAACTACTCATCATGCCAACATTGATTATTTTCGTAAGGTTGTTAGTTTTCATATTCCTAACCAACCTGTTATGCGAATTCAAGCAACCAAACCACTAAATTCAATAACTGTCATATCAAGCCATTAAGTCATTCGTTTATTGAAAAACGGATTTCAAGCTTTCTTAGCCTATGTCATGGATTTAAACAAAAATTCGTCAAATTTGAATGACATTTCTGTTGTTAGTGAATTTTCTGACTTATTTCCTGAAGAACTTCCTAGCCTACCCCCAGAGCATGATATTGAATTTTGTATCGACCTTGAACCCGGTACAAAACCCATTTCTAAAATCTCATATCGAATGGCTCCTATTGAACTTCAAGAGTTAAAAACTCAAGTACAAGAGTTGGTACCCGAGCCTCTATCTGGTGACTTCCTTTGTGGAATGCACCAAAGCCAGACTCTCCGTAGGGGACTCTATATTTGTGTGGTGGTAAAACGATAAGTGCCATTGTGACGTGCTATCCAAGATTAGGATATGAATCACAGTTGAGAGCAACCGAAGTCGGTGATCGAAGTACGTAGCTTTCTGGGCTTAGCTAGTTATTATCGGAGATTCGTGGAAGGATTTTCTCGAATCTCTACTCTGTTAACTTAGCTGACCTGGAAAGATACAAAATTCGTATGGAGCGAGGAATGCGAGAAGATTTTCCAAGAGCTCAAGAGGCGACTCATTTCAGCACTTGTTCTGACCATACCATCCTGGAAAAAAGAATGTGGTAGCTGACGCGTTGAGTAGATGATCGTACGCGAGTACGAGTGCGATATTATTGAACACAAAGACCTATTTTGTATAATTTACAAACGATAAAGATAGAGTTAAAGGCTCTAGGGACCCACGTTAAGATGTCAAATTTACAAGTATAATCCACTTTAATCGATAAAGTTAAAACCGCTCAAGCTACACACCGGAGCTGATGAATATAAAGAAGAAGGTGCAAGAAGTCGTTATTCTAGAAGTAAGAGTCCATGAAGAGAAGAAAGCTCAAACCTTCGATTTATTTAAAATCCTCGATCGAGTAGGAACTGTGGCCTATAGACTCGCCTTAATGCTAAGTATGTCGCATGTTCATAATGTTTTTCACGTATCGATGTTACGTAAATGTGTGGATGACCCAAACCATATTATTGCGTTAGAACCAGACGAGATAGCCGAAGATTTAACGTACGAGGAGGTACCTGTCAAGATCTTGGATAGGAAAGAGCATGTCCTACAAACAAAGGTTATACCACAAGTCAAGGTTTTGTGGAGGAACCATGCTATGGAGGAAATGACCTGGGAGTTGGAATCAAAAATGAAAACGAGGTACCCTCACCTTTTCGAAACACCAGGTACGTACGTAAATTTCGAGGACGAAATTTCATAAGGAGGGGAGGTTGTAAGACCCCGATTTTTTTTTTATATAAATAAAATTGAATTTCCTCTATTCATTATCTTGAAATAATAAGGAGTTAATTTGATATAATGCTTAGTTATGGGTAAAATGTGCAAATTTTACAAAATAAGCAAGTGGTTATAAAATATTTATTTTTGTCGGGGAATATTCATTTAGTCGTGGAATATTCTTGTTGTCGGGGAATATTAAATATTTGACTTGTAGCCATTTATGGGCCCCATAATGAATAAGCGCCGGTTTAGAAAACAACAAGTTTGAATTTTTATAAATAATTGGCGTAATTATTACTGAATTAACACTTTGTTAGTTTACGGTGATTAAAATACGGTAATAAGCGTGGTTGCGAAGTAGATAGCTACGATATTGCACATGTATTTTTGAATTATTGATTCTTACGTATGAAGGCACTACTCAATAATTGTTACGGTAATTCTTTATTCAATATTTTATTTTATTGGTTCAATAATTGTTGCGTTGATATTTTATATTATTGTTGTTTCAATAATTGTCATTGCTTTGCAAAGATATTTTCCATTATCGGATCAATAATTCATATTATTTGAATAATATTATTAGAGAGCATTATTGGCAATGTCTAGAAAGTTACATCAATGAGAGGTTTGGTCACCTAATTGCGGCAAGAAGGAGAAATCCTTATCGGAAAGCCCTCTCTTCCCATGAGCTAACTTTGGTTGTCATTATTGTGATTCTGTAATATTATTTGTGAATAATTAATTATTGATTTATATGATAAGGAAATATATTTTTTTATATGGATATAAATGAAAGAATTAATACTGAGGTGTTTTATTAGTATTTTGTCGAAATGAAGAACGAAATTTAGAAATTTTCAGAAAATTAGTTTATTACTTGATTTTGTAAAATCTATAACTCTTTGTGTATAATGAGTTAGGAGATGAGCCATATATCAAAAGAAAGCCCTGGAAGTAAGCTAAACGTAGAAATTTGAATCACCAAAAAATTCTTTGTGGATTTTTTGTTGTGACTGTTTGAGTGAAACTGGTACAAGGGACTTATAGTCCGAAAATCAAATTATTGTTCTTAAGCTCTATTGCGTGAGTTATAATTTTGATCCGACCGTTGGATCGTTGTGATTTTTGGATATGTTATACATATATAAGTTGAGTATATGTCCACAAATTTTGAACCGTTAAAAATTAACGTATGATTTGTTATGAATTTTAAGAGGTATTAAAAATCGTCCGTATGTGGATTTCGGGCATTTTTCGTTTGGAATTTGGAAAAACTTAAAGCTACAAAGTTGTAGAGAATTTAATTTCCTATGGAATGTACATACAATTTATATTTTTCTGATAAAAGGGCTATTTATTATGAATTGTTGAAGTTTCAGAAATTAAAATATTTTTATTAAAATTATGAATGGGACCCACTTTTGTTTTTTGTGAAAACATGTGCTGGAAATTTTGTTCAAATGTGGTGGGCTGATATGAGTTCAAAGGTGTGCGTAGAATTGAAAAACTAAATAATATTATTTTATTATTTTAGTGTGCTTTGGCGTTCTGGCATTTTCCTATAAATAGGGTGCTTAGTTAGAATTGAAAATCACACCAGAAACAAGTTTTCTCTCAATATTATCGAGCGTATTTTTGTGAGTATTTTGATACTTTGAGAGTTTCTATTCAATGCAAGTTTCCTTCGGCTTTATATCCGATATTCCATTCAGAAGTACTGTTCTTTTGAGGTAAGGGATGTTATTTTTTTCGTGAATGATATTATTTCTTTCAATATCATTATGCTGAAATATTGTTATGAATTTTATTATGAAATTTCTACCTTTTTGTGTCAGGATTACTATTCACGTATCTGACTTTATTCACATATATCTGATCTTATTCACAAATACTAAGACTATTCACCAAAAAATAAAATTTTCTCTTCTTTGTCCCAGATGTCTATTATGCTTACTATCTTTGATTGTATCCATCTTTTGATCTTCATTCTTGAATTTTACTCCATTATGGTTTATTATGGAGTGTTTTTGAACTTGAATTATCTAAAGTATGAATCTCCAATCTTTGTCCTTTTATCTCACATAATTCGTTCTCTAAAATGTTTTTCATCATCCTAAGTCCTTAATGATGATACTTGATGAATATCTTTGGCCTGTAGTGAAAAGATGAATGATTACCTGATGAATATCTTTGGCCCGTAGTGCAAAGATGAACAAGTGTTGGAGATGAACCTGACCAACTGGTGATACAAATGAATATCTTTGGCCTGTAGTGCAAAGATGAATATTTGATTCAAGATGTATATTGATTGTTGTTGCAGGGATAAAATATTGATGATGGACTTTTAAATCTTAGAAGATAGTAGAACTCATTCTCTACTTGACTCTTCTAATGGATTGTTGTTTTCGCTGCAGTTGTTTGATCTAAAACTTGTTGTTTATTATATTCTATCGATTTTTCCCTGTTGAAGACTAAGGATAATTTGTTGTATATTATCTTAGTCATAATATTCTTTACTGGGCTAGTTGAGCTTACCATTTTCCTTTTTGTTCTATTTTTTTTCTCAGAATGCGAGAATATAGCAGGAATCAGTTGGGGTATAGAGTGATGGTCCTAGACAGTTGTTTTAGCAGTCCTCACTATTTTTGTAAAATAGTGCATCAATAATTGTAATGAGGACTTTATTTAAGTGTGGATATTGTCTAGAAGACAATATTTGTATTTAAACTCACAGTTTATGTGTTGTTGTATTTTGCACGACAATTATATTAATAAGTTGTAGTTGTTTCTGTACCATGTATTTGGCAACTCATAATAGGTTGGGTGGATTGGACCTATTTTGGGGGCGTCACACCTTGTATACGTGAATGCTCGACGCCCTCCGATTGCCTTCGAATGCACATCAGTCACAAAGATGGCCATTTTATGCCTTTATCTCGACCTCAATTCTCAACTCTCAAAAAATGAAAGTTGTAGTACTACTCGTTATCTTTCCGAATCATCTTGAATCGCCTCAATTGGAGTTCGTATGAAAACGTTATGCTCATTTTAGTAAAATATATTCAGATAGATTTTTCTCCCACACTTAGCCAGCGCCTAGGCACCCAATGTTTGCCTTGGGCAAGCGCCTAGGCGCCCAAGAACAGAGTTTGAGCGCTGAGCCCAGCGCCTATGCGCTCGGCTCTTGCCACTTAATTCAAATTTCCAGATTTTGCAACTTTTGACGCACAAACTTCAAATTTGATTACATCAACTTGGACCTCTATTTATACTACTCAAAACAATTCAAATCCTAATAGGAATTTATAAACTATAACCCTAATAGAAGTTAATTTGAAAAAGAATTCTAATTAAAAAAATCCTAATTAAAAAGGAATTCTAATTACAATAGAATTATAAAAATCTAAAAATCTACAATTGTCGTGTAAAAATCTTTGCCGCGTGAATCAGATTTGCCGTGACATGAGAAAAAAACCGCAAATGTATGCTTGCTGAATAAAAACCCATGGTGTGAATTTGCTAAGGAAAAAGGCCCACATGAATATATGTTAAAGAAAGGCCCACGTGAATATGGTCATATGTTTTCCTTTGCTTGTCTTTGCTGAATTTAAAAGGGTCCACATGATATAGAAAGTAGCCTTGCATGTAGCTTAAAACAAATCCTCCTTTAATCCGTGTACTGGTCCACATGTACGGAATTAAATTAGTCGCTCCCTTGGTCCAATAATATTTGGTTAAAATTCATTAATTGAAGCACAACTCTTTTACAAAATTTCCTTGAATAACTTTTAGCCCAATTACTTAAAATCATTTATTGAACCCTTAACACTCGAGTCGATAAATTAACGAAAAATTCTGACCCGGTCATTCTGTCATCATTCCCCTCCTCTTCAAAAGGATTTGTCCTCAAATCTCGTATAATCTCCACCTCTTGAAAAGGATTCAACCACAAAATTGCTCCTACATAAAAACAAACTAAGTTAGTAGCGTCAAACCAATCATAATGCCAAAACTCAACTTGCAAATGACATATATAAGCATCAAAAACTCCAACTCCCGCCAAGAACTTAACAATGTCTGACTTCTCTCCTGAATTGACAATTTGTAGACTAGTCTCCCAAAACACTAATTATATAAACTAATATACTATCTACTAAAATAATCATGAATGCAAAGTAAGAAAGAATATGAAAAGTTTTATATCCTCCTGGATCAAAAATCATCACGCAAAACTCTTCATGTGGTAGATTATCCCAATGACGAATCCCCGGATCAAAAGTCAATATAATGATCTCACTTCTTCACAGAAACACATTCGTCAATGCACCTGGGTAAAATATTAATATGTGAAATTTGTCATGCTTCTCACGCAAACTCTCTTGAATTCCTGAATTAAACACAAAATAAAATAAATCAATAAGTTTCTTTTGTCTAATCATGAAGAAATTAAATAAACCAAAATCATATGCATAGTTTACTAAAATAATATTCAAAACACTTCCCTGTAGACTCTCAATGCATTGATCGAATTAAATTGCACGATCCATGTTTCCCTCAATGAATAGGATCCTATCACAAATCTGTAAAACACAACCAGCCTTTCTCTTTCCATTGACATTAACACAATTAAAATCACATAATAGCAACGAAATAAAAAGGTCACAATCATAAGTTAAAAATTTAATAGCATGTCGACGATGATCACAAACAAACTCAACACATGCTAAAGAATTTCCCAAAGTGTTGACAAAAATCGGAATATCATTAAAATAAAGAATAACAAATTTTTCCATGAAAGAATGAAAAATATAATTCAACAATTCCATGGAAGTATGCAATGCCTTGGCTAATCCAAGTGAACTAACTAAACATGCAAATAACTCAACTCTCAAACCATCTTGATGATAAACACTCCTTGAATCAAAACCATATGATAGCAAATCTTGCAATAAAGATTGCTCTAACGAAACAACATGATTACTACCATTGTCAACTAACGATAATTCATGTAAAGATTGACTAGCATGAAACCCTAAGTCAATATTTGAATAAGAAAACCTAGAATTAATTTCATGCAAGTAAGCACATCAAAAATGAGAATATATATCATGATCATAAACTAACTCAACAAATATCAAGTATCCACCATAATTTATGATATAGATGATTCTACCCACAAAATAGCTAATAACAAATCCAATGGAAGCATGCAAAACATGTTTTAAATAACTCATGAAAACACTAGATGTATCAGTTAATCTAACCGAAATAACTAACCACCTATATAACTCACATGCTAAAATAATTTTCCATTTATCATTATCTCTCATGCTAATTTGATTAGGCATTGTCATCATATGATCATTATCACATGTAGATAAAACATAAGTACTATGCAATCTATCAAGCATATTATCCAAACAAGAAAAAGAATAACGATACTTGTTTACCAATTCAAAATCGACGAACAAACTCGTTGTCCCATCCTCTTTAGGTACTATGATCTCATAATCAACACATGAACTCATGTCTTCTCTCACGATACCCAATTTCACCAACTTTCCAACCCGCATTGGTAACTCCGTCGTCTCATCGGGAATACTATCAGCTGATTGATATGGAATGATAGCACAGGGTATTTCATCAACAACCTATACAAGAGACAAAACAGAACTAGACAAAGAAGAATTGTTAGTGTTAGTATTCAAAAGTGCCATTTTGTACGAATGTACAATCACTGGCCTTTCAAAATATAACTCACTTTTCAACTTTCTTTTTCATGGTCACATCTTTCTTCTATCTCTTCTTTATACTCACCCTCTCGTTTGTTTTTTTCTCATTTATTTTCATTATCTCTTTTCTTTTCTCTCTCATTCTTTTCAAACTTTTCTTTTACATTATCAATCTTTTGAACAATTTCTTTTTGTCGATCTTTTTTTTCTTCTCGCACTTGATCACGATCTTTTTGTAAATACATTAGATCATCATGAACTTGGTCGAACGTCATAGGACAAAGGTTGACTATTATTCGATTGTGTACCAATGAATACTTATTAGTACAACTGTTATGCTTTGCGCGCCTGTTGTGTTGCCATGGCCTCCCAAGTAACAAATGACAAGTATGGATTGGAACTACATCGCATAATATTTCATCTTCATATCTGCCAATGCGAAAAGAAACTGACACTCGTCTAGTCACCATTACCTCCTCACAATCGATGATCCCTTGCATCTTGTAAGGCCGAGGATATGCAACTGTTGACAACCATAGTTTCTTCACCATTGTAGTGCTAGCAATGTTAGTACCAATATCACAATCAATTTTTACAATGCATACCCTTTCTTGTACTAGAAACCTAGTATAAAACATATTCTTTTGTTGCATTGTTTCTTCCTCGTTAGCTTGCACACTTGTAGCTTTTCTAGTCTCCCATGACTCTCCAAGAATCGCATGATCTTCTTCAACTTTTATTTCCCTAGACAATAAATGTTCCCTCCTATGCTCCATAGGTTTATGAGGTTGCTCCCTACGTCCATGATAGTTATGATGCCTCTCATAATCCTCCTCCCATGATCTCCACCACTCATCCACGCCAGACTTCATATGAACTATGGGTCTTCTTTTCAATGGCTCCTCATAGCCCAACATATTTACTGCAAAACAAGGGTTAGTAGATAAAAATAATTTCCTCACACACTCCCTTACGTGTTTCACTCAAATAATAATGAATCTCTCGTGTATCATTTAATTGGCTTTTACCCTCGATTAATCTCACCACCAAGCCTTTTACCTCAATATTCTCTCTAATAGGTTCTTCTTGAATTCCTCTAGCAAGATTCTTGATTTTACTAATTAATTCAAAAATTACTTATCACGAGACAAAATTATAGATGTTGTGTCTATTAGAATACCACAAAATCACCGATTGATTGACTTGTATTCCTCTTGTATGCCTCAGATTTGTAAATTGTAGCTCTATTTTAGAATTGATGATGATGAAACAGTATGAACTCTTGGTTGGAATTTGATGATTTGATGGTGTGCTACAAATTTGGTTAGCACAATGGAAATAGAATCTGAATTTTTTTCCTTTTTCTATTTTTTTTCCTTTTTTTTACTTTTACTTTTTTTTACAATATATATTTCGACATAAAATTAAAGATAAGTAACTCGCTAGAAAAACCTGGCTTTGATACCAAATGATAGACTCCATGGCACGCTTGCGTGAGGTGGTCGTCGCCCGGATCGTTTCTAGCACAGTTGTTGGGTGAATTGCTTGCAACACCTTAACCCCTCATCTATAATTTAGACGGTAATCTTGGTACAATTTCTCGCGTTCGGAATCTGCGTTGAATGGACACCAACGACACCTTGACCCCTCGCTTATAATTAAGCGGTAATCTCGGTACAATCGACGATTGATGCGATAGAAGACGCCACACACAACTATGAATTGTTGTATAATAAGTCAAATTGAATCTCAAAGAAATAACTAAGAATTACTTATTCTTAGGAATTCTTCAAAGAACCAAAAGTAGAGAATAAACTCACAAATATATTGAATAATAATAATGAATAATGTGTTTGACTACATCAACTTGGACCTCCATTTATACTACTCAAAATAATCCAAATCCTAATAGAAATTTATAAACTATAACCCTAATAGAAGTAAATTTAAAAAAGAATCCTAATTAAAAAGGAATTCTAATTACAATAGAATTATAAAAATTTAAAAATCTACAATTGTTGTGTAAAAATCTTTGCCGCGTGAATCAGATTTGCCGTGACATGAGGAAAAAAAAAGCAAATGTATGCTTGCTGAATAAAAACCCATGATGTGAATTTGCTAAGGAAAAAGACCCACATGAATATATGTTAAAGAAAGGCCCACGTGAATATGGTCATATGTTTTCCTTTGCATGTCTTTGCTGAATTTAAAAGGGTCCACATGATATAGAAAGTAGCCTTGCATGTAGCTTAAAACAAATCCTCCTTCAATCAGGTGTCGTTGGTCCGCGTGTCTTTGAATTAAATTAGTCGCTCCCTTGGTCCAATAATATTTGGATAAAACTCATTAATTGAAGCATAACTCTTTTATAAAATTTCCTTGAATAACTTTTAGCCCAATTACTTGAAATCATTTGTTGAACCCTTAACACTCGAGTCGATAAATTAACGAAAAATTCTGACCCGGTCAGTCTGTCATCACTCGGGGTTGTCACGGGGGTTTAACTTAATCTCCCGAGGTTATCACCAGGGTTTGACTTGATCTCCCAGGGTTGTTACCGGGGTTTGTCTTGATCTTTCGGGGTTGTCACCAGGGTTTGACATGATCTCCCCGGGTTGTCGTTGGGGTTTTACTTGATCTTTCGGTGTTATCCATTGGGGTTTGATTTGATCTCCCGGGGTTATCCCCCGGGGTTTGACTTGATATCTCGGGGGTTTTCACTGGGGTTTGACTTGATCTCCTGGGGTTGTCACCGGGGTTTTCCTTGATCTCTTGGGGTTGTCGCTGATGTTTGTCTTGATCTTTCGGGGTTATCACCAGTGTTTGTCTTAATCTCTCGGGGTTGTCACTAGGGTTTGTCTTGATCTCACGGGATTGTCACCGGGGTTTGTCTTGATCTCTCAGGGTTGTCACTGGGGTTTATCTTGATCTCCCGTGGTGGTCACTGGGGTTTATCTTGATCTCCGGGGGTTATCGTCGGTGATTGTCTTGATCTCCCGGGGTTATCACCGGGGTTTGGCTTGATCTACTCGGGTTATCTTCATGGTTTGACTTGATCTCCTGGTGTTGTCACAGGGGGTTTGAATTGATCTCTCGTGGTTGTCACTGAGGTTTATCTTGATCTCCCGGGGTTGTTGCCGGTGATTATCTTGATCTCCCGAGGTTGTCACCGAGGTTTGGCTTGATCTACTAGGGTTGTTGTCGGGGTTTGACTTGATCTCCCGATGTTGTCACAGGGGGTTTGACTTGATCTCTCGTGGTTGTCACTAGGGTTTATCTTGATCTCCCGGGGTTATCATCGGGGTTTGTCTTGATCTCCCGGGGTTGTCACCGGGGTTTTACTTGATCTCCCGGGGTTGTCATCGAGGTTTGGCTTGATCTCCCGGTGTTGTCACAGGGAGTTTGACTTGATCTCTCGTGGTTGTCACCGAGGTTTGACTTGATCTTCCGGGGTTGTCATCGGGGTTTATCTTGATCTCCCAGGGTTATCATCGGGATTTGACTTGATCTTCTAGGGTTGTCACCGGGGTTTGACTTGATCTCCTGGGGTTATCACCCGGGGTTTGACTTGATCTTCCGAGGTTGTCGCCGGGGTTTGTCTAGATCTGTTGGGGTTGTCACCGGGGTTTTGTCTTGATCTCTTGGGGTTATCACCGAGGTTTAACTTAATCTCCCAGGGTTGTCACCGCAGTTTGTCTTGATCTCCCGGGGTTGTCACCAGGGTTTGTCTTGATCTGTCGGTGTTTTCACTAGGGTTTGTTTTGATCTCTTGGGGTTGTTGTCACCGGGGTTTGTTGATCTCCCGTGGTTGTCACCGAGGTTTGTCTTGATCTCCCGGGATTTTCACCAGGGTTTGTCTTGATCTCCCGGGGTTGTCACCGGGGTTTAACTTGATCTCCCAGGGTTGTCACCAGGGGTTTGACTTGATCTCCCGTGGTCGCCGGGGTTTTACTTAATCTCCTGGGGTTATCACCGGGGTTTGACTTGACCTCTCGGGGTTTTCAATGGGGTTTGTTTTGATCTCTCGGGGTTGTCACCGGGGTTTGACTTAATCTCCCGGGGTTGTCACCGGTGTTTGTCTTGATCTCCCGGGGTTATCGCCGAGGTTTGTCTTGATCGCCCGGGGTTGTCACCGGGGTTTGACTTGATCTCCTGGGGTTGTCACTGAGGTTTGTCTTAATTTCTTAGGGTTGTCACAGGTGTTTGACTTGATCTCCCAAGGTTGTCACTGGGGTTTGTCTTAATGATTTTAACTTCCAGGGTTGTCTCTGGAAGATAAAAGACGATCATGCCCTCCTACATGGTTAGTAACAGGAATGCAAAATGTCGAGTGGCTATAGATGCCCCTCTGAATCATGTTTATGCAATGTAATAGAATGAACATGATAAAGATTACTAGACACTTGAAATATTACAAAATTAAATGATGCCATTCAATGCAGCAAAATATGATGTTATTGAATTTGACCATTTTTGTTTGGAGTTACTTCCAATGGTATTCTTTATCTAACTGCTACCACCATTTCTGTTGGGGATGGAATTGTCAATGATGATCTCCACTGAATTGTCTTGATGTCTACTCAAACGGTAGTTTGCAATGCTTTCATCACCGGATCTTTCCTAATGCTACATTGGGTTGAAGCCAATGGTTTAAAATGTCCGTTAGTGCTATTGAGACTGGTTCGACGACATGTTGTAGAGATGTTTTCAAGATCTATGCTGAGGAGATTTTTCTTATGGATAATACCATTGGACCTTTCTGAATTAGACGTCGGGGTTGCCACTAATGTTCTTTGTCTTCAGATACACTTTCTGACTTTACCTCCATTAGGGATATTCCTCTTTTGACGAGTGACCTCATTGGGGATTCCCGATGCCTATCCTGATGATAGTTTACACCAGTTTACATCATCGGATCCCTCTCGATGCTATGTTGGGTCTGTCACCAATGATTTGGATTCTTTTTTTTTGCTAAATTTTTTGTATTAAAGGAACCAAATTACAAAGGCAAGGGGCATACCCCAGAGTATAGCTACATCATCTGTGGACAGGCCTAAGATGAGGAAACTAAACAAGGAACTATACCAGAAACCAACTAGCTATTAAAAGTTGATTATAGAAGAAAAAAAATTTGACAACTTGTAGCTTGAAAAAGAAATATATGTAGATAATCTAGAATAGCAGAAACAATCCCTTTTAAGGCAAGAAATAGCGTGACTAGTCCCTAAGAGCCAAATAATCGAGAAGCCCGGTAGAGGGCACAAGCCAAAACTAACCGACTAAGAGTAGGAGGAAGAGGTGTGGTGTCCCTAAACCTCTGTGCTTGACATCAATCATCGACATCAAGTGAACAACGGTGGGCACACTTAAAGCGACATGGGCAAACCGAACTGAAAAAAACATGCTCATTTGCAAGCCCCAAAAAGTGAAAGTATTTGCCGATATGCACTAGCAAGAAGCCACTACAGCCGAAACTCAGCAAAGACAATGATAGAGCTTACAATGGTAATTTCCAAAACATCCTTCCAACGCCTACTCAAAATGTAGTTTTCAATGGTTTGGAAATCATCGAACCTTCTTCGTGCCTTGGTTGAGTATTTATATAACAGATTCCATCATCGGTCCTCCCCGAGGAAGATAGTTTTCCACGGTTTTCATCATCTAATCTTTCTCGACGTAATGCTAGAGTTGTCACCAACGGTTTGCAATATCAGATACTCTGACCTTCGTTAAAGCAGTTCTCAACGGCTTACATCACCGGATATTTCCAGATGTTACGCTGGAGTTGTCGCCAACGGTTTGCAATATCAGACACTTCTGATATCTCTGTTGGGGGTATCTTTCTGACAAATTATACCTTTGATCAAATCTGGATATTTTGACGTATTCAAGCCCAACGGTTCATGACACTGGACCTTCCTGATGCTTTAATAAGGGAAGTTTTCAACAATCTCTATCATCGGCTTTCTAAACCCCACATTAGGTTTAATACCACTGACTTACATGAAGATATTCTTTCATCAGAAGTTTGGTACCTGAATTCAGGGTTTTAGGCATTTTCTGCTCAATTGTGTAGAACCTTTTCCTTGATTTGACTTTTCAGCTTTTGGGAACTTTGTTGTAACTCAAATTTGATCGAGCCAGAGGGGATGGGAACCAACTTTGGGTGGCCGCGGGTAGAGCCGTGGCTCCCTGCGGGTATATTTAGCTCCCCTGTTCCTTTCATAAGTCATTTTCAAGTTGAGCATTATATAAAATCCAAAAATTCTTCTTCAGATCTACTGTGTTCGGGCTTCTTTTTGCAAAATTCATCACTGTACAATCATTCTGCATAACTCCGGTAACATATACATTCTTTCTTTTCAAGTTTTGACCGTTAGAATGTTAGATTTCATATAGAATGCTTCTAAACATAATATAGCGATTATGCATGCTTATATGACTTGATAAAAATTATTCAACTTAGTAAATGCTCATATTTTACCATGCTAAACGTATTGATGTGAAAAAAAATTAATTTCTGAGATAGTCATTTGGCACCCTTTTTTGCTATTTGAGGACAAATGAGCACGAGTTTTTCAAAAAAGTGCACATGGTAATTTGGCTGCCATTGTGATTTACTTTTAATGTTTAATATCTATATTTTTTATATTGGATTGGTATGCTACTGAATGGCCACATAGTTATGCCTATGTGCATGTGGATAGTCCATTTTACAAAGGAGTATGGTGAAATTTTTTCACGAGCATAAGAATTTAATGAACATGCAATTTTAACTCTACTGGGGATGTATGTTAAGATAATGCTTTCTTTAAGACTTCAACTAGGTATGAATCAATGATTTAATTTCAATAAGCTGTAAGTTTGAAACTTACCTCACCCTTTCTGAGGTGATTTGAAGATTATTATTTTTTTGCTAAATTTTGTTTGTATAAAAAGAACTAAAGAACAATGTCAAGGGGGTTGCCCCCGAATATAGCAGCGGCATCTATGGACATGCCCAAAGATGAGGAAAATATACAAGGAAAGATTAAACAATCGCAATGGGGTATACCCAAGCCAAGCCGAAGTGCAGAGCATATAAAAAAAAGGCAATCCGTAAGCCTAATCAAACTAACAATGAATCCAGCCAAAAAGCCAAAAGAAAGAGAAGAAAAGAAGCCCAATTTGGTGAAGGCGAAAAGAATGTTCTTGGCATGTGGCGTGTAGAAATGCCGAAAAAAGGAGCGACCTCGCCAATGACACCCCATACACTCTCCAACCAAGACCTCCTTGTGTAGAAGAAGCGACCACGAGCTCAAACTCAGCACACCTCTTTGCCAAGATAGCGAGTGTCTTAGAGAAAGCGACCTCACCTACGTAAAGTGACTAGTCACCCCACCTGCATAAGCCGAGTACCAGCACCTCCTCGCCAAAGTCAGTGTAGAAGAAGCGTACAGTTCCCACTCCACTCATGACCACCTCCTCGGCGGAACCTCTTTGCCCAAGTTGTCTTAGAAGAAAGCGACCACTAGCCCAACAACTTAGCTCACCTCTTCGCCAAAAGATATGATCTGCCCATATGGCGAGTAGCAACTGCCGAAAAGTCAGCCCCACCATGCCCAAACGGAATACCACCACCTCCTCGCCCAAGCTGTGCCGAAGAGCAGCCACGAGACCCATACCATCCTTATTTACACATATCTAGCCCATAAATTAGCATCCTATCAACCAATTACAGTAATGATTACAATTTGTGGCCTTGATGAAAGATTTGCAAGTTGAGAGCCTAGATTTGATGAGCTGGATAACATCATTTGCCAGATTCCTTGGAGGGATGATGGTACCTTTGTGGATTTTGGTATTAAGAGCCTCCCAAACTTTGTAAAACAAGTAGCAATAGTCGATTGAGGATGTTCTTGGAGAGTTTGGGTCCTTGGAAGGAGGTGATGAAAGCTATCGAGCATCCCAAGAATAGGAATGGTGACCCAATTTCCCAAATCAATGACACTTTTAAGGATAATGAGGAATACTCACATTCAAAAACAATTGGGAAAAGGATTCTAACTGAAGGTTGCAAAGAGGACACTGCCATGTCTGGCATGTGTAGCACCTTGTCCGGTCATTTGTAGCAAGCTTCCTTAAGAGACCAAGCCAAAGAATAAAGGAATAACGTGGCACGTGAAGCTTATTCCAGAGGATAAAACTCCAAGGGACTATATGAGACCGTGCACGAAGGGAGTCCCAAATCTGTTTGGCCTTAACCGAAGTAACATCATAAGCATCCCACTTGATCAGGTCCCTTCGAGTAGAATGAAGTGGGATGGGAGTAACTTGTTGCCAAAATAGGATTACCTCATAGTGATTGCTTTCAGGAAGAGCCCAAGTACCACCAGTTATTATAGAGCTAACCATTGCAGTAGATGGAAGACCAGAGTTAGAAAGAAAAGAATTTGATGGGTGCAGTGCCGTCCATTTACCCATGGGTCATACCATAAATTAGTAAGGTGGTCATCCCCTATAGTGTAACTTAGATGTTGAAGGGCAAGGGGACACACGTTGAGGATTTGTCTCCATATCCATGAGCAATCCGGGCTTACATTGACCTGCCAGATGGACTTGTTCTTTAAGGAGGTAGCTTTGACCCAGCCAGCCCAAAGTGATTTGGATTGATGATTGATAAGATGGATAAGGTGCATCATTACCAGTGTTGTGTTCCAGTCAAGGATGATCTTGAGTCCTAATCCCCCTTCCTGAGTGGGTAACGTAATACTAGTCCAAGCCACTTTGGCACCAAATTTATGCAGTGTAGATCCTTTCCATAAGAATCGACTAAGGATGGATTGAATGTCTCTAAGAACAGCCTTTGGGAGCATAAAGTTGGTGCACCAGTAGACTTGAAAGGAGAAGAGTATAGACTTGATCAGCTGCAGCCGGCCTGAGTATGCCAAAATTTTAGAAGTCCAAAAAGAGGCTTTGTTGGTGATACATTGGATAAGGGGGATACAATCAGTATATGAAAGTTTTCTTGAAAGTGGGGGAACCCCTAAGAATTTGGAAGGTAATGAACCAAGTTTAAATCCTAAAAGAGCAATGATGTCATTTGAAAAGGAAGGATCGGTATTTGAGAGATAGCAATGACTTTTGTGGGTATTTGAGATGAGACCTGAGTAGAGGGAGAATGAGAGGATACATGAATTCACAATAGAAATAGAAGGAAGGCTTGCATGGCAGAAAATGATAATATCATCTGCAAAGAGGAGATGTGTAAGATTTCATACCTTAGCCTTCCAATGGTGTTTGAAGTCTGAATCTAGAGTGCCTTTGTTGAGCTTAAAAGACAACAT
Organism: Panax ginseng; assembly: GCA_020205605.1. NCBI lineage: Eukaryota > Viridiplantae > Streptophyta > Magnoliopsida > Apiales > Araliaceae > Panax > Panax ginseng. The sequence goes on along the minus strand of CM035133.1, from coordinate 94,259,375 downwards.
CTCCATTACAATTATGAATAGGAATGGGGAGAGAGGGTCCCCCTGGCGAAGCCCTCTGCTGCTACTAAAAAACCCAGCTAAAGTTCCATTCAGCTTGATGGAGAACATGGGAGAAGTGACACACGCTTTAATCCAATCTGTGAATGCCTGGGGAAATTTGAAAGCAGCGAGGGTATCAAACAGAAAATCCCAACGTACTGTGTCAAATGCTTTCCTTAAATCGATCTTTAGGGCACACCTAGAAGGTCCAAAAATTCTAGTGTACCCTTTGAAAAATTCTTGAGCAATAAGGATGTTATCACTAATATTCCGTCCTTTAACAAAGGCTGATTGGGCTTTATCAATAATCAGAGGCAGCACAACTTTGAGCCGATTAGACAGGAGTTTAGCAATGCATTTGTAGATGGTGTTGCGGTTGAGGAAATAGGACTGGAAGTCGACCATAGAGGAGGATTTGAGCATTTAGGAATCAAGGCAAGTCTTTGTGGAATTAATCCCTTTCGTGAGCCTGCTAGTAGAGAAGAAAAACTGGACAGCCTTAATAAAGTCAGACCCAACCACATCCTAACAACTAATGAAGAAGATAACATTAAACCCATCCGGCCCGTCCTGGACTCTTATTACGCTTCATAGAATTAAGAACTTTGAAAATCTCAGAATCGAGAGAAAGAACACGGAGATTAGAGGCTTGGGAGGCATTAATAAGCCTGGAAGGAGTGACTCCATAATTGTTGAAACTATCGTACTGTGAATCGGAGGTGTTAAAAAGATTTTGGAAGTACCTATAGGAACCGATTCAATTTGAGCTTGTTCGGTTACCACGTTACCATCATCATTTAAGATAGAAGACTTTGTTTGAGTTCCACCGCTCTTCATAATATTAGCAAAGTAGCTAGTGTTACGATACGCCCCAAGCTTGACCCAATTAGCTTTTGACTTTTTGTTGTATGAGGATTTCCTCCTATCAATGGCTTGCCGAAAAGCTGCGAGAACATTCTTTCTCCTTTGCCTATAGATCCAAATCTAAAGGATGGGCATGGAGAAGACAACGCATGAAAGGTCTTCACGAGCCATCTTCACCAAAGAGGTCGGATTGCAAATTTGAGATATTAAGGAGATTAAAGCCAATTTGGAACATTTGAGTTTTTAGCAAAAACATAGAAGGGATTCCCAAGAATTGGAGTGTTCCAAGCTGAACTCATAGCCTCATAAAATCCCTCAAGAAGAGCCATATGGTTGAAGTATTGGAAATACCTTTTTGGCTTGGAGAACCGGATACCAGTGTCGAGAAGAATCAAGGAATGATCAAAGAGCCCCCGATGAGCATACGTAACATGAGATAGATCGAATTGAGAGAGCCAGGCCGAATTCCCCATAACTCGATCCAGTTTTTTAAGGATTGGGCAATAAGGTTGGTTGTTCCACCAAGTAAACAATGGACCAGTACCACGAATATCTGCAACTTCAATGGAATTAGTGCAGTCTTTGAACTCAGCTTTAGCAATATCCCATAAATCATTTGGTTGGTTTGTTTTAGTAAGATCCTTTATTACATTAAAGTCCTCCAATAAGCACCAGCTATTATAGGGTGAGAGACTTATCAAATCATGCCAAAGGTCCCTCCTTTCTATATAAGAATTAAGCCCATAAACAAAAGAAACCAAAAAAGTAGTACTAAGAAAATTTAAGGATTGCACCTTACAGTGGATTACTTGGGAAGAAACAAAAACGATATCCGGTTTCCAAAGAACAGGATTCCAACCCACCCAAATCCTACCATTAGAATGGTAATCATAGTTAAATGCCCATTCCCAGTTGTGGCAGAGCCTCCTGGAGATTCTAGTAGCATTAGAAGTCTTTACCCTTGTTTCAATCAAGCAGATAATAGATATATTATAATCTTTAATAATTTGCTTAACATATGCCTGCTTAGGCTTTTTATTTAATCCTCTTATGTTGTAGGAGGCTAACATAGTTAAACCGATGGTGGTGGGGTGTTACCGACTTTACCCTTGCCTTTTTCTTCTTCTTGTGACCTTAGGATTTTCCATACCGAACCTTGTTTGTTCTTGAGATCTTTCCCTTCTTTTCATATATCACCTTGAGTTTATTAACAAGAAGAGGATTCATAGTGAAGGAGAATCATTGTCAGAGTCGATTATTTGATCTGCTTGAGCCATAGGTGCAAAAGTGTTGGAGATGATCATTGTTCTGCTTTGGAAATAGAATGTGAGATCCAAATTTTGCTCCCCTACCAACTGTTACCCAGTCATTCTAAGGAGCACCACCAGTAGCTTGCAAAGTAGGTCCAGACCCTTGACCTTCAGTAGAGCCAGTTCCAACAGTCGTTGGCCTAATATTAGTCACTATTGTAGGACCCTCCACCATTACTTGCACATTATCATTTGTACCAGCCCTTGGATCTTTAGGAATCCACTTGTAGTTGGCTTTGGGACACTTGAGAGGAGAGTGACCAAACACAAGGCATTTGGGGCATGAGGGGGGTTGCTTTGATATTCAACCTCAACAAATTCAAAAAAGTACTCCGAAGAGTGATCTTGCTTTGTGGCTACTTGGATAGAAGGGGGGAAGGAAAATGAGGCCTTAATTTCAATGCAAACTCTAGCAAAGTTCAGGAACTCATTCTTAGTTGTCATTTCATCCGTGAAAAGAGGTTTACCAATAGCACTAGCAATATAACTAATACCTTCATCTGACCAATAGGAAAGAGGAATATTGCTAAGTTTAACCCAAATAGGAGGAGAGCTTACGATGTCACTTGCACGGAGGAGGAGAAGCTTGATGTCCCTTAGCCTCGTCGGCCCGGCAAGCTCATGGGTTGGACCGAAGTCGATGATTCACCCTATCTAGGTTGATAGGCCGGATGCTGGGGACGAGGAGGAGGATATTCCTGTTATGGACCCCACTCCTTCTTCTTCTATTACCTCGCATCGGGAGCTTCAAATAATCAGCATGATGATTCTATCTTTTGGAGGACTTGAGATGCCACCCTTCGATCTATCTCCATGCTAATGAGGTAATATAAGCTTTTGTTTTAGATTTTCTTCCTTTTTCCACTTTCGGAACAAGGGATTAATCTTGATTTACACTTTGATGCAGGTTCCCGACTTTACTCAACCCAAGAGGAACTGGTTTACTATTCATTCCTTGTACCAGACCCTCCATCTAGAGTACCAGGCTATCGTTCATTCTTGGGGTTTCGAGACATTCTTCTTTATTTTTCCCCGTCGCTGCCCTTGGGGTTATTTGAGGGCTTTATTTGAGCGTTGCTTTCACCAGACTCAGTCTCTCCATTTTTTGGACTGTGAGGTGAAGATGACACCCATGGACTAGAGGTTTATCACGGGGTTAGAGTTTACAGGGGAGTCGGTGCCTTTGGTGGCCGACATTTCACCAGCTGCAGTTTGATCCATTTTGGGAGTTCCTGCTACGACCCTCAAGGGTCAGACCGTCCGCTCTGAGCCCTTGAGTTTGGATACCACGAGTGGGGCTTTGACTGAGCCTCTGCCTATTGATCAGAGGGTTAGAGATCGCATTCTTTGGTGATTGTTCTTGGTCATCATTAGGAGTTGTTTCCTAACGGATAACTCCTCGACGGTATCTTTTGCTTTGGTCAGTGCCACTCGTGATGTGGATTGCATCAGGGGTTTTAACTAGGTCTCATTCACATTTGCCTATTTCCTTTAAGGGATGCACCTATGTTCAGAGGGCGTGACAGAGGCTTAGCTAGGCTTTTACCCATTTTTGCTGCTGAGTAATTTTCTTTATCTCTCAATTTCCCTCGCTCAGGTTTGTCAATCTTCATGACTGAGGATATTTAATCTTTGCATTTATAGTTTTGGGCATATGAGAGGCTCCCTTGCCTTCGCCCAGTTACTACATTAGGTCTGGAGACCTATCCACGAGGACAGCGCTGGCATCACTCCACCTTGGTAGAGGTTATCATAGTAAAGGGGTTTACCCATTCTCGTTTACAGTTGGAGTTGCTGACTGTTGTCGATGTGATCACGTGGGTTCCCTATACCGAGGATCATTTGATTGTGGGTTTTGAGGGTAGCTTTTTGACCGGGGTAGAGTATGTATTATCCACTCGTCGGATCCCTCTCTTGACTGATGGAGGCTGGGAGCTCTACTTGGGAGAGCGTGCTATCAGGACCACCACAAGGGAGATTCACATTCGATTCTTTCCTCCTGCTAGACGACATTGGCCTTTATCTCAGACAGTCACCGAGATTCCCCTGATGGGTTTAGATGGCTTTACTTTATCAGAGGGCCCTTAAACTCAAGATACCTTTCATCGCTGGTGGATTCCTTGCACCATTAGAGCTCAGACCCGTGCCACTCATTTCATGGGGGATATGGTTCCTGGGTCCGCGATGATGACAAACTGGATCGTCTGTGTAAGTGAACCCACTCATTTGGAGAAGATTGATTTTAAGACCCCAATTTTCATAAAGAAAGATTAATTTTTCTCAAAATATATTTTTGAATATTATGATTTGATATAATGTTATAGTTGTGGGTAATATTTAGAAATTTTACAAAGTAAGCAAGTTGTTATAAAATATTCGATTGGTCTGTGTAAGAGAACCCACTCATTTGGAGAAGATTGATTGTAAGACCCCAATTTTCATAAAGAAAGATTAATTTTTCTGAAAATATATTTTTGAATATTATGGTGTGGATTTAATATAATGTTATATTTGTGGGTAATATTTACAAATTTTGCAAAGTAAGCAAGTTGTTATAAAATATTTGATTGGTCGGGGAATATTCATTTTATCAGGGACTATTCGTACGACGGCGCAATCATTGGTGGACCCCACAACAAAATTACTGTCGAAATGAGAAAACGACAGAAATATCTTTTTATAAAAATAACGGCAAAATTTTTACCGTTAACTGTTGAAATACCCGGTGATAAAAGACGTGTGGTTGCATAGTACCACCCGGTATTGATTATTGATGCTTACGTGAGAAGTCACTCAGTTTTATCATTGCTACAGTAATTGCTGCATAGTATCTCACGCTATTTGATTCAATTATTGTTACAATATTTTATATTATTAAATCAATAATTGAGAGGACAAGTTATTCATTTTATTATCTGCATAATTAACAATGTACAGAAAGTTTACCGAGAAAGGGTGCAGTCACCTAATTGCGGCGCTGATAGGGAGAAATCTTATCGGAAAGCCCCTCTTTCACAGGAGCGATCTGGTTGTTAATATTGCGAGTTATAGTAATGATGAATAAATGTTGTTAAAAATATTGAGGAGATTTTTATGAAGTATTTGTTATAAATTTTGCCGTATTATTTGGACCCCCACTTACCCATTTTTCATAATAATCGGTAGAGTATATATATATATATATATATATATGAAATGTGGTTGTGAAAGTGATATGTGTGTGATAGTGAAAGGTGTGTGTGCTGTGTGTGTGTGAGTGTGTGTGCGTGTGGTGGAGGAAAAGTGGTGATGGTGGGTGAAGTGATATATATATATATATATATATATATATATATATATATATATATATATATAAGTTGTTTGAATATTGAGGTGTTAACTTGGCTGAGGCGATCGATGATCAAGCAAAAATTAGCCCGTGAATTCCTTCAACTGTTGGTCCGTGAAATATTCTAAATAGTATCATTCCATTCTCCTATAAATAGAATGCTTAATTTATAATTGAAAATCACACCAGTATCAGAGAATTCTTGTTCTATAATATTAAGCGTATTTCTTTCAAGTTTTAGGAAGCTTTAAGTGTTGAAAACAGTGAAAGTTTTCTTCAAGAATATCCCTGCTATACCAGTTGGAATACTCTTCTTTTTAAGGTAAAGGGTATTATTTATTTCATATTCGCTTACGATATAATTTTTCGTATTCGTAAGAAATTTTATTTTCGTTCATTATTCGTAATGAATATTTTTTTCGTTTAATATTCGTAGGGATATTGTCTTTGTTTAATATTCGTAAGGAATATTATTATTATTTTTGCTAAATTTAAATTGTATTAAAAAAGAAGAGAATTAAAAACCTCATGGGAAGACCCCAAACAGAATATAGTGTATACATCATAGAACATGTCCTATGATATCATGACTATAAAGGATTGTAGGCCCGAAGCCTAACACCACTAACCATAAATATGACATTATAGACTATTATATAAAAGGCCAAACAAAACTGTCCATAACAGAATTAACCCATAGCAATACGCTCACAATGATAACAGAAAAACCAACATAAAGCATCAACGGCAGCCACGTGTTGCCCGTGGCGTGATAGCATATAGCCTGACAACCTTATTGAAATCGATTACATGGCAAACAACATGTTTGATAGGCAACCTCGTGTTGCCCATGCCAGCAGTAGCATAGCAGCACAACCTTATTGAGATCACCATTCTATAGCAGCAACACAACAGATAGCCAGCTGTAGCTGCAGCACCGAGATCAACCACGAGAAAAGCCCCAGCAGACCAAACAGTGCCCAAACAACCATCAAACCACAGACCCATACCAGAAACATGAAAACAACAGCAGAACCCAGCAGCTACAAATGCACAGGTAACAGATGAAGCAAAAACAACCAAACATTTGCAACAGTGATGGCATATAAATCATCCCTATCCCAAACAGATCATCAATCTAACAGAGCAGTGGAATGGAAACATAGCTTCATAACAAAGCAGCTATAGAACTACAGCAGAGGTCAGAAGCCTGGAAACAATAGCCACAGAATCCAGCTGCCAAATGTGCATCAGCAGCAGCAACAAAAGACCCTAGAGCATCAGCAGCAACAAAAGACCCTAGAGCCATAGAGTGCATCAGCCAAAAACTAGCCAGATCCTAGCGGCAAGAACGTCGACAATAACAGATCGGCGCCCAATAGCAAAGCAAAGAAGAACCAAAGATGACCACCGGCGGCTCCCATACCACCAAAGAAAGATAAACCCAATTGAGCCCAACTCAGCACAACGACATAATAGTTCCTGCAACTCAGGACACGGTAGGCCCAGACAGCCGAATAGAATTCCAGATAGTAAAAGCCTTTACATCTGTAGCCATGGTACCATCCCAGAGAAGACTGTCACGTTTGGCTGAGTTACAAGGTCTAGAGTAGTCAAAAGAATTTTGAAAAGAAATGACATCCTGATGATTTAAAGCAGGTAACACCCACCTAGAGTTATGAATAAGGTTATTCACACAAGCATGCGGACCAAGCCCAGAGTTGACAATCAGACATGAGTGAACAGAGTTTGTCAAAGGAGATTGATCAATCCATTGGTCGAACCATAGGCTAGTAGTAGCACCATTTCCTATGTCATAAGATATGTGTCTACGGGCAAGATCCATGCATTGTAACACTTTCCTCCATATCCAAGAGCAGTCAGGGGGGATAGGAATAGCCCAGAAAGATTTAGTCTTAAGTAGAGTGACATGGACCCACTTAGCCCAAAGAGAGGGAGAAAGGGGATTAATGACATGCCAAAGATGCAACAAGATAAGCGATTTATTCCAATCCGCAAGGTTTTTTATTACTAGACCACCCTCTGCAAAAGGAAGACAAATCTTTGTCCAAGCAACTTTAGATCTATTTTTGTCCATGGAAGGGCCCTTCCATAAGAATCTAGACATGGAAGACTGAAGATCTTTCAAAAACGCTGCAGGAAGAATAAAGTGAGCCGACCAATATGCTTGAGAGGCGTGGACAACTGACTTGATAAGTTGCATACGGCCAGCGTATAAAAGAAACTTATTGGTCCAGGAGCTAATTTTGGCTTTGACCCTTTCAAGAAGGGGCGGCAGTCCGCAAGGCTAAGTTTCAAGGTGATCAAGGGAACCCCCAAGAATTTTACAGGGAACACCCCCAAGCGGAACTCCAAAAGGCTAAGAATCTGATCCGATTGGGCAGGAGGGACATGGGAGAGAAAGCACATACTCTTTGAGGCATTGATGTGGAGACCCGAGCCCAAGGAGAACTGGTCGAGACAAGTCTTAATATTCTTGACAGAATCAATATCACCATGATAGAAGATAAGAATGTTATCCGCAAAGCAAAGATGGGTGATGGATAGAGGTGCAGATCGCCAATGAAATTTGAAAGAAGCCTGCTTTGAAGTCTGCAAAAGCATAAGGGAAAAGACTTCCATAATAATGACAAAGAGGTAGGGGGATAATGGGTCACCTTGTTTAAGGCCTTTAGCCCCTTTGAAGTAACCACATAAAGCCCCATTTACCTTAACAGAGAAGCTGGAAGTGGAGATGCAAGCCTTAATCCAAAAAATAAATTTGGGAGGGAACTTGAAAAGTTTAAGAGCAGCCCACAAAAAATCCCAAGAAACAGAGTCAAAAGCTTTTCTGAGATCAATCTTCATAGCACACCTAGCCGGACCAGAGGGTCTGTGGTAATTTCTAAAAGGTTCTTGAGCAAGAAGAATGTTATCACCAATTCTCCGTCCCAGGACAAAAATGGATTGGAAGGGAGAGATGATGGAAGGAAGAATATCTTTAAGCCTAGACGCAATGAGCTTTGAAATGCACTTATAAGTTATATTGCAGCAAGAGATGGGTCTGTAATCATTCATAGAGGAGGGGTTTTGAACTTTTGGCACAAGAGCAATGGTCGTGGCATTAGACCCCCTAAGCAGACATCCCTGACTGAAAAAGGAATGAATAGCAGCAGTGAAAACCTCCCCAACAATGTCCCAAGCATGGAGGAAGAAATTAACAGTAAACCCATCAGGGTCGGGGCTCTTGTTCTTCTTCATGTGCTTAAGGGTGGAGAAAATCTCCTCATCCGACACATCTCTTTCGAGCAGAAAAGCTTGTTGAGAGGACACAAGCTTGGCCCGAAGACAGTCAGGAAGAGAGGAGCAATCAGCAGAAGAAGGCGTACCAAAAAGATCATAGAAATGATTAACTGCAACACGTTGAACAGCGAAGTGACCAGAACACAATTCACCCTCAGAATTCTCAATTGCTAAAATCTTATTTGTGTTCCACCTTTGCTTGACTTGGTTATAGAAGTAACCCGTATTCTTATCACCCTCCTTCAACCATTGAATTCTAGATTTTTGCTTAACAAGTTTTTCTTCAAGGAGGAGAGCCGCCCAAAAAGAATCAATTTGAGATCTCTGAAGAAGGAGGAGAGATGGATCACCTAGATTAAGAGATATGGCATGCTGAGTAGCGTGCAAGCAGTCCCTAGCCTGCTTCACATTTAAAATTAGATTACCATGGCGCCTATTAAGATCCTTTAAAGCAAACTTAACAGCAGAGAGCTTCCCTGCCAGAAGCTGAAGCGGGTCACCCAAGCAAGGAGTGAGCCAAGCAATCAGAACCACATCATGATAATTTTCCAGACCCATCATGAGATTAAAGAATTGGAAAGGCTTAGGAATGTGGAGCATGGAAATACCAGACTGAACCACCACAGGGCAGTGATCAGAGAGGTCACGAGGGCAGAAAAGGGCTTGGGAGTTGGGATAGGAATCCAAACATAGGTTATTATTGACTAAAACCCGATCAAGCTTCTTGTAAGTTAGGTTTGCTATTTGAGAATCCCACCAGGAGAGAAGAGGGCCAATAGCGTGGAGGTCCATCAAGAGAAGGTCATCAAGCCAATCCTTGAAGTTTTACATACCATAGTCCCAAGTACATGCACCTCCATCAATTTCAGTCAAGGATTTAACCACATTAAAGTCCCCAAGGAGGGTCCACGGTTTATCAATCGAGCCAGCAATAGCTCTCAAATCATTCCAAAGAAATTTCCTTTCACTAGGAGTATTGAGCCAATAAACAACAGTAACAAAACCATTAAAACTAAAATTGACAGAAGAAACAAAACAATGGATAAATTGTGCAGACTTTGTAATAACATTGACATTCCAGATATTTGGGTCCAAACCAACCCAAATTCTTCCATTCACATGATACTCATAGTTAAAGTGCCACTGCCAATCCCTACAAATAGCCTTAGAGATAGAATTGGCCTTAGGTGACTTGACCCTTGTTTCAACCATGCCAACAAAGGAGATACTATGTTTACAGATGAGATCATGGACGCTAGTCTGCTTAGGAGACATATTTGCACCTCTAATATTTATAGAGCAAAAATTTATCATAAAACAAGGAATGAAGTTAAGCTGGGGACTTCTTGCTCCCCCCTCCTTTGGTCTTTTTCTTAGAGGCTTGACCAAGATCAAGAGAGCCTACCGCTTTATGTTTGAGATCCCTAACTTCCTTCTCATCAATCAGTTTAAGTTTACCCACGAGGGGGTTAGGGGAAGGAGTGATATCAGTATCGGAGAAACAGTCTAGAGGACTTGCCGCCACAGGGGAGAGAAGGTTGAACAAATTTGAATCTGGAGGACCTGAGGGAGGGGCCGAATCAACATGATGTTTAGGGCCCTTAGCAACCAAGGTCCAACTGTCAGAAGCTGCAATAGGGGGTGGGGAAGGGATAGCTGGAGAAGTAGAGGGATCACCAACAGCTGAGGCAGGTGAAGGGGCAGCTTTAGGAACCCATTTGTAGTTAGCTTGAAGACATCTAAGAAGAGAGTGCCCAAAGGAGTTGCAGTGAGAGCAAGACAGGGGTTTATTCTGGTACTCCACTTCAACCGAAACCACTTTCTCTGATTTGGTTTCCTCATCAAGGATAACAACTTCAAGGCTAGAGGGCCAGCCTGAGGAGGAAGCAATTTCAACACATATCCTAGCAAAATTCATGGGCTCTAATTTTTTAGTGATCTTATCAACAAAGAGAGGTTTACCTATCCGACTAGCAAGATAGCTTAGTCCAGGGCCAGATAAGTAGGACAGAGGAACATTATGGAATTTAACCCAAACCGGGGCCTTAGAGCACATGTCAGATTTAAAGTCCAACCCCTCCTTCCAATGCATGAGCTGTAGAAGCTTATTAGAAACAAACCAAGGGCCTAAAGCAAGGATATTGTCACATTCCTCAGGAGTAGAGAATTTAAAGATGAAATACCCCTTATCCTGCAAAAAGACCTTCTACAGCCCCAGGCTATCCCACAACTTATGAACACTACTTTTAACTTGTTTAAAAGGAAGCCTAGAGTGGATAAAACTTCCAACAAGACAAGACTTCCAGAGGTTATTTCCAAGCTGAAGGACCTCTGAAGGGGCCTTAACAGTGATGGGCCAATTTTTCAATGACGGAGGAGCAGGAGGGTAATATTCAAGAACCAAAGAAGATTTGGGGGGGGGGGGCCTTTAGTCACAACAGAGCTCCAAGAAGGCATAACCAGAGCAGAAGCAGAGACAGGCCCAGCTTTCCTAGGAGCAGACCCAAGAGCACCCACTAAAATCGGAGCACCAGGCAACTCACCATTAACCAAGGAAGGCAACGTACCAGAGACAGTGAGGTTAGGAGGCTTGTCCGGAGCTACAGGGCTGCAAGCTCTAAGGGAACTTTTATTAAACAGGTCGTTTGCATTGACAGTGAGAACAGATTTGCCTTTATAGGCGAACTCATTTACGTTTTCAATAGAGAAACCTTGAGCTTTAATAAAATCCAGCAGCAAGTTACATCTTTTTTGCTCATCAGCAGCTTCAATATTCCCCTGCTTGGATAACGCTTGAGCAGCTATAAAAATCTCTTTCATGGAGGAACCATGTTATAGCCCTAGGCTTGCTTCCACCAAACTATTGGTTTCAGAAGCATCAGAGCTATCCGAGGTCGGGCAAAGAAGCGGCGAAGCGAGCCTGAACTTCGGCCATAGCCTCATCATCAATAAAGGATGTTGTTAGGTTAGAGATCCCAAATTCAATGAAGAGATCCCGGGAGGTAAAACTAACAGAATTTCCAGCTGAAAGGTGGTCATAGTCAACCATGGCGAGTAACGAAAGAAAGGAAGGAGAGAGGAGATGAACAGGGCAGACACAGGCAAGAGCAGGACGGAGGAGAAATGAGGAATGTCGAAGAAAGAGCTAGAAAAGGTAAACAGAAAAGGTTTGAAAGGAAGGAAAAAATAGGCGAGGATGGGCGGAAGCTAAAAAAGGAAATAAGGAGTTAACAGAAAAGGGCTAACGGATGAGAGAAATTAAGAGAGAAGGGAGAGAAATAATATTTTCTTCCATACTCTGTAGTATGTAAGTAATATTATTTCATTTCAGATTCCGAATTCTACACTCATTTTGTTAAAGTTTTGGCTTCTATACTCCGTAAAATTAGTAGAATATCCTTGATATTTACGCTTCATCTAGTATCTTTTTATGGAAATATTATTCTAAGCATTCTTGATAAGTTTTAACTTTTTCATGCCGGGATACTACTATTCACGGGGTACTATTCACAAAGTACTATTCCTGGTACTATTCACAAAGTACTATTCATGAAGTACTATTCATGGGGTAATATTCACTCGAGTACTATTCACCCGAGGTACTATTCATGACAAAAATTAATTTCTTTACTATCCAAATCATTTTTGATACAACATTATTCTTGAATTTTACTCCACAAAACAATATCATGTTGACAATTTGGATATTATTGAATTCTGGATAAATTAAATTATAAATCTTTAAAAATTTATCCTTTGCTTTCTTTTAATTGAATTCTTATATCATTGTTATCATCCTCATGCTTATACTGTGATAAAAGTCATCTGTGGCTTACGTGCATAGAGGGACTGTTGATTGGTATGATTATGACCACGGATTATTCGGTATAATCATGACCGTAATGTTACAAATGATGTGGTAAAAGTCTTCATTGGCCTGTAGTGCATTGATGGACAGTGGTTGGCATTATCATGACCATTGGTGAAAACACGAATATTTTTGGCCCGTAGTGCAGGAATAATTTGTGAACGTGATACTAATGAATATCATTGGCCCGTAGTGCAGGGATGATTTGATAATGTGATTTATTTATTAAGTTGAGTCCCAGCGATAAAATTGATGATAAACTTTTAAAATCATAGAAGATAGTAGATATCATGCTCTACTTGACTTTTCTAATGGATTGCTTGTTCCGCTGCAATTAAACTTGATGTCTATTATATTTTATCAGTTTAACACTGTTGAAGGCTAACGATAATTTATTCTGCATTATCTTAGTCATAATATTTCTTACTGGGCTAGTTGAGCTCACCCTTTGCTTTCATTGTTCTCTTCAGGAAATAAGAACATAGTCGGGACTAGTCGGGGAACGAAGTGATGGTCCGAGATGGTGCATTAGTAGTCCTCACTATTCTGTGAAATAGTGTGATAATAATTGTAATAATATTGAATTTGAGTTTGGATATTGTCTAGAAGACAATATTCGTGTTGAAACTCCCACCTTATGTTTTGTCGTACTTTACATGACAGTTGTATAATTAAGTTGTATTTAAATTTTGTACCATGTATTTGGCGACTCAGAATGGGTGATGTATACCTATTTTGGGGCCGTCACAGTTGGTATCAAAGCTTAGGGATATGATCTCTGGCTAAGATGTGAGACTCGAACTAGGGGGAGAGACGGGGAAATCCTTCGCTAGTATGACCTACCTAGGTTTATTTATTATTTAATTGGTCGGTCAGAATATAGGGGTATTATGTGGTATGTCAATTAACCCTTGTTTTGTGGCAGTGTTTGAAAATTACAACTGAAAATCAAGAGATGAACTCATATAGAGTTGTAAGTGATGAATCGAGGAGATTCATTTAAAGAATAAATATTGGAGTATAATATTTTGTTATAACAAAGATTTTATTGGGGAGTACTAATTAAGTTATTAAACTTGATTGTAGGATGTCAGGCGAAGAAGAAGTTAGAGATATCCATGTGGTGAGTGAAGAATTAATAGTTGTACCTGATCTAGTCGCAGAGGTAGTAGCTGAGAGTGAGGAAGAAGAGGAACCTGAGGAGAATTTATTAGGAGAACTTTATGATCGAAATGTAGAACTGCAAAATCGTATTCATGAGTAGAAAGACGGTCGTGGAGCAAAAGGATGTAATAATTCAAGCTTCTGTTACCCGATATGTGATGCTTGAACAGAAGCACTCTTTGGCAGAGTATAAGATGATAAAGCTGAAATCTGAGAATTCAAATGTCAAGGATAAGCTGAAAGAAGAAACAACTGAACGAGTGAGAATGAAGGATGTATGGGTAAAAGCCGCACGATGCATTGATATTGTGGAAAGAGAAGTCTGATCCAAGAAGGCTAAAATATATGATATGTATTTCTCTTTTTGGACAGCAATTGGGAGAACCTAACATCGAGTTTTGAATTACCCTGTACGATGAAGTAGTTGAGGGTGAAATTTGCCCTATAGTGAAAGTCAATTCCAGCGGTAATGATGACACCAAGGGCTGTCCCGGAAAAGTCAAAGTTGGTGGTTCAAGTGAGAGCGCTTTTCGTAACTTCCCAAAAAGCGAGGAACCAAACGAAGTTATCACGGGTAAGTTAATCATAAACTTTAGCAAAAACTATACCTTATTAGATACCGGTTTTACCCACTCTTTTATTTCTCCTACTTGCGCTCAACGTTTAAATTTAACTCCAGAAAAATTAGACTTTTGACTTATCTATTGAAACTCCGTTGGGAGAAACCTTCATTACATCCACTGTTTATAAGTCTTGTTTGATTCAAATCGGCACCCGCACATTACCTGTCGATCTTATCTCTTTGAAAATACTTACATTCGATGTGATTTTAGGAATTGATTGGTTAACTACTCATCATGCTAAAATTGATTGTTTTCGTGAGGTTGTTAGCTTTCATATTCCTAACCAACCTATTATGTGAATTCAAGCAATCAAACCACTAAAGTCGATAACTGTCATATCAAGCCATAAAGTCATTCGTTTATTGAAAAATGGATGTCAAGCTTTCTTAGCCCATGTCACAGATTTAAACAAAAATACGTCAGATTTGAATGATATATCTATTGTTAATAAATTTCCTGACGTATTCTCTGAAGAACTTCCTGGCCTACCCTTAGAGCGTGAAATCGAATTTTGTATCAACCTTGAACCCGATACAAACCCTCAAATATTTCTTCAAAACGGTGCACGTGTGTAAGGAATCATGTTTCTCTCTCTAGGTTTTTTGCTCTGCCTTCTCTCTAACCTTTTCAAATCTGATCCCCCTTTTGCTCCTACCTAACTTTTCCGACCTTACCTACTTTTTTTTTTCTTTCTTTCTTCCAACCACCCCCCTTCCCGCTCCTTTTTCTCTCCCTTAGCTCAGTCTCCCCTCACTCCGACCATCTCTAGCTTTTTTCCCACTCTCTTTCTTCCTTCATTCTCTTTTCGTTTGATCTCTTCGGTTCTGTGCCATAGTTGACCACTCACACCTTTCTCCTGGTAACTCGATCAGTAGCATTTCCAGAGACATGTTTGGGGAGTTTGGGGTATCCAAACCTAACTCTCCCTCTATTGATGTATCAGTTATGGCTGAATCGGCCCCCTTTCCAGTTGAGGTCCCGGTAGATGCTGAGGTTTCCTCTGACTCCGAGGCGAAAAGTGTAGCAGATGATAGTATTGGGGCTCATCTCGGGTCCTCTATGTCTAAAATTTTCAAGGAAGCTCAACTCCTTTCTCCTCAAGGTCAGATTGATGCTGTTGATGAACGAAAGAAAAGTAACATTCTCATAGACTTGATTTTAGCACAGGGATTCTCTGTTCAACATAATAACAATTTTGCTAGTAAAGGTAAATCTATTAGACAAGTTGATGAGCTTGATATGTTTGTTAAAAGTCCCCTTCGAGCTCCTGGATCTGAGAATACAGTTTTAGTCCCTGGCTCCGCTGCCTCTACCCCTACTGTGGCCATTGGTTTGGTAGATGGTCCTGGCTCCCCTTCGGCGCTAGGGGTCGAGGGAGGTGTGCTTGGTTCTGGCCCCACTCAACCGGCTGACTTGGCCCATACTGTTAGCCCAGCTGGTTTGGTCGCTAAACAATCCTGGAGTTCTGTTATGGCTAAGGCCCCCCAAAGTCCTGTTTAAACCTTGTATACTTTCCCCCTTCTCCTCCTTCTAGTGAGAATGGACCATTACTATAAAACCTCCTTTTGAGGTCCTTCTGTTGGGGAACAGTCTTTGGAACTCTTGTTTGATTGGTAGTTTCATTCACTCCAGGCTTCCTTTTAAACTTGTTGAAGAGAGTGTGCATATGGGATAAGTATGGCCCGCAGAAGATTTTTCTTCAAGATAAGGATATTTTGTCTTTAAGTTCTCTTCCCCTACCGAACGTGATAATATACTTGCTCTTGGCCCTTGGTACATCTCTAATAAGCTTCTTTATCTCAAACACTGGAAGGAGGGAATGGATTTCCAATCAGAATCCTACACTAAGACTCTTGTTTGGGTAAAATTTCATAACATTCCCATGTCTTATTTATCTGCCCTTGGTTTGAGCCACCTTGCTAGTGGAATATGGAAGCCTCTGTTTGTGGATAAAGTTACTGAAAAACTAGAACAATGAATTTTGCAAGGATGTGCATTGAAGTCTCTTCTTCCTCTATCTTCCTGTCTAATCTGGATGTTGTGGTTCTTGATGAGGAATCTAAGACATAAAAAGTTGTTGTCAAAGTCGAGTACTAGAATATGCCTCAACTTTGTTCTCATTGTAAATCTTTTGGCCACTCTCTTATTCGTTGCCCCTCCACTAACTTCAAATGGGTTCCTAAGCCTCCTCCTTTGGTTCTTGACCTGTCGGTTACTTCTGGAGCTTCTGCCATTCCGCCTGCTAGTCACGCCTTGCCTTCGGATAGCTGGACTTTGGTGGCTAAAATTCCCAAGCTTATTGGTACTCCAGCTTCTAGAGGCTCTTCCCCCTCCCCGGTGGCGCCTAGTCCTAATCCTTTTAACCTTATTTCGCCCTTGGATGGTTTTTCAGATACAGATACCACTCCTTCGCCCAACCCCCTTATGACCAAACTAAGACAAATTGATGAGAAGGATTTACATGACCTCAAGCATAAGGCCAAAACCTTTGTTGACACAGGCCAAGTTTCCAAGAAAAAGATCAAAGGAGGGGGGAGCCACAAGTCTCGTACTTAAAATTTCTTCCCTTTTATGTTATCTTTTTGCTCTATGAATATTAGAGGTGTTAATAAGTCTCCCAAGCATGCTAGTGTCCATGCTCTCATTGATAAACATAGTCTATCTTTTGTTGGTCTTATAGATACTAGGGTCAAGAGCACTAAGGCCATCTCTAAGACTATTTGTAAACACTAGGAATAGCATTTTAATTATGACTTTTATATTAATGGTAGAATTTGGGTTGGTTGGGACCCAATTTTTTGTTACTATTGTTTATGGGCTTAACACTCCTACTGAGAGGAAGGTTTTGTGGAAAGATCTTAGGGATCTTGCTCAGAATATTAATAAACCTTGGTCCTTTCTGGGTGATTTCAATGTTGTTCAATCTCTTTCCAAAATTAATGGAGGTGCAATCACTTGGGAGTATGGAATGCAAGACTTCAAAGACCTTCTCTCTGATTTATTTTTGGTGGACCTTCGAGCCTCTGGTCCCCTCCTCACTTGGTGGGACTCTCAGTTAGCTAATCCGACCTACAAAAAGCTGGACAGAGCTTTGGTTAATCACCTATGGCTGGATTCTTTCCCTACCTCTCAGGCCCTTTTACTCCTCGCGAGCTCTCTGACCATTGCCCTGTGGTGGTTAAGTTAGGATTGGCTATCCCTCACCTCCCGAAACCCTTCCAGTTCTTCAACTTCATGGTTGGGCTAGATAATTTCATGGATGTTGTGCAATCTGCTTGGAATACCCCTGCCTTTGGGGACCCATTGCAGATCCTTTCGGGTAAGCTCAGGGCTGTCAAGAAAGCCTTAATTAGTTTGAATCATGTTAATGGTAACCTTTCCTCTAATGTTGAGAAATCTAGAGCTCTCCTTCATGCTACACAGTAGGCTATAACATTGAACCCTACCGATCCTCATCTCCTTTCTCTTCAGCAGTCCCAATCGGCTACACTTTGGGCTAACTTTTTATGTGAAGAAAATCTTCTGAGGCAGAAGTCTAGGATCCAATGGCTAAAGGAAGGGGACAAGAATACTAGGTTCTTTTATAACCAAATTAAGAACAAATGGAACCATAATAAATTCTTATATATTGAAAATGTTGTGGGGGAATTGTGTTTTGGACACTCGGCTGTCCAAAGTATTGCAGTTGAGCATTTCCGTTCTCTGTTGGGCAGTCCTCCCCTTGCCAAGGGTCAAGCTTCCCCGAACCTGGAGTCTTTAGTCTCTTCCAAGTTATCATCCCAACAAGCTCTGTTGCTTGAACGGGACGTTACTGATGAGGAGATTCTTAATACTTTGAAGCACGTGAAAAAGAATAAGAGTCCTGGCTCGGATGGTTTAATGTTAATTTCTTTATTCTTACTTGGGATATTGTGGGCCCGGTCTTCACTGCTGCCATTCAGTCTTTCTTTTGCCAAAGATGTCTCCTTAGAGGCACCAATGCTACGGCCATTGCTCTTGTTCTAAAAATCGCTAACCCTTCTTCCATGAATGACTACAAACTAATTTCTTGTTGCAATACCTCCTATAAATGTATTTCTAAGATCGTTGCCTCGCGTCTCATGGGTATCCTTCCTTCTATCATTTTGCCAAGTCAAGCTGCTTTTATAAAAGGTAGAAGGATAGGTGACAACATTCTTCTTGCTCAATAACTTTTCAGGAATTACCATAGACCCTTCGAGCCGCCTAGATGTGCTCTGAAAATTGACTTAAGAAAAGCTTTTGACTCCATTTCTTGGGATTTCTTAATGGCTGCTCTTCGTTCCTTTAACTTTCCCCCAAAATTCTTGTTCTGGGTTAAATCTTGCATTACCTCTACTACATTCTCTGTCAAGGTCAATGGGGTTCTTTATGGCTATTTCAAAGGATATAAGGGGCTTAGGCAAGGTGGTCCCTTTCACCTTATCTTTTTGTCATTATCATGGAAGTTTTTTCCCTTATGCTTTCTAAGGCATCCAAGCTTCCCTCCTTTCATTACCACTGGAAGACGGCTGTCATCTCCCTCACTCATCTTTGTTTTGCGGATGATCTCATCATTTTTTGCCGGGGTGACATTGGCTTAGTTAGTACCCTCAAACATTGCCTTGATCAGTTCTACTCTCAGTCTGGCCTGCTTATAAATGCCTCGAAGAGCATGTGCTTTCTTTCCCATGTCCCTCCTGACACTAGCGATGATATTCTATCTTCCCTGGGATTCCAGTTGGGTTCATTCCCTGCAAAGTTTCTTAGTGTTCCTTTGATGACAACCAAACTTAGTCTTGCAGACTGCCAACCTCTCCTCGAAAAGATTAAATCCAGAATCTCTTTGTGGACTAATAGATTCCTCTCTAATGCTGGTAGACTACAATTGATCAAATCGGTTATCCAC
Organism: Panax ginseng; assembly: GCA_020205605.1. Classification (NCBI taxonomy): domain Eukaryota; kingdom Viridiplantae; phylum Streptophyta; class Magnoliopsida; order Apiales; family Araliaceae; genus Panax; species Panax ginseng. The sequence goes on along the minus strand of CM035133.1, from coordinate 94,239,970 downwards.
TATATCCAAGCCTATTGGTCTACTCACTTTATTCTCCCTACCTCTACTATCAATGACATGAAATCTTCCATGTCCAGATTCCTCTAGAAATGGCCTTCTATGGGTAAATTTGGCGCTAAAGTTGCTTGGAGAAAAATTTGTCTTCCTTTTGCTGAAGGGGGGCTGGCTATTAAGAATCTTGAAAATTGGAAAAAAGCTCAGATCATGATGCTTCTCTGGCAGATCATTTCTCCTTCCTCCTCTTCTTACTGGGCTAAGTGGGTTCGTGCTGTCCATCTTAAAAACAAATTCTTCTGGATTCTTCCTACTCCATTGGATTGTTCTTGGATTTGGAGGAAAGTTCTCAATCTTCGATTTATTGCATGCAGGCATATCACCTTTTCTATTGGTAATGGTGCTTGTACTAGTCTTTGGTTTGACCCTTGGCTAGGTCATTCTCCTCTCGCTTCTTCTATTCACCCTTGATTATCAACTCTAGCCTTGGCCCTGCTGCCTCTGTCAGCCAAATCATCATAAACTCCAGTTGGGTCCTCCCTGCATCCAACCATAATGATCTCATTGAATTTCAAAATTCTTTTGATATGTCTAGGATTTGTAACTCCAATGCTCAAGATGCCATTCTCTGGGATGGCACCAGGGCTAAGGACCTTAAAACCTCTTCTTTTTGGTGTTTTATTCGCAAAGTAGGTTTAACTGTGGGGTGGCATAATATGGTGTGGCATAGCATGGCGCCTCCTCGGTATTCTTTCCTTCTTTGGCTTACTTTCCCACAAGGGGCTTCGGACTATTGATAGGCTTATCAAGTTTGGTATGGAAGTGAACCCCCTTTGTGTACTCTGTTCTACTGAAAGAGAAACATTTCATCACCTTTTCTTTCAATGTAGATTTTCTTTTCAGCTTTTGGTCGCTATCCTCAGACGTTATGGCTGGCGTGGGATGGATCGAAGTTGGTCCTCTATTACTGATTTTCTTTGTTGTAGCTCTGGCCCCAATTTCAAGCATGGTTTACTAATTTTTGGCTTTGCTACTGTTGTGTATCGGATTTGGCATGAGCGTAATTCTAGGATTTTCTCCAACAAGGCTACTCCTGTTCGGGTCATTATTCGTGATATTATCCATATCATCAAATGTTGCCTCCGCACTTATGCTAGATTTCAAAAGTTTAAATCTAAGGCTTGTTTCCATCATTTGGTACTGTAATTTCAATCAGTCTTACTATTTCATATACTATTATTGGGATCTATGGACTACTATATATGCATTTGGGAGTTGGGCTTACTTCAATCATTACGTGTGCAAAATTTGGCTTGCATAGGGCATGGGGATTCTCTTATCTTTGATGCAATGACTCTAGTGATTTAGAAGTTGTAGGGTAAACATGGTATGACCTGGGTTGCTGATGTAGGTTTCATCTGCAACAGTTGTGTTGTTGGTTGCCTATTTTTCTGATCTATTTTAAGGCTACTAGGTCCTAATTTTTCAGTGGTGATGATTTTCTTTGATGATTACTGGGTTGCTTTGGTAGTTGGTTGTCCTTCTGCTGCTGCTAGGTTCTTTGAGCTTGACTACGGGTTTGGTGATTCTCTAAGACTGAACTTGGGCACTATTTTGATGGCTTTGGATTGTCTCTGGCTGTTGCACTATTCTGCTTCCTCTTTGATTAGGGCTACTTTGGGTTATCTATAGGCTTATGGTTTGGGGAATTTTTTGGTTGCTCTATGTTGGGTCCGATTTTGTCAACTGTTATTGGTCTGCAGTTGGCTTGTCGTTGGTCTAGCCTTTGTTGCTGTTTCCTGTGCATATTGGGTGGACTATCATGCTGCTGCTATAGATCTATCCTGTTTGGCAAAGTGGGGTCTTGAAAGGGTGGGGCTTCAGTCAAGAAGGGCTCGGTTGGGTTGGACTTCGGCAAAGAGGGGCTCGAATTGGTGTAGTTTCGGCTTCAGCCAGTTGGGATTTTGGGAGTGTGGTGCTTCGGCCTTTTGGGGCTTTGACTAGGCAGGGCTTCAACTTGGACCATTCGGTCTTCGGTTTGTTGGTTTGTTTTGTGGACAGGGCTTCGACTTGGACCATTCGATCTTCGGTCTGTTGGTTTGTTCAGTGGGCGGGGCTTCGAATAGAAAGTCCAACATAAGGCCCAAAGTTAATAAAACCTAAGCTCGAACCAAGAACCGGACCCGTGGATCGAACCGATGGGTCACCGGGTGAGAAAAACCCATGGGGCGACCCATGTGGGCCCCATGAGTGAGTCATGGCTGGCCAACTTGGTGGCCAAGCAATGGATAAGTGTTGTGGGGTGCAAGAAATGAATAATAAGGAGGTGGAAGTAAGGAGGTGAGATGGTTTAATGACCTTAATGCCCTAACCTTGCAAATTCTATAAATAGAGAGGTTGTTAGTTCATTTGTTGCTTGTTCAAAAACACCAACATCTTAGAGCTTATATTATTGATAGAAAAGTGAGAAGAGCTAGTCTTTAACAATCCAAGAAGAAGAGAATAAGAATCAAGTTAAGAACACAAAGGTAATGAATCCTAAACCATTATTCTCTATCTCTTCAATTGTAGCTTGATAGAGAAGTGGATATTGGTGGAGCATGTATGATAAGGAGTATAAGGATGGCTATTAATGGACTTAAACCTTAATAAACCATGTTGTAAGAGAATCATAATCATAGAAGTTATGAACTAATGAAGAACATTTGAAAATTGTCATTTGTTGTTGATGGACAAGTTTAAAATCATCATGTATAGTATTAGATGATATGTGTTTGGTTAGGATGATAGAATGATGGAATGACTCCATTTTAAACCGTGTAAAAATCTCAAGTAACCAAGTTATGGCGAAATTTAAGAGATTAGACGATAATCGTGGAAATCGTGAAATTCTTAGAATGAAAGTTAAAAGTCACCATTGAAATCGGAAACATTGGTTTTCGATGGAGAATAGTCTAAATTTGCATTTTTGAGCTGCGGACTCGAAAATGGTCAAATTCCGACTTAGAATGAAGGAACGATCTATGAACGTTCACGAACGTTTAACAAATTCGTAATAAAGAACTTAATCGATGATTTCCATGTTAATGGATTCAAAAATGTAAGATTCTTAAATGAAATCATAGTTCATGTGATTTGTGAGCTAACGACTTTTGAACGAGCCGATTCGGACTTATAATGAATTAGTTATGAGCCCGGAAAGAATTGCGATGAGAAAAAGCGTGAGAAATTATCTCGAGGCTCGAGGTCGAAACTACTTGTTGCATGGCCAAAAGTGTGAAATCGGTCTTGCAGTGCTTGGTAGAACCCTCAAATCTTGTAAAGTTATAAGCTCATGCGCTTATATAGTATAAAGGAATGGGCCATAGCATGATGCAAGCCAAGGCATCATGTATCTACTATCGACTCATGCCGCAACGCTAGCTTTTGTAACGACCGAGAAAATTGAATTATTTGTAAAATAATTTTATTTGATTTAATAATGAATAAAAATTATAATATATGTTATTATAATGAGTTAACAAGATGAATGTTGTTCTATATCCTAAAAGTGTCGTAAAGTCGTAGTATTTTGGCTACGTGAAGAAATTAAAGTGTTTAAATTTCCAAGACGAAAATAAAAGTTTTTCAAGAAATTCTCTGAAAAACACTATTCATCAATTTCTACTCAGGAATTATTTAAGAATTTCCGGGAAATACGTAATGATAGAATAATAAGGAAGGATGGATTATGTGATAATAATTTAGTTATGACAAATGCGGTTTTTTGCCTGCATACTAAGTTTAAGAATGTTAGGGAAAGTGAAGATTGAATAAACGATGATTGTATGATACGCAAGTATTATACAAAGTATGAAATACGAGTATGATACGAAGTATTATACGAGTATGTATGAAAGATAGTATATCGTATATGATGAATGATTATACGAATTAGTATACACAAAGAATACGTGGACTATACGTTAAAAGCTTTAAGCTAATTGTAATGGACTTGTAGGATTTGTGTAGGAATTGGGCAAGCCCAAGTTCAAACTTGCTAAAGCCCAAACATTAATAATACAAGCCCAATGTAAAGCCCAATGTACTTAAAACCTATGCCCAAACCAAGAACCGGACCCGTGGATCGAACCGATGGGGCACCGGGTAAGAAAAACCCATGGGGCAACCCATGTGAGCCCCATGAGTGAGTCATAGCTGGCCAACTTAGTGGCCAAGCAAGAGATAAGTGTTGTGGAGGCCAAGCAATGAATAGTAAGGAGGTGGAAGGGCTTAATGACCCTTATACCCTAACTTTGTAATTTCTATAAATAAGAGGAGTTGCTAGTTCATATTTGCCTTGTTCAAATTTCCACCAACAACTTAGCATAAACACATTGAGAGAAAAGTGAGAAGTGTCTTGCCAATTTAAGAAGAAAAGAAGAAGAACCAAGCTAAGAACTTCAAAGGTAATGAATCCCTAACCATTAATCTCCATCTCTTCAATTATAATTTGATAGAGAAGTGAGTATTGGTGGTGCATATACCATAAGGAGTATAAGGATGGTTAGTGGAGGACTTAAACCTTAATAAACCATGTTGTAAGTGAATCATAATCATAAAAGTTATGAACTCAGAACATTGAAGAATTGTCATTTTGTTGTTGATGGACAAGTTTAAAACCATCATTTGTAGGCTTGGATGATTTATGTTGTGTTAATGGAAGAAAACCATTTGGAACGGTGTAAAAATCTTAAGTAACGAAGTTATTGCGAAATTTACAAGATTAGACGATAATCGTCGAAATCGTGAAATTCTCGGAATGAAAGTCAAAAAGTCATCATTGAACTCGAAAACGTTAGTTTTCGATGGAGAATAGTCTAAGTTTGCATTTTAGAGTTGTGGACTCAAAAATGGTCAAATTCTGACTTAGAATGAAGAAACGAGCTATGAACGTTCACGAACGTTTAACAAATTCGTAATAAAGAACTTAATCGGTGAATTCTGTGCTAACAGATTCGAAATGTAAGATTCTTAAATGAGATCATAAAACATGTGATATGTGAGCTAACGACTTTTGAACGAGCCAATTCGGACTTATAATGAGTAAGTTATGAGCCCGGAAAATTTACAGAAGAAAAGAATTGAGAACATTTTTTAGGCTCGAATTCGACGACCGCAACGTGACCCGAGGCTTTATAATTAAGCCATGACACCATTTAAGCTACTAACCCATTGAAGAGTGGCTTGCCAGCCTTGTAGCATATAGAAGGAAGTATGAAATACAATGCCGAGGCTTGGTCCGAGGAGGCGAAGAGTCATGCCAGCAGTAGCATGGCTTTAGAGGGGTAGTCAATTATGCCGCAACGCCAACACTAGGAAGGATGTGAATAATGGAAATGAATGTAATGCTTATGAAAGTTGATTAATAGTGAATTACTACTTTAATTAACTTAAACTAATGTCCTTAAGGATGATAATAACTTTGAGAAGTCTCTCTCGCTTTCTCAATTTCAACTAAAGGTTAACGAACGATTACTTGAACATAAACGCAAAGTAATACAATAAACCATAACGAACGTTAACCGATCTAAAGAATGATTAGATTGAGAAGAAGGGTAAGATACATTAGTGACCATACATGATTGTTTATGACCTAATGTGGTATGTTATGTACTTATGTATTGTAGAAACCTTAAAGATTCAAAAGGAAAGTGTATTAACTGTAGAAGACGCTGAATGCAAGTGTTCTAACTCTTGTCTATGTTCATTCTGGACAAGCTTTGTGATTCATGTATCTTACGCATGAATTGATGTGAAATGAAGTCGAAGCCAATTCCTTCAGCTAGACTTAGTATATTTTGTGGATTTCCTTATAATCTATCAAAATGTTATCAATATTGTTATCTTTTGCCAAACTGTTTTGGTATGGATTTCAAAGAAAGACTGAGTATTAATGAACAAAAGTTTTGTCGTCAATCGACAGGCACGTGAGGTTGCCAAAACTTAAACGTAGATACGTTTAATGAAGTAGTGTTGTCATACAAACATAGAAGTACTATAAGGTGATCACTGAGCGTCTTTCATAAGATATACCAGACTTACGGACTTGGTGCCGGGTTGTCGTTTTTAAAGAAAGAATGAAATGCTCAAGGTCTTGGACCAAAATCGATGTTTAACTAATGTTGTGCATAGTTAAACGTTTTAAAGAAAAGAGAAGTGTTATTTTGAATTCTCTATAGTACTTCATAGTTATTGATTCAGTTATAGAAGATATATGATTCATATGATTCAAACCTATTGTTTAATGAAATTGTCATACTTGCTGAGCTAGTTATGCTCAATCTTGCTTGAACCATATGAATTTAGCTAAGACTGAACGAACTGCAGGATCCAGTAAGGATAAAGGGAAGGCTAAGACAGACCAATAAGCTGTCTTTGTAATAGTATAGCATGAATATTGTAATTATTTGATATTATGACAAAGAACATATGTAATGACTACAAAGAACCTGGGAAAGGGAATATTGTTTTGGAATATATAGAAGACATATTCATTCTTTGAGTTATTTCAATTGAATTTATGTGTGAACTATAGCATCGTGTAGCACCATCTGTCGGGTTGGAAGATACTCGAATTTGGGAGCGTCACATGTTGGTATCAGAGCCGTAGGTTATAAAACTTAAGGGGGAAAAAGAACCTTAAGTTATAACCTTAAGAAAAGTTAAAGAAGTAAAAGACGAAGTTAACCCTAAAAATGTATTAAATGTGATATGTGTTTTTATTATTCTAATGATGTGTACTAATCAAACTAATTTGTTTTGTTGTAGATGTCAGGAGATAACGTGATGTATAAGGTTATACATGTGGTTAGTAAGGGGTCTGTAAACCAAGTAGAGATCTTACCAACACCTATAGTTGAGTTGCCAGAAGTGGTGGTGGTTGAGTTAGAAGACTCGGAACTATGAGAATGCTATTAGGCAAATGTAACCTAGTTCGTAACTAGAGTTAGATATGTAAATATACTGTATCTATGTAGTGACGTAAAATCCTCTTTTGTATATCAAAGGGTAGTCTTTTGTAAATTCCAATTTTTGGAAAGCAATGACGAGAAAGTAATGTAATCAGCTAAGGTTGTGTAATGATGAATGATGTAGTATTATATTACAAGGAAGAAGCAAATCGATATAAGTCTTTTATTAAACATGTTGTGCAATGAGTATGAGTTATTGTTTAATAATAAATAATAACTAACTAACAAGAAGTCGGTCTCGAACGATAAAATCGATGAGAGAGAAGCTCTCCCTTCTCTCTAGCTTTGCTTTTCATTGATTCAGATACGAATCTCGTTCCCATTCCGAGATAAATTTTCGATGGTTTGTTCGAGTCCCCTCTAATCTGTTTGTCCGAGGTTATCTTTGTTCCTTCTTTATTTTGGGCTTTTGTTTTTTCGTGCTTATCCTCCATGGGTAAACAGTTGAAACGCTCAAAATCCAAATCTGCAACAAAGAGGCCTCAGTCAAAGATGGTGCTCGGTTCTATTGGGAATGCTAGTGTTGAGGATTGCTTTGATTCTTCAAGAGCTTGTTTCAAATCTGTCGTGTCTAGTTTGAAGGATGCTAATTTTGATTTGCCAGATAATTTCTACTCCTCAGATGAGGAGGTCTTGTCTATTGTTCCTGCTGATTCACTCTCCTGGAGCTGCGTGTGTGTTATCTGACTATTGCCATGGGACCCACTCAGCTGATTGTCTCAAGGAACCTTTAGACCGATGCCCACGTGCTTGTGTTTACAACTTTCAGCTTTTTAGTCACAATTATTGTCCGAATGGAAATTCATCTTCTAATGCTCAATTTCCAAATTACCTGGGCCCTGCTACCCAGCAAATCGCTAACTCCTCTCTATCTCAGACTAGGGAGGCCGAGATAACTCTGTCCTTGCCTAAACCGTTATCCATTCAAATTGGCGAATTCTCTTCTCCCCTTGCCGGTGAATCCTCTTCGACTCACGGTAGGGATGCTCCCGCTTCCTCAGGTTTTTTGCTCCATCATAAGGTATGTCCTCTTAAGGATCACGAGATTCTCTCCATTCCTTCAAAAATCTCACAACATGGAGTTGATGTTTGGTCCCTCTCCCTTGTGGGTTCTTTTATTGGTTGTAAGAAATCTATACACTATGCTTCTTTCTGGGCAAAAAACATTTAGGGTGACCGAATTGCAAAGGTATTTTTTAAAGGAAATGGTCTCTTCATTTTTAATTTTAAGCAAGAGGCTGATATGCTCGGTATTCTCAACTCTGGTCCTATTTTTTTTTGGCAAATCCCTCTTGATCCTTCATCGATGGCATCCTGGTATGGAATTGGTTAAATCTGATCCTACTGCTATTCCTATTTGGATCAACTTCCATAATGTCCCTCTTGCCCTTTGGCATGATGATGGTTTTTCTTACCTTGCTAGTCATTTTGGTAAACCTTTGTTCCTTGATGAGCATACTAGGACAGGTAACAAATTTGCATTTGCTAGAGTATGCGTGGAAATTGAGGCAATCACAATTGTTCCAAGTTCCTTCAGAATTCAAATTGAAAATTGTGATCCTCATGAAATCAAGGTGGAAATCCTCTGATGCTTCTTGCAAATCTAAGCCTCGAGCTATGGTACAAAATCCTGGGAAACGCAAGTCTTTTTGGGAAAAGGTGGAGAAACGAAATGAGGAACCATCATCTTGCCACTCTTCTCCTACCCTGCCCCCGGAACACTGTAATGATGTTCAATCTTGCAAGGTAAAGCAAAATGAACACCCTCTTGGGGATTCACTGGCTTCCACTAGTACAGTTTTCCCCCTGGACTTTAATATTGGATTACAGCCTGGTAGTCCAGGGAATGTTGATCGCAGTGGGAAGGGTATGACGGCAATCTCACCGAACGTACCATCATCAAAGCGGAAAGTTAATTCCCCAGGATCAGGTTCGGAAAAAAGAGTTCACTTTGACAAAACTGCAATTTTAATGGATATAGCTAATATTGCTAAAATAGATGCTTTAGCTACTATCTCCTTTCCAGCAGTCAAATCTTGCTTAAAGGTTTCCACCGGGAGAATTGCAATGCGGCAAATCGAAAATAAACCTCCTTGACTTATACAACTGGTTTGTTATTGGGCTGGTTGGTAACCCCCATGTGGTTTTGCTGTTGTAGCAGCACGTGGTTTTGGGTCCGGCTGGTTTAGGTTCTACGTAGCCATGCTCCTTGATATTGTTATTTATTGTCGTTATTCTGATTTGGTTTGAATCTGGTTTGAATCTGACAATCTGGCTTTCTGCTTTGGTTCGTTCTGCTGGTAATGTTCTGATTTGGCTTCTGTTTCATTTTGATGGTACTTGGTTGCTGTCATTTTGATTTCTATCAATCCTTGCTCGTTGATTTATTCAAATTCTTTAGCTTGGGTATGTTTTGCGCTTGGCCATATGAAAGGTTCTGTCGATGAGATTTCCGGCTGATTTTTGGCGAGTTTTGGGAGTTGCTGTGGGTCAGTGTTCTTGCAGGTTTTGAGCAACGCAATGGGGGCCTTCTTTCTCATATTTGTTTTGCATTGTTGGTGCCACCTTGTTGCCTCCCACGTGGGGTATAAGTATTTTGATGCCACACGTGGGGTTTACTTTGTAGCTAAATATTTAGTTTTATAGCTAAATGTTTTTGTTTCTGCTGTCTTTTGCTTAACCTCGGGTTGTGAGGGCGATTAATATTGGGTTAGGCAATTGGTTTTTTTCCTAGTTTTTAGGTGCTTTAATCCTCTCGGGAGAAGAGGGTTATGTTATGATCTCCACTGTAATATCTTTAGCTTTTGCTTTTTTATATACAAATAAATTTAGCAAAAAAAACAAGAAGAAAGTAATAATAAAGTGTTATTTATTTTAACAGAAAGATGCCGCCAAGAAGAAGACAATGAAATCAAGAAGCGAATGTAAATCAACCAAAAGGGGGACCGGTTAACCCGATGCAAGAGTTCGTTAATTTATTAACGACTGCTTTTAATAGAAATGGGGCGAATATATCTGTAAATCCTGTGATAGTACGGACTACTACGTTTAAGGATTTTAAGAGTGTAGGTCCACCGGAGTTCGAAGGAACTACGGACCCTATAGAAGCCTAGACTTGGGTAAAAGAAATAGAGAAGGAATTTTGTTATTGCAAATGTCGAAGAGGGGCAAAAGGTTTTTTTTGCTACCTATATGATGAAGGGAGAGGCCAACTTTTGGTGGGAGGTAAACCAGGCTAGGGCTGGAGTAGAAAATATAATGTGGACACGGTTCAAGGAGATTTTCTTCAAGAACTATTTTCCCACGAGTATGTAGGGGAGGATGGAGATGAGGTTTCTAGAATTGAAACAAGGGGAAATGACTATTCCCCAATATGCTTCCAAGTTCAATGAACTGGCAAGGTTTTCTCCACATCAGGTCGATACGGAGCTAAGGAAGGCGAGGAGGTTCGAGCAGGGCTTGAAACCCTGGCTCTATAGCCGGATATCAGTGTTTCAAAGTACTTCCTTTGGAACCATTCTAGAGAAGGCGATAATCGCCGAGGGTGGTAACGAGGCTCTAAGCCAATACCACAGAGAGAAGAAGAAGAATAAGAATAAGGTAGAAGGAGTGAAAACCGAGGGAGCCAGCGGGAGTGGCAATCGTCAGAAGAGGAAGGGTTTTAACTCTGGGAATACCGAAGTAAAGCAAATAGATCCTAAGAAGAGGATGGAGGCATGCAAGAATTGTGGGAAGACTCATTTGGGAGTCTGTCTCAAGGAAAAAGCGGTGTGCTACAACTGTGGATAGGAGGGGCACATTTCGCCTAATTGTCCAAGTTTGAAAAAGAATCACAGATGTTCGCCTTTGTTGTGAAGGAAAACATCAGAAAGCCCAAGATGACCCCATAGTCTCCTAGCTATAGGCTCAACAACTTTATAGGGAAGAGAGGAATGAAGGAAATATCTCACAAGGTATCGCTTGATTTGGTTTCTCTAAGTAGCATATTAATAGGAGGTATAATGAACAAGATTCCATCAATGAGAAGTAGAATTAGGTGGGTGGTATGAACGAAGCCTAGAAGACCTGACATTAGTTCTACCAAACACATCACTCCAAGTTTTGGTGGCGGCTTTCTGGCCTGGTGCAGGTATTTCCCGTTCCTTGAGGGAAGAAGCGGGAATTTTTGAAAAGGCTGACCCTAAAAAACCAGTTTTGACAAGACATGAGTTGGTGGGAGACCGAGCTTGAACCACCGGTTTAGAGCCTTCACCCACCTCAGTCGCCGGAGAAATCAAAGGGGCTGATCCTCCCGGCCTAGAATCTTCACCAACATATAAGACCTATCGAAGAGCACCACCTAAGAGGCCAGAGGAACTCAAGGGGGATATCTGGTTTAGGACTTAATACAGGTACCTCATGTGCACTTGGAAAATTGACCCTCTTACCATCCGACAAGAAATGTTGAACATCATTGGAAGTAATCCCGTGAGCTGATAAAAAGGACATTAAATGCATGTTTTTCTTCCTTTCAAACAGAGCTTCCTCCCTATCTTTTTAAGAAAAATGATGAGCAGCCGAGAATATTTCCCTAGCATTGGCCCCCATAGCATGACCGATATCCATATCAGGAGCCAAAGCATTGGTTGAAGAGTCTTCAGAGCTAATGTTGGTACCCATACCACCCATAATGGGAGCTGACTCCACCATTTCCTCGACTCCAAGATGAGGAGGTAGAGAGTCCGATGAGTTCGGATGAGACACCAAACTCAGCAAATAGGTCTTTAGAAAGGCTACTCTATGAGTTCCCTACGGAGAGGTGGTTGTGACTAACCATAATGGAACAGAGGAAGATGATGAGCGAAAGAAAGAGAGGTGATCAAAAAGTACTAATGAGAACCGAATAGAAAATAAGAAGATTAACAACAAAGAAGCCAAAAATTGTGACATGAGTGAAGGGGAGAGGCCGGAAAGTTAGGTAGGAGATGGTCGGAAAAGAGGTATAGAGAGAAGGCAGAGAGAAAACTTTAGAGAGAGAAACATCTTGTGAAAATAGCTCGCATGGTAGCTATTGTTATAAGAGAATTCCACTAAGGGTAGGTGATCATCCCAACTTCCTTTAAAGTCCATCATACAAGTTCTAAGCATCTCCTCTAGCGTTTGTATCGTCCACTCACTCTGCCTATCTGTCTGCGAATGATAAGCGGTACTTAACCTCAATTGTGTTCCTATCCTCTCTTGCAAGCTCTTCCAAAATTTTGACGTGAAGCACGGATCTCGCTTAGAAACAATCGATACAGGCACTACATGTCGTGAAACAATTTCCTTTACGTACAGATTTGCTAATTGATTCAAACTATATCGGATCTTGATTCAAACTATATCGGACATGGTAGCTACATGTCGTGAAAATGAGCCGTCTTTGTTAGTCGATCCACGATAACCCAAATGGCGTCAAAACCTTTCTGCGTGACTGGAAGTCCTACCACGAAATCCATCGTAATATGCTCCCATTTCCACTCCAGTATCTCCGACGGTTGGAGTAGACCACTCGGCCTCTGTTGCTCCGCTTTGACTCGTTGACACATAAGACATCTACTAACGCACTCCGCAATTTCTTGTTTCAGATTTGGCCACCAAAAATGTTGCCTCAAATCTCGGTACATTTTCGTGCCTCCTGGATGAACGAAATACGTCGTCTTGTGTGCCTCGTGTAAAATTTCTTCCCTCAACTTAGTTATCGCTGGCACCCACACTCTCCCTTCAAATCTTAAAATATCGTCTCTATCTATCTTGAACTTTTCTTCCTCATTTTCCGGGATCCTCTTCCTGATTTTCTCACATTCTTCATCCTTTTCTTGGGATTCCTTTACTCCAATAAGGTCGGACGAGCTTCTACTGCAAATAATCTCTCTTCAAACCTTTCTGGTCCTTTCACTTCTATCTCCAATTTTTCCATATCCCTTATGTTCCTCCTGAGTTGTCAACTGAAATAACTTCTCCCTTCCTTTCCTACCCAACGCATCGGCCACAACGTTTGCTTTTCCCGGGTGATAAACAATATCGCAGTCATAATCCTTGATTAATTCTAACCACCTTCTTTGACGCATGTTTAACTCCTTCTGTGTGAAGTTATATATATATATATATATATATATATATTGTTACCGTGGGTTTTTGACCCGCGGGTCGACTAATCCCCTGAGCCCGATACCAGAGCGGTTTGCTACCCGACTTGCACTGGGGGTACCGTGGCCACATGACCATTTCTGGCTTAACACTTGTTGCAGACGGGAATCGATCCCAGGATGCCCGGGTTTATGGTTCACCCTAGGTCGAAGCTTACCGCTGCGCCAAATATCTCACATTTTTCACCGTACAAATAGTGTCTCCAAATCTTTAACGCAAAAACTACTGCTGATAACTCTAAGTCATGAGTAGGGTATCATTTTTCATAATCCTTCAATTGTTGTGACGCATATGCAATGACTTTTCCATGTTGCATTAACACACAACCCAGTTCTCTATGCGACGCATCACTATACATCATAAATCATCCTGTATCATCTGGTAAGGATAATACAGGTGCCTAGCTCAATCTCTTTTTTAGCTCTTGGAAACTCTCCTCACACTTATCTGTCCACACAAATTTCACCGTCTTCGTTGTTAAGTTGGTCAATGGGGTTGCTATCTTACAAAAATCCTTGATAAATCTTTGATAGTACCCAGCTAACCCTAAGAAACTTCTTACTTCAGTTGGCTTCTTCAGTTGTTCCCGATTACTCACTGCTTCTACATTCGCGGGGTCTACTGGTATTCCATCCTTATCCACCACGTGTCCTAAGAATTGAACCTTCTCCATCCAAAATTCACACTTAGAAAATTTTGCATACAACTTCTCTTTTCTTAGTGCTTCCAAAACCAGTAGATGTTCGGCATGTTCTTCCTCCGTCTTTGAGTAGATCAATATATCATCGAAGAAAACTACTACGACCTTATCTAAGAATGGCTTGAAGACTCGATTCATCAAGTCCATAAACGCTGCCGGAGCATTCGTCAACCCGAATGACATTACCAAAAATTTGAAATGTCCGTAACGAGTTTGAAACGCCGTCTTTGATATATCCTCTTCCCGCACCTCCCACTGGTGATAACCCGTTCGCAAATCTATCTTCGAGAAACACTTGAATCCCTTTAATTGGTCAAAAAGGTCGTATATCCTTGGTAACGGATATCTATTCTTAATCGTCACCCTATTCAATTCTAGATAATCGATACAGAACCTCATTGATCCATCTTTCTTCTTTACAAACAACACGGGTGCTCCCCAATGAGACACACTCGGTCGTATGTAACCCTTATCTAGCAACTCTTGCAATTGTATCATTAATTCCTTCATTTCTACTGGCGCCATACGGTATGGAGCTTTAGAAATTGGTACAGTTCCCGGTGCGACAAACTGAGTACGCTTTACAGATTCCCACCAGTAATCTGCCTCTCCTCGTAACATGAAGGTGGCAAAGGGAACCTTTTGCTCCTCGAAGCATCCCAAGACATCAAATATCTTGGTGATCTGCTTTATCCACGTCTCCGCCTTAAGTGGTTTTGGCTCTCCCAAAAACTCTGGTGGTCCCAGCTCCTTGAACTGTTTAGCGGTGACCATCCGAGAGATGCCAGTGTTTCTACCTGCATTTTGAACAAGGGCCGCTCTCGCCTGATGTTGCATGAATTGTATAAAGCCTCTGAACATCCCATCGTTAATCATTTGATTGGTGTTGTAGTATACCTGAGGATTATTGTCTTCCTGTTACACATTATCCTGGGTATTGATTATTAGTGACTCAACGGTCTCATGTGCTTCATTGCTAATCTCAACATTTTCAGATGCCATTTTCAAACACTGCCACAAAATAAGGGTTAATTGACATGTCACATATTATCACTATACTCTGACCGACCAATTAAATACCAAATAACTTAGGTAGGTCATACTAGCGAAGGAATTCCACGTCTCTCCCCTCCTAGTTCTTGTCTCACATCTCAGCCAGGAATCATATCCCTAAGCTTTGATACCAAATGTGACGCCCCCAAAATAGGTATACATCACCCATCTTGAGTCGCCAAATATATGGTACAGAAATCAAATACAAACTTCTTTAATACAACTTTCGTGTAAAAATACGACAAAACATTGCTTAGTTTTTACATGAATATTGTCTTCTAGACAATATCCAAACTCAAATACAATCCTCATTATATTTATTATCACACTAAGTAGTGAGGACTGCTAAAACCACCATCTCGGACCATCACTCCGTTCTCCGACTAGTCCCAGCTACGTTCTCTTTTCCTGAAGAGAACAATGAAAGTAAAAGGGTGAGCTCAACTAGCCCAGTAAGAAATGTTATGACTAAGACAATGCAGAATAAATTATCATTAGCCTTCAACAGTGTTAAACTGATAAAATACAATAAACATCAAGTTTAACTACAGCGGAACAAGCAATCCATTAGAAGAGTCAAGTAGAGCATGATATCTACTATCTTCTATGATTTAAAAAGTTTTTCATCCACTTTATCTTTGAGACTCGACAATAAATAAACCACATCATCGAATCATCCAAGACTACTCTGGCCAAGGATATTCATGTAATCATCAATGGTCATGATTATACCGAATAATCCACGGTCATAATCATACCAACAATCATCCCATCCATCAATGCACTACGGGCCAATGAGGACTTTTACCACATCATTTGTAACATTACGGGTCATGATTATACTAGAATGATCCACGGTCATAAATATACCAATCAACGATCCATGCGTATGTAAGCCAAAGATGACTTTCATCACAATATAAGCATGAGGATGATGACAATGATATAAGCATTAATCAAGCGAAATCAAGGATAAATATTAAAGACTTTAAATTTATCCGAGTTTAAAAATATCCAAATTGTCAACAATCTTTGCTTTGTGGAGTAAAATTCAAGAATAATATTCATGTATCAAAAATAATTTGGACAGAAAAGAAATATATTTTTCGGGTGAATAGTACTTTGGGAATTGTACCTCGTGAATAGTACCCCGACATGAAAAGTGCCCCAAATATTCAAGTGAATAGTAACTCGTGAATAGTACTCCGGCATGAAAAATGCCCCGAATACCCGAGTGAATAATATTTGAGTGAATAGTAACTGGGTGAATAGTAACCCGTAAATAGTAACTCATGAATAGTATCTCGGTATGAAAAGATCAATAATTATCAAGAAAGCTCAGAATAATATTTTCATGAAAAGATACTGGATGAAGCGCAAATATCAAGGATATTCTACTAATTTCACGGAGTATAGAAGCAATACTTAAACAGAATGAAGGTATAATCAGGAATATGAGACGAAATAATATTACTCACATACTATTAGGGTATGGAAGAAAATATTATTCCTTATGAATACTGAACAAAAATAATATCCCTTACCTCAGAAGAAGACTGGATACTGGAATAGTGGGGTAGCAGACTTCTCTTTTTCTTTCTCTCTATAATTTCTCTCTCTATAATTGCTCTTGTGAGTCTTACTGAATTGGTGAGAATGCAAGAAGAATGTGCTTCTATTTATAGAAAAGTATAGTTTCAATAATTGCACGTTTTGGGGCTCGAAATATTACAGTATAATACCTTCATTTTTTCCTTCATTTTTAATTTAGTCCTACAAGTATTATCAAACTTGCACCACCTCCCCTAATAGTACATCATGTGAATCAATAGTACATTCATGTGAATCAATAGTTCTATACATGTGAAAAAAATAGTTATAGTATAGTACCTTCATCTATACCTCCATTTTTAATTTAGTCATGCAAGTATTATCAATCTTGCACCACCTCCCCTAATAGTATATGCATGTGAATCAATAGTACACACATGTGAACAAATAGTTATAAGCATGTGAATTAATAGCAATTAATTGCTCATTTATCCAGATTAATTATTTGGATTGGTGATATAACCTCCAAATATTAATTATAATCGAAATAAATGTCGATTTCCACTAACACTAATAATCCCAACACAATGGAACTATCAATTTCATCTTTAATCAAAACGAATTTATTCATCATTAATATTATAACTCATAATATTTAACAACCGGATCATTTTTCAGGAAAGAGGGGGCTTTCCGATAAGGATTTCTCCCTATAGGCGAGTAATTAGGTGACCAAATCTCTCCTCGACAGAACTTTCTAGACATCGTCAATATTGAAAATAATAATATGAATAGCTTTGTCGTCTCAATTATTGATTTAATAATATAAAATATTGATAATGTGACAATAATTGAATCAATAATATGAGAGATATTATGCAGCAATTATTGTAGCAATAATTGAGTATAACTAAATGACTTCTCACGTAAGTATCAATAATTAATACTGTGTGCTACTATGCAACCACTCGTATTACTGTACTTTTACCACCGGATAGTTCTACAGTTTAACGGTAAAACTTTTGTCGTTATTTTTATACAAAGATAATTATGTCATTTTCTAACTACGACAATACTTCTGTTGTGGGGTCCACCAATGATTGTGCCGTCGTACGAATATTTCCCGACCAATCGAATATTATATAATCACTTGCTTACTTTGCAAAATTTATAAATATTACCCACAACTATAATATTATATCAAATCTACACCATAATATTCAAAAATATTTTTTGAGAAAAATTAATCTTTATTCATAAAAGTTGGGGTCTTACAGTTTGGTTATTAAAGGAAAAATGGACATTTAACATGAGACTTGTAACGAATAAATTTTTCGAGTTGTGATTCTGGGGACAGAATCCTTTTAAGGAGGGAAGGATATAACGATCGAGAAATTTGTAATTTAATATTTGTAATTTAATTTAAATATTTATTGAATTAAATAAATATTTTAAATAATTTATTTATTGAGATAAATAAATATTTGATGAATTGTGGTGAATTAATTTAGTAGCTAAATTGATTAATGTTAATTGAATTGAATAATGATAATTTTATACGAAGGATTTAATTTAAGGAAATAATTAAATTAAATCAATTGCTTAATATTTAAGAAAATAATTAAATTAAATGAATTATTTAAAATTTAAGAAAATAAGTAAATTAGATAAAGTTATGTTAAGTCTAATTTATTAATTTAAATTAGATATATAATCATTTATTATTCATAAATATAATTATAATAGAAATTATTTTAATTACCATTACAAGTTATTTAAATTAATTAAGCTAAAGTTATTTAATTAACTAAATGTGTGACACATGAAACTATATAATAAAAATAATATAAAATAATCTAGTTTAGGGATAGGTGGTAGCAAACAAGGCCTTGTGGCCTTTGGCTTCTTGTAACTTTCGCTTTATTGGTTTTGTTAACTAATATTCACGATTATCAGTTGGCTTATTTTATTTCACGTATTCTTCTAAAGCCTTAGAGCAGAGAAAGAGAGTTGTGAGGAAGAGAGTGACTATCTGTTTATTTTGCTAAGGAGTTGGAGTATTAAGGTTCTTATTATTCTTCTCCCCAACAATCAAGGATTTAAGGTATAAATTTCTACTAATGTCTAGGTTTTGATTTCTTAGTGAATATCTACTGTAAATTGGTAGTTGTATTAGGTTGATACATGTATGTATGTTGTTATAATCTGCTAATCATCAATTGTGAGTGTTATTTGATGATTAATTACATGAAATTTGGGTTTGTAGGGAGAAAAGTAAATAACAATGTATGTTTATGAAAAATGACTTAATAAAGTACAAAATTTCATGTTTAATATGTATGATAATCTGAAAATTGATGTTAGATTATGTTAATATGTTAAGAAACGAAAGCAGTGTAGTTTGAATCATGTTAATTGGTCGATCGAATTCGCTAAAAGTGTAAAAAATGATGAAATTCGAAAAATTGGGGTTTTGATCCCTTAAAATTGAATATATATATATATATATATATATATATATATATATGATGTTTGTGTGGTGAGAATGGTGAATAGCATGATCATTGATGATATTACAAAGTTTTAGTTGCTAGGTTTCATGATTTCTGTAGAAAATTGGAATGATTGGTATTTCGCTATATATGAGTTTCTTAGCTGTTTACATACGTACATGGCCTGCTTGCATAGTTTCCTGTGTACAAAGCATATGATCTTATCACTAGGTTTCTATGAGCGTGCTTAACGTGCTGCTTTCAAGTTAAGGTGCGAGCTTGAAGGCAGCGGCCTTGTTCTGTAGTTCTCGAGCCTGAGGCGGTGACTTTTGCTTATTTGTAGGTTATGATTTGTGGACTTAAATTAGTTTAGCGTGCATGTTAATGATGTTAAGACATAATGTGGATTACAACAACAGATTGTAAGGTGTTGCAATTCAAAGTGTGAAGATTTTTTTTAAGTGATTGTTAATTAAGTTATATAATGAAACTAAATGTGATGTTTTCAAAAGTTAGAGATGAATGATTAAGTTATGTTGGATCGTAATGAGATTTCAGATTCGTTAAGGATGTTAACCAACATGGTTAGGTGCTAAGTTAAGGTTATGACCTAAATGATGGTATAAACCCCTAAAGCTAATATTCATACAATTAATTGTTGTTGTGATTTCAATGATATATGTAGGATAATTGGAGAATATTTTACAAGGCAAGTTCCTAAACCTTACCTCTTTACAATTGAGCAAGCTTTCTAACTTCATTCTTTTATTAATGAATGCAAGATCCTAAACTTTTATTGAGCAAGACTATTGTAAGACCCCAACTTATTATAAATGAAATTGAATTTCCTCTATTTATTATTTTGAAATAGTAAGGGTTGAGTTGATTAATGTGGTTAGTTATGGGTAAAATCATAAATATCTTAAATAAGCAAGTGGTTATAAAATATTCATTGTTGTGTAGGGAATATTCGTTTGGTCGTGGAATATTCTTCTTTTGTCGGGGAATATTAAATGCAATGACGCCTGACCTTAATGTGGGCCCATGCTGAAAGCGATTGGATGAAGAAAATGCAAGTATAAGTTTTCATAAATACTTGGTAATAGTTATTACGAATTAACACTTTGTTGGAATACCGGTGGTTAAAACACGATAATACTACGTTGTTGCACAAGCGATAGCTGCGGTATTGCACCAATTATTGATTCTTACGTAAGAAGACCTTTACTCAATAATTATTACGATAATTCTTGTTTAATATTTTATTGATTCGATAATTGCTACGTTGATATTTTATATTATTGTTGTTTCAATAATTGTTACTGCACAGTATTTCCCATTATCAGATCAATAATTCATATTATTTGAATAATATTATTAGATAGCATTATTGGCAATGTTTAAGGAAGTTCTATCTAAGGAGAGGTTTGATCACCTAATTGCGCGCCAGTAAGGAAAAATCCTTATTGGAAAGCCCCCTCTTTCCTGGGAACAACCTGATTGTCATTATTGTGATTCTATAATATTATTTGTGAAAAATGACAATTGTTGAAAAATGATATTTTATCTTTTCTGATAAAATAATTCATTTAAATATATTATTATATTATAATAATATAATAATGGTGATATTTTTACATTGAATGTGTGATATATGAATAAATGAGGAGGAAGAGTATTTTTGTTACAATAAATGTTAAAAACATGTTAAGCATGTCGGTGGACCCCATTTTGTGACTAAAATTGGATTATAGCCCGTAAAATTATCCGTATGTGGATTTCAGTCAATTTCTGCTTGGAATTTAGAAAAACTTAAACTTACAAAGTTGTAAAGAATTGAATTTTCTATGGAATGGACATAAGATTTGAATTTTTCTAATAAAAGGGCTATTTATTATGAATTATTGAAGTTCCAAAATAATTGATTTTTGAAATTTTAAATATTTTTTAATGAAAAACATTTTTGTTATGATTGGTGGGCCCCAGTTGTTGTTAAGCATGCTGAATTCAGAATTTCAAAGTGGGCGTAGGAATTTTAAAAATAATAATAATATTTTATTAAATTTTTTGCTTTGGTGTTCTAAGCATTTTCCTATAAATAGGGTCTTAGGTTAGAATTGAAAATCACACCGTAAGCTCAAGTTTTTCTCTCTATATTATCGGCGTATTCTTGTGAGTATTTTGATACTTTGAGTGTTGTTATACGGTGCAAGTTCCTTGAAAGACTATATCCAGTATTCAATCAAATCAATCATCTTTTTGAGGTAAGGGATGTTATTTTTTTATAAATGATATTATTTTTTCAATATCATTATCTTTGAAAAATTAGTATAATTTTTCTTGTGAAATTTCTACCTTTTTTTGTGTGAGGAGTTCTTATTCACGTATCTGCACTTATTCACGTATCTGACACTATACACGAATACGGCACTATTCACAGAAAAATTAAATTTTCCTTCTTTATCCCAGATGTCTATTTTTGTTACTATCTTTGATTGTATCCATGTTTTGATTATTATTCTTAAATTTTACTCCACCATAGTATATTATGCGCTGTTTTTGAACATGGATAAACCGAAGTACGAATCTCTAATATTTGTTCTTTTGTCTCACTGGATTCATTTTCTTTAAAATATTTTTCATCATCCTCAGTCCTAAATGATGATATAACTGAATATCTTTGGCTTGTAGTGCAAAGATGAATGATTTTCTGATGAATATCTTTGGCCCGTAGTTCAAAGATGAACAGATGTTGAGATGAACATGACCAACTGATGAATATCTTTGGCCTATAGTGCAAAGATGAATATTTGATTCAAGATAAATATTGATTGATGTTACAGGGATAAAATATTGATGATGGAATTTTAAATTCATAGATGATAGTAGATTTTATTCTCTACTTAACTCTTCAAATGAATTGTTATTTCCGCTGCGAATATTAATCTGAAACTTGTTGTCTATTATATTCTATCAGATTTTTCCCTGTTGAGGACTAACGATAATTTGTTCTATATTATCTTAGTCATAATGTTATTTACTGGGCTAGTTGAGCTCACCCTTTTCCTTTTTGTTCCATTTTTTTTCTTAGGAGGCGAGAATGTAACGAGTACTAGTCGGGGTATGGAATAATGGTTCTAGAAAGTTGTTTTAGTAGTCCTCACTATTTTTGTAAAATAATGTATCAATAATTATAATGAGGACTTATTTGAGTGTGGATATTGTCTAGAAGATAACATTTGTATTTAAACTCACAGTTTATGTGTTATCGTATTTTGCACGACAATTGTAATAATAAAGTTGTAGTTGTTTCTGTACCATGTATTTGGCGACTCAGAATGGGTGATGTATACCTATTTTGGGGGCGTCACAGTTGGTATCAGAGCTTAGGGATATGGTCTCTGACCGAGATCGGGAATAGAACTAGGAGGGGAGAGACGAGTAAATCCTTCGCTAGTATGTCTTACCTAAGCTTATTTGTTGGTTGGTTCAGTATAGGGTTATTATGTTGCATGTCAATTTCTTTAATTAACCCTTGTTTTGTGGCAGTATTTAAGAATGACAACTGAAAATATTAACGATGGAGTAAATGAGACCGTGGAGATACCACTAATCACCAACGAGGATAACGTGCAACAGGCCGACAATGTTCCTCCTGTAAACAACACCACTGAGCAGACGATGAACGATGAGATGTTTAGAAGCTTTTTCCGGTTCATGCAAAACCAAACGAGGGAGACTTCTGTTCAAAATACAGGTAAAAACAATGGCAACGCACAACTAGTCACAGCCAAGCAGTTCAAAGAGTTGGGACCACCAGAATTCTGGGGAAAGCCGGATCCGATTAAGGCAGAAATGTGGATCAAGCAAATTACCAAGATATTCAATGTCTTGGGATGCACGGAGGAACAGAAGGTTCTATTCGCCACTTTTATGTTCCGTAGTGAGGCAGATTACTGGTGGGAATCTGTGAAGCGTACCCATCCAGCCACACTCAGCATGTCTTGGGAGACATTTTAGAAACTGGTCAATGACAAGTACTTTCCTGAAAGTATTCGTCATATGAAGGAGGTAGAGTTTATTAGACCGAGCGTAGAACAACATGGCCATTTGTCGATGCGAGGCGTAAGTTCGCGGAGTTATCCAGGTTTGCACCTCATTTGGTGGAGAATGAGGAATGTATGACGCGGATGTTTCTGAGAGGTTTGAAACCCGACATACGTCAATATCTCATTTCTCACAAATTTTCTCTATATTTAGATGTTGTCAATGGGGATCAATTATTAGAGCGAGATAATGAGTACGTTCAATCGAGGGACCACAACCAGGGTCATACCGGTGACAATAGTCATCGGAGAAATGATAACCGGCGGGGAGGGAAAAATTCAGACAAAAGCGGTAACCACTCTGGTGGTAATCGTGGTCATGATAATAGGAAAGGCGAGTCAAGTGGAAGTTTCAAAAAGAGGAGATTCAACAATGACAATGTGAAGACGTCAGCACCAGCATCAACTGTTTCTAAGGGAGGAGAACAACCACCGGTCCTATGCTATAAATGTGGAAAAGAGGAAAAACATCAGCCCAAACTGTCCACAACAGTTCGAGGTATGTTATAATTGTGGAAAGGAAGGACATATCGCTTGAGATTGTACTGTAGCGAAACCAAGTCCAGCGGGGATGGTGACTCAAAAGGTTGTCCCAGAAAAGTCAAAGTCAGCGGTTCCTGGAAGAGCGTTTGTCGTGACTGGTCAAAAATGCGAGAAACCCAAACGAGGTGATCACGGGTAAGCTAATCATAAATTCTTGTGAAGTTTATACCCATTCATTTATCTCTCCTACTTGTGCTCAACGTTTAAACTTGACTCCGGAGAAATTAGACTTTAACTTATCTATGGAGACTCCGTTAGGAGAAACTTTTATTACATCCACTATTTATAAATCTTGTTTGATCCAAGTTGGTACCATCACATTACCTGTTGACCTTATCCCTTTAAAGATACTTGCATTTGACGTGATTTTAGGGATTGATTGGTTAACTACTCATCATGCCAAAATTGATTATTTTCGTAAGGTTGTTAGTTTTCAAATTCCTAACCAACCTGTTATGCGAATTCAAGCAACTAAACCACTAAAATCAATCACTGTCATATCAAGCCATAAAGTCATTCGTTTATTGAAAAACGGATGTCAAGCTTTCTAAACCCATGTTATGGATTTGAATAAAGACACGTCAGATTTGAATAATATTTACATTGTTAGTGAATTTCTCGATGTATTTCTGAAGAACTTCGGTCTACCCCAGGCGTGAAGTTGAATTCTTTATTGACCTTGAACACTGTACAAAGCCCATTTCTAAAACCCCATATCGAATGGCTCCTATTGAACTTCAGGAGTTAAAGGTCCAACTACAGGAGTTGTTGGACATCGGTTTCATTCGTCCTAGTACATCTCCTTGGGGTGCTCCTGTTTTATTTGTAAAGAAGAAAGACGGGAGTATGCGACTTTGTATTGAACCATGTCACCATCAAGAATAAGTATCTGCTACCTCGAATTGATGACTTATTTGACCAGTTGCAATGATGATATAACTGAATATCTTTGGCCTGTAGTGCAAAGATGAATGATTTTTTGATGAATATCTTTGGCCCGTAGTGCAAAGATGAACATATGTTGAGATGAACATGACCAACTGATGAATATCTTTGGCCTATAGTGCAAAGATGAATATTTCATTCAAGATGAATATTGATTAATGTTACAGGGATAAAATATTTATGATGGACTTTTAAATTCATAGATGATATTATATTTCATTCTCTACTTAACTCTTTTAATGAATTGTTATTTCCACTGCGAATATTGATCTGAAACTTGTTGTCTATTATATTCTATCAGATTTTTCCCTGTTGAGGACTAACGATAATTTGTTCTATATTATCTTAGTCATAATGTTCTTTACTGGGCTAGTTGAGCTCACCCTTTTCCTTTTTGTTCCATTTTTCTTCTCAGGAGGCGAGAATGTAGTGAGTACTAATCGGGGTATATAATAATGGTTCTAGAAAGTTGTTTTAGTAGTCCTCACTATTTTTGTAAAATAATGTATCAATAGTTGTAATGAGAACTTATTTGAGTGTGTATATTGTCTAGAAGACAATATTTGTATTTAAATTCATAGTTTATGTGTTGTCGTATTTTGCACAACAATTGTAATAATAAAGTTGTAGTTGTTTCTGTACCATGTATTTGGCGACTCAGAATGGGTGATGTATACCTATTTTAGGGACGTCACAACTATTGACTCTATCCATATGTACAATTGAATAACCTCTTGTAACATAATTCGTTACATTGAGCGAGTTTCACTTTCCTTATTATTATTCGAGGCATATATTGTTCTAATACATTGTTTCAAGTGAGATTGTTCTAATTCTTTGAATATAGTACTTTACATGTATATCATGTTTATTCAATTATACATTGTTGTTATTCGGTCCTTGACTTTGATAACCTTGTTCAAATCTTTATTGTTGTATTAAACCTTCAAGTAGTAAGCAAACCTTCATTGATTAAATTAATCTATAATTGAATAGTGTTCTAAAATTCTAGAAACACTAATAAGTTAGTTCCGAGCTAAACTTTCTTTAGAGCGGAAATTCTAAATTCAAGCTGAGACGAACAACCGTAACATAGGGGATTTTGTACGTGTAACGTTTAGATGTTTGAGCATAATACATGGTACAAAAATTTGATCCCCTAAATACGTTAAGAAGAAGTCTCATATAGTCTAATGATCATTGAAAAAGTGAGGTAATAATACCTAAATAACGGAGACATAGTTCGTGATCTTAAGACCCTCAGATATTAAACTCGAACTTGTTTTCTATTTTGATTCGTAGAACAAGTTCATCATTATTCAGCATTCGTTGTTCATTCTCATGTTGTTATCATTACTACTTCCTATATTAGTGAAAAATTGTTTGCTCACTCTTGCATTTAACATTGCAGTTAAAGTAGAAAAAGTCGATGAGCCATCTACTAGCAAAGGAAAGGGCAAAATGTCCAAGTGTTCACTTATGAGAATTTTATTTTAATGAATTATGTTAAAGACTTGTTTTAATTTACGATGTATTCCGCAAACTTATGTAATAAATTTAAGGTTAGATTACCTGGGATTGTTTTATGATGATGTAACCCTTTAAAGGGAAGATTATTGTTTAAGTTATTTAAATTATGTCTTTATCCTTTGTTATGGGTAGTTAGATGTAATGGTTTTGGATAGTGAACACCAAATCCTGTGGGAATGGAGTACCTGGATTTGGGGGTGTCACAGGTTGGTATCAGAGCTTTAGGTTATAAATCTTAGGTGGGGAAACCTTAGGCAGTAACCTTTAAGGAAACAGAAAACATAGAGGTGTCCAACTCTTATCTATTAAGGAATGGATTAAGGTATCCATTGAAGCTAAATAATAAACGACATTATGTGCTATGTGTTAATAACTTAGGTGCTCGCGAGTATCGAAAATGTTAAGTAAAACTTAAAATATCTTATTGTCAGGATGTCTAACGAAGGAGGATCCAGTCCAGCTAGGGAAGTGAAACCTCAGGTACCTAGAGATGACGAACCCCGGGATATTCATGTAGTGCGGGAGCAGTTGATCCAGGAGGATGAGCCTGTGACCGATCCCGAGGAGGATAGTTCTGAGGACATAGAGGAGGATGATGAGGAAGAGGATCCTGAGGATTTTCCACCAAACTCCATATCAGCTGAGATGTATGACGCTCTGTACGACCGTAACATAGAATTATAGGATAAAGTTGAGGAGCTGATGGAGTTGGTTGAGATGCATCACGCTACAATGGAGCAAAAGGATGTGGAGATTCAAGAACTCGACTCACGCCTTGGAAACATGGAATGGGACCTAGTTCATACCAAGGGTCAGCATGAGGATCTGTTGACGGTAAACTAGAAGATGAAGATTGACATGGAGAAATTAAAAGATGACTTCAAAGAGGAATCAGCTAAGTGTGCAAGAGCAGAGGATGCTTGGATGAAGGCGACTCAACGTGTGCGATTTGTCTTTGAGGCTAAGGTCCAAGTGAAGAAGGCCAAGATGAACGAGATGGATTACGCTTTTAATTCTGCGATTGATAGGGCCCAGGATCGAGTCTTTTATTATCCACCTCAGTTTGAAGACTCGTCGTGGTTCGTGATGGATCGTAGAATGGCGTATCGTATCATGGAGGAAGAACGTCAAGAAGCCTTACGACGTCTTAATATGTCTAGATAGAGAGAATAATAATAATAATAATAATAATGTGTGGTTAAGTAAATAAGTAAATAAACTGTGAATCCCTTATTTTGAGATGAATAAAGAGATAGTATGAGTATGTAATCCTGAAACTTGTCTAGTTCAGGAAAGTGAATGTTAATAGCGGTTATGTTATCTTTATATGTTTTAAAACATTATGAATGAATAAAATATCAAAGTTTATTTGAAATGTTATGTGTTATAGCTTTAATCTTGGAATATTTAAGTTAAACTTCAAATACCCAAGAAGTTGAGTAATGAACTAATAAGCGTATATTTTAACAGAAAATGCCTCCTAGAAGAAGACAACCACGTCAACAACCACCTCCTGAGGGGTCTACTAATAATAATGAAGCCAACGTTAATCTGGTTCAGCAGTTGGTAGCTCTGTTGACGGGTGCACTTGCGAATCAACCGCAAGCTCAAGTCACGACCTTTAAGGAATTCAAAGCGGTTGGACCGCCAGAGTTTCAAGGGTCTATGAATCCATGGAAGCCCAAACACGGATCATGGAAATGGAGAAGGTGTTTGGCGTTGCTAAAGTTAACGAGGATCGGAAGATCGCTGCGTTCAAGCGTTCATCTTTGAAGTCTAAAGCTAGCTACTGGTGGCAGGCAAATAAGGTTCGTGGGGGACAAGGAGTGATAGCGTGGGATAGATTTAAGGAGATATATTTCGAATTGTACTTTCCAGCGAGTTCTCAGAATCAGTTGGAGGTGCAATTTCTGGAGCTGAAGCAAGGAACTATGACGGTGCCAGAATATGCTGCGAAGTTTAACGAGTTGGCAAGGTTTGCCAACTCGTAAATACCGATGAGCGTAAAGCGAGAAGGTTCGAACAAGGATTGAAACCCTGTCTTTATGGCAAGGTTTCAATGTTCCAGCTAAATACATTTGTGGCTGTACTGGAAAAGGCAATTATCGTGGAAGGTGGAAGTGATGCCTTGACCAAGTACAACCAAGAACAGAAAAAGAAGAAGAATGAGAATGAGAATAAGGCTGGGGGGGAATAACATTGGAAATAACAGTCATAAGAGGAAGTGGAGCGATAATTCAACTGCGGGAGGACAATAAGGAAGTCAACCAAAGAAGAAATTTGAAGCTTGTGCGACGTGCGGGAAAAACCATACTGGGGTATGTTTGAAGGGAAAGAGGGTGTGTTTCAACTATGGTCAGGAGGGACACATTGCACCGAACTGTTTTAGTCCAAAGAAAGGAGCACGTTTTACCTGCGGTTTGAAGGATCACATGGCTCGTGATTGCCCTAAGAAGCCAGCGGGAAGTGCAAGTGGTGGAAAAGGAAACAACAACGGTGGTGGTGCATTGACTATCCTTTGGATCGAGACAGTCAAGCCGACCCATCTGCGAGGACTTTCAATATGGTATGCGGGGATCTTTTGCATGATCTAAGGATGTGGTGTCGGTATCATTAGATTAATGGTATTAATGCTTATGTCTTTATTTGATTCGGGTGCTACTTGTTCATTTATATCCGATGAATTTGCTCAAAACTTAGATTTGCCTCAGGAAGAATTAGAATTTCCCTTAAGTATAGAGATTGCGAATAGGGAAGTGATTCCTGTTAAATTCATATATAGGAATTGTATAGTGGTTATAAAAGGTCACGAGATGATGTTAGACTTGATACCAATTAGACTTGGTGAATTTGATGTTATACTGGGAATGGATTGGTTATTCAATTACGGAGCAGTAATTGATTGCCAAAGGAAGTGTGTTAACGTTATGACTCCGTCAAAGGTTGTGTTCTATGGCAGCAAATCGCCTCGACAAGCAAGTTGTCTAACGGTGATGCAAGCTAAGAAGTTGCTGAGACAAGGATGTGTAGGATACTTAGCCTATATAGTCGATACACAGAAGAAAAGTGTGAAGCTAGAAGAAATATCGATCATAAGAGATTTTGCAGACGTATTTCCAGATGATTTGTCGGGTCTTCATAGGATTGACAAATTGAGTTCGTGATTGACTTACTACCGAGAACTACCGATATCTAAAGCACCATCTGAGGATGGGTTGTGAGACCCCAAATTTTATGAATAATGATTTAAATTTCTCGAAATATTTTTTGAATATTATCTTTGTGGATTTGATATAATGTTATAGTTGTGAGTAATATTTATAAATTTTGCAAAGTCTGTGAAGTTGTTATATAATATTCGATTGGTTGGGGAATATTCATTTTAACAGGGAATATTCATACGACGGCACAATCATTGGTGGACCCCACAATAGAATTATTGTCGGATTAAGAAAATGACAAAAATATTTTTATGAAAATAACTTGGTGAATTTTTTACCGCTAATTGTTGAAACACCGGTGTTAAAGAAAATGAATATGGCGTGGTTGCATAGTAGCATTACCGGTATTGATTATTGATGCTTACGTGAGAAGTCACTCGGTTTTGTTCAATTATTACTATAGTAATTGTTG
The DNA here is from genome assembly GCA_020205605.1 of Panax ginseng. NCBI lineage: Eukaryota > Viridiplantae > Streptophyta > Magnoliopsida > Apiales > Araliaceae > Panax > Panax ginseng. Next base: position 94,210,242 of record CM035133.1, on the reverse strand, counting down.
CATAGTATCTCGCGTTATTTGATTCAATTATTGTCGATATTTTATATATTATTAAATCAATAATTGAGATAACAAAGTTATTAATATTATTATTTGCAATATTAACGATATCTAGAAGTTACATCGAGGAGAGGTTTGGTCACTAATTGCTTCTGATAAGGAGAAATCCTTATTGGAAAGTCCCTCTTTCACAGGAGCGACATTGGTCGATTAATAGTTTGAATTATAATAATGATGATGAATTTTGTTTTATTATTATTATAAATGTAATAAAATAAAAAACTTTTATATAAAATAGAATACTTTTATAAAGTTATTTGTTTTATTTAATTATAAATAGAATATAATATATTTTATTATGCATAGTATTTGCATAGTACTGCGTATAGTATTTGCATAGTAAAATCTTTTTATATAAAAGCAGAATACTTTTATAAAATTATTTATTTTATTAGATTATAAATAGAATATATTATATTTTATTATGTATAGTGTTTGCATAGTGCCTGCATAGTGTTTGCATAGTAAATTTTTTTTATATAAAATAGAATACTTTTATAAAGTTATTTGTTTTATTAGATTTTAAATAATATATATATATATATATTTTATAAATAAAATATATTATATTTTATTGCATAGTATCCTTTCCATTCTCCTATAAATAGGATGCTTAGTTAAAATTGAAAACACACCAGAAATTCAGAGAATTCTTTTTCTATAATCTTGAGCGTATTTCTTTAGAGTTTTAAGAAGCTTTGAGCATAGAAAACAGTATAAGTTTTCCTCAAGAATATCCTCGCCCTACTAGTCAGAATACTCTTCTTTCTAAAGTAAGGGGTATTATTCTTTCGTATTCATGAAGAGAGTTATTTTCTTTCAATACTCGTAAGAGTTGTTATTCCATTCTTTATTATTATGTTGGAATAACCTGTCTAAGCGAATTACCGCATACATGGTGAAATTCTTTTGTTATTCTATTTTTTATTATTCTGTTAGAATAACTTTTGTCATGCGGTTTATCGCATGCACAGTGAATCATTTGTAATTCCATTCTTTATTATTACATTGGAACATCATGCATGCGGATTCGCATGACTTTGGTTCCATTCTTTATTATTCTGTTGGAATATCACATGCAATGCGGATTACGATGACTTTGGTTCCATTCTTTATTATTACATTGGGAATAACTTTATGCATGCGATCTATCGCATGCACGGTGAATTCTTACATTATTCCATTCTTTATTACTCTGTTGGAATAACATGTCTATGTGGATTCTGCATGCATGGTGAATGATCCTTGTATTCATTCCTTATTAACTTGTGGAAATGATCATCTACGTGGATTCTATACGGTGGCAAAAAATCCATTTGCGATTTCATATATTCTATTATACTCGGTTGGTTGAAGTTTTGGCTTCTATACTCCATGAAATTAGTAGAATATCACGGATATTTGAACTTCATCCAAATATCTTTTCATGGAAATATTCTTACGAGCATTCTTGAATTTTACTCCACAAAGCAAAGATCATGTTGACAATTTGGACGTTATTTGTTCCTGGATAAATTAATTTATAAATCTTTAAAATTTATTCTTGAACTTATTTTATTGAATTGTCATCATCCTCATGCTTATATTATGTTAAAAGTCATCTGTGGCCTGTAGTGCATAGATGGACTTGGTATGATTATGATTGAGGATTATTCGGTATAATCATGGTAGTAATGTTACAAATGATGTGGTAAAAGTCCTCATTGGCCCGTAGTGCATTGATGGACAGCTTTTGGTATGATTATGGCTATGGATTCTCTTCGGTCAAAGGTGCAAAGATGAATTGTTTTATGGTATGATCAGGACCGTTGATGAAAACACGATTATCTTTGGCCCATAGTGCATGGATAATTCGTGGTCGTGATACTAAAGAATATCCTTGGTCTGTAGTGCAGGGATGATTTGATGATGTGGATTATTTATTAAGTTGAGTCTCAGCGATAAAATTGATGATAAATCTTTTAAATCATAGAAGATAGTAGATTTTATGCTCTACTTGACTTTTCTAATGGATTCCTTATTCCGCTGTAGTTGTTGATCTAAAACTTGTTGTCTATTATATTCTATCAGTTGTATACTGTTGAAGGCTAAGGGTAATTTATTCTGCATATCTTAGTCATAATATTTCTTACTGGGCTAGTTGAGCTCACCCTTTCTTTCAATATTCTCTTCAGGAAATGATAATATAGCTGGAACTAGTCGAGGAATGGATTGACGGTCCAGAGGGTTGCATTAGTAGTCCTCACTATTCTGTGAAATAGTGTGATAATAAATGTATTGAGAACTTATTTTGAGTTTGAATCTTTGTACAGAAGACAATATTTGTATTAAAACTCACAACTCGTATGTCAGTATATTTAAGTTTGTATTTGTATTCTGTACCATGTATTTGGCGACTCAGAATAGGTGATGTATACCTATTTTGGGGGCTCACAATGGCCCTGGTAGAAATGAAAGAGTTGATGGTGCAATTGAAAGAATTGCTCGACAAGAAGTATATTCAGTCGAGTGTGTCGCCATGGGGAGCACCGGTGTTGTTTTTTAAGAAGAAATACGGATTGATGCGGCTCTGCATTGATTACCGAGAATTAAATAAGGTCACGATTAAAAATAAATATCCATTACCTAGAATCGATGACCTATTCGATCAGTTGAAGGGAGCGAAATATTTCTCGAAGATAGACTTGAGAAGTGGTTATCATCAGTTGAAGGTGAGACTGGAGGATGTACCAAAAATAGCATTCAGAACTCGGTATGGTCATTACGAGTTTCTAGTTATGTCATTTGGTTTAACCAACGCACCTGCAACGTTCATGGATTTGATGAACAAGGTGTTTAAACCATTTTTAGACAAATTTGTGGTGGTGTTTATTGATGATATATTGGTATATTCCAAAACCAAAGAGGAACATGTTGAACACTTAAGAGTGACGTTGGAGACATTGAGAAAAGAGAAGTTGTACGCTAAGTTCTCAAAATATGAATTTTGGTTGGAATGTGTACAGTTTCTCGGGCATGTTATTGATAAGGACGGAATTTCGGTAGATCCATCAAAAGTGGAAGCTGTAATAAATTGGGATTAGTCGAAGACACCGTCAGAAGTAAGGAGTTTCTTGGGAGTGGCAAGTTACTACAGGCGTTTTATTCAAGACTTTTCCAAGATCGCGACTCCATTGACGAACTTAACTAGGAAAGCGGTTAAGTTTGTTTGGACAGAGAAGTGTGAGGAAAGTTTTTGAGAATTAAAGAAAAGGTTGAGTTCAGCACCTGTGTTGTCATTGCCTGATGATACAGGGAATTTTGTGGTGTATAGTGACACATCGCATAAAGGACTAAGCTGTGTGCTTATGCAGAATGGCAGAGTTATTGCGTATGCATCACGACAGTTGAAAGATTACGAGAAAGGGTATCCGACTCATGATTTAGAGTTGGCGGTGATGGTGTTTGCCCTAAAAATTTGGAGACATTATCTTTATGGAGAGAGGTGTGAGATATATATTGACCATAAAAGTCTGAAGTATATATTTACACAAAAAGATTTGAATATGAGACAAAGAAGATGGTTGGAGCTGATCAAAGACTATGACTGCGAGATTTTCTATCATCCCGAAAAGACGAATGTTGTTGCTGATGCTTTAAGTAGGAAAGGACGGGAGAAGTTAATGTTGTTGATTGCTCAGGAGAAGCTAGTGTCGGAAATGGCTAACCATAGTTGGAAATTAAATATCCGACAGAATCCGATGAAAAGTTGTTCCAGATGGGAAACGGTTCAACATTGGTAGAAAAGGTGAAGAATGCACAACTTCAGGATGAAGACTGCGAAAAGATAAAACAGAGAGTATCTGAAGGTGAGGAAAACAAATTCAAAATCGATTCGAAAGGGTTACTTTGATTCGAATGGAGAATTTGGGTTCCACCAGTACCAGAAATTAAAGAAGAATTTCTGAGTGAAGCTCATAACTCAAGATATTCGATTCACCATGGGAGTACAAAGATGTACCAGGATCTTAGACACCATTTTTGGTGGCCGAATATGAAAAAGGATGTGTCTGAGTGCGTGGTAAAGTGTTTAACGTGTCAGAAAGTTAAGGCTGAACATCAAAGGCTAAGCGGATTATTACAACCGTTGGAGATACCAAAATGGAAATGGGAGTATATCACAATGGATTTTGTGGTACGTCTTCCAACGACCCAACAAGGTTACGATGCCATTTGGGTGATTGTCGATCGACTGACGAAGTCGACACACTTTTTGCCAATCAAGCTTTGATTTACCCTAGATCGGTTAGCAAAACTATACATGAAGGAAATTGTGTCAAGACACGGTGTACCTGTGTCCATTGAATCAGACAGAGATCCACGTTTCACATCTAATTTCTGGAAACGACTACAAGAGTGCTTGGGGACACAGCTGAGAATGAGCACAACGTATCATCCTCAAACTGACGGACAAAGTGAGAGAACCATCCAAACACTAGAAGATATGCTCAGAGCATGTATCATGGATTTCAAGGGAAATTGGGACGATCATTTACCATTGGTGGAATTTGCTTATAATAATAGTTATCACGCGAGTATTGGCATGCCGCCTTACGAAGCGTTATACGGCAGGAAATACAGAACTCGTTATGTTGGGATGAGGTAGGTAAACGTCAGCTATTGGGTCCAGAATTGGTACAACAGACTATCGAGATCATCAAGATTATTTGAGCAAGATTGATAGCTGCACAATATAGACAGAAGAAATATGTTGATCAGCATCGACAAAATAGAGAATTCGATGTCGGTAGTTATGTTTTCTTGAAAGTGTCTCCCTGGAAGGGGAAAATTCAGTTTGGAAAGAAGGGGAAATTAAGCCCTAGGTTTATAGGACCTTTAGAAGTGCTTCGGCGAGTTGGTGAAGTGGCGTACGAGGTAGCTTTACCTCCGGAGTTGGAGCATATTCATAATATTTTCCATGTCTCGGTATTGAGACCATATAAGCCTAATTATAAGCATGTTATAGAATATGAGCCCTTACAGTTTGAGAAAGATTTGTCATATGAAGAAGTCCATGTTCAAATTATTGACAGAAAAGAGCAAGTACTGAGGAATAAGGTGATACCTTCTGTTAAGGTAATCTGAAGGAACCACAATACTGAGGAAGCTATGTGGGAACTTGAAAGCGTTATGATGAAGAATTATCCTCAGTTGTTTGCTTGATTTTGTATAGCGATTCTGGGGACATAATCTTGTTAAGAAGGGAAGAATGTAACGAATAAATTTTTTAAGTTGTGATTCTAGGGACATAATCCTTTTTAAGGAGTGAAGGATGTAATGATCGAGAAATTTATAATTTAATATTTGTAATTTAATTTAAATATTTATTAAATTAAATAATTTATTTATTGAGATAAATAAATATTTGATGAATTGTGGTGAATTAATTTAGTAGCTAAATTGATTAATGTTAATTGAATTGAATAATGATAATTTTATCGAAGAAGGATTTAATTTAAGGAAATAATTAAATTAAATCAATTGCTTAATATTTAAGAAAATAATTAAATTAAATGAATTGTTTAAAATTTAAGAAAATAAGTAAATTAGATAAAGTTATGTTTAAGTTTAATTTATTAATTTAAATTAGATATATAATTATTTATTATTCATAAATATAATTATAATAGAAATTATTTTAATTACCATTACAAGTTATTTAAATTAATTAAGCTAAAGTTATTTAATTAACTAAATGTGTGACACATGAAACTATATAATAAAAATAATATAAAAATAATCTAGTTTGGGGGATATGTGGTAGCCAAACAAGGTCGTGTGGCCTTTGGTTTACTGTAACTTACGCCTATTGGTTTTTGTTAACTGATATTCACGATTATCAGTTGGCTTATTTTATTTCACGTAACTAAAGCCTTAGAGCAGAGAAAGAGAGTTGTGAGGAAGAGAGTGATTCTTTGTTTATTTTGCTAAGGAGTTGGAGTATTAAGGTTCTTATTATTCTTCTCCCCAACAATCAAGGATTTAAGGTATAAATTTCTACTAATGTCTATGTTTTGATTTTTTTAGTGAATATGTATTGTAAATTGGTAGTTTTATTGGGTTGATACATGTATGTATGTTGTTAAAATCTGCTAATCATCAATTGTGAGTGTTATTTGATGATTAACTACATGAAATTTGGGTTTGTAGGGAGAAAAGTAAATAACAGTGTATGTTTATGAAAAATGGCTTAATGAAGTACAAAATTTCATGTTTAATATGTATGATAATCTGAAAATTGATGTTGGATTATGTTAGTATGTTAAGAAACGAAAGCGGTGTAGTTTGAATCATGTCAATTGGTTAAGAAATGAAGTCGTGGCGATCGAATTCGCTAAAAGTGTAAAAAATGATGAAATTGGAAAAATTGGGGTTTTGATCCCTTAAAATTGAATATATATGATGTTTGTGTGGTAAGAATGGTGAATAGCATGATTATTGATGATATTACAAAGTTTTAGTTGCTAGGTTTCATGATTTCTGTAGAAAATTGGAATGATTGGTATCTGCTATGGAATAAAGTTCTTTGCTTCTTAGATCTCTATTTATTCACAATACTGGCAGTAGTGGCAATTTGCAAATCAGGTTTCGCAGACATGCACCCAGTATAAATTGCTATGCTGCGTCTCCGAGAGCCCAGCAAATGACTTTTTGCTTATTTTGCAGGTTATGATTTGTGTACTTAAATTAGTTTAGCATGCATGTTAATGATGTTAAGACATAATGTGGATTACAACAACAGATTGTAAGGTGTTGCAATTCAAAGTGTGAAGATTTTTTTTAAGTGATTGTTAATTAAGTTATATAATGAAACTAAATGTGTTGTTTTCAAAAGTTAGAGATGAATGATTAAGTTATGTTGGATCGTAATGAGATTTCAGATTCGTTAAGGATGTTAACCAACATGGTTAGGTGCTAAGTTAAGGTTATGACCTAAATGATGGTTTAAACCCCTAAAGCTAATATTCATACAATTAATTGTTGTTGCAATTTCAATGATATATGTATGGTAATTGGAGAATATTTTACACTTGTGTAGCTTACATATAAGGCAAGTTCCTAAACCTTACCTCTTTACAATTGAGCAAGCTTTCTAACTTCATTCTTTTATTAATGAATGCAAGGTCCTAAACTTTTATTGAGTAAGACTATTGACTCTATCCTTATGTACAATTGAATAAGCTCTTGTAACCTAATTCGTTACATTGAGCGAGTTTCACTTTCCTTATTATTATTCGAGGCATATATTGTTCTAATATATTGTTTCAAGTGTACTTTGCATGTATATCATGTTTATTCAATTATACATTGTTGTTATTCGGTCCTTGACTTTGATAACCTTGTTCAAATCTTTATTGTTGTATTAAACCTTCAAGTAGTAAGCAAACCTTCATTGATTGAATTAATCTATAATTGAATAGTGTTCTAAAATTCTAGAAACACTAATAAGTTAGTTCCGAGCTAAACTTTCTTTAGAACGAAAATTCTAAATTCAAGCTGAGATGAACAACCCTAACATAGGGGATTTTGTACGTGTAATGTTTAGATGTTTGTGCACAATACAAGGTACAAAGGGCTGATCCCCCTAAGTACGTTAAGAAGGGTCTGTATAGTCTAATTACTGTTAAGGTTGAGGCAATAATACCTAAATATCGGAGACATAGTTCGTGGTCTTAAGACCCTCAGATATTAAACTCGAACTTGTTTTCTATTTTGATTCGTAGAACAAGTTCATCATTGTTCAGCATTTGTTGTTCATTCTCATGTTGTTATCATTACTACTTCCTATATTAGTGAGCAATTGTTTGCTCACTCTTGCATTTAACATTGCAGTTAAAGTAGAGAAAGTCGATGAGCCATCTAGCAAAGGAAAGGGCAAAATGTCCAAGTGTTCACTTATGAGAATTTTATTTTAATGAATTATGTTAAAGACTTGTTTTAATTTACGATGTATTCCGCAAACTTATGTAATAAATTTAAGGTTAGATTACCTGGGATTGTTTTATGATGATGTAACCCTTTAAAGGGAAGATTATTGTTTAAGTTATTTAAATTATGTCTTTATCCTTTGTTATGGGTAGTTAGATGTAATGGTTTTGGATAGTGAACACCAAATCCTGTGGGAATAGAGTACCTGGATTTGGGGGTGTCACAGGACTACCCAAAATAGTAATAATGACTTTTATCATGGGACGAAAGGAGTATAACATTGTGTTTTGTATGACACGGTGCTATACTGCTATGTTTTTGGACATGGTGTTTGTTTGACATAAAGATCCAACATAATTATTAATGCTCGTGTTTTTCAGTTTCCACATGTAACACGTAATTTCCCTTAAGGTCTGAGGATTGAAACTAGCACATTCTTCATTTGTTTCCCCCTTTTATTTGGATGTTTAAATTATGGTGCAAGTAAGCGTATTTGAGACATGAACTCTTTAAAATGCATCAAGTAACTGTGTCATATATTTGAGGCTTGGTGAGGTTTGTGTAATGTGTAAAAAACTTCAAATATGCCACTAAAAATCATATCAATATAACAACTCGATGACATTGTGCATTGCACTTTCTAAATATTTGTTAGTGCTTTAGAATGAAAAGAGGTACTCATTTTTAACCCTATTGGTTACATTATAAACATTTTTATCAGGAAATTAAAAAATATTATATATATATATATATATGGGCAATGATCTATAGCATCTATTTGCTCTGGATAAAAAATGGGCAAATACCATCTTTACCTTCCATTATATTTATGAACGGATAAGATTAAAAAATTAATCTCGCCATCAGCTAGTTTTACTAGCGGGCTGTATTAATATTTACCCTTTCCGATTATGCCACCATCTTCTAGCGGATGTATATCATCAATGAAACGCCCCCATCTTCTAGCGCCATCTTCTTGCGGATGTATATCACCAGTCAAAAGAAACTGGTGAGAAGGAAAAGAAATTGGGCGAGCTACGATGCGATTTCTCGCTGCAAATTAGGGTTGTGAAAGTAAAAAGGAATTAGGAATTAGGGAATTATGGCTGCTGTGAATGAGAAAAAGAAATTGATGAGAAGGAATTGATTGAGGTTTCCAATTTTGGGTGCTGATTGATCCTATAAAACAGCAAATTCAGCACTAACAGAAACCAACTCTATTTTTGTCTCTCTCCCTCTGTGCACACTCCTTCCTTCTTCTTGGATTTGTACATCTCCCATCATCCCACCCGAATCTTAACTACTTTACTTTCCTTTTCTCCGCCCATAGTTGAGTTCTTCCCCTCCCCTTTAAAACCCATCCAACACTTTCGAGTCCCTTTTCAAGTCATTGGATTTTCAGCCTTCAAATCTTTTCTCTTCTTTTAAAGCTACCCAGCTCCGCTTTGTTAACATCCCTTTCCCTCCTTACATCATTGGTGCTACTGTGGCACCATTTGTTCAGGTTCTAATTTGGATCTATTCACCTGTTGCGAATCCAATAAGCAAAGTAACAATTGTTTCTTTAATTATATTGTTGTAGAGTACTTGCTATAGCGAATGTGATGCTTTTTTACTTCCTTCACTCGTGCATCAACTTGGCTTAGTGGGGGTATAATTGTTCAAAATTTTTTTTTATCCCGTCCGCTAGAATAACTAGCGGACGTCGGAATGCATTTTTTTTATCTGGGCCCTCAATTATTGCTATGAATGGTTTAGATGATATTTGTCATTTTTTAATCCTAGCAAATAGATGTTATGAATCATTACCCTATATATATATATATATATATATATTAGGATCAACAGCATATTTTATTTATCTTACTTACCGTTTTCCTTTTTTAGGCGACGGTTTTAATTAAATACAATCGTATGCTTATACTTTTAGCGATTTAACAACATATAGCGTCAGCTTAAAAGTATAAAGATTTATCAGATGACCAAAACCGTCACCTAAAGGGGGGTGAATACGTAAGTAAGATAAGGTATGATGACTTGATCCGGATCAGATATATATATATATATATATATATATATATACACACACACACACACACACAACTATTATATGATGTCTTAGAATTTAGTAATCAGATTAATTCTATATACTTGAATATGTATTTGTACACAAAATTTTTACCCAACTCTATGCAACATATGTTACTAAAATTTGATTATCGCACAACAATCTACCATCTTCTTATTACATTTTAATTTATTAATTGTACGTATAAATTTATTATTAACAAAATGAATAATTCCGTCGCAACGCGCGGATTTATATCTAATAATTGTGCTAAAAAGAAGTTTAGAAGATATTAGAGAAACACTTTTACATAACTAATGCATTTATGCGGAACAGTTATGTAAAAAAATATATTTAAGAAACAGTTTAACAAAAATACGACAAATAGGAGTATCAAATTTACAATTTAGCCCTGTTCTCTGTGTACGCCACCTTTTCCCGTCATTACGGAAAGTTCCACTACCGTTCTAGTTTTACACTGAGAATGTCATCAACATCATCAACAATGGAGTCCCTAATTCTTCAACTCCACGACATCTCCGCCGTGAAATTCGGTAATTTCAAGCTCAAATCCGGCATCTCCTCCCCCATTTACATCGACCTCCGCCTTATCGTCTCCTACCCATCTCTCCTCACCCAAATCTCCCAAGCCCTAATCGCTCAATCCCCCAATCTCGCATACGACGTCGTTTGCGGCGTCCCCTACACTGCCCTCCCCATTGCCACCTGCATCTCCACCGCCTCCAACATACCCATGCTCATGCGCCGGAAAGAGATTAAAGACTACGGCACCGCTAAAGCCATTGAGGGCGCGTTCAAGCAAGACCAAATTTGCCTGATTGTGGAGGATTTAGTCACCAGCGGCGCGTCGGTGCTGGAGACGGCGGCGCCGCTGCGTGCCGCCGGGTTGAAGGTGACGGACGCTGTAGTGATGATAGATAGGGAGCAAGGTGGGAGGGAGAATTTGAAGGAGAATGGGATTAATTTGCATGCTATGGTGAAGTTAACTGATATGGTGAGGATTTTGAAGCAAAGGGGTAGAGTTTCGGAGGAAATGGAGGAGATGGTTTTGAAGTTTTTGGAGGAGAATCGGAAGGTTGCGGTTCCGGCTGCCAGTAAGGGGAATGTTAGGGTTAGGGTTCCGTATGAGGAGAGGGTTAAGATGGCTAAGAATCCCACTGGGAAGAGATTGTTTGAGATAATGGTGGAGAAGGAGAGTAATTTGTGTTTGGCTGCTGATGTTGCCACTGCTGCTGAGTTGCTTGCTATTGTTGATAAGGTGAGAAAACTTTGTTAAACCCTTATTTTTTTATTTTTTTTCTCATATATGTAATCAACTTCAATATCATGGTTAATTAGCTTATAGGAATTGCACCTATCTAAATAGACCCAAAATCCCCTATTTTCACTTGGGGAACAATAAAATTCAGCGACTAAAATACCTTACTAAAGATTAAAATTTCCTAGTCACTCTTAAATGTCCTAAATTCTCACTAATAAATTAAATAAATAATTACACTAAACCCAAGTGGACTTGATAAAAATTTCATAAAATAGATAAATAAATTTTCTTATATGGCTTTGAACTTGTCATCTTCATTGTAGCTTTTGTACAAAGTCATTGACTTTAGCAGCTAAATATACCTAGTGGTTCTGGGGCATATCTATCTAGATAGGAAGATAAGTGCATAGTAGAGTTTCATACATATAATCAAAGGGGGGCCTAATTGTATGGACACTTAGTCAAGAAATAAATAATATATCCTCTTTAGTTCTTTAATACTGGATTCACTTGATATAAAAAATCTATTATGCTGGATCTCTTCTTGGCATTTCTTGTGATTCTTAGTGACTAAATTATGGCTGAATTTTTTGTAATCCCTATTCCTTATTTTTGTCAATAAAAATTTTCATGTCACTTTTTTTTTTAATTTTTTTTATATGCCTTTCTGTCTATTTTTTATATTAGTCATATTACAGTTGATATATCACTGCTCTTCTAAAGCTTCCATAGATGGAGGGGAAAAAATAATTATCTAATTACAATATAGTATGATGATAAGTTATGTAGCATTTGAGGCGGTATGATGATAAGTTATGTAGCATTTGTGGTTGTGCCGTTAAGTTCCTTTTGATTTAGTTATACCTTTTCGATTAAGGAGTTTATTAGCAAGCAAGTTAAGCCTTGTTTCTAATTTACTCTTTGACCATTTATAATTAGTTCCCAGGAGAGGGTATTTATTCTGAATTTTCTGCTAATAGTATTTTGAATATTCACGCAGGTTGGACCAGAGATTTGCTTATTGAAAACTCATGTTGATATCCTGCCTGATTTCACCCCAGATTTTGGATCTAAACTCCGCTCGGTATATATTTATATATTCGTATACTTTCTGTTGACACATTAACAAAATTTTGATAATCTCTTTCTAGACACTAGCTTTTAAACAACTTATTTGTGGTCTATGACTTCCTTATCTTTTACATTTCATCCCAAAAGCTACATGTCCTTTTGTGAAATTTCCTATTTTCGTATACTGTACCATATGCATACTTTATGTTCATATATTTCTTTGGAAAATTTATTGATGCCATGACTTGAAGCATGAGATAGAAAGTAAACATTTTGGCATGTAGCATTCATTAGTATTCACCGTCTTCTTTTGTACTGAATATATTTCTGCCGGAACGCTGTTTTGATACTCATACTCAGCTTTTAGCCTTTAGGCAAGGACTCTGACTGAGAAAGCTGGTTTACTCCTCATTTTTGGTTGTCTGGTACAATTTTCCTTTTATTAATAATCATCAATAGACTTTGTCAATGCGCGCAAATACCAAACTCTATCCCCATATTTACCAAATATTGATGACTATGCCAATATTTTCCAAATTAGATGACTCGTAAAACAATTCTTAGCTGCAATGGAATATCTATAATTAGAGATTGATTTATGGAGCAGACCTCCTGATGCAAGAAGATCTTATGATAGAAGACTTCAAATTCCATTTAGGTCATGTTAAAGCGTTTAGAGAAGGCTTAGCTTCCTCATCTAGTTTAGGAGCGACAAGAAAGAAAGGGTCTCCGGCGTGCTCTATTTTTTCAAGTGGGTTCAAATTCTATTGGTTAGATATGCAGAATTCAGCAAACGAGTTTGAAGGTTTGAGCACATGGGAGGTTCAGTTTGCAGAGGCGATCTTGGCAGCAGGACTGTCAACAGGAGTTGGTATTTTGCCGGGATTCTAAGTTAGCGGTGATATATGAGATGTTGATTTATAGTTTTTAGGATTTGGGGTACAAGGATTGGGTTTTCCTACCTTCTTGTGGGCGCCGGGGTGGTGGAGGGTTATTGTTGTTTTTGATAGAAGGTGTGCTTCTCATCTAGAGTATGTTTGTCGCTCCTCCTTTTTCATGTCTATTTAATTTGCTGGTTAGGGGGCTTGGGCCTTGGGCCTTGGTGGTTTTTGTCAGTTTATGGACATAATCAGCAAGGGAGAGGAAGGTGTTTGGGATGAGTTTTATGCTATTTGCAGTCTTTGTAGCCTACTATGGTTTGTTGTTAGTTGTATCTTTATATGAAAGCCCACGGTTAGGAATTATCTTAGAATCTAAATGTAATAAATCTAAAATTCTAAATTTTTTTAGTACCAATGTGATGTGTGCATTCAATACTAAGTTAGCATATTCATTTTTGTGCAATCAAAGGTAGAAAACAAATAAATTTTTGGGTCGTTAATTTTATGTTCTGGAATGTAAGCAAATCGTTTTTGGAACAAAAAGTACCAAAACGCTAGTGTATAGGGTAACTCTAAATTGACCATGACTCAACTACCTTGGAAGACATCACTTGTAGAGTCTATGAAGGATCCTTGTATGATGGTCCCGCTGTCTATTATGAGGAGATTCCCTATGGTGAGAGACGTAATAAGAAGCAAAGAATAGATGAGAAGTTTTTTCATTCAAGTGCAACATTAGAAAAAGAGAATTCAGCTATGAAGATAGTGGCATACAAAAATTTATCATTGTTGTTGGGGCATGAATATTTAGGCCTGGATGCTACGGTGGGCCATAGTCTGCACGGAGGTAATTACCCCATGTGGGAATCTGTTTGGGCAGTTGATGATTTTAAGGAATCTAAGATTCCTAACTATATTTGATTTCTAACTCCTAAGGAAAGAGTCCGGATACAATCTGATTTCTTTTCCTTAAGAAGATTGACTTTAATCCCATTAAGGTATCTTACCTAATGAGGAATCCTATTCCTATAGGGCTTGGAGAAGGTGGTGTGATCGCTATAAATACAAGGTTACACCCTCATTATCAAGTTCAACTTTATTTTACAGCACTAGAGCATTAAACCTTCATTGTTAAACCTTATTTAGCTTGTACTTATTGTCACACCGGAGCTATCCTCCGGCGGCCAATGCAGTCAAGTTTCTCTGTGTGACTTCGTTTTTGTGCAGGATTGGACACGCTATTGGTGATTGAGGTGCGTGGACGAATCTTGACATTAACATTGGCACTAGAAGGAGGGTTTTCTAGTGCTACGTAATTTTCAATCACATAGGAGTTTTGGTTGAAATCATGGTGAATAGTAAGAAGATAATTTCAGCACGTGACCAGTCAACGACGAACCCTCCTCAACAACCAAGGGGTTCAGCCAAAAACAGGTTGGGACCATCAGTTTCTGAATGGTTGGGGTCTATGCCAATTTTGTGGCCCCATCGAAGGATAAGGCGAGCGGTCTGAGGCGGAAGCTGTTCTCAATGACCAGCAATGACACAAGACCAAGTGACTTTGTCGAGGACGCACCGTCCCGAACACATCCCCAAGATAATGGCAAAGATGAGAGGTTGATCTTGGCAAAGAAGGTGCAAGAGACCGATGATGCTTTGAAAGCCTTACTCTTGCAGCGGAAGGAGATCGACCAGCAAATGGTGCTCTTGATAGGTGAAGAAGGCGGTGCTTCCAGCCATAACCGAAGGCGAGAGCAGTCGCCAGGAAATCAGTCCAGGACACATCGTCCGGACAATTCTCGACGGACCGAGAGCAGGTTCCAAAGTCGCTCTGGGGAAAGGAGTAGACGCCAAAGTCATTCACGAGATCATTCGCCAGGGAATCAGTCCAAGACACATCGTTCGGGCTGCTCTCGCCAAACTGGGAGCAGACACCGAAGTCGCTCCCGAGTAGCAAGTTCAAAAGGCAGGGGTAGGTCTGACCGGAGAAGGCGAGATATTTCTCCAAATCGAAGAGGGCGGGACAGGCGAGGTTCACCCCCTCGAAGGATAACATCCTTTGGGACGGACCAGTGTCCTCTCGAACGGATTACATCCTTCGAGACGGATCAACATTCTCTCGAACAGATAATATCTTTCAAGACGGATCAACGTCCTCTCGAACGGATAACATCTTTCGAGACGGATTAACATCCTCTCGAACGGATAATATTCTTCGGGATGGATCAACTTCCTCTCGAATGGATAACATCTAACGTCCTCTCGAACGGATAATATTCTTTGAGACGGATCAACGTTCTCTTGAACGGATAACATCCTTCGAGATGGATCAACGTCCACTCGAACGAATAACATCCTTCGGGACGGATCAACGTTCTCTCGAACAGATAATATCCTTCGAGACGCTGACGGATCAACGTCCTTTCGAACGGATAACATCTGGATCAACGTCCTCTCGAACGGATAACATCTTTTGGGACGGATCAACGTCCTCTTGAATGGATAACATCCTTTGGGATGGATCAACGTCCTCTCGAATGGATAACATCCTTCTGGATGGATTAACGTTCTCTCGAACGGATAACATCCTCTCGAACGGATAACATCCTCGGGACGGATGTCCTCTCGAATGGATGAACAATCCTTCGGGATATACCGACGTCCTCCCGAGCGGATAATATCTTTCGAGACGGACCCACGTCCCCTCGAATGGATAACATCCTTCGGGACGGATCAACGTCCTTCCGAACGGATAACATCCTTCGGGACGAACCAACGTCCTCTCGAACGGACGAACATCTATCTGTTAACATTTCCATGATTAATTGATCTACTCTCTTATTTTAAGTTCCTTATAAACAAGAGGGTAGGGGGAAATGTTGGGGGCGTGAATATTTAGGCCTGGATGATAGGGTGGGCCCTGCATGGAGGTAATTATCCCACGTGGGAACCTGTTTGGGCAGTTGATGATTTTAAGGAATCTAAGATTCCTAACTATATTTGATTTCCAACTCCTAAGGAAAGAGTCCGGATACAATCTGATTTCTTTTCCTTAAGAAGATTGACTTTAATCCCATTAAGGTATCTTACCTAATGAGGAATCCTATTCCTATATGGGGAAGGGTTTGGAGAAGGTGGTGTGATCGCTATAAATACAAATTTACACCCTCATTATCAAGTACAACTTTATTTTACAGCATTAGAACATTAAGCCTTCATCGTTAAACATTATTCAATCTGTACTTATTGTCATACCGGAGCTATTCCTCGGTGGCCTATACCGTCAAGTTACTCCGTGTAACTTAGTTTCTGTGCAGGATTGGACACGTTATTGGTGATTGAGGTGCGTGGACGAATCTTGGCGTTAACAATTGTTATGAAGGAAAATGGGCCAAAGAAACTAGCCAAGAAATTGTGGAAGTACTTGAAGCATGAGAATTCCTAAGCTTCTAAAGTTTGTTTTTGATCCTGGAGCAAAGGAAATTTCAGCTACATAGCGATCCATGAGCGTTTAAGGGGAAGACAATGCAAGGTCATAGGTGATAGACTCCACAACATGCTTTCGCGAGGTTGTCATCTCGTTCTAGCAATGGTTATGGATGGAACATCAATGACACCTTGACCTCTCGCTTATATTGAAGCGGTAATCTTGGTATAATCAACGGTTGATGCATGGTAGAAGACGTCACAAACACCTATGGATTGATGCTTGATAAGTCGGATTGATCGCCACGAACACACCGATAAGATCTAGAGTTCCTGAAAAGAACAAAGATAGAATACTCTCAAGTAATCTAAAGAGAAGAAGTATTATTAAATCTATCAGTGCCAAAACCCTTAGCCTTGAGGTCTATTCATACTAGTACACAGACATAATTATGGTAATAAAAACCTAAAAATGTTGTCCTAATTTTACCCTAGTAAAAGTCTCTAGAATTGCAATCTAAATCATAGTTGCATATGCCATTACTACGAAGTCACGCATGTAGTCGACTACACTGGACGCTTAAAGCGACCGCCATGACGTCCGTAAGGCGACAAGTCGTTTACAATGTGCAATTTATATATTATTTATTTTACTTAACAAGTATACTGGGAATAAAATTTCATATACATTAAAACTCAAAACATAACACTATGGAATAACATTAAAGACATAATTATGTAAATACTTAGCAATAACAATCCAAAAGCAAAACACTTGATATTAAAAATTAGTAGAAGTAATGAAGAATTCAACAAACACCACAAAGAAAATAAAGTTGCAACCAACCAACACAAATACGTAGTCTAATAACTAATAAAACACCACCATAACAAGCCAAAATAATGTCTAGACTCTCTACACTAGTCTAGAAACATCGTTCAATCAAAATCATCATAGAAAAGGTCATCTCCATCTCTTCCATGAGAACTACTCTCATTCAAAGGCGTAGGTGGTGGTCTTTCTCCAAAATCATCCTCTACATCTTCATCATCATTTGGAATTCTCTTCTTCATCAACTTCATTATCTGCTCTGGAATCTATCAACCTTGATTCCCTGAAGTCGAACCACCACCACGCCGAGAGTATGTCATTAGATTATTACTAATATTAAGACGAGCACTCCTTGAAAGATCATGACCCTCAAGCGTGTTGGATGCACCGATTGCTTCGATCCACATCATTCCACGTAAGATCCCGGGATGAACAACATCAAGATCATTATCGATCCATTCATTACCCCATTCAAAGTCATCAATGACTAATGGATCAAAATTATTGCCAAGTTCATGCCTCTTTTGGAACCTCGAGTCGATCTTTCATCAGTATTCGACATACACCAAGTCACTCAATCGTTTGGTTCCAATCTATTCTCTCTTCGTATTTAATCTAAAATAAATAGAAAAAAAAATAATAATATTAATGATAAAATTTTAATAATAGTGAATGATTTATTACTTTTGAAATTTGAACTAACAATAGAAAGTACTTACAAACTCGAATGTACTCCAATCAAGGCCAAGAACCTAAGAAGAACAACAAAGGCCTAGAATTTTTTTGCAAATGAGGATACAAATAATAGCTCAAGGCCCAAAAGCATTCCACCAATCAACTAGCAAACATTTAAAAGAAATATTAATATTTTTAAAGGGAGGAAATGAAGAATGTATATAAATTATAACCATAATATGTCTTTATATATATTTTAATATACGTACGAGGATTCTTTATTTTCCGTTGCTTAATCACCATTTCTCTTGCAAAAGTATCGCGAGAAGCATCATAGTTGTCGGCTATATTGCTTATCTTGTCTAGCAAATCTAACTTGGGCACCATCTTTGCAAGAACGTCATTGAAGTCATCTCGTAAAGCATTAGCAAACAACCGACGTTCCTCTTTGATATCAAAGTTCTTGCCCGGATTAAGAAACAACGCAGCCCCATATATTTTTTGCTCCATTTGATTTTCCCATCGCCGCTCAACAATTTCAATCACCTTCTTATACATGAGATTTGTTTGTTATCAAATGCATCTTTGATTTTTTTCTTTGTGCATTCCATCGCAGTGAATAACTTCTGCATTCAGAAGCTTCTCATCACTATCAACAATCCTCAAGACTATAAGAAGTGGTCGTGATGCCCTAATGCAATCCTCAACAAGATGTCAAAATGTTGTTGAAATAACAAGATCACATACTTTCTTCCCCGCTTCGAAGAGAAATCGACAACTTTGATTTTGACCAATCCTCACCGATGAACAAATGCCTCAATGATCTTTATTCTTGTACAAACTCGCAAGGTGAGGAAAGTCAGAAAATCTAGTAATCGCTGGGTCTCACAAGATCCCTCCCATTCGCTTTTCTCCTCATCGCACTAAGAAGACGCACCATGTCTATAAATGAATGTTGTAATTCTCTCAGATTTGTGATTGTGGGTCGGAATTGCTTCAACTTGCTTATGTCCTCTAACATAAGGTCAAGGCAAATGAGCGCAGAAGGTGTCCAAAACAAGTGTAGGTCTCCTCTCCATTTAAGATATGTCCCACGCCGCATTGTAATTAGAGGCATTGTCGTGACCACCGAACAACATACTCTCGGGGCCAATTTCCTCGATCTTGTTATCAAGTAGATTTGCCAACATCAGGCATCTTGAGACCGACTTGAGGCATCAATGTAACCCATGAAATAAGTCCCTTCCAGACTATTAACAAGAAAATTCAATAAGTGTCTTCCCCTCTTATCTGTCCAACCATCTGACATGAGTGAGCAGCCGTATTCCTTCCAAGCAACTTCATTTTTTTTCTTTAAGTCATCGGTTTTCTTCTTTGCCTTCTCAAGTAAAGGAACCCTCAACTCGTGATACGTTGGAGGCTTGAAACCCGACCCATATTGCCCTATGGACTCGACCATTACTTCAAATCTCCTTGAATTTCATTCGTTGAAAAAATCGGCAACGTGCATTTGGACTCTCTCCTTTTCCTCCGGTGTCCTCAACTGACTTTCAATACTCGTTTGGCTCAAACGCTTGCTAGGTCTCTCCTCTACAACTTCGGGAGTCTTCCTTAGAAGTGCTTCAACCGTCTTAGCTTTTGGTAGTGGAACTTGGAATTGAAATACAACATTCTTCCTTTTAGAAGTCATCCCGTAACTTGGGATAATGTTAGAAGAAGTATCGAAGCCATGCTTGGACAAAGCAGATGATTGTCAGGCTTCTTGCACTTCTACTACATCATCATCATCATCTAGCTCAAGTGGCTTGTTCCTCTTTCTACTATTCAAAGCCGCCAGATCTCCCTCATAATTTCTATTGTTGTTTTGGGACACTTAGCTACATCTCCATAATTTCCGGCTAGATGTTGTGTGAGCCTTTTGATGCCCGAATGACATTTCTTCCCACAAAGTATGCATTGCACGACATCCTTATTACTTAAATCCGGCCAATATCCATATTTCCAACCCGGATTGTTCGATTTAGCTTTTCTTTTAGGGTCCTTCGTTATATCAAATTATCGGCCCCCGAACTTTCCACCATTTTACTGTCTACACAATACAATCAAAAGCAAAATATAAGACAAACATATAATATAATATTTATATAGAATTCACAATATCATGCATTATAATTAACAGTAGTACTAATTAATATAAGACAAACATATAATATAATAACTATTGGGTAATATAATCAGTGAAATATTTAATTGCAAAAAAAAATAAAATGACATAACAAGTTATCGATATTGGGTAAATATGCTTCTCATTTTTTGGGCTAATTGGATATCATATTTTGAGTTGGCAGACTCTAGTCTGCTCAGCCAGTATATATATATATATATATATATAAAGTTGTAAACTCAAGTACCCAACAGAAAGACTTCAGCAGTAGCTAACCAAAAAAAAAAAGGAAAAAGCCAACAATGGATCAAGTCGCCAAGTTTAATCGCTTGAAGCTCAAGCCAACAAAGGATCAGAGCTAAGCTCAAGCGTAAAAGAAAAGGGGAAGGAAAAAGAAATACCTGCCGAACTGCTTGAATCCTCGATCGAAGCTGTCAACTGCCGACTCCTCGAATGCCGACTGCCGATCGACTCTTTCTTATTTGGTCATGACTATGTCTCTGTCATGACTTTCTCTCTCTCTCGCTGCTCGTTGTCTCTCTCTTTTCTCTCGAGCTCGATCGACCGCTTTTCTCCCTTTCTCTGTTGCCGATTTGTTCGACTAGGTTGGTTTTCTCTATCCTTCGACGTCGTTTTTTATTTTTAACCCAGTTAAGTTTTGGGTAGATCCATACCCGTCGAACCAAGTCGGTCGATTTCCCTGTTAGTCGTCGAAGTTGTTGCCACGGCGTCCCAGGCGACGCCTTTTTTTTTCTGGTCGCTCGCATTTCCACCATCGACCAAGTCGGTCGTTCGCCTTGACTGCTTGTTACCGCCTGGACGTCTAGGCGACGCCTTAACAACTATGTTCTAAATAAATCATAACCCCCTAGAATCATGCTGAATTACCTAAAACAAACGGAAACAAAATACAATATAGTTTGCCTAATATTTTTGGAAACAAAATCTTTTTAATTTTTGAATTGGGCCTTTATCAAATTGATCCAAACTTGTGTCATGCTCATTAGCCTTCTCCTTGGGTTTCTTGAGTTAGCTTCAACCCAAACATTTTGGATCAATCCATAGAGGTCTTGCTTGAACCTTTTAGTTCTAGCCTTTGTAATTGGTCCAACTGACACTTGAATTGGATCAACCCAAATTTTGTCTCCTTGATTCCCATCCACGCCCATTCTAAGCACGCCCTCATTATTCTTGTTGAAAATGATTTGTCCTCAAATCTGGCCTATTTCTTCTTGGATCAAATATCAATTTTTAAAACTTTTCACGTTGCGTATGCAAACACACTTGAATTCCTGGATTAAACAGAACAAAACCAAACAACATGTATCTTTTGTGTAATCACCATGAAATCAAAATACACAAGTTTTAATGCTTAATTTTCTAGATCAAAAATTAAGATACTTTCCTTTACTCTCAATGCATTGTTCTGATTGGGTTGCACAGTGATCCATGCTTTTCTCATCGTTGAATATGATCCTATCCTGAATCTGCACAACATAATCAACATTTATCTTTCTATTGAAATTAACACATTCAAAATCAAGTAATGACGTTAATGGAATTAAAAGGTCACAATCAACTTCACAAGATGAAAACTCAACTGTATAATTAACATTACAACGATCACAAACAGACACAATCACAGAACAAGCGTTAAAGACTTCCCTCAGTTTTGATAAAAATCAGAATATCATCAAAATAGATAATAACAAAATTCCCCATGAAAGAATGCAAAATATGGCTCAATAATCTCATAAAAGCACTTAATACATTAGCTAATCCGAATGATATAACTGAACATGCATGTAAACCATACCCGACTCTAATTTGATGATAAACACTTTTAAAACCAATTTTAGAAAAATCACAAGTACCATGCAGTTCATAAAGCATATTATCAAAATAAAGAATATGATAGCGATACATTATAGTGATTTTGTTGACCTCTTGGAAATCAATGCATTAAGATCTAATGAATGACACGAACTCATGCTTTCTTTCACAAACCTTTTCTTTATCAACTAACCAACATGTTTTTGTGACTCCTTCGTCTCCTCGGATCGAACCTGTAAGTTGGTCAAATTGGAATGATAACACTGGGGTATGATATCATCCTGAAATAGAGAAACAACAAAACTAGACAAAGAAGAGTTAAACTGATTAGTATTCAAAAGTGTATCTTTGTACGAACGTACAATTATCGACTGTTTAAAATACAATACTTTTTCCAACTCACTCTTTTTCATAGTCACTTATTTTATTTTTCTCTTCTTTTCTCTTAATCTTTCTTTTGTTTTTATTCTCTCTTTTCAATCTCTTTTTTGTTTTCAACCTCACTTTTATCTGCTTCCTCTTTTTCACCCTCAATCTTTTGATTATTCTCTTTCTTTTGTTCACTCTTTTGCTTTTTCTTTTGATCACGATCTTTTTGTAAGTGCATAGATCTTCATGGACTTGCTCAAATGTCATAGGACACAGAGTGAATGACACAAATGAGTACTGGTTCGTAAAGTCGTATTGCTTCACGTACTTGTCAAACTGCCATGATCTCCCAAGTAACAAATGACATCACATAATATTTCATCTTCAGATCTGCCAATGCTAAAAAAACTGACGCCTGTCTATTAACCTTTACCTTTTCACAATCCCTTGCAACTTGTAAGGTCGAGGATGGGCAACTGTAGACAGACCTAGCTTCTCCACCATTGTAGTGCTAGCAATGTTGGTACAAATATAGCAATCAATTTTTACACTACATATCTTGTTTTGGACAAGAAACCTAGTATAAAAGATGTTCTTTTGTTGTATTGTATCTTCCTCTTTAACTTGCACACTCGTAACTTTTCTCATCACCAATGACTCTTCACGGGTAGCATGATTTCTTCAACTTTTACCTCCATCGGCTGAACTCGCTCCCCATGTGCCTTAAGGAGTGTTTTGTGGCTGCAACCACCATGCCTCCAATCCTTTACGAACCGCCTCCATGATGTTTTCCTTTGCCTCCTTAGGCTGTACTCTCTCCCTCCTACGCTCCATAGGCTTTTGAGGCTGTTCCCTACATACATGATAAAATCTATTACGATGCCCCTTATACTCCTCCCATGTTCTTTTCCATTCATCCATGAAAGAATCTATACGAACTCTTGATTTCGTTTTCAATGAGTCCTGATAACCAAACATGTTTGCTGCAAAACAAGGGTTAGAAAATAATAATTCTTCACACTCCCTAACGTGTTTCGCTCAAACAATGAATCACTCAATTATGCGAGTATACACTCGATGCTGGCTTTTGTCTTTTAATGATCTCATCAGTCTTGCCTTTTTTCCCTCGAGTATTCTTTTTTTATGTTCTTTTTTTGATCTAATTACTAGTCAATGTAATCTATTACAATCAATCAAGAGCTTATCAAGAACAATCTAAATTGAAAGTATTTAGGAGACCACCTTGATGTACACTGTTTGGAAAACCCTTTCTCGGATTAATTGCTTCGGTTGACCTTTGTTTATTATCGATTTCGGATTGACTTGCTTCCTATACGCCTTTAAATTTTTGGAAAGCTTGTTAGGCTTGCAGAATTTTATGGCTTTACTTGTTCGGAATTGGTGATGATGTATTCGGATGTGAGACGGTTGATTGCTGCGGATTTGAAGCAAACGCTGCGAATTTGGGTCAACACAAAACAATAATATGTAGATATTTTTTTAAACGCAACAAGCACAATAAAAGGATAAATAACCTGTTAGAAACTTAGCTTTGATACCAAATGACAGACTCCACGACACGCTTGCTTAATGTGGTCGTCGCTTGGATCCTTCTAGCAATGTTTATGGGTGGAACATCAATGACACCTTGACCCCTCGCTTGTATCGAAGCGGTAACCTTGGTATAATCAACGGTTGATATATGGTAGAAGACCACAAACACCTATGAATTGATGACGGATAAGTCAGATTGAATGTCACAGACTGTGTTACTCGGACTCGTCATTTTTGGTTAGGGGTGAAAACGAGTCGAATCTCAGCGAACACTCTAATGCTCAGATTCGGCTCGACTCGAAAAAATTGAGCTCGAATTCGATAAGGAATTTCTAATTTTGCGCTAGATTCGACTCGGATCATTACTTGGACCTACACGGCTCGTAAGTACTCGACTCGTTTATAAAACGAGTTACTCACGAGCCTTCAAATCGAGTTTCGAATATGAACCATTTCGCTTAATACTGAACCACTACATACTAAATTAATTATTGAACTAATGTTTATATATTAGTCTTTTACTTTTATTTATGTAAAGAAATTACAAAGAATGTAATACGAATTGACAATCAATTCACTGATTTATTCAAGTACAAGCTTACACAGTTTAATACTACACTTTATAAATTATAAAGATTGATACAAATATCACATATTTAGCTTATTAGTATGGATCAGAACAGTATTCGAATATGATCCATCGAGCAGGTATCGAGTATGGTTCGAGAAAAAATAAAATACTCGAATCCTAATCTGAGCGAATACTGGTATATTCGAATTCGACTCGTGTATCATTAAACAGAAAATGAGTATGGATCATATTCGACTCGAATCAACTTCGAATTCGAGCTTTGGATCATATTTTCGAACCGATCTCGAGTCGAGTATCGAGCTACTCTGCTCGGCTAACACCCCTATTTTTGGTGGAGTACCCATGTCGACACGACATCGGTACGCAAAAGTAGATTCAGACGGGATCCGCCACGTAAATCCGGATACTACTAAGCTTCGTAGGTGGTTCATCGGAGAAGAAGAAGAGACGAGGAAGGAGGAAGGAGGAAGGAGGAAGAAAAAAGAGAAGAAAAAGAATAGAAAAAGTGGGAGAAAAGGAAAAGGGCCCCACCTGGAAATTCAAAGGGCAAAAAGCAGTGTGTTTCTGTTCATGGTCTGAGTAATTAGGGCCCATGGTTTTTCAAATCTGCTGATGCGTTGCTAACTGCTACCCACGTGAGTTATCATGCTTGAATGCTTACTCTTTGCAACCTCACGTGGGATGTATGCTGCCTTTGTGGGTCCCCTGCTACTGCAGCTTGATGTTGTTTTGGGCCCACATATGTTTCAAATTTCAAATTCTGCTGATCCTGGTTGCCAACTTTGGGATTAGGCTGGGAATTGTTGACGGCCCACGATTAAGTTGATCATGTATAAGTAGCCTCACGTGGACTGTGTACTGGGATTAGGCCTAATTGCTTTGTCGTGTGGTCCGGGCATGTGGGTTGACTGATGGGCTCACTTGTTTTTTGATGTAACTAATTGTCTTTTGATATTATATGTCGTAGGCACCCGTGTCCAAATGAGGATTCGTATCTGCGTATCCTCTATTTTTTGGCTTCACGTGTCCGTCACCTAGATTCGTACCCGCACCCGAGTTCGAGTAACACATGTCACAGACACACCGATAAAATCAAGAGTTCTTGAAAATAACAAAAATAAAATACTCTCAAGTAATCTAAAAAAAGTATTATTAAATCAATCATTGCCAAAACCCTTGGCCTTGAGGCCTATTCATACTAGTTACAAGAACATAATTATGGTAATAAAAACCCTAAAAATGTTGCTCTAATTTTACCCTAGTAGAAGTCTCTAGAATTGCAATATAGATAAATCATAACACCCTAGAATCATGCTAAATTACCTAAAACAAAAGGAAACAAAATACAATATAATATGCCTAATATTTTTGGAAACAAAAATCTTTCAAATTTTTGAATTGGGCTTAATTGATCCAAACTTGTCTCATGCTCCTTAGCCTTCTCCTTCGGTCTCTTTGAGTTAGTTTCAGCCCAAACATTTTGGATCAATCCATTGATGCCTTGCTTGAACCTTTTAGTTGTAGCCTTTGTAATTGGTCCAACTGGCACTTGAATTGGATCAACTCAAATTTTGTCTCCTTGATTCCCATCCACGCTCAAGCTAAGCACGCCCTCATTATTCATCTTTTCTTGAAAAGGATTTATCTCATCGTTTGATGTGACCCTAGTCAGGATCGTGTCATTCCCCTCCTATTGAAAATGATTTGTTCTCAAATTTGGCCCATCTCCTTGGATCAAATATCAATTTTTAAAACTTTTCACGCTGCATATGCAAACATACTTGAATTTCTGGATTAAACACAACAAAACCAAATAACATTCATCTTTTTTGTAATCACCATGAAATCAAAATACACAAGTTTTAATGCATAATTTTCCGGATCAAAAATTAAGATACTTTCCTTTAGACTCTCAATGCATTGGTTTGATTGGGTTGCACAATGATCCATGCTTTTCTCATATGATCCTATCCTGAATCTGCACAACATAATCTACATTTCTCTTTCCATTGAAATTAACACATTCAAAATCAAGTAATGACGTTAGTGGAATTAAAAGGTCACAATCAACTTCACAATCAACTTCACAAGATGAAAACTTAATTGCATAATTAACATTACAATGATCACAAACAGACACAATCACACAACAAGTGTTAAAGACTTCCCCCAAGTTTTAATAAAAATTAGAATATCATCAAAATAGATAATAACAAAATTCCCCATGAAAGAATGCAAAATATGGCTCAATATTCTCATAAAAGCACTTAATGCATTAGCTAATCCGAATGATATAACTAAAAATGCATGTAAACCATATCCGACTGTAATTTAATGATAAACACTTTTAAAATTAATTTTACAAAAATCACAAGTACTATGCAGTTCATATAGCATATTATCTAAATAAAGAATAGGATAGCAATACATTATAGTGATTTTGTTGACCTCTTGTAAATCAATGCTTGATCTCCACGTCCTATCCTTTTTAATCACTAAGATCTTTTTAATCACTAAGATCTTATGAATGACACACGAACTCATGCTTTGTTTCACAAACCTTTTCTTTATCAACTCACCAACCGGTTTTTGTGACTCTTTCGTCTCCTCGGGATTGAACCTGTAAGCTGGTCGAATTGGAATGATAACACTGGGTATGATATCAACCTGGAATAGAGAAAGAAGAGTTAAACTGGTTAGTATTCAAAAGTGTCTCTTTGTACGAACGTACAGGCATCGACCGTTTAAAATACAATATTTTTCCCAACTCACTCTCTTTTCAGAGTCACATATTTCTCTCTCTTCTTTTCTATCAATCTTTCTTTTGTTTTTATTCTCACTCTTTTCAATCTCTTTTTTGTTTTCAGCCTCACTTTTATATGCTTCCTCTTTTTCACTCAAATCTTTTGATCATTCTCTTTCATTTGATCACTCTCTTGCTTTTGATCACGATCTTTCTGTAAGTGCATTAGATCTTCATGGACTTGAAAGAGTACTGATTCGTAAAGCTGTCATTCTTCATGCGCCTGTCAAACTGCCATAATCTCCCAAGTAACAAATGGCAAGTATGCGTTGGAACTACATCACATAGTATTTCATCTTCATATCTGCCAATGCTAAAAGAAACTGACACTTGTCTATTCACCTCTACCTTTTCACAATCCATTGTAACTTGTAAGGTTGAGGATGTGCAACTGGAGACATACCTAGCTTCTCACCATTGTAGTGCTAGCAATGTTGTTTTGGACAAGAAATATCTTGTCCAAAATCAATTTTTGTCACAATCAATTTTTACACTACATATCTTGTTTTGGACAAGAAACCTAGTATAAAAGATGTAATTTTGTTGCATTGTATCTTCCTCTTTAACTTGCACACTTGTAACTTTTCTCGTCACCAATGACTCTTCACGGGTAGCATGATCTTCTTTCAACTTTTACCTCCATCGGCTGAACTCGCTCCCTATGCGCCTTATGAGTGTTTTGTGGACCATACCTCCAAGGGAGGCTGTACTCGCTCCCTCGTACGCTCCGTAGGCTTTTGAGGCAGCTCTTACGATGCCCCTCATACTCCTCCCATTTTCTTTTTCGTTCATCCATGAAAGAATCCATACAAATTCTTGATTTCGTTTTCAATGACACCCCATAGCCAAACATGTTTGCTGCAAAACAAGGGTTAGAAAATTATAATTCCTCGCACACTCCCTAACATGTTTCGCTCAAACAATGAATCTCAATTATGCTCGTGTATAAATTCAATGCTTACTTTTATCTTCTAATGATCTCACCCCTCTTGCTTTTTTCCCCTCAAAGTATTCTTCTTTTATGTTCTTTTCTTGAACTAATTACTAATCAATGTAATCTATTACAACCAATCAAGAGCTTATTAAGAACAATCTATATTGGAAGTATTTAGGCGACCTTAATGCGCACGGTCTGGAACACCCTTTCTTGGATTAATTGCTTCGGTTGACCTTGGTTTATTATCGATTTCGGATTGACTTGCTTCTTGTATGCATTTAAATTTCCAAAAAGTCGCCTTGCAGAATTTTATGACTTTGCTTCTTCGGAATTGATGATGATGTATTCGGATGTGAGGATGGTGATTGCTGCGGATTTGAAGTAAACGCTGCGAATTTGGGTTAACACAAAACAATAATATGCAAACTTTTTTTTTTAAGCGCAACAAGAATAATAAAAGGATAAATAACCTGCTAGAAACTTAGCTTTGATAACAAATGATACTCCACGGCACACCTGCGTGAGGTGGTCGTCGTTCGGATCGTTATAGTAATGGTCATGGGTGGAACATCAATGACACCTTGACCTCTCATTTATATTGAAACGGTAACCTTAGTACAA
Source organism: Panax ginseng (assembly GCA_020205605.1). Lineage (NCBI taxonomy): Eukaryota > Viridiplantae > Streptophyta > Magnoliopsida > Apiales > Araliaceae > Panax > Panax ginseng. The sequence goes on along the minus strand of CM035133.1, from coordinate 94,181,106 downwards.
TCAACGATTGATATATTGTGGAAGTAAGAGTTCTTGAAAAGAACAAAGATAAAATACTCTCAAGTAATCTAAAAGGAAGTATTATTAAATCAATCGGTGCCAAAACCCTTGACCTTGAGGCCTATTCATACTAGTACAAGGACATAATTACGGTAATAAAAACCCTAAAAATGTTGCACTAATTTATCCTAGTAGAAATCTCTAGAATTGCAATCTAAATAAATTATAACACCCCTAGAATCAAGCTAAATTACCTAAAACAAAAGGAAACAAAATACAATATAGTCTGCCTAATATTTTTGAAAACAAAATCTTTCTAATTTCTGAATGGGCTCGTATCAAATTGATCCAAACTTGTGTCTCATACTCCTTAGCCTTTTCCTTGGGTCTCCTTGAGTTAGCTTCAACCCCAACATTTTGGATCAACCCAAATTTTGACTCCTTGATTCCCATCCACGCCCAAGCTAAGCATGCCCTCATTATTCCCTCTCCTCTTGAAAATGATTTATCTCATCGTTTAATGTGGCCCTAGTCAGGATCGTGTCAATGGGCCATTCTAAGAAATAAAGAAAAGTTGAAGTAGTGGTTTAGGAGTTTCTAGAAGATAGTTACCAGGAACGTTGATATACGCGTAACGGAACTGGGTACGAGGAAAACTATCTATGGTTGAATGCACAATACATTTAGGTTTCGTACCACAATTTGGCATGATAGTAGTCAGGTACACGGAACACAAGGTAATAGGAGTTCCCCGGTAAGGTTCACATGGGATGCAAGGTAGTTAGGCTTACGTTAACATGGTTCATTTGTTAGTGGTGTTGTAACGACCGAGAAAATCGGATTATTATGTAAATTAATTTTTATTTGATTATATTGAATAAATGAAATTATATGTTTATTAAACTGAGTAAGTTGATAAAAGGTCATTTTCTGACCTAGAGTGATTGAATGATCGTAAGATTCTGGCTATATGCTAGAAATAAATGATTTGAATTTTCAAGACGAAAATAAGTTTTTCGAGAAATTTTCGAAAAATCACTATTCATCCATTTCTGCTCGGGAATTATTTTTGAATTTCCGAGAAACGCGTAATGATAAAATTCTGAGACAAGATGGAATATCCAATAATATATCAGTTATGACAAACGAAGTTTTCCCCCGAGGACTTAAAAACCTAAGGATTAGTGAAAGTGAATTCTAAGAAAAGAAAAGAATAAATATAATAAGAATCATTATTATACATGAAGGATACGAGTATAATACTAGGTGTTGTACGAGTATAATACGAAGATTATTGACGTATAATACGAATATCATACGAAAGAAATATATACGAAGAGAATACGAAAATTATATCGTAAGAATACAAACAAGTCTAAATGGACTATAGCTATTGGACTAGACTTTGTCAATCCCAAGTTAACTAATTGGCAAGCCCAATTGAACAATGAAGGAGGCCCAATGATAAAGTATATCAAGGCCCAAGTAATAATTAAATCAAGCCCAAAACTGGGCCAGATATTGAATAAAATCTAAGTCCGAACCAAGAACCAAACCCGTGGGTCGAACCGATGGATCACCGAGTGAGTAAATGGGTTGGGGCAACCCATGGGAGCTCCACAAACCCACATGGCCGGCTACTTGATGGCCAAGGGAAGTTGATAGCTTCCTTTGGAAGCTTTGGTGAGGAGGTGCAATAGTAAGGAGGTTTAGCCTCTTTACCAAATTGCCCTCCATCTTGTAATTCTATTTAATCAAGCCTTAAGTCTTCATTTGTTGTTTTACAACATCAAACACTCATATTGAGAGAGAAGTGAGCTTTAACGAGTAATCAAAGGAAGGCGAAGCTAATTAGTTATCAAACTATCAAGAACGCGAAGAACGCTAAGGTAAAAATACCTAACCCTAGCCTTTGATTCTTTTCTATTTAAATTTTTTTAGAGAAGTAATGAAATGGTAGAGCATGTCTCTTCCGGAGAAATAAGGATGGCTATTAGTGGATTAAAACGTTAATAAGCCATGAATAAGTGAAATCATAAAAGAATGATAAAGCATTTAATGAAGAAAAACCATCAAAACTTAGGATTTGTTGTTGATGGACAAATTTAAAACCATCGCGTATAAGTTAGGTGCAAAATGTTTGGTTAGGATATAGATGACTAACCAATGGATTGATTCCATTTGGTTTGGTATCTGCGTTTATAATTAATATACATGAAGAAGGAAGTCCTAATCAACATGTATAACTATGGATTTAGGAATTAAACGTTGATTAAAAGTAATTAAACGAAGAACGTGAAATGCGAAAACGTAAACCGTGAATCGTATTCGAGTTTAACAAGCGTCTTGTGGTTACATAGTATGTAATAGATAGACGTGATACGAAGATGATAAAATATAAAGGTAAAACTTATGTAATCGCTATACGAGGTCCTATATCGGTACCAGGGGAAACGTATCCGAATTAACCTACTGATTAGAGTTATAGCTATCGTAATACATAAACGATGAGCAATGAATGTCGGTTTATGACGTTAGATGTTATTAAGCCGTAATGAACGTTAAATAAGCTTAACGAATGTTATTAGTAAAATAAATTCGATTAAGACATAAAAGAGAAAGAAGTTGGCATAAACAATGTGTTTAGATTATTTGGTAGCTAATTTCAGTGTGCTATGTGAATATATCATGCAAGAGTTTGAAAATACCCGCTTCTACTTAAGCCCAAGGCATGGAAAAAATCTTTCCAGAAATTAAAGGTGATCTAAAGTGAGAGATTTTTTTATTTTAATAACCACCCAAACCTGATCTTGATATATTTTTTTTAATGATTTACCATATTCATAAAATACAGGTTGTAGCATATCAAATTACAACAAGAAGTGAACAATATCAAGTTAAATTGGGTAATTTTATTATAGTTGTAATTTTTTGAACTTGTATCAACTTTCAAATTATATAAATGATGATATATTTGTAATATTTAGTTTAATTCAATATAATTCTTAAATTTATGTTTAGTTTCTTAAGTTTTATTATTGAATTAAATTCTTGAAATTTTAAATTTTATTATTGAATTAAATTCTTGAAATTTTAAATTTTATTATTTAATAGCAATCTTGTTTATGAATAAAACTAATACGTCAAGAATATGTTAGAATTTTGAACAATTGTATGTTTGTGTTTGAACTTTGACATTAGCAATATAGATGTGTTTGAACTTTAAGCAATATAGCTTTTATTATAGATTGTTTTGCTTTATATTATTGTTTGGTTTGGATAAATGTAAGATAAAATATTAAAATTGGCTTAAAATAAAAAATTCTGCCTAGACTCCGTCCAGGCCCTGCATAGGCGCCAGGCCGCCCGCCTCCTGCCTCCTGCCTAACCTCTTTTACAACATTGATATCATGTAGAAATTGTAAAGACCGAGAAAGGTTGAACTTAACGTAGAAGATGCTTGGAGGCAAGTTCTTCCAACTCTTGTCTGACCTTCGTGTTAGCCAAGTTTACGTGGTTCATGTTATATTGTTCATGAATTGCTATGAAAGAGTCGATGCCAATCTTAACTTGGCTAGACGAATCTTAAAGTTTTGATTGAGTTATTTACAAGTCTTTTAAAGTAGTATTGTTAACGCTATTCTATACCAATTGTTTTGGTACGGAATCAAAGGTAAGCCCGAGTATGACTAAACAAAAGCTATTTTATGTCGTAAAACGACTAGCACGCGAGTTTGCCAAAACTTAAATGTAAATACGTTTAACGGATGAGTGTTGATCAACATAGAGTACTATAGGTTGATCACCTAGAAGTGTTCGTAAGATATATCGGACTTATGGTCTTAGTGCCGGGTTGTCCTTTTCATGAATGAAAACAAATGGGAATGTTCATGGTCTTTTGACCAACTCAGTATTCTTAAGTGACTATATGTCCTTTGGAATTGTTTTAAAGAAATGAAAAGTGCTATTTTGATTATTCGTAGTACTTCATAACTATTTGTTTAGTTATGCAAGATAAATCATATGATTCTTGATCTTGTTGTTACAATATATATTACTAGACTTGCTGAGCTATTTATGTTTACTTATTGCTTGAATTATATTATTGCAGCTAACAGTGAACGGATCGAAGGATCCGGGAAAGATAAGGGCAAAGCCAAAATGGATAGATATCCTTTAATAGATTAGTATATTTGTGTGAATAATTATGACAACGAATGATGTAATGGTTAACAGAACCTGGGAAGGAATTATTATTAATGTAATAAGAATTTAGTAAACATATTCGTATCGATGCAGGTTTTTAGTTGAATGAATGTGTAGTTTGTAGCACCGTGTAGCACTATATCCGTGGGTTGAAAGTACCTGGATTTGGGGGCGTCATAGGTGTACTATAACTTATGTCGTTGAACTAGTACATATAGAGAGGCATGGAATGTCTGAAATCATCTTTGAATTGTGATAGCTATGGCTTAGTCCATTCTATCTCAGCTCTAGTTTTCTACCCGGGTATTATTCCCTATGGATATCCTCTGATTCCTACTTGTTCTGTACTAAATTTCCTGCCATAGCTTACTGTGATTCATTCATTTTCACCACACATACGCTTGTTAGTTGATTACAAGCACCATTAAATTTGAATATGTTAAGCTCATTAGGATTGAGCTTAACATAATATGTGATCTTTGTAGATATTATCCTGTTGAAAATTGAAATATTGTCAACTTCTTACTAATTTACTTAAATCTGCTAAAGATTGCAGAAAGACACAACTTCCTAATCTTTGAAGATCGTAAGTTTGCTGACATTGGTAATACAGTGACAATGCAATATGAAGGGTGAGGTTTTTAATTTTATTTTTCTATACTTGGTCTGTTGTATTTACTTTTCTGTTATTTTCATTAGCTGAGCTGACCTTTTCCCATCTTGTATAGAGGTATCTTTCATATACTGGATTGGGCAGATATTGTCAATGCTCACATTATATCAGGTCCTGGAATTGTGGATGGCCTGAAATTAAAGGTACTTGTCTGTTGTTTAGTTTTGGTTCCATTTGAAAAATGCAAGTCCTCAACATTGATTTATCCTTGCTTGAAAATTACTTTACTATGCAGGGTTTACCTCGTGGTAGGGGGCTGCTGATACTTGCTGAAATGAGTTCGGCTGGTAATCTTGCCAAGGGAGACTATACAGCTGCAGCAGTTAAAATCGCTGAAGATCATTCAGATTTTGTTATCGGCTTCATCTCTGTTAATCCAGCATCATGGCCTGGGGGACCTTCAAATCCGACCTTCATTCATGCAACCCCTGGCGTTCAAATGGTAAAAGGTGGTGATGCCCTGGGCCAGCAGTATAACACCCCTTATTCGGTAAGTTTCATATGTTGCTCATTGGATTCTTTTAAATTTTTAGCACTTACGATAGGATGCTTCATACATAAAGTTATATCCACTTCAAGTTTTATTCCTTGTTTCTCTCTTTATTTTAGAACTTCCGTAGTCATGTTTACCTAGATTTTCAGCCTCAGATAATGTAGAAAATCTGGGTTGAAAGGTTTTTCTGATTTTCTTGACATAGTTGGCCGATGCTATATAATTATAACTTAAGGGTTTCGGTGGTTTGTTAAATCTCAAAAATGGAAATTTGGGGATTTGGCACATATTTACATATTAAATAGATTTTTTTATTTTTATATAATTACATATACATAAATACATAAAATTTTTAATACTGATGATCATGATAAAAAGTGTAAAAATTCGAGGAACACATTTGTATACTAATACTATCCAAGAATTTAGTATATATATATATATACTGATTAGTTCTTATACTAATTTCATATATAGTATTAACATGTAAAACATTATATTCCCTCCGTTCTAAATTATAAGATCATTATTGGCTTTTCAATTTGTGATAATTTCAAACTCAAAATTGACATGGATTCATTTAGTTTTAGTCAATAAAATGATGAATATTGCATACTATATAAAAATACTACTTATTGTAAATTTATTTTATGATAATTTGTTTTAGCCAATAGTATGGTGAATATTTTAAACTATATAACAAATACTACCTATTGTAAGATATATTTTATCATAATTTTTGATGAACCAAGTCAATTTTGAATTTGAAATTGTTACAAATTGAAAAGTCAATAACGATCTTGTAATTTGGAACGAAAGAAGTATTAATTAGAATAATATATAGTATTAGTAATATTTTTAATTTTATCATTAGAAAACTATAGAAGAATTTGAGAATCTGGATTCTTGGATTCATGAATTCGCTGAGCTACAAAAGAATTCTTGCTTCTTTGTATATAGCTAACCTATCTTAAATGTTTTCATTGTTTCTATTGTAGTTAAACTATGCTTTATAACAAACCAAAAGGAATAGGTGAAGAATAATAAAAATGTTTATTTCTTTTTGGGTGGAGGAGAGGGGTGGTTGTTAGGATTATGGGTGTCTGTGATGAATTTGTATAATGGAGAAAGGACTTAGGAGAGTGAAAGTGAACCTTGCATTGTCTTGAATGACCTTTATTACCCAAGTGCAATGGACCTTCTGAAGGGAAAGGGCACTAATGAAGGTCATGTTAATAAAATGATGATCCAGTATTACTAAAGTTTTACCCCAAGGGATGGGAGAAATGGTTGATGCCTCCAAGAATTATCTCAAAGTCGTTGGCTTCTATCCCCATACACGGGGTCAAATTTACCTATAAAAACTATTAAAGAGTTTTGCTATGTATTGCGAAAATTCTCTCGACTTCGACTTATAATAGCGATGCACTTACATAACATGGAATTGGTTAAAATTAAAAGTTTGACTCACTATATAACATATATCGTTAAAATATTACCAACAATAGTTATCTATGTAATTGCAACAAAAAAGTATGTACATAAAGTTGCAGGCTATATCATTGTTTAATAGTGTTCTAAAAATTGTTAGGCTGACCTAGGTGGGGTAGGGTGTCCTAGGCGTTTACGCGGACTAGACATTTTCTTGGGTTATCTCATATATTTATTTTTCTATTGTACATACTTGTTATACTATACAAACATATAATAGATGCAATTTTATAAATTTTACATGAAACATTACCAAAAAAACATCTTTAATGCTTAATAAATTTATTTCAAGTATTGTATAGCTTCAAAGTAGAGATCTGATTCTGTCTAGGTGCCTAGCCAAATCGAGGCGATAGAGGACCGCCTAACGCCTAACTGCAGAATAATCGGACCTTGGTAGGGTTTTTTAGAACACTGTTTTTCAATAATAAATGTTAATGTAAAGTTAAAAACTTTATTTTAGAGTAACTAAAAAAAGTGGATAGTTGTCAACCAAAGTGAAAATTGAATAATTGAAGTTCATAGAAATTTTAAAATGTATATGATTTCTTGAGCCTTTAATTGAAACTAGGTGGGTGCACAAGTAATGAGTGTTTTCGTCAATATATTTTGTTCTATTAAAGATAAATAGGTCCTCGTGTTGTTACGTAGATGAACTTTTTAGGTGGACAAACTGTACAGGGGTAGTATATCTGTGGGGGTGGGGTTGGGTATTTGGAGACTCACTTTGCTTAATTACTACTCATAAACAATAGATAGCTCTAACCAGGAATTCTATCGCAGGGCAAGAAAGGAGTGAGAATTCCTAAGCTCGTTTGCCTATTTAAGGCTCAGTTCACTCTTCTTTTAGCAATATGAAGGCTATCTTCTATTCCTACTTTCCAGAGTTATATTAATTTACTCATCACGCGATTGTCACAAAAACGGATGCAAGTCTTGTATCCATTTTCATGTTCACATCCTCTATAAAAATGTTCAAATTTTCAGCATATTCTGGTTTAGGAAATAATTGACCATGGCACTCTCCAAGAGGCGGAAGATAGTTTTAACATAAACGGTGTTTTGTTATATCCTCCCCAAGTCCGGAAGGATCAAACGCTGCATTTTGGCCTTCCGCTCCTATAAGGGGCGGAAGGGCTATTTATCTGACTTAAATGAGGAGCATGTGTAAATAGCCTTTTGGACCTTTTTCATTCACCCCTCTAAGGGGTGGAAGATAATTTTATCAAATAATCGAGACCATCAAATCTTGCCTTGGATGGTTGGAGATGCACTAGATGGAATAGTGTTCCCATCTAGTGCTAGCCATGGGAGATGCACTAGATGCACTATATATGTGTGTGTATATATGTATATACACACACATATATATAGGGAAGTGACCTATAACAAACTATTAAGCGGACTTGGGTCCCACATATCAAATGACGAAAAAGCCTCCTCAATACATACTATTATGCGGATGGTGAGAAAACCCATCAGAATGTTAATATTAAGTCTGCACAACTATTGTGCGGACTATAAAGACATTAAAAATGATATTGCAAATTTTTGTTCATCTGCACCAAATGTACTTCATCAACACAACTTCAATAAATCATCTGTCCAGGCTTCCACGAAATCAGATCTACTCCCAATTGAAATAAATAAACAGAGAAGAAGAAGAAGCTACATCCCTTTATTAATCAATCCACTGCCGCAGATGGCGGAATCTCTCAACAACCCTCTAGAGTTGTTTGTGGGTATAATCGGTATATTCGTCGAGGCAAAGCTTCAGCAAAATAAGTGGCAACCTTTCACATCGCTGCAATTGGGACACGGCTAGGAATCCGATCTGTTTGACAAGGGTTTCTGCTACCTTTAGATTATCTTGTTGCACAGCTTCCACACAAGCCATCAAAGTGTGGACTAATAGGACTCCGTTTTCTTGAGAATCCACTAAAACTACTGAATGAAAGGGTTTGGTATGGTTGAGATTGAGCTGGAATTGGCCAAATTGATGGAGCCGTTGGGCTTGTGATTTTCAATTTTTTGTTTGGTGGAGGGAGTGGTGATTGAACAATTGTGCGGTAAACAACTTTACTTGGGATTGCTTTAAGACCGTAGTCGGAAGGGGATGAATCATCAATCTTGTTACTTCTATTTAGTAAATAAAGATAGGCACCACATAGTAGTTGTGTGGTAGGTACATAAATAAACTTCCTCTCATCCGCAGAACTATTGTGCGGAGCCTCCATATTTTTGAGCTGGGGGTAAAAACGACATTTACTTGATGGGTCAGGCTTCACAAAACTGTTTGTTAGGCTCCTAATAACAGTTGTGCAAATGGATTTATCTCCAACCTTCA